>CM077254.1:27222514-28440014 GCA_039654775.1 Spinibarbus caldwelli | reverse complement strand
AGGATCAATGGCAACGACATGGCTACTTATAACAAACAATGAGAACCACATGACAAGAACCAACCAATGGGGACAAGACACATGACTTAGAACAACCAATCAGAACATGACACATTGAACAAGGGAACCAATAGCATGAAGACATGAGGGAACGGGAAGCATGACACAAACAGGAACTGTGACAAAACTTCAAAATAAAAGACATGGAAAACAAGAACATGAAACAGAACCCAAAACAGACCTTACAGATTCCGCCCTCAAAAAAGGCGGCTCCAGAAGCCTAAACTACACAGAACCCCAAAAGTCCAGGAGGGTAGTGGAGCGGAGGCAGAATGGGGGGAGGGATGGAGGGCCTGTCCTTGTTTAGTTCCATTAGTTCCTCCTGTGTCTAATTAATTATCTAGTTTACTCCTTGTGAAGGGAACAGGGCCTGGAGCGTGGAACAATGGCGGTGCAGGCAGAGCAGAGAGCCATGGCGGAGCAGGCAGAGCAGGGAGCCATGGTGGTGCAGGCAGAGCAGGGAGCGCAGGGGCCTCAGTGGCCATGACAGGACAGGCAGAGAGTTCATGAACGACCTCCATGGCGTGACAGGACAGGCAGTGAGTTCAGGAACAGCCTCCGTGGCCATGACAGGACAGACCATGAGTTCATGAACGGCCTCCGTGGCCGTGACAGGACAGACCGTGAGTTCATGAACAGCCTCCGTGGCAGCGACAGGACAGGCTGTGAGTTCAGGAACGGCCTCCTTGTCCGTGACAGGACAGGCAGTGAGTTCATGAACGGCCTCCGTGACTGTGACAGGACAAGACGAGGATTCACCGACGGCCTCCATAGCCGTGACAGGACAGGCAGAGAGTTGATGAGTGCATACCTTTGACACCTCTGGAGGTTCTGCAGCGGTTTCATCAGGATACAAGGAGCGTTCAGCAACAGTTCCTTTGACCGCAACATGACAGGCTGAAAGTATATTGTTGGGCGCCACCATCGTGCAAGGAGCTGAATCTAGTGCCGCCGCCTCGGGAGGTTCTGTAGCATACGCCACCACCTCTGGAGAAACTGCAGCAGGCACCATCGCCTCAGAGAACACAGCAGCGAATGCCACTACTTCGGGAGGTTCTGCAGCATCAGCCGCCACCTCTGGAGACTCGGCAATGGTGTATGCGGCCCAGACACACCATAGAGTGATTCCCGTTATGGGAAGCGCTGCAGACGGAGGAATCAGTTCACAAACAAGAAGGGTTGAGAATGTTGGTTTGGGGATACCAGCTGCACGAGCTGACACCAGCGGTAGGTCCTCCAAGCTGGATGCCAGTCTGTGATACTGGAGAACTGAACCAGAAGATCTGGGTTCAACAGACAGAAGGTGACAAGACTCTGGATGATCAGCTGTGACGTAACGTGACTCTGGATGATCAGCTGAGACGTGACGAGATTCTGGAAGATCAGCTGAGACGTGATGAGACTCTGGACGATCAGCCATGATGTGACGTGACTCTGGACGACGTGACGAGACTCATGATGATCAATTGTGACTTGACTTGGCTCATGACGATCAACTGTGACTTGACTTGACCCCGGAACAGTAGCCATGACGGGACGAGATCCTGATAGGATGGCGTTGGCATGGCGAGGCTCAGGCATGGCGGCTATATTGGCCGGGGACTCAGGCGTGGCGGCCATCTTGGCCGGGGACTCAGGCGTGGCGGCCATCTTGGCCGGGGACTCAGGCGTGGCGGCCATCTTGTGAGCAGGCCCTGGCAGGATGTGAGCAGGTCCTGGAGTAGCAGGCATGACGTTAGCAGGCTTTGGTGTAGCAGACATGACGTGAGTAACTCCTGACATGACGGTCGGGACATGACAATGCTCCGATGTGGTGGGTACCAGAGGATAGCAGGGTTCCTCATCTGCAATCCCCACAGTGAACGAAGAACCACTTAACCGGAGTGCAAAGTCAGTGTATTTAGCCAGTGTCCAGTGAGGTGTGTGACATGGCATTAACAAAGAGATTTCCTTTGTGAGGCCAAAACGAAAAATGTATTTGAGGGCCACGTCATTAAAATCCACTAAATGGCACAAAGAACATAAATCCTCCACAAAATCCTCAATGGGATGATTCCCCTGGCGTAGTCCAAGGAGGGCAACTGCTGGGTTCATGGTAGTGGTCGTGTATTCTGTAAAGAGTCCACTGGAGGCGAGCGTAGTAATGAACCCAAGTGCAGTTTATTCAAAGTGATCCAAACATCCAAACATAATCCAAACACAGACAGACTTGACTTGACTTGACTTGACTTGACTTGACTTGACTTGACTTGACTTGACTTGACTTGACTTGACTTGACTTGACATGAACAGATTTAACTCACCAACAGCAGATTACAACTTCAATACACGACAAGGAATGGCAACGACATGGCTACTTATAACAAACAATGAGAACCACATGACAAGAACCAACCAATGGGGACAAGACACATGACTTAGGACAACCAATCAGAACATGACACATTGAACAAAGGAACCAATAGCATGAAGACATGAGGGAAGGGGAAGTATGACACAAACAGGAACTGTGACGAAACTTCAAAATATAAGACATGGAAAACAAGAACATGAAACAGAACCCAAAACAGACCTTACAAGTACACATATAATAAACCTGTCTTTTTAGGCAAGTACCAGATATAGGTGTCATTTCAAAAATATTTTATACAGCTGAATTTGTATTTAACTTGATGACAATTTAATAAAAACATTGTAAGATTTTACCTGATGAAAGATTTCACAAGTGTGCAGAATTAAATCAGCGAGCGCACACACTGAACACAGGCGTTTCAGCAATGACTAATCTGAACTCTGATTGGTCATTGCGTTCATAAACTCAACAGAATCTTGTGTGATTGGTTAATGCACAACATTGTAAAAATGCGTAAAAAGAAACATGATGCAACGTTAGCAGATCTAAATTTAATGCTGAAACTTTATTTCATTTTCATTCTTTTTGCGACAGCCGTAATGAATTTAGTTCAACTGTGCAGTGGCATTTTTGTCCCAAGCCCCCGTTAATTTCCGACCTCTGGCCAGGGGAAGGCTAAGCTTTGCCCTGCCTTACTCATGCTCCACCTGGTGATACAATGATCAATAATCAACATTTTCAACACCAACATTTTGCAGTTTCCACCTATATTTAGCGCACACCACTTGTGATCAGATCATCTTCCAGGTAGAAATGAGGCCTTGTGGTTTCTGGAAGCCGGTGGGATTTATCTCAGTCTAGGTACAGAAAACTATGATGAAACCTTTCAGGAATCTAATTCCATTCCTGAAGCACATGCCTTCTTATTGTATCAGGCATGTCAGTTATGAATTAGCCCTCGGGCAAAGAGTGGGTCAAGTACGTCACTCAAAAGGGCTGTGAGGTCATATTTCATGTAGAAAAGAAAAACTAATGCTTAATTTCCCTTATCTGTTGATGATTGGAGCAGAAAATATCACAATAATCCACATGTAATCCACACCACTCCAGTCCATCAATTAATTTACTATGAAGTGAAAAGCTATGTGTTTGTAAGACGTTTTAAAATTCAAAACGCCACATCTGACTAAAATATAAGTCCATAATACATAATAATGCTTCCTCCAGATAAAAAGTCCCTCTTCTGTCATCATCTCACTTTAAAATCCAATTTAGAGCTGTTTTGGGCTATTTTTATCTGTAAACAGTGCTTGATCTGTGCATATTTCTTTCCTGAGATATTATGGATAGAGGACTTTTAGCCGGAAACAATGGTTTAAAGCATCTTGATGAATTTGTTTCTTATAAACACACATCTGTTTGCATTATGAGACATTAATTGATTATTGGAAATGACTTTGACTGCAATACAGCAGGAACAGCTTAAATTACAGACAATGTTCAATAACTCTGATTTATGCGTTGCAGTGAGTCATGTAGTACTGGTGTGGGAAAAACAATCCTATCAAACAATGTATAAAATTTATTTTACTTGAAATATAAAAGGTTACAGATATGCAGAAGTTGAGATGGTCAAAAGGTTAAATGCTTTAGGAGAAATATGGATGAACAGCTGTGAAGAAAGGTTAGTGAGATGGGCTATCAAGTAATTCATAACTAATACTGTGAAGAGTTATTAGCAAGGTAATGAGGTAGTTGTGTGATTCATTGCTTTGTCCACCTGTTCTGCTTTTGAAAAAGTAGCTACAGTATCTCACAAATGTGAGTACACCCCTCACATTTCAGCAACTATTTTATTATAACTTCTCAAGGGACAATACTATAAAAATGAAACTTGGATTTATTTTAGAGTGTTGACAGTAAACAAAGACACCAATGTAAACGACCAATACATACTGTGACACTTCATTGTACTATTACACAATGGCCAATGTGTCATTCTGTAAGACAAGGTACAGACAGTGTGTGATTTATGGTGCAAAAGCCATACAATTCATGCAATGCAAAAAATCATAATATAAAAGACCTAGTTTTATCTCTCTGTCAAAAATGTCTCATTTTTGTCCTCTTAATGTCCTGTAATTTCATCAGTAATGGACATCAGTAATGTCCATGCTCATCTTGCTTACAATACAGTACAGGGTTCATGTTGATCTTTCCCTGGTACATCACCTTCAGTTGTGCATGAAGTACCTGTAGTAATATAATTCACGCAGTCTCTTTTAATGCATCTTTCAGCATTCCCTTCATGAAACGGAGTCATTAATATGACCAAATGTTCATGTCTTAATTAACAATCATAGTCATTATATGTATTGTTTACAAAATTAAATGGTGTATTTACCAAACACTATCCCTAATACAGAATATTCACCATAATTTATTATCCAACACCATGTGCAATACTTTGCTGGAGGATACAACATAAAGACAGCTAAAGTAGCATATAAAGACAAATCATATTCAAGAGAAATAAAAATGACTTAAAAGCATATTATTTTAATCAGATGAAGCCACCCAAATGCATGCATGGTGAAAAGGCCTGAGCATCATAGAATCACATTCAGTTCCCTGCTCATCATCAGAGCTCTCCTGGTTTTCTTCCTCTTCTTGCTTGCCCATGTCCCACTCATAATCTTCTTCTTCCTGCCAGTGCTGTGGAGCCAATGAAAACAGAGGCGCCACACTTCCCTGTCCATATATGGCCATTTTTCATTGTATCCTGTTTTATAAGGTGAATTCTGAGGTGAACGTATAGACTCCTATAAATATTAAGTGAAATATATTTCTTTCTAAATATAAACTAACATTTTAAAATGATAGATCCATTTATTTGGTTAACTAGATGCAGAAATAGATTTATGTTGAAACATTTTTTTCCTAACCTAATGGCTTCCATTGGATACACCGGGGTAATATAAAGTATATTATTAGTAGTAGTAGTTTTATCAGTCTATAAGGCAAAAGAATGAAAAATAACCTAGGCAGGTGTTTTAGTTGCATATGGGTTTTAAAGCAATGTAGTTTGGCACATTTATTAGGCAGGTCACTGTAATCACATACTGTACAAGCACATGCATTTTTAGACATCAAGCCCAATACACACACTCTGCAGCATTTTTTTTTTTTTTTTTGACAGACAATATAAATATACAATGATATTTTGGTTAATGGACAAACTTAGAACTTAACTGTACAATTCCTGCGCAACACCTTGTGAGAGTGTATTCCAGCCTCAATACAATAAAAGATCAAGTGGCAATTTTCAGTGAGAAGGTAAGAACTAATAACAGCGATAACACAATGACAGTGTGCGATGTCCATACACAGCCACTGACCAAATGATGAAAACATTGGAGCAGCTTCACTGGAGGACAAAGTGGACACTTTTTATACTGACTTGGGAAAAAAAAAAAAAATCTTTGTCTTCATCCTCATCCTCCTCCTCATATTCCGAATCATACTGGATGTCGACCTCATCCGTGTAATCATCTTCTATCAGCTCACAATTGTCTAGTACACTACAGTTCATCTTACAAACAGAGGAAATGTGACTTCTGAAGTAACACAGTCTTTTCTTAAGTAGAGAGTGAAGTCTTAGAATTCCACTTTGATAAAGTCCACAGTCCTGTTCTGTAACACAAAACAAAATAAATTATGTCATTTTAAGAAAGTGGTGTTCTGCTGTAATTTTCTGTAGAATTTACAGCATCAGTTAACTTATTCACCAGGAGAAGCAGTTACAGTTAATTACCAGAGGTTCAGTTAAAGGGCATGGTATTGTGGTCATACTGTTAATATTGTTTGCAAAAGATGAACAGTAAAGTATGTAGTACTTACTATTCTTTTTCACTCAGGACAATGTAAAAAATAGGTATTCTGCATACTGCTTTACCATAAATGAATATTTGAAGCACATAACACTTTTTTTGAGGTTTAGTTCTTGAGTTAAGTTCTCACAATTATAAAACAATGCAACTCTGTTTTGGAATTTATTAAAAGCTTTAAAAAGATTTAATGTTTAAATTCATCCAACCTGTTTGTCCATAAAGGTTTTGCTTGGTCAAATAAAGTCTCAATCTTCAGCAGCCCCACTTGACTGTCTGCGTTCTCCTCACTTGTTACTAAATTGATAAGATATGCTTTTGCAATAACAATAAAAGTGTATATCTATGATAACATCATAGGTATATGGATGAAGCTTAAATTCAAGGATAAACAAAACTCATAAACACTACATTCTATGAAATGTTTAAAAAAATATATATATTTTTAAAACAATAACGATAGTGCTAATCAAAGGTTTTGCAAGACATGCCTACCTTTATCAGCCCACTGCTTGATTTCACTGATACAATCTTGAAGCTTGTCATCTGTTACTGCCAACTGTCTTCACTGCATCAAGGTTTAAGGAGTCCTCCTGTTTTTTTTGGTTTTGTATAATGAAAAACAGAACACCACAAAGTGCATTTATTAAAATATAAAGACTAATGACAGATGCAAACATGATTAATGAGCCTTAGTAAGTAAAATTGGTTTTGAAATTCACAGTTTTGGCTATCTAGTGTTTGTTCTATACCACTTGGCTACTTGTTTGTACTACAAGCTGTGATGGGCATAATAAACCATAAACACCACAAAACTACAGCTTTCAACTGTAAAAGAGAAAAGCAATTTAGAAATATACCTTTATTAATCTTCGGGACAGCATTTTTGGTTCTCAATTTTGCATTTAGTTTTATGCCATGGCCTGAATAGTAATCATGTCTGTTCTAGCTAAAAAAAAAAATAAATAAATAAAATAAAATAAATCCCATTAATGTTGCACACTTTTGTCATTTTTGGTTTGTTTAGAAGGCTGATAATAAAATGGTCTTGGACTTATACTAACACCTCTGCACATGGATACAGGAAAACTAAAACTAATAACCATTAAAAAATGTGTGTATTTTGTCTGTACATTTAACTTTGCATTGTATATGCTTGCAGCATATACTTACTTCCTTTGGTCATGCATTTACTGCATATAAGAGTTCCTGACAAGAAGACATTCACTTGTTGGACATCTTCTGTTGAATTTCTTCAGTACAGACTTTTGAGCATTTTGAGCATTTGAAGTGTAGCAAGCTGATATTGTAGCCACCTATCGAAATAACAGCAATGTATCTGTAATATGAAAAAAAAAAAAAAATGTAATATTTGTAATATTAAAAAAAAAAAAGCATTAAAATAATAATAATAATAATATGACTCACTACCCCAATTCATATGAGAATCTCCCTTTTACCTTCTGACACCACTATGGAATCAGTGGCACAGTGGCACAAATTTGCTCAGGCGCCTCAAGAGGCAATTAAAAAAAAAAAAAAAAAAAAGTTCAACCTTTACAATAAAAAACATTGTTGCATTATAATTATGACAACATGCAAGTTCACAGGACAGATTCTAAGGTTTTAAAATTCTGAAAAAAAACTGAATTGCATACCATTTTTCTCCGGATTTGGCCTTCAGTATCCATCTTTGTTGGGGATGGAATCCTTCCACATCTTTCTCTTGGTTGTGTTTGCTTTCTTGGGTCAATATACTGTTTCACAGTCTACACAGTACAGCTGCTTAGGAATGCATATAAATATACATTTTTTGGAAATACACGTTCAAAGAAATTGAAGAAAAAATATTGAAAGCAAGGACATAGAAATCTATTAACAGATAAAAACAGGATGTGTCAATTAAAGCTAATTAATTTAAATTAAAAAGTAATTAAAATAAAATAAAAAAAATCTAACTGAAATGCATTTAACATTACCTTTGCAGAATTAAGCACCTGTTGAATTTGTTCAGCCTCCCTTGTAGCTGTTTGAGGACTGGCAGCTTTGAGTTCAAGTTCCCTTATATAATGGTATCTTCCTGGCATAATTGGTCAAAACCTGATGAACTTTGACAAGATGCCATACTGAAGAAGAGAACAAAAATAGTGCAACGTGAAATAGGCAAAGAAAAGTCAGAAGACAGACTGAGAGAGAAAGCGAGGGAGTTAGTGTATTTGTGAGGGAAAGAGAGAGAGAGTTGTTGCGAGTGATAACTCCTAAAAGAGCCACAGGATTAAATCTTGTGGAGAGTGCTTGATGGTAGAAGATGGGATCTGAGGTACCTGCAAGATTACAACACCATTTTTGCATTTTATATACTTATACTGTATGATAAGTGTTGTATTAAAGTACATAATACCACAGCATAACTACAGAAACTGGCACTGGTAAAAGCATGGCAAGTGTTGTGATTACTGTAATTTAACTACAAATACTAGTCAAACTACATTAACTATGGTAAAACCATAATACACACACCCTGGTAGAATATTTTCTCCAATATGCTATCTACATTTTTAACAAATGTATCAGTTACTGCAAATTTACATTCTAATATATTTTATCTGCCTCCCACAATGTACATATCAATGTTACAATATATATAAAACCCACCAATTCACTATCTCAACAAATTAGAATACTTCATAAGACCAATAAAAAAAAAAAAAAAACATTTTAAGTGAATTATTGGCCTTCTGGAAAGTATGCTCATTTACTGTATATGTACTCAATACTTGGTAGGGGCTCCTTTTGCTTTAATTACTGCCTCAATTCGGCGTGGCATGGAGGTGATCAGTTTGTGGCACTGTTGAGGTGGTATGGAAGCCCAGGTTTCTTTGACAGTGGCCTTCAGCTCATCTGCATTTTTTGGTCTCTTGTTTCTCATTTTCCTCTTGACAATACTCCATAGATTCTCTATGAGGTTCAGGTCTGGTGAGTTTGCTGGCCAGTCAAGCACACCAACACCATGGTCATTTAACCAACTTTTGGTGCTATTGGCAGTGTGGGCAGGTGCCAAATACTGCTGGAAAATGAAATCATTATCTTTAAAAAGCTGGTCAGCAGAAGGAAGCATGAAGTGCTCCAAAATTTCTTGGTAAACGGGTGCAGTGACTTTGGTTTTCAAAAAACACAATGGACCAACACCAGCAGATGAAATTGCACCCCAAATCATTACAGACTGTGGAAACTTAACACTGGACTTCAAGCAACTTGGGCTATGAGCTTCTCCACACTTCCTACAGACTCTAGGAACTTGGTTTCCAAATTAAATACAAAACTTGCTCTCATCTGAAAAGAGGACTTTGGAGCACTGGACAACAGTCCAGTTCTTCTTCTCCTTAGCCCAGGTAAGACGCCTCTGACATTGTCTGTGGTTCAGGAGTGGCTTAACAAGAGGAATACGACAACTGCAGCCAAATTCCTTGACACGTCTGTGTGTGGTGGCTCTTGATGCCTTGACCCCAGCCTCAGTCCATTCCTTGTGAAGTTCACCCAAATTCTTGAATCGATTTTGCTTGACAATCCTCATAAAGCTGCGGTTCTCTCGGTTGGTTGTGCATCTTTTTCTTCCACACTTTTTTCCTTCCACTCAACTTTCTGTTAACATGTTTGGATACAGCACTCTGTGAACAGCCAGCTTCTTTGGCAATGAATGTTTGTGGCTTACCCTTCTTGTGAAGAGTGTCAATGATTGTCTTCTGGACAACTGTCAGATCAGCAGTCTTCCCCATGATTGTGTAGCCTAATGAACCAAACTGAGAGACTATTTGGAGTCTCAGGAAACCTTTGCAGGTGTTTTGAGTTGATTAGCTGATTGGCATGTCACCATATTCTAATTTGTTGAGATAGTGAATTTGTGAATTGGTGGGTTTTTGTTAAATGTGAGCCAAAATCATCACAATTAAAAGAACCAAAGACTTAATTTAATACACGAGTTTCACAATTTGAGTTGAATTACTGAAATAAATGAACTTTTCCACGACATTCAATTTATTGAGATGCACCTTTATATATTTTTTTTTTCTTTTTTTTTTTTTTTTAATAAAAGCTCAAAAGAGCATAATGGCTACAGTAATTTTTTTGAGAAAATCTGTAAATCAAATAATCCACTAACATCTGCCAACATGAATCATAATACTGACATGATCATTGTTTTTGCGGACATAGTCCACAAAGTCAGACACCTCCACATCACTCTGTATAAAAATTTGGCCCAAACAATCCTCTTTTCTCTGTGCTATTGAGGAAAATGTTGAAAATGAAAATATTTGCACACCATTCAGCATTTTAATATATATATATATATATATATATTTATATTAGGGGTGGCACGATACATGTATTCGTACCGAACCGTCACGGTACAGACATCTCGGTTCGGTGCATGAGGCCTTACAACAAATACAGGCAATTCACCCCCAATCCAGAAGGGGGCGCCCACAGTAATGCAACGCTGTTTGATAACTGCCAGCAGAAGAAGAGTGAATGCCATGAGTTGTGCACTTGAAAACAAAGCCCATTAGACAGTGACCATGTGCTGATTCTGAACGCGTCTCTCACATAGACTGACAAAGGAGTATACTTTAAAGACTTGTGCACTCAACTGTTTGTGAAATGGAGCTTTGAGCTCGTGTTTCCTACCTCTCTCATTCGGCACAAATCAAAATATTCCATAATATTTTCATATTTGTGATGTAACGTATCTGAATGCTAAACTATTATTTATTATGTAAATGATAGGCTTTGTACTTCAGTCGCGTTCCAACGGTGACACAGAGGCGCGCACGCTGATGTTTGTATTTTATTTTGATAAAGTACCAACTTCAGCAATGCTGGAACTGATGTGTTTTGTGTGTGTGTGTACCGGCGCGATCACTTCAACTGTTTCCTTATACCAGCAGAATCAACTTTAAACACTTATCGTCTTAATAATGCATCACTGTATAAAGGTCTGCTTTTATTTGTGTACACTCACAATGAAAACAAAACACTGTGCTTTTATAAAATAAAGAAAACAAATAGGATGTCGCTTTCTGCCATTTGAGTTTCCTTTCTGTGAACAAATTAAGCGTTTCAAAAATGAACTGAAATGCAGCATATACAGTGGGTACGGAAAGTATTCAGACCCCCTTAAATTTTTCACTCTTTGTTATATTGCAGCCATTTGCTAAAATCATTTAAGTTCATTTTTTTTCCTCATTAATGTACACACAGCACCCCATATTAACAGAAAATTAGAATTGAATAGAATTGTTGACATTTTTGCAGATTTATTAAAAAAGAAAAACTGAAATATCACATGGTCCTAAGTATTCAGACCCTTTGCTGTGACACTCATATATTTAACTCAGGTGCTGTCCATTTCTTCTGATCATCCTTGAGATGGTTCTACACCTTCATTTGAGTCCAGCTGTGTTTGATTATACTGATTGGACATGATTAGGAAAGCCACACACCTGTCTATATAAGACCTTACAGCTCACAGCGCATGTCAGAGGTCAAAGGAACTGCCTGAAGAGCTCAAAGACAGAATTGTGGCAAGGCACAGATCTGGCCAAGGTTACAAAAAAATTTCTGCTGCACTTAAGGTTCCTAAGAGCACAGTGGCCTCCATAATCCTTAAATGGAAGACGTTTGGGACGACCAGAACCCTTCCTAGAGCTGGCCGTCCGGCCAAACTGAGCTATCGGGGGAGAAGAGCCTTGGTGAGAGAGGTAAAGAAGAACCCAAAGATCACTGTGGCTGAGCTCCAGAGATGCAGTCGGGAGATGGGAGAAAGTTGTAGAAAGTCAACCATCACTGCAGCCCTCCACCAGTCGGGGCTTTATGGCAGAGTGGCGCGACGGAAGCCTCTCCTCAGTGCAAGACACATGAAAGCCCGCATGAAGGACTCCAAGATGGTGAGAAATAAGATTCTCTGGTCTGATGAGACCAAGATAGAACTTTTTGGCCTTAATTCTAAGCGGTATGTGTGGAGAAAACCAGGCACTGCTCATCACCTCTCCAATACAGTCCCAACAGTGAAGCATGGTGGTGGCAGCATCATGCTGTGGGGGTGTTTTTCAGCTGCAGGGACAGGACGACTGGTTGCAATCGAGGGAAAGATGAATGCGGCCAAGTACAGGGATATCCTGGACGAAAACCTTCTCCAGAGTGCTCAGGACCTCAGACTGGGCTGAAGGTTTACCTTCCAACAAGACAATGACCCTAAGCACACAGCTAAAATAATGAAGGAGTGGCTTCACAACAACTCCGTGACTGTTCTTGAATGGCCCAGCCAGAGCCCTGACTTAAACCCAATTGAGCATCTCTGGAGAGACCTAAAAATGGCTGTCCACCAACATTTACCATCCAACGTAACAGAACTGGAGAGGATCTGCAAGGAGGAATGGCAGAGGATCCCCAAATCCAGGTGTGAAAAACTTGTTGCATCTTTCCCAAAAAGACTCATGGCTGTATTAGATCAAAAGTGTGCTTCTACTAAATACTGAGCAAAGGGTCTGAATACTTAGGACCATGTGATATGTCAGTTTTTTTTTTAATTTAAGGGGGTCTGAATACTTTCCTTACCCACTGTATAGGCTATGTTACATGTCGCACTGTTTTTCCCCCTTGTTTATTTGTTAACTAAATCAAATATATTTCAAGAATTTATTCCTTGTATGTGTACATGTACTGCAGATTATATATATATATATATAATGTAATATAATATTTAGTATTACTACTGTACTACTCTCTGTTCAAAATAAATTAAAAGAAACCGAGCATAGTAGATTTGTTATTTTCTTCCTGTTGTAGGATATTACATTAACAATATTACATTAATCTCCAACATGCTAAAAGAATATTCATTAACTGTTTAACATGTTATTAAGAATGGCTAATGCTAAAACTATATGAACAACAATTAAGCCAGCAAAATGTAAACAGAACCCATCATTTCATACTAAGAAAGAAACAAAGCCTTGCTTACATAATAATATTGAGATTATACAAAAAATTATGTTGCATTAAATATATTTGTAATTAAATCTACATATGCAAAGGTTTATCCTACTTTAATGGGCAAGGTTAAGGATAAAAAAAAACAAACAAAAAAAAAACACTAGTTTTTTCATCAAGCATTCTAACAAATGCTTGAAAAGACATCCCTGGTGATGCCATTTTCATCTCTCGAAATGAGACAAGCAGATCTGTTGTGAAAAGTATACTTGCAGGAATGTTGCCAGGCCAGTAACCACTCCTCTGAAGCTCTGACAAAGATGCCTCTCGTGAATGTCCACACACAGCACAGGACAAGTGAGGCATGCTAAGGTTGTAACGGCCTAAAGAAGGAAAACAAGATACATGAGATAATAATGTAAGGAAAGAGTAATAATAAATAAAATAAAATAAAATGTGAAAAATATGCTTTAAAAATCTTTCTTCCCATTCATAGTAATCAGGGTCACAGGCCTCCCTGAAGAAACAAGCACTGTCCTATCACTGCAATCACAAATATAAGCTGGTATTTGTACAGGCAGCAGTCGAACTGTGCAACAAAGAAGCGACATTTAAAACATGATACACACACACACATGTATTTCCAGTGGTGTGAAAAAGTGTTTGCCCCCTTCCTGATTTTTTTTTTTTTTTTGCGTGTTTGTAACACTTTAATGTTTCAGATCATCAAATTAATTTAAATACTAATCAAATATAACACAAGTAAACACAACATGCAGTTTTTAAATGAAGGTTTTTTTTTGTTTTTTGTTTTTTGTTTTTTTTTTATGAAGGGAAAACAAAATCCAAACCCACATGGCCCTGTGTGAAAAAGTGTTTGCTACCACCCCCCGTTAAAACATAACTGTGGTTTATCACACCTGAGTTCAGTTTCTCTAGCCACACTCAGGCCTGAATACTGCCACACCTGTTTGCAATCAAGAAATCACTTAAATAGGACCTGCCTGACAGCCTGCCTCAGTTAAGGTCAGTGTTCATGACTCCACCATAAGAAAGAGACTGGGCAAAAATGGCCTGCATGGCAGAGTTCCAAGATGAAAACCGCTGCTGAGCAAAAAGAACATAAAAGCTCGTCTCAGTTTTTCCAGAAAACATCTTGATGATCCCCAAGACTTTTGGGAAAATACTCTATGGACTGACGAGACAAAAGTTGAACTTTTTGGAAGGTGTGTCCCATTACATCTGGCATAAAAGTAACCCAGCATTTCAGAAAAAGAACATCATACCAACAGTAAAATATGGTGGTGGTAGTGTGATGGTCTGGGTCTGTTTTGTTGCTTCAGGACCTGGAAGACTTGCTGTGATAAATTGAACCATGAATTCTGCGGTCTACCAAAAAATCCTGAAGGACAATGTCCGGCCATCTGTTCGTGACCTCAAGCTGAAGCGAACTTGGGTTCTGCAGCAGGACAATGATCCAAAACACAACAGCAAGTCCACCTCTGAATGGGTGAAGAAAAACAAAATGGAGACTTTGGAGTGGCCTAGTCAAACTCCTGACCTGAATCCTATTGAGATTCTGTGGCATGACCTTAAAAAGGTGGTTCATGTTCGAAAACCCTCCAATGTGGCTGAATTACAGTAATTCTGAAAAGATGAGTGGGCCAAAATTCCTCCACAGCGCTGTAACAGACTCATTGTTATCGCAAACGCTTGATTGCAGTTGTTGCTGCTAAGAGTGGCCCAACCAGTTATTAGGTTTAGGGGGCAAGCACTTTTTTCACACAGGGCCATGTGGGTTTGGATTTTGTTTTCCCTTCATAATAAAAAAACTTCATTTAAAAACTGCATGTTGTGTTTACATGTTATCTTTGATTAATATTTAAATTTGTTTGATCTGAAACATTAAAGTGTGACAAACATGCAAAAAAATAAAAAATCAGGAAGGGGGCAAACAATTTTTCACACCACTGTATATAGCAATATAGTACAACAATACAAGTAAAACAATTAAACATAATATTATTTTACCATGATGTTTAATAAAAATTTGACCAGCTGCCTGGGGGAATCCAGTGGATGGAGGTAAAGGCTTTACAAAGCCTGAGACAAAGGAATCCCTATTATGGAGAACAAAGAAGCTACCATTCCTCTGTTCATCACAGTCTCCACAGAGGAAAGGGTAAGGGAGGCAGTCCCTACAGCGCACAACGGCTGTATTTAATCTGCACTGTTGACAGATTGAGGAACTTGCATCCTCTTCTTCTAAAATGTTCTCTACAAGAGAAGCCCTAGCTTCTTTCCATCTCTCCTCCCTCATTGCAGTTCTAATGACCCAGTCATTAGATGCAGATCGAGGCTGATGATCTTGAATGGGCAAAAGTGACAATCACGCAGTGTGAATTATCAAAGACGCGATCTGAGAATCTGAGAGAAATATTTGGCATGCTAAATGTCTGGCCCTGTCGGCTATTCAAAATCCTACTGTGTGAAATGAGTTCTGACTGAACAGAACATTGGCGATGACCTACAGCCAATGAGAGAGCGAGATACAAGGGAGTGGGACATTCAGGGAGGAGTTATAGACCACAATACATCAGACTACCACCCCGCATCTTCCTAAACATTTCCTCCTCCATAATCTTTTTTCTTTTTCACCCTTTCGCTGCAAATCAGCACACAGACCATTTGTTTTGCGAACTTTTGCGGGCTACCATTTTAATAACATTTCCAGTCTCACGTGAGAACTCTAATCTCACGTGTAATCTTGCGTTATTTCCTTATCACCTCTCGAGTGCATTTGGTTGTGAAACTCTCCCTGCGTTCCATTCGGAAGGGCTCATCTCTATGCCCTAATCCCTTCAAAGGGTTTACCCTCCGGAGTGAGAGCTTTGAAGGGTTGAAGGGTGTAGGGGACCAAAAAACTGTTTCTTTAAGTGCCCTTCTGCGTCATCATCCCGTGCCCACATGGAGGCGCTGTCATCATGTAAAGAATCTGCAAAAAGGATCATGGGGGCCCGAAGTGTCCATCAGTTGTACCCTTCGAAATCCTTCATTCCGAAGGGCCCTTTGAAGTGGCCAGTTTTGAGCACTTCGGTTTGGAATGACCCTTCAATATGGCGGCTATGATTGTTTTCACTCCAAAGTGCCCTTTGGACAGCGATATATCCGGTTTGGAATGCACCGATAGTTTGACAGCAATTCTTCCTATTGAAAAGTCATGCAGTCTGTAACCTCCTGTTGCCGATCCATCATGCAATGTGAACACAGCAGCAACTGACTGCTACCCCAGATAGTCATGCATTGTGAAAAGAACGGTGATCTCATGACTTTGAAAATTGCGCAGTGTGAACACGGCATAATGAAATTATTCGCAATCATAAAAATAATCAATTTAATAATCAATTGCAAAGTAAAATTTTGTTTTAGTGTATACCAGCTGTCTCAGAAGCATTTGCTGAGCCACTATTCAAGTCATCTTCCCCAGCAACTGTATGTGCTAAAAATAGTGAATAAATAGAAACAGATAGAGCACTTAAAGAGACATACATGCACACAACACAATTTAGATGTAAAGTGTAAATATTTACCAGAAACTTTGTTGTGATTTCCTCTTAGTCCTATTTACAAAACAGAATCACAGTTTTACTTAAAAAAAAAGGCTAAACATTTAAGAAGAAAAAGTAAATAGTCCTTTATACTTACTTTCTTACTTTTAGTTGCTCCTTTACGCTTAAGGAAGATCAAAGAAAACAGTCTGACTCCGTGGTATAATGAGCACACTCGCACCCTTAAGAGAGCAGCCCGGAAAATGGAGCGCAGCTGGAGTAAAACAAAACTAGAGGTATTGCGTATAGCTTGGCAGGAAAGTACCCTATCCTACAGAAAAGCATTAAAAACTGCTAGATCTGATTACTTTTCGTCTCTTCTAGAAGAAAACAAATATAACCCCCGGTATTTATTCAATACAGTCACTAAATTAACGAAAAATAAAGCATCAACAGGTGTTGGCATTTCCCAAGAGCACAGCTGTAATGACTTTATGAACTACTTTACTTACAAGATCGATACTATCAGAGATAAAATTGTAACCATGCAGCCATCAGCTACAGTATCACATCAGATAACAACATGTATGTTAGACCCTATTCCATCTAAACTACTAAAAGAGCTGCTTCCAGAAGTCATAGATCCTTTTTTGGCTATTATTAATTCATCATTGTCATTAGGATATGTCCCCAAAACCTTCAAATTGCCTGTTATTAATCCTCTCATTAAAAAACCACAACTTGACCCCAAAGATCTAGTTAATTACAGACCGATCTCAAATCTCCCTTTTCTGTCAAAGAAAAATGGTATCTGTGAGGAATTTCAGTCAGGATTTAGACCGTATCATAGTACTGAGACTGCTATCATTAGAGTTACAAATGACCTGCTTCTATCATCTGATCGTGGTTGTATCTCTTTATTAGTTCTACTGGATTTTAGCGCTGTGTTTGACGCTATCGACCACAACATTCTTTTGAATAGACTAGAAAATTGTGTTGGCATTAATGGAATTGCCTTAGCATGGTTCAAATCGTACTTATCTGACTGCCATCAGTTCGTAGCAGTAAATGAAGAGGTATCATATCGATCACAAGTGCAGTATGGAGTACCTCAAGGCTCAGTACTAGGGCCGTTACTTTTCACGCTTTACATGTTACCTTGGGAGATATTATCAGGAGACATGGTGTTAGCTTTCACTGTTATGCTGATGATACTCAGCTCTATATTTCTTCATGGCCCGGTGAAACACACCAAATTGAGAAACTAACGGAATGCATAGTTGATATAAAAAACTGGATGACGAGTAACTTCTTACTGCTAAATTCTGAAAATAAAAAATAGAGGTGTTAATTATCGGACCTAAAAACCCCACATGTAATAACCTAGAACACTATCTAACACTTGATGGCTGCTCTGTCAATTCTTCTTCATCAGTTAGGAACCTAGGTGTGCTGTTTGATAGCAATCTTTGCTTTTAAAGCCATGTTTCTAGTATCTGTAAAACTGCATTTTTCCATCTCAAAAACATATCTAAATTGCGACCTATGCTCTCAACGTCAAATGCAGAAATGCTAATTCATGCGTTTATGACCTCAAGGTTAGACTATTGTAATGCTTTACTGGGTGGTTGTTCTGCACGCTTGATCAATAAACTACAGTTGGTCCAAAATGCAGCAGCTAGAGTCCTTACTAGAACCAGGAAGTATGACCATATTAGCCTGGTTCTGTCAACACTGCACTGGCTCCTTATCAAACATCGTATAGATTTTAAAATCTTGTTAATTACTTATAAAGCCCTGAATGGCTTAGCTCCTCAGTACTTGAGCGAGCTCCTATCACATTATAGTCCTCCACGTCCGCTGCGTTCTCAAAACTCTGGCTGTTTGATAATACCAAGAATATCAAAATCGACTGCGGGCGGCAGATCCCTTTCCTATTTAGCACCCAAACTCTGGAACAATCTACCTAACACTGTTCGGGAGGCAGACACACTCTGTCAGTTTAAATCTAGATTAAAGACACATTTCTTTAACCTGGCTTACACATAACACACTAATACACTTCTATTATTCAAATCCGTTAAAGGATCGTTAGGCTGCATTAATTAGATCAACCGGAACCGGGAACACTCCTCATAACACACGATGTACTCGTTACATCGTAAGAAGAATGGCATCTACGCTAATATTTGTCTGTTTCTTTCTTATTCTGTTTCTCAGTCCGTGTCCGGATCAAATGGTGGATCGGCGCCGGGAGATGATGTCTGCGACCCTGATCGTCTGCAGAGGCCGGACACCTGAATGAGCCCCGGGGACATATCCCCAGTGAAGACCTTGACTTAAATACAATAAAACTAAAAATAAAACAAAATAACTAAAAATATAATAAAATACCTAACTACATAATGCTATTATTGTTAGAAATTGCAACAATATAAAAATAGAAATATAATACATTTATACATTTAAAATTTAATTAAAACAATAAGTAAAAAAAAAAAATAAACAATAATATCCTGGCCAGAGGAGAACTGGCCCCCCAACTGAGCCTGGTTTCTCCCAAGGTTTTTTTTTTTTTTTTTTTTTTTTCTTCTCCATTCTGTCACAGAGGGAGTTTTGGTTCCATGCCACTGTCGCCTCTGGCTTGCTCAGTTGGGGACACTTAATTTCTAGCGATTATCGTCAATTTGTTTTCATAGATACTATTTAAACTAAACTGAGCTAGACAATGACATCTCTGTATTCAATAATGAAATTACTTTAACTGATGTTTAATCTTATTATTATACATTACTGACACTCTATCCTCCAATTTGATACTGTTAAGTGCTTTGACACAATCTGTATTGTTAAAAGCGCTATATAAATAAAGGTGACTTGACTTTCTGCAGTTTCCCTTCTGGCGGCTCTTGGATAGTTGTAAATTATTTCCCCTTGGCTATCTCTCTTGCGCCATTCAACAGTAGGGGGTGAAGACAGCACATTGCTTTTGCCCGGTCTTTCCTAAGAGTATAACAAATTAATAGCTAAAGCTCTCAAGAAATATCACATTATGTCTTGTTGGAGTTAACAAGTACATACTACTGACTAAAAGTCATGATGAAATTAATACTGATTTTGACTTCATAAAAACAAACAGGAATATTGTAAGAAAACATGCTGAACTTACAAGTAATTTGCTTCAATACATATCACATATATCATACAATATATTTATTTGACCTCTTGGGCTTGTAAGCTTTGAAGGAGCTCATCAGCATTCCTCAGCTCTTCCTCAAAATCCAAGTCCATCATGACTGTATATGGACACAAACAGACAGATCCACAAAGACATAGAACAGACAGACAGACAGACAGACAGGTAGATAGATAGATAGATAGATAGATAGATAGATAGATAGATAGATAGATAGATAGATAGATAGATAGATAGATAGATAGATAGATATGGCTCTTAAAATGCTGTTTGGTTCATTATAAGAAAGAAAGAAAGAAAGAAAGAAAGAAAGAAAGAAAGAAAGAAGACAATACATTATTTAATGTTCACGTATACCAACAGTATACGTGAACATTAATGAAATATCAGGTTATCTGACTAAAATTTGTTTTAAAGACAAAATTGTTATAGTTCTAAAATAATCTTGCTCAGATTAAGCTAAATTTTAAAATTTAACTGAATAAACTAGTCTATAATGGCTGTATGGTACAAAGCCCAAGTAATAAAGTATTAGCTAACATACTAACACTTGAACTTGACATGGTGTGCACGTCAGGTACCATTAGCGCTTGTCAATTAGTTTTTGGCGTGTATTATCAAAATACAGAACAACCACGAAAGACGCGTGAACAATGCGCAAGGGTAAGACAGACACAATGGTTTGAGGAACTGAAATTCTTTATCTAAATTATGTAATTACTGTACGGTAACTTACCGTGGCAAGTGAGATAAAACAGCGATGAATATCACATCACGTGACATGATTTCCCGCTAGATGGCAGGCAAATTTGAAAGAAAACATATACAAATTATAAAAACATAAATAAATAAATAAATAAATAAATTGAAATTTCTTACATGTAAAGCAACATATACATTCGAGTATATATGAAAGTTGCATAAAAAAGGTCTAATGATTTTTATGTCAATAAGAGTTTACGTTGTGTTTTGATCGGTCAGCATAATGTGACTTCAAGAACCACGTACCGCCGTAAAAGCATGTTAATCAGATAATATTCTAAAGACAGCATTAATAGCGAATGATCATGTGTGAAAATATAGCGCAAATTGTCCAAAACACACACACACACACAAACACACACAATAATTCATGTAGATAATAAACATTTCTATACAAATAAAATTTATAGACATAAAGTGTAATATTAGGAATATCCAATGTACAGATATAAAGGTGCATATTTTATTATTTCATGTTTTTAAAAAAAGTTAATTTCCTCCCCTATTTTTAAGAATAGGCCAGGGATATACAGTAGCTACACAATGCCAGATTATATTTCAAGTACTTACAGAAAAGAGTATATTATAGACAAAAACAAAAAACAGAATACATTCATGTTTAAAAAAACATGTAGAGAAAAATAAATACATTTAATATTTCTTTCTTATTAGCTTCAGAAAATTGCGGTGACGTAGGCTATTGGCTGTTATAGGAGGCTTCTACCCAGCAAACATGCTGGCGCGGGCCCACTGCGGGTTTTCTGTGGGACAGTGCGGGCAGAGTAAACCCATACTAAACCCACGTGGGCCCCATGTGGGTTAGCCCATGCAGAGCCCACAGCGGTTTTGCCCATTGGGGGCCCTATGTGGGTTTCGTGTGAAAACCCACTCGGGGCCCCCTGTGGGTTAACCCATGCGGGCCCACAGAGGTTTTGCCCTTTTTGTGCCCCTTGTGTTTATTTTATTTTTTATTATTATTTTTTTTAATCTACATGCAAATGTTGCACTAAAATTAGATTTCTGTGACAATGAGAGTAAAATGTAAACAAATTGTCCATAACAAAAATGTGAAAGTGAAAAAAGTGAAAGTCGTGATGTATTGTCAAGTATGGTGACCCATACTCGAAATTGGTGCTCTGCATTTAACCCATCCAAGTGCACACACACAGCAGTGAATAGTGAACACACGCACACACACCGTGAACACACACCCGGAGCAGTGGGCAGCCATTGCTCCAGCGCCCGGGGAGCAATTGGGGGTTCGGTGCCTTGCTCAGGGGCACCTCAGTCATGGTATCGAAGGCAGAGAGAGTGCTGTTCATTCACAATCCCCACCTTCAATTCCTGCCGGTGTGAGAATCGAACCGGCGACCTTCAGGTTACTAGCCCAACTCTCTAACCATTAGGCCACGACTTCCCGTAATATATTCAATATATGTAATATATATATGTAATATGCAATTGTATATATGTAATATATATGTAATATGTAATTGTATATATGTAATATATTCAACAGCCAAATACTTAACTAAAACAGCACACGGTCAACAAGAAAACCTGTTGGTTTGTAGCAGCTGTTTCCAGACAAAGTCAGGCAGATTATATATTTTACCATATTACAGTAGTTCAAAAACTCAATTAGACCTAAACAGAACACCCTATATGTATATATATAAAGCAGACGTTTTTATCCAAAGCGATTTGCAAATGAAGACAATCAAAATCAAAATCAAAATCAACAAAAGGGTAATGATATGCAAGTCCTATAACAAGCCTGTTAGCTTAACGCAGTACACATAACAAGGTTTTTTTTTTATATAATAAATAAAAAGAAAACAGATAGAACAGAAAAAGAATAGAACAAGCTAGTGTTATATGTAATATGCATTTTCAGCTGTTAGACCTTTTATTAAGACATGTGTGCCTTTCCAAATCATACCCATTCAATTGAGTTTGCCACAGGTTAACTTCACTCAAAGTGTGGTAACATTTACAAGCAAAATGAATGCTCCTGAGCAAAATGTCAACTATCCCAGATAAGGGTATGAATACTTATGCAATGGCTCTAAGTTTTTTTATCTTTAATAAATTTGCAAAGATGTTAAAAACCTGTTATTTGGTTTGTCATTATGGTGGATGGAGAGTAGATCGATGTGGAAAAAAGTAATTTAGAGCAGTTTAACATAAGACTACAACATAACAAAACGTGAAAAAAAAAAAAAAATAAAATAAAAAAAAATCAAGGAATACTTTCGAAAGGTACTGTATAAGCTATCTACGTGTATATAATGAATTTGTGTTATTTGTCAAAGCATTTAAATTATGTAGTATAAATTATAACAGTATACATTGTTTTTGTTGTAATACAATGTATTTATATTTGTATTTATATACAAATATAAATACATTGTATTACAACAAAAAACAATGCATAAATACATTGTAGGCTATTATTAAATAAAATGAATTTATTTGACAAAATACAACCATGTGAATAAACAGATCATTGCCTGATTTGTTAATTTATCATTGTTATTGCTGGTATTGATTAGTGATGTAATAATTTATTAAATATTTCTAAAAGGAAAAAGGAAAATGTAATATGTATTAATATAAAATAAAATTAATTAAAAATAAAAATAAAATAAAATAAAAAATAATTAATATAATAAAATTATATTAGCGCGTCAGCTCTTCAGCACGTGATTAATTCTAGCCAATGAGAGCTGGAACTGCTGGAACTCTGCATCGTTAATGAGCTGTCATTTACTTCAACTGATACCGCCCAGCTCTGCTCAACCAGGTAAGATTTTAATTTCTTAGTTAATTTCTATTAAAATGTGTAAAATTCGTTAAAATGGTTGTGAATTAATTAATAGGAATTTAATTACACATATTTTATTGGTTATTATGAGTATTGCTTGTCGCGTTTTTAAATGACCAACAGTTATAACGGCCGACTATAACGTTACCTTTGCCCATTCAGATCGTTTCCTGAGGGAACTTAATATATCTTTTAAAATTGCACATAAATTCATTAAAATAAATTATTTTAGGTCCATTTTGGTGTTAATTTGGTTTACTGTTGTTTTTCCTTTGCTATTGTTTTGGTTACTTAATAACAGCCAGCAATATATAATGGAGCTAAGTCCGTATAATGTCTTTGTTATAAAGTCCTAAATAGCAACATAAACGAGGATTTATATAGCATAATACAATACCTCAGCTATACACTCTTATTAAATCTCATTACATATAGCATGGCTGTTCATGATAATGTTAGACATCAGTAAACTCTGCTCTGACAGGTGACTGTTACACGACAACTTCGCAAACAATATGCATAAGCTTAAAGATTATTACAAAGATACAGTCACATTACTGTCATGTTAATGTTACTTAAAAATAATAGATAATGTCATTGTAGGAAGAGCTGCGCGTCTCAAACACGAGCTGGCGCGTGCACTGCACCGAGAGAGAGAGAGAGAGAGAGAGAGAGAGAGAGAGAGAGAGAGAGAGAGAGAGAGATAGAGATAGTTAATCAGCATGTTCATTAATACAAACTTATGTAATATTTGACTGATACTTTTTTCCTTCTTCTTTTTTCTCCCTTTTCCATTCTCAAATATTATACCACATATTAAATCATTTTTTTTTTCAACTTTAGTTTTAACCCATTAACATAATGTTTGTCCTCTCTCTTTTGAGTATTGATTTCCATCTAGTCCTGATTGCAGAGTTAAGCTCCAGCTCCAATCCTGTACTGCTGAAGCAGCTGATCAAGGTCTTCAGGATTACCACAGACGTCCAGGCAGGTGTGGGGACAGGCTGGAGATAAACTCTGCAGGATACTGGTCCTCCAGGACACCACTGTTGTAAGTGATCAACCTAGCAGTCATCCTGCATCTCTTCTCAAAGGTGTCAAAACAAAAATACATTTTAATTTGCATTGATATATGCAATATTTCACTGATATTCATTGATTTCTCCTCTTTTTCTCTATTTGGTTTGTGTCAGCTGCAGATAAAAAGCCACCAGGAACAGGTTGCTGCATCTTTTGTCATGTAAGTACATTTAAATTTATTTAAAGCTGCATATTCATGCATCAAGTTAAAGTCATTAGTAATTTCTTAATAAAGTGCCCGTTTTTCTAAAAAATTAAAGTTCTGTCATCATTTACTCACTCTCTTGTTGTCTCAAACCTGTATTACTTACTTACTGTATTACAATAATAAGCCATTTTCATCTGTGACTCAGACATCCACTTGGGAAAACAAAGGAACACCGTAATGTAAGTTTATAAAAGTGGTTATATTGCCAGAATATAACTTAATCATGTGTTAACACCATCTTTATGTACTCAATAATGCCTAATGTTGTTGAAGTGGGAAAAAATTAACACAACACACACATATTGGATACGTTACATTGCCTACAACAACTGAGTCAACAGAAATTTAAAAATGCTGTATATGAATTATTCTAGACTTTCGTTCACTGTTTTCCCTTAATCTCACTCAATCTCAATCAACCACTGCTCTCTCATTGTCTCATTTAGTCATGCAGTTCATTCACACTCTTTGTCTCCCTCTTTGTATCTCTGCCATCAATAAAGCATACATTTATGTTTAACATTAAAAAGAGTTACACAAAAAATATTTGTGCTCCGGGAGACTCTCTCTCCGGGAGAGAGCCGGTATGCCTTAACAGTCACAAGCATAAACATAAGCATAAGGGGTTAATATACATATTTACATTTTAATTGCTGTTTTCTTTCTCACGTAGGTGCTGGAACAAAAAGCAGCCAGACTTGGGCGGTGGAAGGAGCAGAAGAACCAGAAGTTCAGAGATCAGGCAGAGCTCTACTGGTGCCCCTTTGGAGATTTATCTATAATCATCTATAATATCTACGTAATGTTCTATTGTAGTTATAACTGGTCATTGTTCTGTTTTATAAAACTATTCAATATATTCTACTGTTCAATAGTTTGGGGTCAGAAAGTTATTTTGTTTTTTTTTTCAAGAAATTATTTGTATTCAGCAGGGATGCATTAAATTGATAAAAAGTGGCAAAATTATATTTTAAACAAAATATGCTGCTCTTTTAAAAGTTCTATTCAAAGTATCCTGAAAAAAAAAAATGTAACACCCTTTCCACAAATGAAGCAGCACAACTGTTTTCAAGATGATAAGAAATGTTTCTTGAGCACAAAACAGCATCTTTTAATTAGTTCTGTTGGATTGTATGACACAGAAGACTGGAGTAATGGCTGGTAAAAAAATATAAATTAAACATAGAAAAACTTTTTTTTTTTTTTTAAATATATTAAAACAGTTAAAGTATGCAAAATGTATGACTCTTAATTTATTACCTCTACTTTCAACATGTGCAGTTATTCTGCATGTGCATTAATAGTAATATTGCAGCATTCTGCAGGTACAAATTTTTGTTATTTGTTAAATCTACACAGGTTTATGCTCACATTTCCCTCCAAAGTGTGGGCATACTGTGAGCTGGGGCCCTATGTACACATTTTCGGCTGGGACACTACTTGGCAGGACCAAACTACATTTGTTATTTGTTAAGGACAAATAGAGGGCATATTTGGCCCACAGTATTCCCACTCTTTCTCCATTGTGTCCACAGCCAGCCCACAACATGCCCACACTCGCCCCACTGTGCCCACACCCAGCCCACAGTGTATCCACACTCGCCCCACTGTGCCCACACCCAGCCCACAGTGTACCCACACTCACCCCACTGTGCCCACACCCAGCCCACAGTTTACCCACACTCTCCCCACTGTGCCCACACCCAGCCCACAGTGTACCCACACTCACCCCACTGTGACCACCCCCAGCCCACAGTGTACCCACACTCTCCCCACTGTGCCCACACCCAGCGCACAGTGTACTCACACTCTCCACACTGTGCCCACACCCATCCCACGGTGTACCCACACTTACCCCACTGTGCCCACACCCAGCCCACAGTGTACCCACACTCTCCCCACTGTGCCCACACCCAGCCCACAGTGTACCCACACTTGCCCCACTGTGCCCACACCCAGCCCACAGTGTACCCACACTCTCCCCACTGTGCCCACACCCAGCCCACAGTGTACCCACACTCTCCCCACTGTGCCCACACCCAGCCCACAGTGTACCCACACTCTCCCCACTGTGCCCACCCCATGCCCACAGTGTACCCACACTCTCCCCACTGTGCCCACACCCTGCCCACAGTGTACCCACACTTGCCCCACTGTGCTCACACCCAACCCACAGTGTACCCACACTCTCCCCACTGCGCCCGCACCCAGCCCACAGTGTACCCACATTTGCCCCACTGTGCCCAAACCCAGCCCACAGTGTACCCACACTCTCCCCACTGTGCCCACACCCAGCCCACAGTGTATCCACACTTGCCCCACTGTGTTCACACCTAGCCCACGGTGTGGACATACCTCTGGGCATGTTATGGGCCCACAATTGGCCCCATTGGGGGCACACTCTGCTTTGTGTGGGCCAATCCACACTCAACCCACACTTTTGGGCTGTACCACTCGGGCCCCACACGGGCCCCATAGTGTGGGGCCCACACGTGCCCCGCATTTCATGCCGGTATTGGGGCCCACAGTGGGCTGGCTGCGCGGGCAAGATTTTTTGCCTGCAGTGGGCCTACCCGGGCCCCAAAGGGGCATGTTTGCTGGGTATGTGTCTTGATGTGACGCATAAGGCAAGCAACTGAAAGCAATGGAGTTCCTGCTTCGTCGATATAGTGACGCCTAGGGGTACCTTTTGCGTCGTCAGTTTGATCAGAAAGGTGTTTGACCATGCTTCAGCCTTGGGAGTGAGAATGGGTTGGAAGTGTGAGTTCTTTAAAGACTCACTGGAGTACTTGGGACATATCATTGATGCTCAGGGTCTTCATAAGTCACTTGAAAAGGTCAGGGCAATCATGGATGCACCTGCACCAAAAAACATCACACAACTTCGTTCATTTCTGTGACTGCTAAGTTATTACAGTTGATTTATCCCTAATCAGGCGTCAGTGTTAGCCCCTCTCAGTGCTCTTCTGTGCAAAGGAAAACAATGGCTGTGGTCTCAGTAGTGTGAAGATGCATTCGATAAGGCAAAAAACACACTACACACTACAACCCACAGTTACCAATTAGACTGGCCTGTGACGCATCACGATATGGTGTTGGTGCTGTCATCTCGCACATCCTCCGGGATGGACAGGTAAAACGTCTCAGGTTACGTCAAGTCAAGTCAAGTCACCTTTATTTATATAGCGCTTTTAACAATACAGATTGTGTCAAAGCACTTAACAGTATCAAATTGGAGGATAGAGTGTCAGTAATGTATAATAATAAGATTAAACACTCAATTTTCAGTTAAAGGCATTTCATTATTGAATTCAGAGATGTCATTGTCTAGCTCAGTTTAGTTTAAATAGTATATATGAAATCAAATTGACGATAATCGTTAGAAATTAAGTGTCCCCAACTGAGCAAGCCAGAGGCGACAGCGGCAAGGAACGAAAACTCCCTCTGTGACAGAATGGAGAAAAAAACCTTGGGAGAAACCAGGCTCAGTCGGGGGGCCAGTTCTCCTCTGGCCAGGATATTATTATTTTTTTTTTTTACTTATTGTATTAATTAAATTTTAAATGTATAAATGTATTATATTTCTATTTTTATATTGTTGCAATTTCTAACAATAATAGTATTATGTATTTAGGTATTTTATTATATTATAGTTATTTTGTTTAATTTTAAGTTTTATTGTATTTAAGTCGAGGTCTTCACTGGGGATATGTCCCCGGGGCTCATCCAGGTGTCTGGCCTCCGCCGACGGTCAGGGTCGCAGACATTATCTCCCGGCGCCATCTGATCCGGACACGGACTGAGAAACAGAATAATAAAGAAACAGACAAATATTAGCGTAGATGCCATTCTTCTTACGATGTAACAAGTACATCGTGTGTTATGAGGAGTGTTCCCGGTTCCGGTTGATCTAATTAATGCAGCCTAACAATCCTTTAACGGATTTGAATAATAGAAGTGTATTAGTGTGTTATGTGTAAGCCAGGTTAAAGAAATGTGTCTTTAATCTAGATTTAAACTGACACAGTGTGTCTGCCTCCCGAACAGTGTTAGGTAGATTGTTCCAGAGTTTGGGCGCTAAATAGGAAAAGGATCTGCCGCCCGCAGTCGATTTTGATATTCTAGGTATTATCAAATGGCCAAAGTTTCGAGAACGCAGCAGACGTGGAGGACTATAATGTGATAAGAGCTCGCTCAAGTACTGAGGAGCTAAGCCATTCAGGGCTTTATAAGTAATTAACAAGATTTTAAAATCTATCCGATGTTTGATAGGGAGCCAGTGCAGTGTTGACAGAACCGGGCTAATATGGTCATACTTCCTGGTTCTAGTAAGGACTCTAGCTGCTGCATTTTGGACCAACTGTAGTTTATTGATCAAGCGTGCAGAACAACCACCCAGTAAAGCATTACAATAGTCTAACCTTGAGGTCATAAACGCATGAATTAGCATTTCTGCATTTGACGTTGAGAGCATAGGTCGCAATTTAGATATGTTTTTGAGATGGAAAAACGCAGTTTTACAGATACTAGAAACATGGCTTTCAAATGAAAGATTGCTATCAAACAGCACACCTAGGTTCCTAACTGATGAAGAAGAATTGACAGAGCAGCCGTCACGTGTTAGATAGTGTTCTAGGTTATTACATGTGGGGTTTTTAGGTCCGATAATTAACACCTCTGTTTTTTCAGAATTTAGCAGTAAGAAGTTACTCGTCATCCAGTTTTTTATATCGACTATACATTCCGTTAGTTTCTCAATTTGGTGTGTTTCACCGGGCCGTGAAGAAATATAGAGCTGAGTATCATCAGCATAACAGTGAAAGCTAACACCATGTCTCCTGATAATATCTCCCAAGGGTAACATGTAAAGCGTGAAAAGTAACGGCCCTAGTACTGAGCCTTGAGGTACTCCATACTGCACTTGTGATCGATATGATACCTCTTCATTTACTGCTACGAACTGATGGCGGTCAGATAAGTACGATTTGAACCATGCTAAGGCACTTCCACTAATGCCAACTAAGTTTTCTAGTCTATTCAAAAGAATGTTGTGGTCGATAGTGTCGAACGCAGCGCTAAGATCCAGTAGAACTAATAAAGAGATACAACCATGATCAGATGATAGAAGCAGGTCATTTGTAACTCTAATGAGAGCAGTCTCAGTACTATGATACGGTCTAAATCCTGACTGAAATTCCTCACAGATACCATTTTTCTCTAAGAAGGAATATAATTGTGAGGATACTACCTTTTCTAGTATCTTTGACAGAAAAGGGAGATTTGAGATCGGTCTGTAATTAACTAGATCTTTGGGGTCAAGTTGTGGTTTTTTAATGAGAGGCTTAATAACAGCCAATTTGAAGGTTTTGGGGACATATCCTAATGACAATGATGAATTAATAATAGCCAAAAGAGGATCTATGACTTCTGGAAGCAGCTCTTTTAGTAGTTTAGATGGAATAGGGTCTAACATACATGTTGTTGGTTTAGATGATTTAACAAGTTTATACAATTCTTCCTCTCCTATAATAGAGAATGAGTGGAATTGTTCCTCAGGAGATCTATAGTGCACTATCTGATGCGATACTGTAGCTGACGGCTGCATGGTTACAATTTTATCTCTAATAGTATCGATCTTGGAAGTAAAGTAGTTCATAAAGTCATTACAGCTGTGCTCTTGAGAAATGCCAACACCTGTTGATGCTTTATTTTTCATTAAATTAGTGACTGTATTGAATAAATACCGGGGGTTATGTTTGTTTTCTTCTAGAAGAGACGAAAAGTAATCAGATCTAGCCGTTTTTAATGCTTTTCTGTAGGATAGGGTACTTTCCCGCCAAGCTACACGAAATACCTCTAGTTTTGTTTTCCTCCAGCTGCGCTCCATTTTCCGGGCTGCTCTCTTTAGGGTGCGAGTGTGCTCATTATACCACGGAGTCAAACTGTTTTCTTTGATCTTCCTTAAGCGTAAGGGAGCAACTGTATCTAAAGTGCTAGAAAAGAGAGAGTCCATAGTTTCTGTTACATCATCAAGTTTTTCTGCGCTGTTGGATATGCTGAGGAATTGAGATAAATCAGGAAGATTACTTACAAAGCAGTCTTTTGTGGTAGAAGTGATGATTCTACCATACTTGTAACAAGGAGTAGAATTTACAGTTTTAGCTATATGGAGTTTACACAAGACTAGATAATGATCTGAGATATCATCGCTTTGCTGCAGAATTTCAACACCACTAACATCAATTCCATGTGACAGTATTAAATCTAGAGTATGATTTCGACAATGAGTAGGTCCTGAAACATGTTGTCTAACCCCAATAGAGTTCAGAATGTCTATGAATGCTGATCCTAATGCATCTTTTTCATTATCGACATGGATATTAAAATCACCAACAATTAAGACTTTATCTGCAGCCAGTACTAACTCAGATAGAAAATCAGAAAATTCTTTAATAAAGTCTGTGTGGTGCCCTGGTGGCCTGTACACAGTAGCCAATACAAACATCACAGGGGATTTATCACTAACACATGTTTCTCTAGATAATGTTATACGCAGCACCATAACTTCAAACGAGTTATACTTAAAGCCTGCCCTCTGAGAAATACTGAGAATATTGCTATAAATTGTAGCAACACCTCCCCCTTTACCTTTTGGACGTGGCTCATTTTTATAGCAGTAATCTTGGGGGGTAGACTCATTTAAAGTAATGTATTCATCTGGTTTTAGCCATGTTTCTGTCAAACAAAGCACATCTAGCTTATGGTCAGTGATCATATCATTTACAAATAGTGCTTTTGTAGAAAGGGACCTGATATTCAGTAAGCCAAGTTTTATCAGTTGTTTCTCTGTATTGTAAACATTTTTTATTTGTTGAACATCAATTAAATTGTTACTATTACTTTGGTTTGGACGTTTTCTGTATTTTCTAGTACGGGGAACAGACACAGTCTCTATAGTGTGATATCTAGGTGAAGGAGTCTCTATGTGCTGAGAATTAACTGCCTTCTGTGACGTGAGGCGGCTAGCAGACGGTCGGTTTAGCCAGTCTGTCTGCTCCCTGACCTGGGCCCTAGTTAGTCAAGTACGAACTCTAAGACTATGTGCCATATTTCTAGAGAGAAGAGCGGCACCACCCCAGGAGGGATGAACACCATCTCTTTTCAACAGGTCAGGTCTGCCCCAAAAACTCTTCCAATTGTCTATGAAACTTACGTTATTCTGCGGGCACCACTTAGACATCCAGCCATTGAGTGACGACAGTCTGCTATGAATCTCATCGCCACGGTAAGCAGGGAGGGGGCCAGAGCATATTACAGTGTCTGACATCATACTTGCAAGTTCACACACCTCTTTAACATTATTTTTAGTGATCTCCGACTGGCGAAGTCGAACATCATTAGCGCCGACGTGGATAACAATCTTACTGAATTTACGTTTAGCATTAGCCAGCACTTTTAAATTTGCCAAGATGTCAGGCGCTCTGGCTCCCGGTAAACATTGGACTATGGTGGCTGGTGTCTCTATTTTCACGTTCCGTACAATAGAATCGCCAATTACTAGAGCACTTTCATCAGGTTTCTCAGTGGGTGCGTCACCGAGTGGGGAGAACCTGTTTGATGTTTTGATCGGAACGGAAGAGCGGTGTTTTGACCCGCGACTATGCCGTGTCACAGTCACCCAGTTGCCCTGCTGCACGGGCACAACCGGAACCGAACAATGTACAGGAGTCCCTGAGCTAGTCGCATCCAAAGCAGTATCTACAGCCCTCACATTCTTACTATCCTCAACTAAAGTTTGGATGCGTGTCTCTAGTTCTAAAATCTTCTCTGTCAGCCTAACTATTTCCCTGCATTTATCACATGTGAATCCCTCGTCGCCGACAGAGAGAGATAAACTGTACATGTGGCATGAAGTGCAAACAACAAGAGAAGGAGAAGCCATTACTCACCGTGATTGATGAATGATACCAACTTAACTTACCACTGTTGTTTGATGAACTTGTGAAAAACGGCGCGAGAGAGAAATGAAAACGGAGCGAGAAAAAATAAAACAATAATAGGCGCGAATAGAAACGTGAATGGAACCGCGAGTAACAAGCTAACCAGCTAAAGCGCTGCACGCGCGCTGCACTCGCGGTTTTAAAAGCGAACGATCAAATTATTTAGATTAGTTTGATAGATAATACCAGAAATATGGTGGGAATTAAGTTATATATTATCACTTTAAACAACAGAGAGTGAAAGTAAGGTAAAGATTCAATAAAAAAGCGGAGCTACAATCGCAAACCTCTCAGCAGCACAACAGACAGGAACAGACTGAAGCAATCGATCAGCCAACCAGTATGTAATGTATGTAACCATGGTTCCCTGAGTAGGGAACGAGACACTGCGTCCTCTAGGGGTCGCTATGGGGAATGCTGTCAGCGTGACCCGTGTCTGAAGCATACATACAAAAACACCATATGTTGGCCGGCGACAGCCTATGACATCACTACTGGCACGACCACAGTATATAGGGGCACCGGAAAAATACGTCATCCACATCTTCGTCTGAAGCTTGCATCCCAAGCATGGCACAAAGCCTAGAGGACGCAGTGTCTCGTTCCCTACTCAAGGAACCATGGTTACATACATAACCTGAGACATTCCCTTTAGAGGGAACTTCGAACTGTGCCCTCTAGGGGTCACTATGTGGAACGGAATACCCACGCCACCATGCTGAGGGGAGTGCAAGCCAAGCACAAAAGGCGAGCACTAAGTACCAACTCTACCAGGCTAAGGGAGTTGCCCCTGGGACGGTCAGTGACATTATCCCCTATGGCCAAAGACCCGAGCTGCATACCTAAAAAACTTACCTGTTAAGAGCCGGGACTCCCGGACCCAGGGTAGAGCTCGAAGGCTTAGAATCATAAGAAAAGATTCCTTTAAGGGGATACGTCCAAGTGCCTAGGATAGTACCTAGGTCCTAGCCTGTCACCCAGGGGCTATCACTATCGCCTGACCAACTCAAAGAGAGGGCACAAAGCCGCAGCGCGTAACCCCTACCATACAGGATTTTAGAAAGAACGCAAAACACTTGATGTGCGATCTTACCACAACGTGGATTTTAGAAAGTGCACAGAGACTAGCGTGCGCACTTACCATAACATGGATTTGTAAACACCGTTCTAGAGAGTCACAGAGGCTGTTACTAGACAAGCCCAGAGACCCTAAGTGACCGTGGCACTCAAAAGAGCAGTACTCTATTCATTTTAAAATAGAGCACACATAGATGGGAATGGCGCTTCTCATAGAACAAACTGTCATATGAGGAGTCCGTAACTACCATCACAGTCACAGCCAGGTTGCTAGAAGTAGCTAACATAGCTGAAGGTGATATAGTACCCCACTCTCAGCTGAGAGGGGGAGAAGATTCTCGATCTCTTTCGTGCCACAGTCTTTTATCCCACAAAGTGAGCAACTTAACAGGGAGGCAGAGAAAGGACTAACAACCTGAAGTTGCTGACTCAGAGCTCTGGGGAGCGGAGAACTTAACTCTCAGCATGAGAGGGAACTCAGACGCTCAGAAGGGAGCGGCATGCTCATAGGTGACCCTCTATGGTGAGGGGAGCAATGCTAGCTCTACCAACCAGGAGAAAAACCTAACAGGGAGGCATAGAGAGGCCTAACAACCTGAGGCCGCTGAATCACAGCGCTCGGAAGGGAGCAGCATGCTTATAGGTGACCCTCTATGGTGAGGAGAGCAATGCTAGCTCTACCAACAAAGAGAGCAACCTAACAGGGAGGCAGAGAGAGGCCTAGCAACCTGAGGCCACTGAATCACAGCGCTCGGAAGGGAACAGCATGCTCATAGGTGACCATCTATGATGAGGAGAGCAATGCTAGCTCTACCAACCAGGAGAGCAACCTAACAGGCAAGCATAGAGAGGCCTAACAACCTGAGGCTGCTGAATGACAGAGCACTGGAGAGCGGAGAACTCAACTCTCACAATGAGAGGGGACTCAGACGCTCAGAAGAGAGCGACATGCTCATAGGTGACCCTGTATGGTGAGGGGAACAATGCTAGCTTGACCACTGAACTCTCAGGATGAGAGGGAAACTCCAACGCTCAGGGAGGAGCAACGTGCTCGTAAGAGACCCTTGTTTTGAGTGAGGGGAGCACTGCCAAACTCACCATGAGATCAGCCTAAGGGGGATGGGTCTGACCCCTTGGCTTGGCTACACGGTGGATCCCACAGAGCAGAGAATCCAACTCTCAGGATGAGAGAGAAACTCAGACGCTCGGAAGGGAGCAGCATGCTCATAGGTGACCCTCTATAGTGAGGGGAGCAATGCTAGCTCTACCAACAAGGAGCTGAGGCTGCTGAAAGACAGAGCTCTGGAGAGCAAAGAACTTAACACTCAGCATGAGTGGGAACTCAGACGCTCAGAAGGGAGCGGCATGCTCATAGGTGACCCACTATGGTGAGGAGAGCAATGCTAGCTCGACCAACAAGGAGAGTTTTAATCGGCTTTTGGTCATTGACTTGCAGAAAGTTTTCTGTGCAAGTTAGTGTTAGAGGCTACTAGAATACAGGGGGGCACCGGCACTGATCTTGCATATCCCTTGACAAATGTGCCCCTGGCCATCACCACACATGCTGGACACCATCTGAGACAAACAAGTTTATCTTAGTCTCATCAGACCACAGGACATGGTTCATGCTCTTGGACAGGTAATTCATGCTCTTGGACAGGTTGTCTTCAGCAAACTGTTTGCAGGCTTTCTTGTGAGCCAGCTTCAGAAGAGGCTTCCTTCTGGGACGACGGCCATGCAAACCGACTTGTTGCAGAGTGTGGCGTATGATCTGAGCACTGACAAGCTGACCTTTCACTTCTGCAACCTCTTGCTGGCAGCACTCATGCGTATGTTTTTTGAAGCCAGCTTCTGCACCTGACGCACACCACGAGGACTCAACTTCTTTGATCGACCCTTGCGAGGCCTGTTCCGAGTGGAACCCATCTTGGAAAACCTCTGTATGACCCTGGCTACTGTACTGTAAATAAATTTCAGGGTGTTACTGTTCTTATAGCCTAGGCCATCTTTGTGGAGAGCAACAACTCTAATTCTCAAATCCTCAGAGAGTTCTTTGCCATGAGGTGCCTTTTTTAACATCCAGTGGTCAGTATGGTCAGAATTGTACTCAAAGGACCAAATTTTAACTGCTCTAATACAAGATACACAAATGTCTATAGTCCTGTTAAGCAGAAAAAAACATGAACATGATGAATAGGACATGTGGCTTTGTATGGTTAAACGACATATAGCTGTTATCACTTAGGGTGTACTCACTTTTGTTGCCAGCTATTTTGACAATAATGGCTGTATGTTGAGTTATTTTCAGAGCACAGTAAATTTACACTGCTATACATGTTGCACATTGACTACTCTAAAATATATCCAAGTTTCATTTTTATAGCATTGTCCCTTGAGAAGATATAATAAAATAGTTGCTGAAATGTGAGGGGTGCACAACCTTTTGTCAAGAGAGAATTTCAAGAGTTGATTTGGTTCAACATCCACTTTGTGAATTAAATTTTTATTTAACATCTATTTGAAAGTGTCCATTAATATAGCTATAATATATAGATTTCATTCTAACAAAGACAAAGAAGTTTTTTGCAGAAGGTATCCTGAAAAATCCAAGTCAGAGCTTAATTTTGTCTAATAATTTTCAGCTGCACGCTTTTTTCTTTTTGCTATTTCTGCACTTTGCTTCATGAGAAACCTATGGGTCATGGCTAAGAGGATGAAATTGCTCTCAGATGTTGCAAGGTTAAAAGGCAGACAAGAAATGATTTAGTCTTAATCTACCATCTCCAGCAAGCATCTTCAGACAAGTTTCAGATTAATGTGGGGTATGACCAGTGCTGCAGGCTCCAGACATTTTTGAATATGATTTTAATATTTTCTGTTTTCATTTTAGTTAATGTTCTAGTAATTCTGTGGCTTTTTATTTATTTATTTATTTATTTATTTATTTAATTTGTGTTTTTAATGTCTACAATAAGTTTAGTTTGGTTATTTTAGAACTTCAACTTAAGCTAATGAAAAAGAGAAATTAAATATGTTTAAGGTTTTATTTTATTTTTAAAATAAGCTTGTTTCCAGCTGTTTTTTTGTTTTTTGTTTTTTTTTGTTGCTGTTGTTGTTTGTTTGTTTTGTTTTGTTTTGTTTTGTTTATGTTTGTTTGTTTGTTTGTTTGTTTTTTAGTTAAAGATTGCATAAATCATTGAAACAGAAAAATCATATAAATAGTTTTATCACATATGTTTGCTCTTTGTATGTTTTGTAATTCATAGCCTGGCAGCATTTCACTGTCAAATGTGTTTCTTGTGCAGTTCTCATGAGGAGTGCATGTGTGGTGAGAGTCAGTGCCTGTTAATGGAGTCGTAGCTGTGTGTGCAGACAGATGACAGCTAATGGTCTTTGTGGAGGTGTCATGTTGGGGATGATGATGCTTTGTTATCACCTTCTAAGGAGTAAAATATCCGCTGTCTTACTGCAAGTAATTATAAAGTTTATTAAGTTGTGGTGTTATTTTGTAGATTTCAAAATAATTTTGTTTATGTGCGTGTCTCACCGAACATTCTTAGTGTCATCAACAATCTCAAACATGCGAGTGCAAATCATTTTACAAATAGAAGTGTAAATCTTTAGCTACTTGCTATTTTAGCCTTTTTTTCAGTGGCCTACTTTTGATACAGAGACTTTTCATTATTTATTTACATTAATTCCTTCCAAAATCTGTATTACATTATTTCTGCCATAGAGCATAAAATATTAACTTTTAGGTGAATACCTTTTCCATATAACGAAGGGGAATAAGGACTGCTGAACTATTAAGTGACAGCAACAACCACAAAAAAAAAAAAAAAAAAAAAAAAAATCATAAACATTACTGTAAAACATCAGACGACTAGAAATATAATCACATCTATGATTATTTTATTTTTATTTATTATTTTTATTGTTTTTTTTTTTTGTTTTTTTTATTGAGTTGGACAACTGTCCTCATTCATTTTCATACATTGTAAATTATTTTCATAGAACCCTTACAATCATAAATAAGGGGTTTCTTGTGTTGTTTGATATTAAGATAGTACCTCTACACTGGGTAAGCTCTGGGTGTCCATTCAAGTTTGTCATTGGGGGGGTAATTTCACAAAGAGCTTGTAATAAACACATATGAATATGTATCTCAAAGTCTGAAGACTATGGCTAGGTCTTGGTGCCTGCTGTGATTTCTGCAGAATCCCTGCTCAACAGATCGTTATCAGGCTGAGATGTCAGTATTAGTTATCATCTGCTAAGTGATGCAAAGCCCAAATATCAAGATGTGTTATCACTGGCACCCTAAACCAGGATTCAATCACTTCATGGTCAATTATGGGTGTAATGTAAGTTAAATTCAGTGGGAATGTAAATAAATGAAACTGAACTGGCCACACAAGCAGCCATTGATTAAAACCTTGCAAAAAGATTCAGTTAAAACTATACTGAACTACAATCTAAACCACCATCAAACAGCAAACCACTTGAATGACTTGATACTTAAAATCTCTTTATACATTCTTAACTGTCTACAACTCTTTTGTGTAAGCTTTTATACTGCATATGCCTCATACTGACAGGCACCAGGGCCCCAACATGACTGTTTTTTCAAGATTAATTTCCCTGTGAGATCCATGAGGAATGAGAATTTTAATCCCATGCTGTACATTCCCATGACATGTGCAAGGTGACTTCTGATGTACCTCTACTTTCAACTGACTTTATTTCTATGATATTTATTTGACTTTATTTATGTGTTTTCTGGTTAACATGGAAGCAGAAAGAAGAAAAAAACAAGCTTGAAATATAGATAGAGAGCCAGGGTTTAAACGTTTCCATTCTTAATTACTGAACCATTCTTTAATTATTCAATTAGCAGATAAATTTGAATAAAAAGTAGAGTGAAAAATGTCAGGATCTCCTAGTCTAAGGAATGTTCCCATTTTGCTTAATGACAGCAGAATAAACAAGAGCTGACATGAACAAAACCGGGTGATCGTGTTCTCCAGCGTGACTTAAGAAGTAAACAAGAAAACTGTCTGTACTTTTTTTTTTTTTAACTTTCAGTTAATGTGTGACCTAGAACATAATTTTAAATATTCATTATTCATTTTACACCATAACATTTCTCAAAATCACAAGATATAATTGTTCATACTTTCTTTGTGATCTCAGACTTTTCGACCCCACTGTAAATTCTTTATATTTGAATTCTTTATATTTGAACTAGTTTTACATGCTATAAAAAGGATAAAGAAGATTAGAATAATATTTCTCTTATATTCTAGCACTATTAGCACTTACTACTACTATAATATGCTTAGCACTATCTTTCATCATTAATATTTTTCAGTATTGTTTGCATTATTTGTTCAATTGTTTGAATTGTTTACATTTTTTTGAAGTAAAATGTATAAAATGAGGCTTGGCCAACACACAGTAGACAAAGTAAATAAATAAATAAATAAATAAATACATAAATAAATAAATAAATAAATAAATAAATACATACATACATACATACATACATACATAAATAATCAAGTTATCTGGAAACTTGTTGACAAGTAAAGGCCTGAAGACCAGATGTCAGAATCTGATTGTCATCACATGTCAGGGATGGACGACACACTTTTAAAAATAAAAAGTAAGATAAGATGTCTGGACAAATTGCTTTGTTCAGACCCCACACTGTTTATGGTATTGGAAGGTATGTTGGAGATTAAATCAATCAATCAGTTTATCTGGCATCGCAGTTTCAGTTCACCCAATATATCATCAGCTCTTCTTTGTAAATATTTGTGATGCTGACATTTATAGGTCATTTTGATACATACTAACAGTTATTTTATCTGCTAACAATGCTTTACAGAATTAATATTCTAAAATTTCAGGTAAATTGTATAATGATGTGAGATATAAAATCATTTCTGAAATACTGTTTATGTCTGCAATTATGTTTGGAACATCAAAATTCAGAATTCTGTCTGTCAGTCAGCAAATGCATTAAAAGAGCAGTGTTGAGCCCAAAACATGCACTGGATACAATTTACTGTCACACATTTGCCCCCGCTGGACATGAACCACTCTTATGCCAAGTTGAATCATTTTACTAACAGCTCGTCTACAGCTGCATTTTAAGCACTGGAAACTCCAGTGTAGTCCTTTGATTAATTGGACTGCTGATAGAGCATGTAATTTATGTCTCTTGAGGTAGGAAAAAAAACATTGTAATGAGAATAAAATGTAGAAAGAAAGAAGGATTTTTGTGAATTAATATCAGACCTCTGTAATTACCATACTTGTCATTTATTGGAGCACGTAGTAACCTTATTTGATAAAGTGCTGTTTGCATTAAAATAATGTTCCACCGCGTGCGTGCACGCGTGATTTAATGGCATACATATGGTAACTGATTCAGCTGTGACAACACATCAGTGCGGTGTTCCAGCGGGTGGTGCCTCGCAGGCTGATATGCGCTCACTATAAAACCTCCAAGAGCGCAACTGAGGATGCTGTTCCGCCGCGCTCCACTCTTCTGTCGACACACAAACCTGAAAACACCACAGAGAGGCGCGTTCATGTGGGAATAAGCCAGTGACGAAGAAAATGTTACTTTTCACTCCAGTTGGATCACTCGGCACTTCTGGTCAATCCTGGATTTTAAACTGACTTTGTTCACGGAGACTATCTGGAATAACTGTGATGGCCAGGGTGTCATTATTAATACATTTGGGAATTTTGCTTTTTATTGGATTAACAGTCGCAGTGGCGAACGGTGGGTTTAGACTGCATTGCACCGCATTTCACATGCAGAAAACTTGTACAGTTATTGGACTAAAATCCCTCTCTGCATATAATTTAAAATGATGTACTCTTAAGCACACAACATTTTATACTTGTCAAATACTTGATTTGGCGCCACTGTCACACGAAATTCAAAAAGTGATTTATAACATTAGGCTTTATTGATTTACTTTTCGAAAGTGTTCGCAATTTAAAGACAGCGTAAAGAATATTGTTTACCTCCTCTTGCTAACGCGACAGGTGAACATACCCGCTGATCAAATCTTTATCCAAAGGTTTAAAACCTTTTATTATTTACAATTTCTTCGGGGGTTCAAGACCTTCATCATTGGGCTGTGACCCCACTGCCTCAATAGCTATTTCTCATCCTGAGTGAACCTAAAGCTTGACCCTTAAAGTAGATTACTTACGATTCTGTAGCCTCTGTCTCCCATATTAGGGTAAATTGTATTTTTGACTTTAATAAATGCTTACCACATGAAGTAGCCTACATTTTTAAGTGAATGGACGTTTATGGTAACGTAAAATAAAACAGAAATGTGTAAAACGATTAATCGAATGCGTGTCAGATAGAATGGTGTTTATAGGGTCCTTTTAGTCCTGTTGCAACATGAGATTATTGAAATGTATAGAATTGCCACTTGTTCTAATTAAAGCATTTTCATATGCAGGATTTTCCTCGTTTCGTCAAGATGCGCTCATGAAAAACAGCGCGAAGGATTTAACCGAAGTATCAAGTGCGACTCCGAAGCAGTTTGGTGAGTCTGGATTAAAACCCGGAGCGTGTTATTTCTGCCAGATTCTGAAACCTCGGAGGCGAGCCAAGAGATGTACTTGTTACTCGTACAAAGACAAAGAGTGTGTTTACTACTGTCACCTGGACATCATCTGGATCAACACGCCAGAGTAAGTTTATAAGGCTGGCTGACTTGAAACCCATGAAAGGTTATTCTTTGCAGAGTGGGATAATTTTGGACGGATTTACTGTGCCTCTGACTTTTAAATTAAAGACAGGGTTGCATTTACTACTGCTAAAACTTTCATTTAAACAGCCTTTATGTGGCATAGCATAGCAAAACAATATGAATACATGTGACAACATATTTATGAATATTCTTTATTAAAACACAATTAGGGCATGAAGACACCAAAAAAATATAAATAAATAAATAAATAAATAAAAATAATTAATAAAACTTAATGTGGCAAGGGTTTCTGGATCATAATAATGAATATTACTAAGCAAATATGTTCAATGAAAATTCATTTAACATTTAAGTGCAATGTAGTAAAAATGTACTCCTAATCAAGTGTTTAAAAATACTTGCTATTGTGCAGATACAATGGTAAAGATGCATTTGAAGCTTCGTCCCACTGTAAAAAATGATGAAATAAACAAACCACTGTCTACTTAGAAAAAAATGGAAGAATAAAATAATGAAAATTCACATTTAACTGTTTATGACTGTTGTCTTAGAAGCAAAAGTAAACTAATTTCAACAGAGACACGTGGACAAACATTCTCCTTTCTGTAAAAACTCAGTTATTTCTGGCCTGCCTCCTTTTTTTTATCACAGATAAGATTGCAAACTCCTTGTGTAGTTTAAACAAGTCACATGCATCAATCTTATCCAAAATGTTCATTATAACAATTTATTGCTCATGATTAGAGAAATGTATCTTTATTAAAGGAAAACGCCACCGTTTTTCCATATTCCAATATGTTTTTCCTTCAGCTTAGAAGAGTTGATACGTACCTCTCCTGTCTCAGTGCGTGCACTTAATCGCTCTAGCGTGCGGCGCCTCTATGCTAGTGTTTAGCTTAGCACCATTCATTCCTTAGGATCCAAACAGAGATGAATTTAGAAGCTACCAAACACTTCCATGTTTTCCCTATTTAAAGACGTTACATGAGTAGTTACACGAGTAAGTATGGTGACAAAATAAAACGGGGCGATTTTCTAAGCGGATAAAAAATGATAACTATAATGTATGGCGGAAGAGTACTTCTCTCTTCTCGCAGCACTTTGACCTCGGCGCATTATAGTTACATATAACTATAGCTAGTATACATTATAGTTATCATTTTTTATCCGCTTAGAAAATCGCCCCGTTTTATTTTGTCACCATACTTACTCGTGTAACTACTCATGTAACGTCTTTAAATAGGGAAAACATGGAAGTATTTGGTGGCTTCTAAATTCATCTCTGTTTGGATCCTAAGGAATGAATGGTGCTAAGCTAAATGCTAGCATAGTGGCGCCGCGTGCTAGAGCGATTAAGTGCACTCACTGAGACGGGAGAGGTACGTATCAACTCGTCTAAATTAAGGGAAAAACATATTGGAATATGGAAAAACGGTGGCGTTTTCCTTTAAGAGTTATTGGGGGAAATGTTTCAGCTTCTGCTACAGGCTCCGTGTTAGTAAATTACCTACTGTATATGTTACCAACTAAAGTTGTCATTTTAATGTGTGGGGGGGAAATGTTATATATGAAATATATTAACTTTTAATGAAGATAATTTGTCATTAGTCTTGTTTGTAAAGAAGAATTGCAGCTTTAGTATATTAATCATAAATTTTGAAATGTAGGTCAACATAGCTACAATTATTCTTTGTGCTGAGAGTAATTAATATTCTCCGCCACTTCTCTAGGCACTTGTCTACCATATAAGACTGGCTAAAGAGAATGGGCTGAGATCAAAGAGATGCTTGCATGACAGGATGTTTGAAGGAGTAACTCTTAGCAGATGAGACCTATGGCTCCTTGAGTACAGCTGTTCAGATTTACTGAGCCTCAGAGTCTGATTTATTCATTTCAATACAGTATAAATAAGAGCATTTTTCTGAGGTGTTACCAGAAAAACACAAAGCCTAATGAACTATTGGGTGGCCTGCAATGAGTTGAAGTGAAATACGTAATCAAGGTTAAATAAAAGCAAACTATGCCTTTTGTGAATGAAGAGTCTTTGTGTCCACACTTTTGAACTGAGATGTATTTAAAAAAAAAAAAAAAAAAACGCCAAGTTTGTGTTTTATTGTATTTGTTATTCTTACTGTCAAATATTTTTATTGATTGATTGATTGTTTTACTTACTTACTAACGAGCTACCTTTTCTAACTAAACTTGGATGCCCATTAACAGAATTTGTATGAAAGCTCTGGAGATTTCAGCAGAATTGAAGTATCCTTCATCCTCAAATCCTTTGCTCATCATCCGCCCCTTGTGTGTGTGTGTGTGTGTGTGTGTGTGTGTCTGTGTGTGTGTGTGAGTGTGTTTAAATATTTTGGCTAATTTAATAATTCTAACTGCTATCAAGACAAGTTCAGTTCTCTCAAATTGATGTTTTGATGCTTCTATGATTCTTCTAGGTAGTTGTGCAGTGGGGTTGGGATTCCCAGCACATCCATACTCCATACTCATATTTTCTGACCTCCGCATTATGCATGGTTCAGTGTCACATTTCAGACCTCTTGGCAGATTGTGTATGTAACCTGCTCTGTGAGTGCAAAAGAAAGATCAAACTGAACAGGGTGTTGAAACACTGCACAAAGACTCTCAGCACACATTAAAACCTTCTGGTTTAAACTTCCAGCTTCTGACACTTTAAGGTGAATGGAGATGTGATATACAGTATAATTTAGAGGGAAAATTTAAACTTTCCTTTAAAAAAAGACTTGCTGGTTTAAGCTGGTTTAAGTTTAAGCTGGTTTAAGTCCTTTACTACATCAAAGAACTGAAAGCATTTCTCACTTTCACCGTTTGCCAGTGTTGCAGTAGTGTTCTCTGTTACTCAAAGATCATAACCTTATTGTATTGGCAGGCGCACTGTCCCATACGGCTTGTCGAGTTATAGAGGTTCCCAGCGGGTACGGCGTTTTGCCGAGGGCAGACTTGGAGGTCAGCGCTGCATGTGTGCTTTACACAGCGACCAAGAGTGTAACACTTTCTGCAGTTGAAGGTAACAATAAAACCTCAGACCACTAAAATACCATCATAGACTTATTGGAAATGTGCTTCTACCTACATTTTTGCAAAACTCAAAAAACGTGAATATACATATAATTCACTAGAGATTCCACTTGCAGGACTGTTATTATACAAATTGTATGTGGTTTCTTGCCCAATACTATGTCATGATCTCAAAACACTTTCACCATAGCACATGATTTGTAAACTAATACATGTAAATTCATGTTTGCATCACATAACAATCTGCATATGTTTGGCTTTTCTGACATACCTGTAGTAAACTTGCTCTTTAGCTCACCTGGTACAGCACTGCTTTTGCCAGTCATTTTGCAGTAATGTCACCACAGGTAGGTTTTTCCAATGAGCCTGGATTGTAAACTACAAAGTGTCTTATCTGAATGAGATAAGTGGACTGTAAATATATAGTAGTAATATAGTAAAATTTGTAAATGTAAATAACATTAACAGCAGCCCTTAGGTGGAAAATGTAGGCACATGCAATGTAACTGTTTTCATCAATAGATTTTAAAGTAACAGTATGTTTGTTCTCCTTCAGTATGGGGAGGTCAACATGACTGTCCACTGGAGCACAGCTAAACTGATATTCGCTCATCCGTTGGACTGCTTCTTCATTCTCCTGTCCCAACACCTGGAGAATCACCTCAGAGAAAAGGTTCATGTCTATCCAAAAGGAAGGTTGTTGGAATTCCATTACTGAAAAAGAGAATTAAAGAGCAGAGAGAGTCGGGAAGTATTTACGCTGTCAACGTGAAAGCTTTACGTAACAGCACCTAAGCTAACACATCTCTGAAGTAGCCATGCATTGACTGCCACTCTCAATGTGACCATGTGAGTCACATTCCGATGAAATATCTGTGAGGGTCTAAATTATTGACTGTATCGACTTGCCGCTATTATCTGACTTCCAAATCAGATGTGCACGATGGAGTTAAATAAGCATCACACACAGGACTTTGAATATTTGAAACTGTTCAGACCAGTCACCATCATATAATGTGTTTAAAGGACTTTGTTAAAATATTTCCTGAACAATTAATTTAAAAAAGTGCTGTACAGCAAACTCTACATAGCAACATTGGCTTATTCTAAAAAAAAAAAAAATCATATTTAATACAGTCTTTCATAGTTTGATACATGACTATTATGTTTCCTCAAGAGTATGAATAATTAACGAAGCAGACAATAGGAAAATTCCTAGCTTTCCTCAAGCATAAAAGAAATCTTGTATTTCATAACTAACCAAAAGGTGTCCATTTTAAATGCCACATTAATACACATCCTACTGTATGAATAGTTGTGATAAAGAGTATATGCAATAAAATATCTATTTATTCCACTAACCAAATATTTTAATAATACATTCTCCAAATTGAAAGAGATCCAATTTTCCTTCCCATTTCAAACCATTAAAGGATAAAATATCCTTAATTTATTCAGAACATTATGATTTTTTTTTCAGCAGTGAAAAAAAAAAAAAAGCACATATGGCAAAGGAAACGGATTGTACCTGTTCTTACTTTTCATGGCCGACATACAGGTCATTATGTATGTAAAATTCCTGTACAGATTCTCTGTTTAATATTAAATTAAAACCTTTTTTATAACTTGTTTTTATACCCATGAGTTGTCTTGTTGTGTGCTCTTATTGAGCTCAACTGTGAGCAACAAACATCAGAAATATTGAGATTATTCTGCCGAGCTAATTTGAAACTTGCATGTGGCTCAAATGTAAAATGAATGCCTCCTGTCCTCTGGCTAGATTACATTCTTTCATTACTTTGCAAAGGTACGTCTTATCCTTCCACAAGGGGGGCCAGGCAAGAATTGTTTGCTGTCTTGCAATATGCCCTCAGTACACCCTGAGAAATAAGAGGTAATTTCCTCTGATGGTGCATGATGGGGTACGTCAAAAACAGGTGTATCACAGTTCTCATCTAGGAATAGTTCCAGTTGTTTTCAAAATAACAGTATTGTTCATAAATAAGACTTCAGTAAATGAAAAGGCTTGCGCCAGGCTTCACTGATCTAAAAAAATCTTAGTTTTTTTAATTGCAAAATAATTTGCATGGACATTTGGATTATGAGAGAAATATCTCAGTGTTTTACACACAACCTTTGAAAAGATCTCATTCATAATATGTAATAAATAAATTATTTATTTAATGAAAATGTCCTTTTGTTGGCTGCATGCTGATTTTAGTTCAGTACTTAGACATTTCTATACACTCAGCTGACATGGAACGAACCATTTCTCAGCTTTTTACAAGACGGAAGGTTGATCCACATAAATCTACCACAAAAACACAAAACTTCTATAACGTGTTGAGTAACAAAATTAAGCATTTTTTGTAGCCATGGCTGTCAAGTTTTTTTCATATGACCAGACTGATGTCTGAATGCAGAAACTCTCCATGGGACATTCCATATTTTTCCTGGAGCCCGGCAGAACTCAGTTACTTTTTTGCAACAGGTAATAGCTTGATATGTCCCTTTAGGATGAATTGCTGCATTTTAATGCTGACTTTGGCTCATTGGCACATTTTATCCACACAGCGTGACAAAACTATAGCTGATAGCTATAATAGTTTAAACAGAGCTCATTCTCAAGAAAACAAACAATACATTTGTCACCAAAAGTTACAGTGCATACTTACAGAACATATCAATCTTAGTTTAACGCTCAGTAACTGCTTCCAATATGAGACAGCACTCCAGGGAAGTAATCTTGCTACCTTTTCTGACTGTGTAATGTCGCATCCATCATGGACGTAAAATAGTGAGTCAACACCACAGTCTGAAACACTGTCTTTAAGACATCTATGGTACAATATAGGGTTTCTACAAGTCTTACTAGAGATGCAAAAGTAAAACTAAGCTTTGAAAACTTCTGAAAAATTAAGTGACTTTACATTTAAATCAAGAACAAATATCCGTCATAATAAAAAATTGTTTTCGCTTTAAGTAGATTCGTCTGAGCTTGTTGGCAGTTATTTGTTCTTGTTTCAATCAAAAACATACTTCTTATGTCATTTGCTTCTCTAGTAAATGTGCCTTGATTTAATAATCTTCAGACATTTACTCTGGAAAACAAGACAGAAATACTGAGAAAAATGACACTTTTTTGCTGTGTGTCATCAGGGGGTAATAGAAGTTATTTCTACTATTATTTGGTTGGGAGGTATTCGGTCCTTAAGGTTTCTTTCTTTCTTTCTTTCTTTCTTTTTTCCATTTAGACATTTACATTTAGAGAACATAGTGACATATTGTATTCTTTTAATTAAATTCCTTAAATTGTCTCTACTTGGTCTTAAAAAGGTCTTAAAAATTACTTTGATAAGCCCTACTGAAACCCTGATAATGTATGCTGCTCCATAAATAAATTACAGTCTATTTCTCTTGCAGTTATGAGTATGTTGAAAGCTACCATTTTAAGTTTCTATAAAGTCAAATCTCCACTTAAAGCATAATGTGACAAACTCTAATGAGAGGGTTTTTGTTTCGACAAAACTTTCCACCTTTGATATTTTCTAGATAAAAAAGTTTCATACCAGGCAGAGGTCGCATTAACCAAAAATTTTCCGTCATTGACGGAATTTTTTTTAGCAGTGACGGAAAAATCTGAAGGCTGTCCTTTACTTTGACAGATTACACTGAGGGTGATCTATTGTCATTTATAACTGTAATTGCCACACCTGTCCAGTTGGTGGCGAGTGCGCTCCAATGTGGCAGCAGAGCACAGGATCTCAGCTCCAGAACAAAAATTAAACTGTCACGAGTCTTTCACAATGCGTTTGATTACGCACAGGTGAGTATCCACTAGTAAAGCGAAAGAGACGATCAGTTCACATGCGCTGCCACTTCGCTTGATCTGAGGTGTCTACGGCGATCTATCACGCCATATTAAAGAGCGCCAAAATGGTATTTATTGCTTGAATTTCCTAACAAAATGGACAGAATTTGAAATCTGAGACTGTCATACTCATATCAAAAGTAACAAAGCACAAAGCTTAGCCTATTGTGATTTATTGGATGGGAAGCACACTATATGTACTGTTCATTCATCAACTGAAAACAGAATCGATTGGGATTTAAGAATCGATATTGGTTCATAAAAATGAGAATCTATTAAAATCTTTTTTCATTATTTACGTCTGTGGCATAAATGTCATCATACTGTATATGCGCAGTCATATTTTTCTAACCACATGTGCTCTGTGCTCTCAGCTCCAAGCACCTTGAATGTTTTTGCACTAATTAAGTAGTTCACATAAGGTTCCATCATTGATCTGGCTTATTGTTTCACAGTTAGAAAAAGAAAAGCAACAACAAACTGCTGGAGATGCAGCAGACACCTGTACTGACAATGCTTCTTTGAGGGGGTTCAGATATTCAAGCGACTCGAGTTTAAAAGAGAGTATTGTATTGTTCATAACATCTGGAGAGAAACAGCGCAGACATTGGACAAAGATGAAGTGTCGAGTGCCTGTGTTTGTTCATGCTATCATGAAGTGCACATGCATAGCTTTACGCATATTACTACGTTAAATAAACCATCTGTAGCTAAAAAATGTAATATTTTTTTGTTTTACCCAGCCCTAGCATATTTTGTTGTTTGCCTCCGCTGTCACTGTGGTGTGTGCTGTCGAACATGAAAAGTGACGCACAGTCTCTGTCCATCTGTTCTCTTCATAAATAAAAAAATGCATAAGCCTATATGCTCGTCCTGTAGGTTCAGTATTAAAAAATTAAAATGTGAACAAAAATAAAAGCAATTAAATGTGTTATTATAATTAAAATCTGAAAAATAAAATGACAGTTAATAATAGATTATGACGGAATTTTTACGACCCTGTCCATCATTTTGTTAAAGTCTAACATAACACAACACAATCTCTGATAACAGGTGTTGCTTGTGTAAATCACACACATGATCAAGCTAAGTTTAACCACATAATAGATGAATAGCATGTCATTTGACATTTTAGACCGACCAGCTTATACACCACACCTTTCATCAGTTCCAGTGGAGAACATCAGCTAAATTCACTGAGGGGAGACTCTCACAATAATGTAAAATCAATGCAAATATGGATTTATTTCTCACTTGTACTCTATGGAACCTAGAACATGAGAAAAACAACTCATCTTGAGTTCCAATTCATTCCAGCAGACATTGGCCCACCACAGCTCCAATTTTCCAACACATATTATTAACCAAGAACTCCTGTCTCCTTATCTGCCTACAATAGGTCAAATAAGGTTCAACTAAAGAAGACAGTCATTCACTAAAGAATATGAGATGCTTCTGTGTAGATTTACTGCAGTTATGGAGGGTTTGTTAACAATCCAAAAAATGTTGCCATGCATTCACAACAAATCATCAAACCTATGTTGATTCACAAAGTGTCTGCAGAGAATCTCAAGAAAACCTGACCATATGGTAAAATTGCATTTGTTCACATTGACTGTAGCACAGTCATTTTCTAACATGATGCTGTTGTACAAACATCAGCCATAGCCACCCAGCTCAATTTCGTCAAGCCTTTGTTTAATCGTTACTTGTTATACACCCACAAGTGCATGCCAAAATAACAGCAATACCTGGCCCCTAATGGATTGTCAGGCTATTAAAACGGCCAAACTGTAGTCACGATATAACATAACACTGTTATGGCTTCATGTTGGTGTAGTGGTTAATGAAATAATAGTAAACATTTTTTTTTTTTCTTGAGAAATAATAGTGAATGAACTGATAATATCTTGTTTTTAGGGAATACATCTTGAAATAGGTGTTTTCTTACCGCATTGCTAAATATTTTTTTTTTTCTTTAAATAAAGTGTTTTTCTAAAAACAAAATAATTTTAGCTGGGATAAAATGTAGGTGTAACATTCCGTGGATACTGAGCTGAAATTTGCATAAAACGATACATTTCTCAAATTCCAACAGGGCACGGCTTTTGTTCAAAATAGCCATTTTAAACCCAAAATGTGAGTAAGTAAATATGCGCCTGTCTTATTCTTCAGCACACTGCTGTGAGGTCAGAGGTAAGACTACTTATTGGTGGGTTTGGTCTCATGCCAAATTTTATAGTAATACATATTGCATTGGTTTTTGCATCCAGTATGTCAAACTGTGGGTTACAGCAATCTATCAGACATTCTGTAAGAAATGTCAAGTAAACTATTGTCCTCTTGAGGATTTGTCTGCCAGGAATTTCTTTCATTCAACTAACAAGTGGTGAAGAAAGAAAAAAGGCTTCTTAGTGTCCACTGGGAGTCATCTCAAAGAAATGGCAACACAAGCAAGTTATCAAGAGCAACTTTTACACTGACTATGAGAGAAAATGTTTAGCTTTCTGTCTGATTGTTTAAAAAAAAAAAAAACACTGGAAACATTTATGTTAGAATATTTAATTGCCAATACATCTGTTAGTTTAGTTGTTAAGCAGAATATTAATTGAATTTACAAGCAATTATTTGAACAAATTTAAAGTTAATTTAATAAATTTGGCGAGCAGTGTGTTTTGATCCTGATTTTCAAAACTTCATGAAAAGAAAATAGTTTTTGAGATCTCTCATTATGTTGTCAGGTATTTAATCCAAGTTCCACTTTAGAAGCTGAACCTCAGCAGTAATACTTTCACAGACATAGGCCTCGTATTATGTTCCCACCAAAATATTCACACATTTCTCTCAAAATTTGCTGGTTGCCAGTGGTTTTGGCTCATGAAAAGTGTTTGAGTGTGCTGTTTAGGATGGATCTACAGGATAAGAGTTTTTTTTTTTTTTTTTTACACAGAATACTGCACTCAAAATTTAAATATTGATGTGATATTAATAAATAATTACAGCTAAAATATGCAAGGCACATATACAAATTAATTGTTGTGTTTTATATACTGAAAGCTTAAAAAGGTCAGACACTTGGTTCTTAATTTTGTTTTGTTTGTTCATGTGGTAAAGAGTTTGTATCAAACCCAGAACAAATATGGCATACTTCTCCCTGTAAACTGGCAGGCAACATGATGTTTTTGAGTGTCACCAAAGCCATTTATTCAGTCTTTTATTCCCCCCAAGGCATTCTGCTTATTGAAAGCATTCCTCAATAAGCTAAAGTTGGAATGCTGACAGTGATGTTGTTGTAAGCTGAATGCACCTAAGGTTGTTGCTATCAGACAATATCCTGCAGTAAAAATGGTTTGATATAAATCCAGACACGTTTTCAAGACTTGTGGTTAATGCTCTACACTTAAAGTAAACAACTACACATGGGACTGTAGGTTATCTTCTGAACTGTGGATATTGTGAAACACTGTATCATTTTATTACTTCATTAAAAATATGTTTTCATCCATTTAACTTTTCACAAGAGTTTAGAGTTTTGATTTTCTTAATCAATTCATAATTAGTTTTCAAAGAGTGCAATAAACTTTTTACTGCAGGTAGTGTTGACGCCCTTTTAATTGAATTTATTTTAATTGAAACTCCATTTGGTGCCACAAGTTGCACAGAAATTACGCACTTCACCTTTAACAAATTAAACTTCTGATCCTAATAACTCCTGTCAACATATGTAGCAATTATCAAAAGCTGAGTTGCATCTGCTGCATTTGGCTGTTGTTCATTTTGTTGGCTCGTAATCTTACCACTCACAGACTCAGGGGTGGGGTCTCCCAAGTGCTCTTCTGAAATTTGATTTGTAGCCGAATAGAGATGAAGCATGATATAAAATGAATATGTAACATAAACATATAAAACACATGGTGGTGTTGTTCCTTTCATTCACAATCAAAGCCTAATTAACAGCTTGTTGGGTTTATCTTTGCACAAATGCTAAATGGCCTATTAAAGATCAGATCCAATCATACAGATTTTATATTCAGAACAGTATTTTATCACCCAGTCATGCTTTAACAAGCACACCTCAAGCGAATGGCTTATCAGTTAACTTGCACTTCTCATTTATTGACTGCATGCTGCATGATGGGTCTGAGTATCTCTCGAAACATATTGAAACTAGTTAAAGGAACAGCAACTTGCATAAAGGACATTCATGCAGGCTAACAGACTTTGCAAAGACATCAGGAAATATTATGCATATGCTTTTACCAGGGTACTGTTTGGCACTATGGTAATATGTGCATGAAAACGTGTTCTTTTCCAGCCAAGAAAAACAGAAGATGATAATTAATAAACTGAAAGATAAACATTCCAGTACTTCTGGGTCATCGTTGAAACAGGCATTGATGATACAGAGCACGTTCAGATTTGAAACAGCATCAGTGGCAGCTTAAATTAGATGCCAAGGCCAATGTTGTTTATTCACTTATTTTGCTTAAAGATATGTGCTGCACACTTAATGGTTTTTTTTTTTTTTTTTTAACTGGCAACCAAGGTAAGATCCTGGCATTGGTTCCGCTCATTAAAAAAATTAAAAAAAAAAAAAACATCACTGCACACTGTTTTGACTTGCTACTATGACATCTACAGAAAGCTTTATCTTCTTCCCCCTGCTGCAGTGTAGCTGTGGATTTGGATTTTGCAGAAACAGAAACTTTTACTAAAATTATACAAAGTGACAAGAATATCTGAGGCAAGAGTGTAAGAACCGGCAGTGTGGAAGACCACAGTGCAGCCGAAGGGATGGAAATCCATGGCAGAGCCCGGGGACCGCTGACCATTGTATAGTTGGGCAGGCAGAAGCCCAAAGCATAACTGGTGAAGGTGGAGACCAAGACAGATCTAATAGAGATGGTGACCTCCATGGAGGAGCCAGTGGAAGAGGTGACCGCCAGAGCGGAGGGCCTCTGGAGAGCCAACAGAGCAGAAGACAATGCTGGAGCCAGTGGGGACAGATATCAACCCCGTGGAACTGGCGGAGCTGAGGAATAGGGTAGAGCAGACAGAAATGGAGGAGGAGGAATTAACTTCTTGGGCTGAACCAATGAGTCTTTCCTACTGGGTGAAAACAGAGGAAGAGGAAGGGCCTCTATGGCCATAGTGAAGGAGAGGGAAACAGCCCTTGGCAGCCTTCCAGGCCATGATGAAGGAGTGAAGAACAGCCCCTGTGTCCAAGACAGATGACCAAGGAGTAGTTGTGACAGGACTTGGAAGCATCATACATGGGGCCACTGGACTCAGGACCACTTGACTCAGGACATGGGACCTCAGGGATCACCAACTTGAGTCCACCAGGCTCAGGACTTCTGGAGAAAGCACAGAGGGACTCATCTGGAAAAATGCACAATGTGAGCCAGGACTAAATGTAGTCCTTGAGAAAGCTAGGAGAAGGATTCTGACTTTCGACATGCCCATTTGTGGTCAGTAGTTCTGTCATGGTTTGACGAGGAGGAAAAAGAGGAAGTGGTGAGGATTTATAACTAATTAATTTGGGTAACTTAAACAAGGGTAACTGATCATGTAGAGACAAACAACTTTACCCAAAGCCACAAGACAATAACAAAGAAACCAAATTAATTCTCCACACCCACAAAAACTTTTTAAAGTTCAGACAAACAATTCATCAATTTCACCTGCTACATCATAACAGAAAAGCTAAACTGAGATATATAAACTGAACACATACTGTTTTTTTTTTTTTTTTTTGGCCATGTTTCTGTACTCTTCAAGCAAACATATTTGTAGAAAGAAATGTTTCTTTAAGCATTGTACATAGTTGGGTATTTGTTCGAAAAGTTAACACCAAAACTATTTCCACATACTGTGGATATACCTTCAAAACTTTATAGAAAAACCTTTAAATTCAGTAACCCGCCCAAACAACAATGCATTGTTTTCAGCATCATTCAAATCTACAATTATATAACAAAAACTTATAGGTTAAAAAGTAATAATAAAAACCCTTAAAACTCCATAAAAAGTACAAAAACATCTGTAGACAAGATGGTAATCATCTGTAGACAAGGTGCTTAGTAAAGGCGTCTCTTTTCCTAGACTCCAGTCCCTACAAACGAAGTGATCTCCCACAAAAAATCAGGAATGTTTGGCTCATGAGAACCAAAATCTACAATAATTGAGCTGGTAGTTTAAATATTATATTCAGTATTGACATCCAAAAAACACAATATTTTTGTTGTACCACAGGGAGGTCAAGGCATGAATAAGCAACGTTCACAGGTCAAAATGTACAAAGTCAAGGTTTGCCATCTATACTTGTGAAGAATAAAATCTTCTAAAATAATATATGATGTATGATATATGGATTTCATATGAATAATCAATTGCTAATTATTTTTTAATTAGTTTTACAAATGTAAAATTGTGTAATACCATGACACTTATGCAATTTGAGAATGTATGTGGCACCAGTCATTTTTCCTCCTTACAATCAATAAAATGACAGCAAGGCCAAAATAATTTTTTTCTTCATCTTCTGGTTTATTGTTAACAGGATGTTACTAACACTACTGAAAGAACACCTCAATCTGTGAACGTTATTATTATTATTATTATTATTATTATTATTATTATTATTATTATTTTATTTATTATTATTATTTTTATTGATTGATTGATTGATTAATTGAATGAAAGAAATTAATATTTTTCAGAATTAAATACAGTAAATAGATCAAGAGTAATAGCAAGGTCAAACATATAAACAACACATTTTTCTTAAATATATACATGCATGTGTGTGTATTTATATATACATAATAAATATATACAGTACACACATAAATATTATGCAAACAAAAACACTTGATTTTGGATGCGATTAATCACGATTAATCGTTTGACAGTGTGTGTGTATATATATATATATATATATATATATATATATATATATACAGTGGGTACGGAAAGTATTCAGACCCCTTTAAATTTTTCACTCTTTGTTATATTGCAGCCATTTGCTAAAATCATTTAAGTTCTTTTTTTTTTCCTCATTAATGTACACACAGCACCCCATATTGACAGAAAAACACAGAATTGTTGACATTTTTGCAGATTTATTAAAAAAGAAAAACTGAAATATCACATGCTCCTAAGTATTCAGACCCTTTGCTGTGACACTCATATATTTAACTCAGGTGCTGTCCATTTCTTCTGATCATCCTTGAGATGGTTCTACACCTTCATTTGAGTCCAGCTGTGTTTGATTATACTGATTGGACTTGATTAGGAAAGCCACACACCTGTCTGTATAAGACCTTACAGCTCACAGTGCATGTCAGAGCAAATGAGAATAATGAGGTCAAAGGAACTGCTTGAAGAGCTCAGAGACAGAATTGTGGCAAGGCACAGATCTGGCCAAGGTTACAAAAAAAATTCCTGCTGCACTTAAGGTTCCTAAGAGCACAGTGACCTCCATAATCCTTAAATGGAAGACGTTTGGGATGACCAGAACCCTTCTTAGAGCTGGCCATCCGGCCAAACTGAGCTATCGGGGGAGAAGAGCCTTGGTGAGAGAGGTAAAGAAGAACCCAAAGATCACTGTGGCTGAGCTCCAGAGATGCAGTCGGGAGATGGGAGAAAGTTGTAGAAAGTCAACCATCACTGCAGCCCTCCACCAGTCGGGGCTTTATGGCAGAGTGGCCCGACGGAAGCCTCTCCTCAGTGCAAGACACATGAAAGCTAAAAAACACCTGAAGGACTCCAAGATGGTGAGAAATAAGATTCTCTGGTCTGATGAGACCAAGATAGAACTTTTTGGCCTTAATTCTAAGCGGTATGTATGGAGAAAACCAGGCACTGCTCATCACCTGTCCAATACAGTCCCAACAGTGAAGCATGGTGGTGGCAGCATCATGCTGTGGGGGTGTTTTTCAGCTGCAGGGACAGGACGACTGGTTGCAATCGAGGGAAAAATGAATGCGGCCAAGTACCGGGATATCCTGGACGAAAACCTTCTCCAGAGTGCTCAAGACCTCAGACTGGGCCGAAGGTTTACCTTCCAACAAGACAATGACCCTAAGCACACAGCTAAAATAACCAAGGAGTGGCTTCACAACAACTCCGTGACTGTTCTTGAATGGCCCAGCCAGAGCCCTGACTTAATCCCAATTGAGCATCTCTGGAGAGACCTAAAAATGGCTGTCCACCAACGTTTACCATCCAACCTGACAGAACTGGAGAGGATCTGCAAGGAGGAATGGTAGAGGATCCCCAAATCCAGGTGTGAAAAACTTGTTGCATCTTTCCCAAAAAGACTCATGGCTGTATTAGATCAAAAGGGTGCTTCTACTAAATACTGAGCAAAGGGTCTGAATACTTAGGACCATGTGATATTTCAGTTTTTCTTTTTTAATAAATCTGCAAAAATGTCAACAATTCTGTGTTTTTCTGTCAATATGGGGTGCTGTGTGTACATTAATGAGGAAAAAAAATGAACTTAAATGATTTAACAAATGGCTGCAATATAACAAAGAGTGAAAAATTTAAGGGGCTCTGAATACTTTCCGTACCCACTGTGTGTATGTGTATATATATATATATATATATATATATATATATATATATATATATATATATATATATATATACAGGTGCATCTCAATGATTAGAATGTCGTGGAAAAGTTAATTTATTTCACTAACTCAACTCAAATTGTGAAACTTGTGTATTAAATAAATTCAATGCACACAGACTGAAGTAGTTTAAGTTTTTGGTTCTTTAAATTGTGATGATTTTGGCTCACATTTAACAAAAACCCACCAATTCACTATCTCAACAAATTAGAATACTTCATAAGACCAATAAAAAAAAACATTTTTAGTGAATTGTTGGCCTTCTGGAAAGTATGTTCATTTACTGTATATGTACTCAATACTTGATAGGGGCTCCTTTTGCTTTAATTACTGCCTCAATTCCGCGTGGCATGGAGGTGATCAGTTTGTGGCACTGCTGAGGTGGTATGGAAGCCCAGGTTTCTTTGACAGTGGCCTTCAGCTCATCTGCATTGTTGGGTCTGGTGTCTCTCATCTTCCTCTTGACAATACCCCGTAGATTCTCTATGAGATTCAGGTCTGGTGAGTTTGCTGGCCAGTCAAGCACACCAACACCATGGTCATTTAACCAACTTTTGGTGTTTTTGGCAGTGTGGGCAGGTGCCAAATCCTGCTGGAAAACTAAATCAGCATCTCCATGAAGCTTGTCAGCAGAAGGAAGCATAAAGTGCTCTAAAATGTCCTGGTAGATGGTTGCATTGACTGTGGACTTCAGAAAACACAATGGACCAACACCAGCAGATGAAATGGCAGCCCAATTCATCACTGACTGTGGAAACTTCACACTGGGCTTCAAGCAGCTTGGATTCTGTGCCTCTCCAGTCTTCCTTCAGACTCTGGGACCTTGATTTCCAAATGAAATGCAAAATTTACTTTTATCTGAAAAGAGGACTTTGGACCACTGAGCAACAGTCCAGTTTATTTTTTTCTCCTTAGCCCAGGTAAGATGCTTCTGACATTGTTTCTGTTTCAGAAGTGGCTTGGTAGCCCTTTTCCTGAAGACATCTGAGCGTGGTGACTCTTGATCATTGACTCCAGCTTCAGTCCACTCCTTGTGAAGCTCTCCCAAGTGTTTGAATCAGCTTTGTTTGACAGTATTCTCAAGCTTGTGGTCATCCCTGTTGCTCGTGCACCTTTTCCTACCCCATTTCTTCCTTCCAGTCAACTTTTCACTTAATATGCTTTGATACAGCACTCTGTGAACAGCCAACCATTCAGTAATGACCTTCTGTGACTTACCCTCTTTGTGGAGGGTGTCAATGATTGTCTTCTGGACAACTGTCAGATCAGCAGTCTTCCCCATGATTGTATAGGCTATTGTGTAACCATTTGGAAGGTTCAGGAAACCTTTGCAGGTGTTTTGAGTTGATTAGCTGATTGGCAAGTCACCATATTCTAATTTGTTGAGATAGTGAATTGGTGGGTTTTGTTAAATGTGAGCCAAAATCATCACAATTAAAAGAACCAAAGACTTAAACTACTTCAGTCTGTGTGCATTGAATTAATTTAATACACAAGTTTCACAAATTGAGTTGAGTTAGTGAAATAAATTAACTTTTCCACGACATTCTAATTCATTGAGGTGCACCTATATATATATATATATATATATATATATATATATATATATATATATATATATATATATATATATATATATACTGCCGGCTAGTCACCCCAGTTCTTCATGCACAGCACTGTCAGTCTTGAAAATCTACAATGTACTCTCTGTCCTGCCAGTTATGGCTACGGCCATTCTCTGTGTTTGAGCCGCCCAGAGAAGGCTCCTGATCCCAAGTCTAGCCCAGAGAAGGTTACTGATCCCAAGTCTAGCCCAGAGAAGGCTCCTGATCCCAAGTCTAGCCCAGAGAGGGCTTCTGTTCCCGAGTTTAGCACAGAGAGGGCTTCTGTGCCTGAGTCTAGCTCAGAGATGATTTCAGTCCATGACCACTGACCCATGTTTATTTCCACCCCTGATCTCAGTCTTGTGTCTGCTTCAGCCTCAGAACAAAGTTCAATGTTCACTACAGCCCCCGACTTTAGTCTAGTGAGGTTTTCAGCTCCTGAGTACAGTGCAAAGATGGCTTTAGTTCCAGAATCTGCTCCCAAGTCCACTCTAGTTCTACAGAATTCGCTGGATTCTTTGAATCCATTTCCAAGCCTCCTCCAGCCCCCGAGTTTGCTCCAGAGCTGACTCCTGTCCATGGGTCCACTCCAGAGTCAGCTCTAGTCTATGAGTTTGATCTAGAACCAACTTTAGTCCATGAAAATGAGACAGAGTTCAGAGTCTGCTCCAACTTACGAGTCTGTCCCAGAGCTCACTCCAGCCCTTGAATCTGTCCCAGAGTCCACTCCTGTTCCCCCTGAGGTGGCAACTTCTGTTGCAGAACCTCCTCTGACAGTAGCATCACTCTTTCCCGAGCTCATGGTGTTCCCTGTCAACTATGTTCCTTACACGGACACTATTTTTGAACTATCCCTGTTTCCTGATGCCTCTTTACGGCCGCAAGCATCGTCTCTGAACTCTCTGTATCCATTGAAGCTCCTTTTGCTACCGTTGCAGAACCTCCAGAGGTGTAAGCATCCGCTGCAGAACCTCCAAGGTGGCGGCATCTGCTGCAGAACCTCCAGAGGTGCCGGCGTCCGCTGCAGAACCTCCAGAGGTGGCGGCAAACTGCTGCAGAACCTCCAGAGGTGGCGGGGGTGCTCACTTATGAACTCTGTGTCTGTCCTGACGAGGTCATTAAGACTGTCAGTAAATCCCCTGTTATACCAGTCTCAGCCCTAGAAGCCAATCATGAATTCTCGGCCCTGCCCATTACGGTCACTAAGACTGCCTCTGAATTCACTCAATGCACTGTCCCAACCAAAGATGCCTCTCCCGAACTCTCTGTTTGCCCTGTCATAACCAAGAAGATAATTCATGAACCTTCTGACTGTCCTTTCACGGCTATGGAGGCCGTCTGTGAACTCTCTGCCTGTCCTGTCACAGCTATGGAGGCCGCTTGTTAAATCTCTGCCTATCCTGTCATGGCAGTGGAGGCCATCTGTGAACTCTCTGCCTGTCCTGTCACGGCTATGGAGGCCATCTGTGAACTTTCTGTCTGCCCTGTCATGGAGGCCATCTGTGAATTCTCTGCCTGTCCTGTTACGGCTAAGAAGGCTGTTTATGAACTCTTAGTCTGTCCTGTTCTGACCAAGGAGGTCGATTCTGAACTCTGTAACTGTCCTATCATGGCCAAGAAGACCGGTGTTTCTGTTTGTCTTGTCATTACTTGTTTGTCTTGTAATGACCAAGGAGGTTGTTTCCAAACTCTCTGACAGTCCTATCATGGTCAAAAGGGTTGCCCCTGAACTCTCTGCTCACCCTGTTATGGCCAAAGATGCCGTTTCTGAACTGTCTGCCAGTCCTGTTACGGCCGCTGAGGCCGTTGTTAACCTCTCTGTGCCCTATGTTCCAGTTATGCCTAATCTGCCTTGGTGGTATCCTGCATCATCAGCTCCACTGAAGTGGTCTTCAGCTCCATCAGCTCCACCCTGGTACTCATCTGCTCCTCCATTGGGATCTTCGGTCCTGTCTGCTCTGCTCTGCTCTGCTCTGGTGGTCTTCAGCTCTGCCCTGGTGGTCCTTCTGCTCCACCCTGGTGGGCTCCAGCTCTGCCCTGGTGGTCTTCTGCTACGCCCTTGGTGGTCTTCTTCTCCGCCCTGGTGGGCTCCAACTCTGCCAACTCCACCCCGGCTTCCTGCTCCGGCAGCTCCACCTTGGCTCTCTGCTCCATGGGCTCCGCCTTGGCTCCTGGCTCTGCCTTGGCTCTCTACTCTGTCAGCTCCGCCTTGGCTCCCTGCTCTGCCTTAGCTCTCCGCTCCATGGGCTCTGCCTTGGCTACTGGCTCCGCCTTGGCTTTCTATTATGTCGGCTCCACCTTGGTTCCTTGCTCCGCCTTGGCTGTCTGCTCCATGGGCTCCGTCTTGGCTTCTGGCTTCGCCTTGGCTCTCTACCCTGTCGGCTCCTCCTTGGCTCCCTGCTCTGCCTTGGCTTCTTGCTCTGCTGGTTCTGCCTCAGTCCCCTGTTGTTTCACTTCCACATGGATCTGGCCCTCCATCCCTCCCCTGTTTAGCCTCCGCTCCACCTCTCTCCTGGACTCTGATCTGTTATGGAATGTCTGGAAGCCACTCCTTTAATTAATTAAAATGTAATTAACCGTTTGACAGCACTAATATATATATATATATATATATATATATATATATATATATATATATATATATATATATATATATATATATAAATATATGGGTAGTTGACAACTAGGCAGTAAAAGTTGTTGTTGTTTTTTTTTTGTTTTTTTGGTAAAAGTCCACTTTTGATGAAGAAATGCATAATGTATGTAGTGTGAAGTCTGATCTTTGAGAAAATATAAAGGGTCACTAACTTCATCAATTTTTTCTTTCTGTTTTTTTTTTTTTTTACTGAATTGTACCATAAATATGTCCTATGGTGTGACACAGCAAAAATTAAGAAAAAAAAAACTCTTAATAATATACAAATAGCATGATTTGTCTTCATTGTTAGACACTAATTTTCATATAGTGTTATTTATTTAACATGAAATTATAATTAACATAATTTTTTTCCCCATGACTTGTTGGACAATTTCAAGACAAACTTTGACAACAAGACAAACTTTGCTGTCATCTGTTCAAAACTGCTGAAAATTTTACCATTTTAAGATGAGTGATATTTATATTTCCCCTATTGCAATACTCAAACTGTTTTTTTTTAAGATATTTTGAGATAAAAACAAATATGTGTTTCTTTTATGTGTCACACCACAGGACATTATGTCACTCCGTAGGACAGAAATTCAATTCAGTTCAATTCAATTCAAGTTTATTTGTATAGCGCTTTTCACAATACAAATCGTTGCAACACAGCTTTACAGGAAATTAAGTTTCTACAATATATTTATATACTGTAGAAACTTAATATATTTAATTTATGGCGAAATTTGATAGTTCTGTATGTTGTCTGAGGGTAGGCATCATCTGAGGTCCTCTGAGGGGTTGGCATCATCTCTTCTCAGGTGTTCTGGATCCAGACTGAAGCTTGTGTAAATCCTAGTTACCACGAGATGTTAATCCCGTGACAGAAACAGAGAAACAAACAGAGACATAATTAGCGTAGCTGCTGTTCCAACCAAGCAAAAATGATTTGTTCAATCCAAGCTAAAGAACAATAATGTGTGTTTGATCAGATATAACTGCAGTACAAGATTATGAGATGCATTATGTGAATGCTTGGCTAAAGAGATGTGTCTTTAATCTAGATTTAAACAGAGAGAGTGTGTCTGAACCCCGAACGTTATCAGGAAGGCTATTCCAGAGTTTGGGAGCCAAATGTGAAAAGGCTCTACCTCCTTTAGTTGATTTCGTTATCCTAGGTGCTGCCAAAAGCCCAGAGTTTTGCGACCTTAGGGAGCGTGATGGATTGTAGCGTGGTAGAAGACTAGTTAGGTACGTAGGAGCTAAACCATTAAGGGCCTTATAGGTAAGTAATTATATTTTGTAACTGATGCGGAACTTAATAGGTAGCCAGTGCAGAGACTGTAAAATTGGGGTAATATGATCATATTTTCTTGACCTAGTAAGGACTCTAGCCACTGCATTTTGGACTACCTGTAGCTTGTTTATTGAAGATGCAGGACAACCAGCTAGCAGTGCATTACAATAGTCCAGTCTAGAGGTCATGAATGCATGAACTAGATTTTCTGCATCAGAAACAGGTAACGTTTCGTAGCTTGGCAATGTTTCTAAGATGGAAGAATGCTGTTTTTGTAACATGGGAAATATGATTTTCAAAAGACAAGTTGCTGTTTAATATAACACCCAGATTTTTGACTGTAGAGGAAGTAACAGTACATCCGTCTAGTTGCAAATTATAATCCAAGAGATTCTGTGTACTGTTTTTTTTTTGGTCCAATAAGTAATATCTCCGTCTTATCTGAATTTAGTAGGAGAAAATTATTGGTCATCCAATCTTTTACATTTTTAACACACTCTGTTAGCTTAGATAATTTAGAAGTTTCATCTGGTCTTGTTGAGATATATAGTTGAGTATCATCAGCATAACAATGGAAACTAATCCCGTATTTTCTAATAATATTACCAAGGGGCAACATGTATTTTGAAAATATAAATAGTAGTTGTTAAAGTATTTCTATTTAATTTTGAACATATCAAAGGAGAAAGAAAGTTTAATTTTGATACAAACAATATCAACATGTTTAAAAAAAAAAAAATTAACAAAATTCAGTCTCTTAGTCAATCAGTATGTTGCTGAAACTCTTCTAGCCCCCCTGCTGGATGTGTGGCACAGCTAAATATGATTGATATTCAAACTATATTCATTAAGATGTGAATGATTTTTTTTTTTTTTTTTTTTTTTTTTTTTTTTTAACTATATGGCTACACTTTTAAGGCAACATTTTGATTCTATTTACTTTCTGAATCATTCTCTTAGGATATCCTCCCTTCTGGTGGATCCCTGTTAATTTTCTGTCTATATTTCCGTGTCCTCTCTCTTCCACTAATTTCTCTCCCTCAATTCTTTCTGTTTCAAAAACAAAGTATTACATTTTATACTTATTTTTATGACATTTTATAACAGTACAAGTTTTCTGCAAAAACATCAGAAAATAGTTTAATTAATGTAATTATTGCATTTAAAAACAAAAAATAATTAAAACAAACAAGAAAATCCTATTTAATTATTTGAAAATGCTTCTTAAAGAGACCTTGTCCTCTGGTGTGACATATTTTCCTATGGTGTGACAGTACTGGTGTCACACCGGTGGACATTATCTGTCACACCATAGGGCGTTTCAGCCTTTTGTGTCAATTAATGAACTTGCTATTCAGAGCTAACCTGTCATTAGCAGTTAGCAAGACACATTTGCATAATTTTCCATGATTATGTAGTTTAAAATATAGTTTTTAAAAAAATATATAATTTAGGGGTGTCACACCAAAAGACAACAAACCATAATATGTTTGTAGTTGTTCCAAAAAAGTTAAATATTTGAACAATCCTGAGACAAAAATTTACCAAGTGCACATGTCATGGGCTTGACAGGGGGCTTCAGTAACATGACCATTGTCAGGATTGTCTTGTGTGTCTTGTGGTTCCCTTCCTCTTGTTTGCCCATATTTGGTTAGTTTCCTGTTCCTGTCTTTATTAGTTAATTATTGTCCAGCTGTGTTTGTTTAATTATGTCATTATTTCATGTATTTATAGTGTGTCCTGCCCTGTGTTTCCTGTCGAGTATTACATGTCATTCCTGTCTGTCGTGTCAATGTTCCCAGCCGATGTTATTCGTGCTTACCTGTTTGGGTTTTCATTAAAGACTTTAGTTTGATTTATTCCTCGTTTCCCCATTCCTGGTTTTCGTCTCCAGAGTGTGGAATCGTGACAACCATGAATGGGGTCCTTCAACTAATTAATTTTTTCCCTGGAATTGGGCGATTTAAAATCAGGATATGGTGTCACACCAAAGGACATGGTTTTCAGAGACAAAATGTATCAAGTTCCTGCGCTTTCAGAAATATATGGATGAAAAAAATATTATTGTCATTTACTAAAATAGACACTTGTACAATTATGCCAGAGGTATTTATTAACATTTTTATGCTTTTCTTTTTGATTTATAAAAGTAGTAATTTATAGAACCATGCTTGTGACAGTCACACCATTGGACAATTTTGACTTTTGGTTCAAAAATGTAAAAAATCGAATAACACTGCAGCTTTTATAAAAACAGGTCCATGTAGGACAAAGAAATGTTTAATGATTTACTGCATTTTAAATAATTAACAACATTAATTATATTCATTTTTATCTTGTGGGACAGTGAAAATGTCATGTCACGTCAACAACCCATATATATATATATATATATATATATATATATATATATATATATATATATATATATATATATATATATATTCTTTTTTTTCATGAAAAATTGAGCAGCACAACAAATTTCAGCTTTGATAATCTGAAATGTTTCTCAAGCTGCAAATAAGCTGAATGATTTCTGACACTAAAGACTGGAGTAATGATGCTGTAGTAAATTCAGCTTTGATCACAGAAACAAACTACTTTTTTAATAAACTGTAATAATGTCATAATGTTGTTATTCTTGTTGTATTTTTTATCAAATAAATGCAGACTTAGTGGGCAGAAGAGACTTCTTACAAAAATATCTTACTGACCCAGTTTATAAATTGCTTCTTTTTATTTTCTCTCCACCTTACTATTTATGCAGAACCATATTTGAAAAGTATTATGTAAACATTTTATACAGACATTATATAATTTGATAACAAACTGTTGGAACTAGTGTGACCTAAGAAGTGAATACATACTATTTATATTAAGGATGTACAGTGTTACAATTCAAAGTGCCCATCAAAAAGAGTCTGTCAAAAATTGATTCACCATGACCTAAACAAAACACTGAGCAGCAGCCAGGGATCACAGGAGTGTCCTGAAAAAGCTTTAGAAAACCAAGACAGCTAAAATGATTTACAAGTGTATACCTAAAATCATTTATACAGTGATTTATAAATGATTCATACCCCAACAATGCAGATGTTAATATGATAAGATACATGGGAGGATTTTTTTGACACACAGGTGCAGGTAAATGGCTTTACTTTGTGACCGGGATTCTTGGACAAATGACAGGATCACATTTTAAACCACAACACATTATCTCTAAACAGATTTTGAACTGTACTGCTGACCTGTTTATTTATTTTATTATTTTAGTAGTGGTCAAGTTGTAATTAGTGATACAATGTGATAATTGGTTTTTAAATAACAGCACTCTCCAACCTCGAGAGTTTCATCAAGTCCATCGCTACGTAATTTGGCTGCATGGCTATAGGCGTTTACAACAAATAAGGATGATGGTCCAAAGGCAGAAGGTTAATATGGTCTTTTTGCTTGTGGGGGCTCGAGTGAAACAGGAAAAAATCCTCCCAGGCTGGTTGTTCATCACAGCAGGAGTAGTGGAAGAGAGTTACAATTTATGTTTTTGTAGAATCAAGATATAAATAACATGACTTGACTGTGAGTCCATTCCCACTTTCCACTGTGAGAGTTATTCTGCTTAATGAAGTAAACAGTTATGAAAAAGTGACATAGTTCTTGACCATACAAATGAGTTAAGTTAGTAATTAAAGAGTTGAGTCCTTTCTTTACTGACAGCAAGCTAAATTAGTTTATTAGTATATTACATAATTCATAAATGCCATTTAAAAATGATGCTTGCAGTGCTCTGGGCTGCTCAGAAAGGACTATGTACAGTTTCCTCAGATCTTCGTGTGTCTCTATAAAGGGTTACAGCACAGCTCACACAATGTGTAATGAGAATGCCATTGCCAATAAGCATATCCAAGGAGATCATGCAGGTCTGGGAAATATTAAAATTGTTTGAAGAGCAACAGTCTCCATTGTGCAGTTCCAGCTGTGTTTTCCCTTACAACTGGATGAGAAAGGTTAACATTATTTTCCTTAATTGTTATTTTCCTGCTTCATTCCATTTCTTGGTTCATTTTCTTCAGCTTGTTAGTTTGGAGTTTTTATTTTATTTTTTAGTTTTGTACTGTAACTAAGCTGTCAAAACAGCTTATCAAAACATCTTTAAGATTTCTACTAATAAGAACTATCAAATAGGCATCAAAATTGTTGCTGTGCTGCTCATATGGTTGATGAAAGTTCACGTCTGGACTGTGAGAAATCCCCCCAAATTCCCCTGTCTCACAAAAACAGTTTCTTAAAGTGTGGTCAGTTTGTTTCTGCTCTTTTAACCTATCTGAGTTATCAGAATGAGAACTGTTTTAATGGGAGTTAAGGAGATGAAAATCAATTAAAAATGGTATGTCAGATGTCCAAAACTCACTACAATACAGTCTGGAAAAGTAGCTTCCATACTAACCAACAAACTCATCTACCAAAGACAGACAACACCAGAAAGGCTTCACATTTCATACTGTGGCCCAATTTATAACATTACTGTCCAGGGTATGTCAGTAAATGGCTCCGTTCTATTAACTGCTGTTTGGATTTGACTTGTGCTCAACAAAACATCAAAACAAAAATATCACATTGGCCATCATGATAAAAAGAACATCAGCATGAATTGTTATATTCTGACGTGAGCCTTATTAATCTATCATCACATACTGTTGGAGGTGTTATTTTACAGTGTTGGAGTACTACTACAAATCTAAAGAAAAATGTGTCTTTGTTAAAGCAAACCTGCCTTCATAACACTAGGATTTTTTGGATGATTGTCAAGTAACTATTATTTTGAGAAACAGTAATAGTGAAGGTCTCTTTAGAAAGCACTAATAATGAAAAGTAACCAAGCTGTATATTAAGTCAAAATGGGTAACTGTCAGTTTGCTTCCAGCAAAAAGGAGACAATCCAGAACCACAGAAGGTTAACTTAACAATTGCCTGCATGTGTAGGTAGCGCGAGTTTGGTGACCGTATGACCTTACTGTGTCTGTTGCTTTAGCCAGGCGAAGCATGTTGGGTTTCTGCAAGAACCAATAAATCCTACAGGTCAAAAGACAACAGGCCAAAAGAAAATCTAATGGTTAGAGCAGTTGCAAAAGAGCTGCACTCTACTACAAACCAAATGGCACATTCTAATAACCACACAGCCTTTTGAGGGCACTTGTGTTGGGCTTCCATTGAAAAGAGTTCACACTCAAAAGTATTTCTTACAGTAGTGATAAGGACAAAACAGTGGCTTTTGCACTAGGTAGTTATAGGAACTAGCCACTAGGTCAGTCACCTGAAAAGTACATTTTCCTGTAGGGCAATTTTCCTAGTTGCATTCGACCAATGAAGTGAAGCTGCCCGACAGTGATGTAATTTAAGCACAGCATTCAACAATATTAACAGTGTCTGGACTTCGGTGTCAGTCCATCAATCGCTGTTGTCTGTGTTTGTGGAGATAATTTTTGGAGTAAGAATATGTAAACTGTGTGTTTACAAGGCTTTTTAATAACGGAGGGTGTCAGTGCTTCATATGGCATGCATTCGACCAATCAACGTATATTTATATCACTGGTAGTTCCCATCGTGCAGGGTTAAACCCTACACTGAAGTAGAAAGACATTTAGTCCCCCCAAAAGGCATTCTTATAACCAAAATCATTCCCAATTCCTGAGGTGTGAGCATGGCAAAAAAGCGGGTACTTCTGCCAATAGTTGTGGGAAATATAGCTACAAGCAACAATTAAGGGGCTAAGCACAACAGAGGCAAAATAAGGAGCTAAGCATGGCAAGAAGTATCAGAACAACTGCAACAATTAATGAATAATTAAAGCCATTTTAAGATCATGTGATAAGATGATCAGAATTGATAAATGTAGCTGCAAGCAGCAATTTTCAGGGCCAAGCACTACAGAGGCAAGGCAGCAAGCATCTGACCAACAGCAACAAAGTGTAATTGAAGACATTTTAAGATGATTTTAGTAAAAATCGCTGAGAATCATGAATGCAACCACTAGTAATATGATTTAATGGCTTATCACTTTTGATCAATAGGCAGCGCCGTTATCAAATTGATGTGGCATGTGTCAGTGTGAGGTGACAATGGCACACACAAAGTTTGGTGTCACTAGCTTTTTTCTTTTAGAGTTTCCACTATCAGGCCAAAAGCGGACATGCTAGTGCGTGCCAGGGCCAGTCATGTTTCCACTGTCACTTCCGGGGCTTGATCGTGCTTCCTCGGGGCCAACGGCCAGGGTTTTTTGGCCTGACGAAAACCTTGGGCCAAAGCGGGCCAGCTGGGACTAGAGGAGTGGTTATGAACAAAGGCGGAGTTTCTCCACGTCTGGAGAGCGTCAGCGCCATGGATCATTTCATAGTTAACAGCTATAACGCCAGCATTAAAGATCCGATGTGGATTATGATCACCATACAAGGCAGAAATATTTATGCAAAAAGACTATGCACACTAGCCATTACCATAGTAAACATGATAAAAACGACCGCTTGAAGAAATAAGCTTCTAATTCAGGCTATCGCAATCATGTATTTAGTTAGTAACATATTTTATCTGTCATAAGTCTCGTCTCGAGACTTTACCTCCACGTATGTCATAAAAAAATATCATAATAATGGTTTTTGTTCGGGAGCTCCCTCTTCTAGGCTACTCAGGTCGTATTTTTGATGGAAGAAATATAGAAATGATCATTCTTGACTACAAATAAACAGAAACAGACTCGACTGAAAGTAGGCTGTGTCTCCTCTTTCTTCTGTGAAATAACGGTTCATACCGCTTTATTTCTGTGTCACTAATTTTCAATCCTGATTAACCCTCTGGTGCTCCTTATTTGGGAGTCACACTTGTGGTCTGAGTGGACTGTGAATGAATGATCTTCCTGTTGGAGATCGCTTCCTGTTGAGATCGCTTCCTGTTCCTGCCTGCCGTGCAACTGTTTGTAGCTCTGTATAGCTTTGTTTATCTGAAGAAATCTCTTTCTTACTCCTATGTGTTGTTTAAATCGCTAAAGTATAATTTAATTCTCACTATATTTCTGATTTAAGACTAATTTGACATCATCCGCCTTTAACCTCTTAATCTAAACCGCGAGCACTGCGCGTAGCAGCGCGTTAGCCTATTAGCTTGTCAATCGCATCTCATCTCCGTTTACGTTTTCTACTGCTTCTTCTCTCTCTCTCTCTCTCGCTCTGTTTCTTTTCTCTCTCTCTCCTTTTTTATGAGTCCATCAAACTACTGTGGTGAGTCGGAATTACTCTACAATCACGGTGAGTAATGGCTTCTCCTTGCATCGTCACTTGCACCACTTGCCACATGTACAGTTGATCTGTCTCTGTCAGCAGTGAGGGATTCACATGTGATGAATGCAAGGAAATAGTTAGGCTGACAGAGAAGATTTCAGAATTAGAGACACGCATCTAAACTTTAGTTGAGGACAGTAAGAATGTGAGAGCTGTAGATACTGCTTTGGATGCGACTAGCTCAGAGACTTCTGTACATTGTTCGGCTCCTGTTTCAGCGCCTCTGCAGCAGGGCAACTCGGTGACTGTGAGGCGGCATAGTCGTGGGGTCAAAACACCGCTCTTCCGTTCCGATCAAAACATCAAACAGGTTCTCCTCACTCAGTGACGCACCCACTGAGAAACCTGATGAAAGTGCTCTAGTTATTAGTGATTCTATTGTACAGAACGTGAAAATAGAGACACCAGCCAGCATAGTCCAAAGTTTACCGGGAGCCAGAGCGCCTGACATCTTGGCAAATTTAAAAGTGCTGACTAATGCTAGACGTAAATTCAGTTAAGAATGTTATCCATGTCGGCGTTAATGATGTTCGACTTCGCCAGTCGAAGATCACTAAAATAATGTTAAAGAGGTGTGTGAACTTGGAAGTACGATGTCAGACACTGTAATATGCTCTGGTCCCCTCCCTGCTTACCGGGGTGATGAGATTCATAGCAGACTGTCGTAACTCAATTGGCTGGTTTTCTAAGTGGTGCCCGCAGAATAACATAGGTTTCACAGACAATTGGAAGAGTTTTTGGGGCAGACCTGACCTGTTGAAAAGAGATGGTCTTCATCCCTCCTGGGGTGGTGCCGCTCTTCTCTCTAGAAATATGGAACATAGTCTTAGAGTTCATACTTGACTAACTGGGGCCCAGTTCAGGAAGCAGACAGACTGGCTAAACCGACCGTCTGCTAGCCACCTAACGTCACAGAAGTCAGTTAATTCTCAGCACATAGAGACTCTTTCACCTAGATATCACATAGAGACTGTGTCTGTTCCCTGAACTAGAAAATACAGAAATGTCCTAACCAAAGTAAGAGTAACAATTTAATTGATGTTCAACAAATAAAAAACAGATTAAATACAGATAAATAAATCATAAAGCTTGGCTTATTGAATATTAGATCCCTTTCTACAAAAGCACTTTTTGTAAATGATATGATCACTGACCATGAACTAGATGTGCTTTGTTTGACAGAAACTTGGCTAAAACCAGATGATTACGTTACTTTAAACAAGTCTACCCCCCAAGATTGCTGTTACAAACATGAGCCGCATCCAAAAGGCAAAGGGGGAGGTGTTGCTACAATTTATAGCAATATTTTCAGTATTTCTCAGAGGTCGGGTTTCAAGTATAATTCATTTGAAGTAATGGTGCTTCATATAATGTTATCCAAAGAAACAAGTGTTAATGATAAATCCCCTATGATGTTTGTACTGGCTACTGTATACTGGCTACTGTATACAGGCCACCAAGGCACCATACTGATTTTCTATCTGAGTTAGTGCTGGCTGCAGATAAAGTCCTAATTGTTGGTGATTTTAATATCCATGTTGACAATGAAAAAGATTCATTGGGATCAGCATTTATAGACATTCTAAACTCTATTGGTGTTAAACAACACGTGTCAGGACCTACTCATTGTCGAAATCATACTCTAGATTTAATACTGTGTCATGGAATTGATGTCAGTGGCATTGAAATTTTGCAGCAGAGCGATGATATCTCAGACCATTATCTAGTTTTGTGTATATTCCTTATAGATAAAGCTGTAACGCCAACTCCTTGTTACAAATATGGTAGAACCATGACCTCGACCACAAAAGACTGCTTTATAAATAATCTTCCTGACTTATCTCAGTTCCTCAGCATATCCAATAACTCAGAACAACTTGATGATGTAAAAGAAACTATGGACTCTCTCTTTTTGAGCACTTTAGATACGGTTGCTCCTTTACACTTAAGGAAGATTAAGGACAATAGTCCAACACGGTGGTATAATGAGCACACTCGGGCCCTAAAAAGAGCAGCCCGGAAAATGGAGCACAGCTGGAGAAAAACAAAATTAGAGGTATTTCGCATTGCTTGGCGAGGAAAATACTCTCTCCTACAGGAAAGCCTTAAAAACTGCTAGATCTGCTTACTTTACGTCTCTTTTAGAAGAAAACAAACACAACCACAAGTATTTATTCAATAAAGTAGCTAAATTAACAAAAAATATAACATCAGCAGGTGCAGACATTACCCAGCAGCACAGTAGTAATGACTTTATGAACTACTTTACTTCCAAGATCGGAACTATTAGAGATAAAATTGTAACCATGCAGCTGTCAGCCTCAGTATCGCATCAGATAGTACGCTATAGTTCCCCTGAGGAAAAATTCCACTCGTTCTCTTCTATTGGAAATGAAGAATTGTATCAACTTGTTAAATCATTGAAACCAACAACCTGTATGTTAGACCCTGTTCCATCTAAGCTCCTAAAAGAGGTGCTTCCAGAAGTAATAGATCCTCTTCTGAATATTATTAACTCCTCATTGTCATTAGGATATGTCCCAAAAACATTCAAACTGGCTGTTATTAAGCCTCTCATTAAAAAAATACAACTTGACCCCAAATAATTAATTAATTACAGACCGATCTCGAATCTCCCTTTTATGTCAAAGAAATTAGAAAAGGTAGTATCCTCACAACTATGTTCCTTCTTAGAGAAAAATGCTATATGTGAGGATTTCCAATCAGGTTTTAGACCATATCATAGTACTGAGACTGCTCTCATTAGAGTTACAAACGACCTGCTCTTATCATCTGATCATGGTTGTGTCTCTCTATTAGTGCTACTGGATCTTAGCACCGCATTTGACACTGTCGACCACAACATTCTTTTAAATAGACTAGAAAATTATGTTGGCATTAGAGGACGTGCATTGGCATGGTTCAAATCGTACTTATCTGACCACCATCAATTCGTGGCAGTAAATGAAGAGGTATTATACCAATCACAAGTGCAGTATGGAGTACCTCAAGGCTCAGTACTAGGCCCCTTACTTTCACGCTTTACATGTTACCCTTGGGAGATATCATTAGAAAACATGGTGTTAGCTTTCACTGTTATGCTGATGATACTCAGCTCTATTTTTCTTTTTTTTTTTTTTTTTGATGAAACATCAATTTGCAAAGCTAACGGAATGTATAGTTGATATCAAAAACTGGATGACTAGCAATTTCTTACTGCTAAATTCTGAAAAAAAACAGAGGTGTTAATTATTGGACCAAAAACATTTGCATGTAATAACCTAGATGACTGTCTAATACTTGATGGCTGCTCTGTAAATTCTTTGTCATCAGTTAGGAACCTAGGCATACTTTTTGATAGCAATCTTTCCTTCGAAAAACATGTTTCTAGCATTTGTAAAACTGTATTTTTTCATCTTAAAAATATATCTAAATTACGACCTATGCTCTCAATGTCAAATGCAGAAACATTAATTCATGCGTTCATGACCTCGAGGCTAGATTATTATAAAGTTTTATTGGGTGGTTGCTCTGCGTGTTTAATAACAAACTCCAGCTGGTTCAAAATGCAGCAGCTAGAGTTCTTACTAGAACCAGGACGTATGACCACATTAGCCCGGTTCTGTCAACACTGCACTGGCTCCCTATTAAACATCATATACATTTTAAGATCTTGCTAATTACCTATAAGGCCATGAATGGTTTGGCACCTCAGTATTTGAGTGTGCTCTTATCACATTATAGTACTCTTATCACCTGTATTATCCTTCACGTCCGCTGCGATCTCAAAACTCTGGCCATTTGATAATACCTAGAATATCAAAATGTACTGTGGGCAGGAGATCGTTTTCCTATTTAGCGCCCAAACTCTGGAACAATCTACCTAACACCATTCGGGAAGCAGATACACTCTGTCAGTTTAAATCTAGATTGAAGACCCATCTCTTTATCCTGGCTTACACATAATACACTATCACATTTCTATAATTCAAATCCGTTAAAGGATTGTTAGGCTGCATTAATTAGGTCAACCGGAACCGGGAACACTTCCCAAAACACCCGATGTACTTGTTACATCATTAGAAGAATGCATCTACGCTAATATTAGTCTGTTTCTTTCTTATTCCGAGACCACCATAGCCACCCAGATCCAGACTGTATCCAGATCAGATGGTCACTGCAGCCACCCGGATCCAGTCTGTATCCAGATCAGATGGTGGATCAGCACCTAGAGATGATCTCTACAGCCCTGAACGTCAACGGAGACCAGGACAACTATATGAGCCCCAGAGACTAATCCCCATTGAAGACCCTGTCTCCTAGACGGCCATCAGGACAAGACCACAGGAACCAGATGAGTCCTTTGCACAATCTGACTCTGCTGCAACCTAGATTTAAACTGCTGATTTTGTCTGGCCAGAGGAGAATGACACTATTTTGACACACTATTTCCTAAATACTGTAAAGCTAATGTAAAGTCACCCAGCTTTATATCAAGCTGATGTAAAGCTGCTTTGACACAATTTGCATTGTTAAAAGCGCTATACAAATAATAGTGACTTGACTTGACTTGACTTGGTCTTCACGGTCAAAGGTGACCGGACACCTAAAATTGTGCTTTCCCCCTCCCCCTTCCTTTGTATTTTGAGAGAATTTCATGGTACTAATTAATATTTATGCAATAATTTTGATCAATTTTTCCCATTGAAAATAACACAATTTTTTTTTTCAAATATGTTCTATTACTTTTCAATTATGGCAGTATTTCTTGTTAAAATAGAGACAATGCCTTTAAAATCCATTTTTTTAAACCAGATTAGTGCCATCTGCAATTCCATGATTAAACCCATATATTCCCATATAGCTCTATATAAAAGGCCTATAAAATTCTCTAATTGTTTTTAGAAATAAATACTTATTTTTATTAAGTTGTGGGTTTGGATATATATTTAGACATTTTCAAAGACAACTTTTTGTAAAGTTTTAGATTTTTTTTTATTTTATTTAAATTTTAAATTTTATTTTTTTTTTTTGAAATGTTGATTTAAAGCATCAGTTTTTGAATTATTATTGATACAGTTAAACCTGAACACAGAGAAAGCATTTTGTTAAACAAAACATTGAAATTATATAAAAATGTAACAAAAATTAACAAATATTTTATCAGAGCTTAATCCTTCTGGGTCTGATCTGATTTCAACCTCTTATTTCAGTTTTCTGACTCGTTATGGCTATATGGTAATAGCCATACCAATTCATTTGAAGGTGTATAATTGTTTGTGTGTGCGTGTGTGTGTGTGTGTGTGAGAGTGTGTGTGTGTATGAGTGTGTGTGTGTGTGTGTGTGTGTGTGTGTGTGTTTGTGTGTAAGAGTGTGTGTGTGTGTATGAGTGTGTGTGTGTGTGTGTGTGAGTGGATGTGTCTGTTTTGCATTCTTGATGTTTTAGTGTAACCCCTTCCTTGCTGACCACTTTTTTACTGCATTGTAGTTGAATTATTGCTTTTATTTTACATATTTGATGTGTTACAGTCAAACCAGTTCATAGGTGTGTGTGTGTGTGTGTGTGTATAAGTGTGTGTGTATATGCGCATGTGTGTGAATGGATGTGTTGGTTTTACACTCTTGATGTTTTAGAGTTTCACCCTGTCATTGCTGTGTAATTTTTATCTGCATTGTGGCAGATTTGTAGATTGTACAGACAAAAAATTGCTGAATTTTTATGTTTTTGTCAATTTCCCATTAATTTCCTATGGTCGATCATTTTTGACCGAAGACCACAAGTGTGACTATTTTTTTTTACGACCACTTAGCCTGCTCGAATCAAGCCCTCAATTTTTTTGTGTGTGTTCACATTCCAAATGCCATAAAAGGAACCAAGTTTCGTACCATTCCGATGAAGCTGTGATTTTTAAAAATTCAAATTTTTCGGTCAAAAGTGACCGAAGAGCACCAGAGGGTTAATTCATTATGATCAACGTAGGCCTATCACTTATTATTGTAAAACATCTGTGCTTTTGGATTTAAATCTTTAACAAATCATGCAAACAAACGGCTGCTTTTATCATGTTCTTTTATCATGTTCGTTTTGTGATTGCACTAGTTCCAGTGAGTGACTTATTTCTGATTAGTTTTCTGATAACTTCTCTTTGTTGGTGAAATGATAGGATTGCATGACATTGTTCCAGAGAGGCGTGTAAAGGGCCCAACAGTGGAAAGGCAGCTAATATGTCAAAGCAGAGATACAGCCTCAGAAGCAGTTTGGCATCATTCCAGCAAATTTGTTGATGCGATAAAAAATAACTATTTTTATATTGACATGAAATCCATAACTTTTTGCCAGCATGGTCTAAAGATAATCTGCCTCAAATTAGGTGAAAATCGGACCAACGGTCTAGGAGGAGTTAAAAAAAAAAAAAAGACAAAGAATATATTAAGACCAGTTTTATCACAATAGTCTAATATATTCAAAAGTTATTAGCATTTTTGGAAATTTAATTTTAATTTTTGACCACAAGGTGGTGCTGCCTCGAAATCTTTTGAGTAACATCAGGGCATGGTGCTGAAGACACCTACTGAGTTTTGTAACGATATGCCAATGCATTCATAAAGTATAGCATTATACAATAGAATTCAAAATGGCCGACGCCCATGATAGCTGACATGGAAAAATTGAGTATGGTCTGACTCTAAAGAGACCAGTTTTGTGATTTTTTTGGCCAAACCATTCAGAAGTTATAAGCAAAAAGAGCCATTTTACCTATCTCCTGACCACTAGGTGGTACTCAGGTCATGGTTATTAAAACACTCACCAAGTTTGGTCTCTATACAGTAAAGCATTGTGGATATATAGCCTCACGTCCATTTTGGTGTGCTGTGTTATTCCAGAAAAGTTTGACTAATCTATATGAATTCCATAAATTTTTGCAAGTATGGTCTGAAGATGATCTGAGCCAATTTTAGGGAAAATCAGACAAACCGTCTAGGACGGGTTTGGAAAAAGTAGGTTATTTAAGCTATTAAAAATTGTGAAAAATCTTGACAGTAGAATTTTACATTTTGGTATGCAGAATCAGTGGAAAAAAAGAGATTTGCTTCTAAACTTAATGGTTCAAAAGTTATTAGCATAAACATATGGTGCAAATTTGAACTCTTGGTGGCACTAGAGAGTTTGAGTTAGAGACACCAAACCTGCTATGGTTAATGCTGAGACTGTCCTCTATCTGTGTGCCAAATTTCATAATTTTCCCAGAAGCAGTTCTATGGGCTGCCATAGACACCCAGAGCGGAAGAAGAAGAGGTACGACATTAGGGTTGGGCGATGTCTACCAAACTGGCATCGGACGATGTCTACAGTGAAACATTGTGATGGACGATGACATCGGGGGGCGGGGTTAGGGGTGTGCCTGAAGTGTGAATCCGTATGCAGAAACGCATGGAAAACAAATAACGCGTTCTGCAGAGCCACTAAAGGGACATGGTTAGCCGCTTGCTAGCAGACTGTTGCACACACATGAAAGTTCACTTACCACACACACACACACACACACACAGAGTAAGGAGAGATGACTGATAGGACAATGGCGAATGATTTGTAGATACTGAGCACCACTGACAAACATCTAATCTTGTAAAATGTATGGTACTGCTGCTCCGTAGTACAGAGTCCGTGTGATCGTGAATCTCGAAAGTGAAAGTGAAAGTAAAATAAGAGCGCGCATTCGAAAGCGGTTTCAGTGCCCTGCATATTAGTAACGGTTTCCTGATGCCTGTAATTTATATACAGTATAATTACCCAATGATATAATTGCGAGGGAAAGTATTTATTTATTTATTTTTAATTTTATTTTTTTTTATCCTCCCATGTTGTATGCTATTTATTCCCCTTAGGGGTTCCGTTACCGTAGTATACTTAATTTCCTTTTGAATTGGGATGTGGTGGATTGTGGAAGAGGGGGTGGGGGAATCATCACGATGCCGGCTCAACATCGTGATGTCTGTCAGCCATCGGCGATGGACGATGGCATCGTCTATTGGCCCAACCCTATATGACATAGGTGCTTGGCCCCTAAAAATTAATAAATATAATGACCAATAGACGGCACTGTTACAAAACGTATGTAATGTTGTCAGTGTGAAGTGACAATGGCACATAAAAAGTTTGATGTCAATGTGTCAAAGTAGTTTGGCATCATGCCATTAAAAACATTGATGCGAAAAATGTAATCCGCTTTGTATATTCATTATGTGGCAGGCTCTTTATCAAATTCATTTCCACGTATTTCGTTCGAGTGAGAACAGTTTGACTATTCTATTCTTTTTTTGCCAGCATGGTCTGAAGATGATCTAAGCTAATTTTGGTGAAAATCAGACAATCCATCTAAGAATAGTTTGAAAAAATAGTTTTTTTGGATAACTGAAAATTGCGAAAAATCTTGACCCATAAAAGGACAGGGTATTTGAGAGTTTTGTTGAGTGGGTGAAGATGAATAACAGCTTACTGCAAGGTATACACCCCAGGCATATTTAGACCAAGGCATTTGAAAATGGAACTTGTGATAAGGGGTTTAGTAGCTGTAAATGCCACTAAGGGGCAACCACGGGGCAAGAGTGTTTAAGTGTTTTATAAAGCCTAGCCAAGGCCTACTTATAAACATCCACAATAAACATCTCATCTTACCATTCCACCATGGCAGAACGTAGTGGCATTCTTCATGAAAGTTCCACCCATCAGTGCCTGGGCGTTATTTACTTAATTCTGTTGCTTGTTATCTTTCTTGTTCATGAAGAATAATAAAGGGAATGACAATAGCTGTCTCAGTTAGTTCTACAAAACTTGCAAAGTCTCTTGTTTGCACGTAGAATCCACAGTGGAATGAGTCCCAGGATGGTGGTCCCTCGAGAATTTGCTGGAGTCAGACAAACACAGGCTAAAGAAATACAATCAAAACAGAAGGTTTAAATTCATGCCCATCCCCTGCAATGTGAACTACACTATTAGGTGCATACCAATGTTGAAATGCTATCTAATTTTCAATCTAGCATGAAGAAAAAGTGAAAGACCCCAATTCTTACTCCACAACTCAAGGTTTAGCTTCATTCTGGGACTGTGTTGTGTTATTAAAATGTCATCCAAGTTTTGATTTGGGAGTTACATTCAGATCACCTATGATGCATTTAAGATGGACGTCATTGTCTGATAATCTGCATTTTTTGTGGTGTTTTCATCTACATTAAAACTAAATACTGGCATTCCAAAAACTAAGACAGCACAAGATGAGCCAACAACCTGAAATGCAAAGCTTTTGAGTAAAAACACACCAGTGGTCTATTCTTGTTTGAGAAGATGCAGACCCTTGTCTGGTGTTCATAAAATTTTGATTTATGATTAATCTTAAGGGAACCATACAACTGTGGTTTTAATTCACTTCTTTTCCACAAAAAAAAAAAAAAAAATAGCCTCAGTGTTTTTGTGGTATGTACACTAGTCAAAGTCACGTGCTTCCACTCTTCTTGGAAGGCTTGCCACTAGATGTTGGATCATGGCTGTGGGAATTTGTTCCCATTCAGACCAGAGCATCAGTGAGGTAGAGGCATTAATCTCGGGCAATGGGGCCTGGCTCAAAGTAACTGTTTCCATTTATCCTAAAGGTGTTTGCTGAGGCTTTTTGTAGGCCAGTAAAGTTCTTCAACATCAGACTAAGTAAAGCATTTCTTAATGGACCCCACTTTGTGCACAGGGCCACTGTCATACTGGGACAGGAAAGGACTCTTCAGAAACTGTTGCCTTTGATTTGGCCTGAATTTAAAATACTTCTTAAAAAAAAAAAAAAAAAAATCTAGGATTTCAAGATCACAACAGATGAGCAGGGAGCTGTCTAGCTCTTAACCACTAAAGAAAGGCATCAGACACATCCAAAGTAAGCTGTATGGAAGATGTTGAGTTGATTTGTAATTTACTTGTCAACGTTTTGACAGAACTGTTGACTAAAGTCTGCTCCTGCTCTCACAAGGAAAATAAGAACACAAGTTACTGCATAATTCAACAGCCAAAAGCAACAATATTCCTGCAATGACAATTCAGCAAAACATTTACTATGAGACAACTACTGCCATCTTATTTCAAAATAATGTGCTTATTATTTCATTTATTGAGAAGCTTTCTGTAGAAAGCTGAACATTTTCTTCAAACTATTCAGTATTTGGATGTTAGATGTTGAGTCATGGACATACAGACAGTAAATTGTTGTGGGCTTCTATCCAGAGTTCCCCTTTGGCAAGTGCAGTGTTTAAATTATATGTTTGTAATAATGGGTCACAAATAAGTCAGGAACAGACAGCCTCAGCTTTGACTCATCTCTGTGCAAACTCGATGCTATTCGATCATTATGACTGTACGCACGAGAGATGATTGTTCTCGGTTGTCCTTCGTTTTATTTGGAGTGTGTAAAGACCTCTGTCACAACAACCTCGCACCGATCATAAGAACAAATCATTATCGTTAAACATCAAAGCAGTATTTTTGCGCATAACATTAGGCCGGCTTTGCATAACTGTATGTTATGAGCCTGTTGAATGTGTTTTCACATGTCGTTCTCCTCTAGTGGAATGTCTTGTTTGGAGATTAAATAACTGTGAACAGACTTCTGTTTCCCACCTCATCTGACTCATAAATTCATCACACTGGACTGCATCCAGGACTGTACCACTGCACGCAACCTGGCAAACGTTCCTTTGCCACAAAGCATTTACTGTCATTTCATTTAACTGAACTTTTTTTTTTATTTGGTATTGCTTAAATGTTTTGTCACTGAACCCTCTCTTCATTAAAAAGTTACATTCTGCTTATCTGATATAATTTCATAACAATAGAGTGGAGAGTTTTACAATCACCATCTGTTCATTAAATGATCACTGTTAACACAAGTACATTGGAAAAACCACACATACACTAGAAATAAAGAAACACTGCCACCTAGAGTAAGAGAATCTGACAGGGTTTATAATCACTATGCTAATTTGCATGGTCTTCAGCCTTCTTGCATAACAATTTTACTGGTTAGTAAACCAGGTGTTTGGACTACATCGGTTAGTTTCTCTATGGAACTGAATGTATGGATCATTAAGGTGATTTTCTAAAAACCTTTCCTTTCAAATTCCATTTGTCCACTCCCATGCATAGACCCATGTCATCTTTTTCATATCACAACAAACTAAAGAACAAACATTATCCTGATACTTTGAGAAACTCAGTTACTGCTGATAAAAAAGTACATGTTCTATTTAGGTAGACAGTGTAATATTTACCCCATGTTTACAACATGAGGAAATTATGGCAAAAGGCATAATGAATGTTAAATCAACTGAAAGCAAAAATCAGCGATACATCATTTAATTTATTGAGTAAAATCACTGCATTTTCAATTTACAACATAGAAATCCCACATAATTGGTGCAAAAATGAGTTTTCAGACTTTGATAGGCACTATTGAATTCAAAAGTTGCTTGCCATTTATAACAAAATCTGTGAAAGTAACAACATACAGGCTACATGTTGTGGTAATACCCATCCAAGCATTTTGTGCTTCTCACACAAAATGCAGGCAATACTTTTACAAGAAATCCATGTAAAAGCACTGAATGATGAAGACCGATTATGTGAGCCAGTCGCCAAAGGTCAACCAAAAGAGTTCTTCTGCTGAGTTAGTAAAGTCTTGCAGACACTTCAGTGCTCCGATGCACAGGTAACAGTCCAGTCCAAACGTTACTCTCAGGTTCAAGACAGTCCCAGAAGCTAGTGAATATTATTTCTTAAGGAGGCTGTTAATTGCTTTAAGCTCATCATTGCTCAGAGGAGAAAGGTTGTATCCTCTGAGTTCAGGCTTACCTGTGCAAGAAACAATTCGAAACAGAAAAGATTAGATGCTCTCATATCTACTAATATTTTATGACAGTAACCTGACACATTTTTGACACTGGCAGTAAATCTAGGGTTACTCTGTAGGTATATAAACTGACTTGAAGATGAGGTTTTATATATGAAAAATTATGAATGAATCAGGCTGACAAAACAGCTCTACCTTGCAAGTCATTGAGACGATTTACTTTTGCTTTTAGTCGTTTGCGGAGGTCAGTTATTTCCTTGTCAAGCTGCTCTTGGTCTGTTGGGAAACAATATAACAGCAAGAGGCCAAGTAAACACAGAGAGAAGTCTAAATGTATTATTTAGACAAAAATATAGTTGAAGAAGGCACACTCTCCTTTAAGGACCATGGATCTGGTACTTTCTTGAGTGAATTTGATCAGAATTAGAATCAGAATCAGAATGAGCTTTATTGGCCAGGTATGCTTACACATACGAGGAATTTGTTTTTGTGACAGAAGCTCTACAGTGCAACAGAAAGACAGCAACAGGATAGGGCACAGATAATAAAAGAATAATTTACAAATAGGCAATGTACAAATAGCAAAAACACAATATATAGACAATTATGGTGTACAGGTCTAATATGTGCAAATCTGAAATGAAAAAAAAAAAAAATAAGTATGTGTGTTGAATAAATAATTTATAATAGTGTTGTGTGTTCCACTTTTAATGTCAAGTGTTCATGAGATGGATTGCCTGAGGGATGAACATATTTCCAAAACACACCTTCACATTATCTAGATTAGATTGGGGGGGGGGGGGGGGGGGGGAATACATTTTATACATTTTAAACATTTTCTGTTTAAAATGTATTTCAATACATTTTAAACAGAAATGCACTAAAGGTTCCATATATTATGTATTTTATGTATTTCATAACATAGTAGATTTAATGTTTATCAGATACAGACACTTATTACAAAAATACAAGTAAACATCTTTTATAAACCTATGAATTCAATATTTCCAAGATTTCAGTGTTACAGATAAACCAAATAAATAAACACTGAAATATCAATTATTTTGCCTGTGTTGTCTCATCTTCTTCATAAGTCCTATGACACATATGAATAATATCATATTCATATGTTGACCAAAAAACTATGTACATGGCATGCTCATACATACAGGATCCCAGGAGGATACATAACCAGTAACCAGATCAGTGAAAATGCCACTGATAAAACAAGGCAGAATATAAATAGAGAAGGTACCGTGTATTCAAGAACAGCAAAGCATGCAAAATGGCAGGAAAAACATCAATAAAGCAAAATAAAATAAAAAAAAAAAAAACATCAGACAGTATTCATGAGATCTGCATACACAGTTTTCGTACTTGCCGTTTGGAGAATGGTTTCGTAAAGCGCTGAGTGCTTCTCGATTTCTGTTTCTCTGCAAATCCAGATCCACGATCTGTCAACATTTAAGCGGATATTATAAACACTATTTAAGCGAAATGTCTCATTGTACATTTGACTATAATTTGCTACTTTTATCATTCAAACATACCTGTTGTTTGTCACTAAGAATATCTTCTGCAGCAACTTCTACCTCAGTCAAATAATCCAGTATTCACTGTGCTGTCTCGTCCATGCTCGTGTCTGTATGTTGTGCGCTGGAAAAACATTCCCGACTGCTCAGAGAAACAAGTTCTGTTCGATTTCAGTTCCGTCTGCCAGCGACCACACAACAGTTCCCACCTTACATTTGACTTCCACAACGTAAAGTATCCAATCGTTATATTTAAAGATACCTTTATTTAAAAAAAAAAAAAAAAAAAAACAATGTCCACAACACTATACCATGATACTTTTAGGTACATTTTAGGTAGGCCTAATATAATCAGCCTACTTTTTGGTTACATTCAGATTACTTTTGGCCTAACTTGTTTAGCACATTGATTTAAATAAGATAATCTTGTTCTATGATATAAAAATATCAAGAGGAAGAAAATATATTCCATTTGTTGTAACTAGCAACATGACATGCATTAAACATTATATTTGCCTACATCAAGGTTTCCCAAATTGGTGTTCGTAAAACTGCTGGGGGGTTTTGAGTTTAATGAAAAGCTAATAGTCATTGAATCATAAAAAGTAAAATTAAATTAAGTCATTTTAAAATAACATCAATCAAAATACACAAAGAAAAATAAATATTTCATTTGTTTACCTGCATGTCATGTGACCATTAACCAGAACTGTGAACATGCAAATGTGGTACTTAATTATTAATACATTTATTTTAAAATCGCAGGGGGTGCTTCAAGTAGGAATAGGCTAAAGGAACATTTAAAAGATGAAAAAGAGGAATTTGGGAGAATCATGTGGAAAATTATGATTGATTAATTCCTGATATGATTGATCTTCCTGTTTGTTGCTGCTGCGTGTTTTGAGTTTGAGCTCAGTCAAGTTAATTCTTTATCGTCTATTTTCTAATCCTGAAATCTATTTTACACACCATCATTTTCGTTTCTATAACGTTTGGATATATCCCCTATCGTATTCTACAACAAAAACAATCAAAGCGTCTTGTTATCACTAGTTTTATTTTGATTTCCACCCAGATAGCACACATACGTCTGCAAGATGTCTGTTAAAGATCTCTTGATCTGGAAAGCATCTGCTGTCTACAAACGTCTGACAGACATCTTTCAGATGTCAGTTTTACATACATTCTAAATCATAAACATCTTAAAGACATCTAATAGACGTCTATTTGACATCTAAAAGGAGACGTCCTATAGACGTATTGCAGATGAGCAAACACTCTAAAAAATACGTCTTGCAGATGTAAATGCAGACGTCAAATTAGCATCGCCAGCGTGGTTGCATTAGCTAATCTCGCTTACATTGCTAATACTCTATTCACACACATTACCATTGTTTTACTCACTGCTACTTGCTTTAATGGCGGATGTGTGTCTACCTTTGAGTGCAGGCGAGGACACGTTCGAGCTGCATTCGGTGCAGCTGGAGCTGGAGGCCGTGGAGAAGCAGATCCGCGAGCTGGTGGAGAAGCAGGCCCAGCTGAGAGAGCGGAGAGCCGCGCTGGAAACATCCCAGGCTGACGCTTACAAGTCCGGGGTAAGTATACAGCACGCCGCTAACACTCCCACCACCTCTACTCCGTGTGTTTCTCTGCACAGACCCTGTGCACCCAGGATGCGATCTTCCCAGATGTCCTTCACTCCGGCGCCAGGACACCACGGACCCTGGGTGCAGCAGCAGCGGAAGACGCGAGCCAGGCCCCGCGCGAGGACCTCTCCCCCTCCGCCGCCTCCGGTCTTCGAGATCTCCCCCCGGAGCCGCTTCGCTCCCCTCCGCGAGACAGAATGCGACGCTGTGATCATCGGAGACTCCATCGTCCGGCACGTCCGTGCTACGTTAGGTGAAGGTAAAGCGCACACTCACTGTTTCCGTGGCGCTCGTGTTCTCGATGTTTCTGCGCAGATACCTGCGATCCTGAAGGACGACGAGAGCATCGGCGCGATCGTGCTGCACGCGGGGGTGAACGACACCAGGCTGCGGCAGACAGAGACACTGAAGAGGGACTTCAGGAGCCTGATCGAGACGGTGCGCAGCACATCACCCGCGGCGACGATCATCGTGTCTGGACCGCTTCCCACGTATCGACGAGGACACGAAAGGTTCAGTAGACTTTTTGCTTTAAACGAATGGTTATTGTCATGGTGTAAAGAACAGAAACTGCTCTTTGTTAATAATTGGAATCTTTTCTGGGAGCGTCCTAGGCTTTTCCGCGCTGATGGCCTGCACCCCAGCAGAGTCGGAGCAGAACTCCTGTCGGACAACATCTCCAGGACTCTACGCTCCATCTGACTAGTAAGCCCATTCTCAAATAACTGCTATGATGACTTTTGTTCTACCCACTTAAATGATAGAAATACTTGTGCTGTCCAATCTATAAAGACTGTGTCTGTTCCCCGAACAGTGAAGCCAAAATATAAATTTAATGCAGGATCTAGAAATAATCTGATCGTGATTAAACCAGAAAAATGCTAAACAAATAAACAAAAGCAATTTTTAAAGCTTAGGCTCCTAAACATCAGATCACTCGCACCCGAAGCAGTTATTGTAAATGAAATGATCATAGATAATAGTTTTGACACCTGGCTCAAACCAAATGTTATATTGGTCTAAATGAGTCTACTCTACTCCACAAGCTACTGTTACAAGCATGAGCCCCGTCAGACTGGCCGTGGCGGCGGTGTTGCAACAATATATAGTGATATTCTCAGTGTTACCCAGAAAACAGGATACAGGTTTAACTCATTTGAATTACTTCTGCTTAATATTACACTGTCAGATATGCAAAATAAATCTCTCCTATCTCTTGCTCTGGCTACTGTGTATAGACAACCAGGGCCGTATACAGATTTCTTAAAAGAATTCTCAGATTTCCTCTCAGACCTATTGGTTACTGTTGATAAAGCGCTAATTGTTGGAGATTTTAACATTCACGTTGATAATACAAATGATGCGTTAGGACTTGCGTTTACTGACCTAATAAATTCTTTTGGAGTCAAGCAAAACGTCACCGGGCCCACTCATCGTTTTAATCATACGCTAGATTTAATTATATCGCATGGAATTGATCTTACTGACATAGATATCGTACCTCAAAATGATGTTACTGACCATTTCCTAGTATCGTGCATGCTGAGTATTACTGATATTAACTATATGGCTCCGCTTTATCGTCCAGGAAGAACTATTGTTCCAACCACTAAAGATAGATTCAGAAATAACCTGCCTGATTTATCTCAACTGCTCTGTCTACCCATAAATACACATGAACTAGATGAAATGACTAGCAACATGGGCACTATCTTCTCTAATACATTAGAAGCTCCTGCGCCCATCAAATTGAAAAAGGTTAGAGAAAAACATACTGCGCCATGGTACAACAGTAATACCCATTCTCTCAAGAAAGAAACTCGTAAACTTGAGCGCAAATGGAGAAAAACTAACTTGGAAGTTTTTAGAATTGCATGGAAAAACAGTATGTCCAACTATAGACAGGCTTTAAAAGCTGCCAGGGCAGAGCATATCCGCAAACTCATAGAAAATAACCAAAACAATCCAAGGTTTTTATTTAGCACAGTGGCTAGATTAACAAATAATCAGACGCCACCCGATCTAAATATTTCCTCACAATTTAATAGTAAAGACTTTATGAATTTCTTCACTGATAAGATAGATAACATCAGAAATACAATAACAAATGTAGATTCTGCAGCGTCTAGTACTTCAGCTCCATTCATCGCACCCAAAGAAAAACTGCAGTGCTTTACAACTATAGGACAGGAAGAGCTAAATAAACTTATCAATGCATCTAAACCAACAACATGCCTATTAGATCCTGTACCCACTAAATTACTGAAAGAGTTGTTACCTGTAGCAGAAGAACTGCTTCTCAATATTATTAACTCATCGATATCTTTAGGTCACATTCCAAAATCATTCAAACTGGTGGTTATTAAACCTCTTATTAAAAAACCACAACTAGATCCTAATGAACTAGCAAATTACAGACCCATTTCTTCCGTTTATGTCTAAAATTTTAGAAAAAGTTGTGTCTGCTCATTTGTGCTCTTTTTTGCAAAAAAATGATCTCTATGAAGAATTTCAGTCAGGTTTCAGGCCCCACCATAGCAAAGAAACCGCACTTGTTAAAATTACAAATGACTTGCTTCTTGCGTCAGACCAAGGCTGCATCTCATTGCTAGTTTTACTTGATCTTAGTGCTGCGTTCGACACTATAGATCATGACATACTCATAGATCGATTACAAAACTATACGGGTATTCAAGGGCAGGCTTTAAGATGGTTTAGATCCTACCTGTCTGATCGCCACCACTTTGTTTATTTAAACATGCAGCTAGTAAAGTTCAATTATTCAATTTCTGTACAGAAATTATTTTAACCCAAAAAGCAAATTATTCCCCCTTCGAACTGGTTATCTTTAAAATACAAATGTTGTGTAATCCCAGGCTATCTGTAATCAGAGGCACATTTAAAACTGAAATATAATTTAATTTTATTCACGTGTTTCATATTCACATAATCCTTTCTGGATTACAATCCGCCATCAAAATGATACATTTTAATTATTCTAACTGCTGTGAGAAAAGGCTATACACGATCCGTCACCTGCAGGAGCATCACATGCGATATCCTAGCAGCCGGGACAACTTCATTTACAGATGTGACGTAATGACGCAGTGCCATGTTTGAATTTCCCGTGAAAACCTACCCGTACCACTCAAATTAGAAAACATTATTATAAGCTAACCGTTGTGAATCGGGCAAAAGTAAGGCGATAGTTTTGAACACTGGCTGGTTATGTACTTGCTCAAATATTGATTTCGGATCATTTTTAACCAAAAAAAGTTATGGACTGCAGCTTTAAGGAGATTCATTATAAAATCCTTCATAAAATTTATCCCGTTAATTTGTCTATTTCTAAATATTCTGAAAATATTCTGATGTTGATGAGTCTTGCTCGTTTTGTGGTTTTGTTGAGGAAACAGCTGCCCATCTGTTTTTTTGATTGTAGTGTTACCAACAAACTATGGGTTGACTTAAGCACCTATGTTTCTAACCTTACAAATGTGAGCCTTACCTTCGGTGGCTTAATGGCTTAAATCTCCTTTGTCTTTCCCCCTTTTTCTTTCTGAATTTGATTCTCTTGTTTCATCTCTTAGACTTACAAATAACAAAAAGAGTACCAAAGTTTTAATGCACTATCACAACTTTTCTAGAATGATGTAATTTTATTTTCGCACTTTTCTGTATAGATAATACCATAATTTGATAAACGCAAATCCAAAATATTCTTTTCTGTCCTTATTTTTATGATTGTTCTTTATAGGAATATATGCATATCTTGTTTCCCTGTTCTTGTATATTTCTAGAAGTTTTGCAATAAAAAAAAGAAAGAAAGAAAACAGGTTAATATATAGAATTCAGAGGGTTTTTTTTTTCATGCGCCACAATCCAGTCCAATAGGTGGCAGTAATGCAGCTTAAAGCTGGCTGCCAACTGCCAATCAAATCAAAGCACAGTATAACAGACTGTGTTGCCAACTTAGCAATTTTGTTGTTAAATTTAGCAACTTTTCAGACTACGCTAGCAACTTTTTCTTCCAAAAGCACCTAGCAACCAATTTAGCTATTTTTAACATTTATTTGGCAACTATAAGCAACTTTTGACAAGTGATTGAAATGATGAAAAGGCACACATTCTCCATCTAAATTACACAAAAAGAGGAAACCAAAGATGCCTAGCAGTACACACATCAAATGAATAAAGCTGCTATTTGGAATTGTTCAATTTAATAATAATAATTGAATAATTGTTTTTTTATGATGCACCTTGTTAGTAGCTTGTACCTGCGATTTTTGATCAGTTAGTACATGTTAGAAAAATATCTAGAAAAATAAAAATTACTAGTAATTTTCCAGGACATATCCGTTATCCATTATCCGACACAAAATACAATGCGTAAATTTAAAATGCAGGTAAAAACCTGTGAAAACTGAAAAATCAATATGGAAAATTCCTTCATATTGTGCCCTGCTTTTTAAGACTCTTTTTAGAGTGTAGCATACTAACTACTAATGCACTGCTTAAAACTATAATTGTTGAGAATGTATAGTTTACTAGCTACTAAAAATGTGTAAGTTTCAATGATTCAATGTTGTATTTAAAAATATAGTTATTTATATTTTAATATTATATTATGCATTTATATTATTTTACAAGCAAATCTAAATGAACACATTTAAATATATTTGTTGCTGAGTTCTGATGCAGTGACGCAATTTTCCGTTGTGATTACATGATGACGTCATTGCGCAATGACATTGCAACATCATTTAGCAACTTTTAGCAACAAATTGACCTTCGTTTAGCAACTTCTCCTGAAAATTAGTTGGCAACACTGATAACAGATTTCAAATGCGAAACGAACGAAGACGAGACAAAAGGGCAAAGACAAAGTGTTTTTTAGAGGTAAGTAATAAAAGTTGCAAAGACTAAAGTCTCAAAACCAAAGAGATATTCTTTATAAAAGTTAAGACTCGACCACGCCCCCCTAAAACGGCTCATTCAAACACGCCCCCACATGTCTACGTAACGGTGTGAAGAGATTAGCAAAACACTGCCCAAATGTATACGCAATGAAAGCAGGCGGGACTTTTATTCTCGCTGTAGTATTGCTGCTGCTGCCAGCGCCATGTCCTGGAGATGCTGTGTTTCGTTGTGAAAGCGAAACTACTTTGTTTGGGCTTCCAAAAGAGGACACAACTAGAAATCAGTGGTTAAGTTGTGTTTACAATACTGTTCCAGATCAGTTCAACCCAAATATTTGAGTGTGTGCAGAACATTTTACGGAGGACTATTTCCTGAATCTGGGAGTAGCCTGCCAGCTGTGCTCAAAGATTGTTTCTTTAAAGTGGGGCAATTCCAACTTTACAAGGACAGTGTGGCGCTTCTGACTCACAGCCTGTAAGTATGTTTTCATATTTAAAGAATTTGCCACTGACTATTCAAACGCGAGTTTTGAGCAGTGTAGCGTAGTGTTTGTCGTTTCTCCGATCACAAATGCAGACATGGTAATGTTTACGCGGCGCGATGCAACGCGATGCGTAAAAAGACAGTATAAGTCATTATAATCAGTAATTATGTCCCCACTGGATGCAACAAATGCCTTGTTTATAATGGGTTTTATTGTTTTTGTGTCGTCACGCCGGGACACGGCATAACAATATGGTAAGGGGCGTAACATTTCCGTCACATGCTTGAGATATTCGGCCAATCACAACGCACTGGATAGCTGGCCAATCAGAACATGCCTCGCTTCTCAGAACGATGAGCTTTGTAAAAATCGGCGCGTTTCAGAAAGGCGGGGCATAGAGGAGCAACAATAATGTACAGTATGTGGAAAGTAATGTGGTTTTTGAACCTTAAACCACATAAACACATTGCATTACACCAAATACACAAAATAATGTTCTTTTTAGCAACGTCATATGACTCCTGTAACCTAATTGCTATGTTTTTCATTCTTCATTTTTCCCTTTTTGTAGGCCCATCAGAGGGACATTTCCTTGGTTTGCTCACATCAGGTAAGAATGAATTTCTGCTGATTGTTACCTGTGACAGGTGTTGCATACTCTTAATTTTTACTTTGTTTTTTTTTTAAATCTATGTCAGAGGATGGATAATAATAAAAGGCAAGTCGTTATTAAATGTACAAAATACATATCTTAAAGCATATTCATGTTAATACAATATTTTATTTTGTAAAGGGAAGTAAGCTGCAGCAGTAAATAGTAAAAGAGGCATAGTCTCATCTCAAGTGCTCAGCCCCCCTCCCAGAATATTTTAGATGCCTCACTAATTAAAACACCTGGTTCAGCTGTAACATTTTGCGGGGGGAGGACTGGAGGACTGGAGTTGAGAAACTCTATACTAAGCCTTAATTTTTCATAACCCTGTGTATCATACAAGTTGTTGATATACTGTTTTTTTTTTTGTTTGTTTGTTTTTTTCTCAAACTGCTTTCCCATTGCTTATTCTGAAATGACTGGAATACTGGCTGAACTAGAGTCTGGAGGTCTGGGGTTTCATCATGAGATGGCAGCTACCAGAGCGGATTCTTCAAAGTGAAGATGCCAGATGTGTGATGGTAATTTACATTTTAAGATTTATTTGTTTTAGTTTTATTTATTTATTGACAAAAACAAGTTTTTCATTCAACACGGAAACTACATTCCCTTGACATTTATTTGTAACTTATCTATGTTTTCTGCAAATATGTTCCTGATGCCCTTATAGGTTGGCTGTTTTGCTGTTGGAGGAGCATCAGTTAAGGCATATATTAGGATGCTGGGCTGTACTCTAACCAATGAGCCAGCTTCTCAGATGAACTGGGCAGTAGGAGACCGAAAGATCAGCATGAAAAAAAAAAAAAAAAAACTCATTTAGAGACACCAGGCTCCAAGATGTGCATGGTAAGACTCCAAATGGGTCCTTTGGTCTTAAATTCAGTTTGATCAAATTTAACTCCATTAAAAGTCTTAAATATCTTAAATGGAATGATAAAAGCCTTAGTTATGTTTTCAAGAAGTCTTAAATTTGGAAACAGAAAAAATAGGAATTGCAAAATGGCCTAATATGATTATTAAGGGTTAAGGCCCCTTCTGACCAAGAGCGATAACTTTAAAGATAACTAGATTCATCTGTTTATTCTAAGCACACTCATCTGCCACTTTAAATTCCCAAGGTAGTTATAGCAACATTGATTCTGATTGGGTGTCAACGTTTTTATCATTCATCAGCTGGAAAAAATAATTCTAACAATATTGTTTCTGCATTTATCATTGTAGCTGTGGTGTGGATTCTGCTATTTTTTAATATTGAGAAAGATTTTTAGAACTATATCTTTAGCATTATCTTTAGCGTCATCATCCTTGGTGTGAACAGGCCTTCAGTTCACTCAAAAATTTAAATTTTGCCATTTATTCGCCCACATATTGTTCCAAACCTGTATCAGTTTTTTTTTTTTTTTTTTCTTACAAAAGATGATATGTTGAAGAATGTTGGTAACCCATCAGCTGATGGAAACCATTGACTTCCATTGTACAGGGAAAAAATACTATGGAAGTCAATGGCTACCGTCAACTGTCTGGTTACCAATATTCTTCAGAATATCTTATTTTATGTTCAACAGAAGAAAGAAACTCATACAGATTTGGAACATTTATATATTGAGTATATACTCTTTGAGTTTGTATGACATATATATATATATATATATATATATATATATATATATATATATATATATATATATATATATATATATATATATATATATATACAGTGGGTACGGAAAGTATTCAGACCCCCTTAAATTTTTCACTCTTTGTTATATTGCAGCCATTTGCTAAAATCATTTAAGTTCATTTTTTTCCTCATTAATGTACACACCACACCCCATATTGACAGAAAAACACAGAATTGTTGACATTTTTGCAGATTTATTAAAAAAGAAAAACTGAAATATCACATGGTCCTAAGTATTCAGACCCTTTGCTGTGACACTCATATATTTAACTGTCTACTGCTGTCTATTTCTTCTGATCATCCTTGAGATGGTTCTACACCTTCATTTGAGTCCAGCTGTGTTTGATTATACTGATTGGACTTGATTAGGAAAGCGACACACCTGTCTATATAAGACCTTACAGCTCACAGTGCATGTCAGAGCAAATGAGAATCATGAGGTCAAAGGAACTGCCTGAAGAGCTCAGAGACAGAATTGTGGCAAGGCACAGATCTGGCCAAGGTTACAAAAAAATTTCTGCTGCACTTAAGGTTCCTAAGAGCACAGTGGCCTCCATAATCCTTAAATGGAAGACGTTTGGGATGACCAGAACCCTTCCTAGAGCTGGCCGTCCAGCCAAACTGAGCTATCGGGGGAGAAGAGCTTTGGTGAGAGAGGTAAAGAAGAACCCAAAGATCACTGTGGCTGAGCTCCAGAGATGCAGTCGGGAGATGGGAGAAAGTTGTAGAAAGTCAATCATCACTGCAGCCCTCCACCAGTCGGGGCTTTATGGCAGAGTGGCCCGACGGAAGCCTCTCCTCAGTGCAAGACACATGAAAGCCTGCATGGAGTTTGCTAAAAAACACCTGAAGGACTCCAAGATGGTGAGAAATAAGATTCTCTGGTCTGATGAGACCAAGATAGAACTTTTTGGCCTTAATTCTAAGTGGTATGTGTGGAGAAAACCAGGCACTGCTCATCACCTGTCCAATACAGTCCCAGCAGTGAAGCATGGTGGTGGCAGCATCATGCTGTGGGGGTGTTTTTCAGCTGCAGGGACAGGACGACTGGTTGCAATCGAGGGAAAGACGAATGCAGCCAAGTACAGGGATATCCTGGACGAAAACCTTCTCCAGAGTGCTCAGGACCTCAGACTGGGCCGAAGGTTTACCTTCCAACAAGATAATGACCCTAAGCACACAGCTAAATTAACGAAGGAGTGGCTTCACAACAACTCCGTGACTGTTCTTAAATGGCCCAGCCAGAGCCCTGACTTAAACCCAGTTGAGCATCTCTGGAGAGACCTAAAAATGGCTGTCCACCAACGTTTACCATCCAACCTGACAGAACTGGAGAGGATCTGCAAGGAGGAATGGCAGAGGATCCCCAAATCCAGGTGTGAAAAACTTGTTGCATCTTTCCCAAAAAGACTCATGGCTGTATTAGATCAAAAGGGTGCTTCTACTAAATACTGAGCAAAGGGTCTGAATACTTAGGACCAAGTGATATTTCAGTTTTTCTTTTTTAATAAATCTGCAAAAATGTCAATTCTGTGTTTTTCTGTCAATATGGAGTGCTGTGTGTACATTAATGAGGAAAAAAAATGAACTTAAATGATTTTAGCAAATGGCTGCAATATAACAAAGAGTGAAAAATTTAAGGGGGTCTGAATACTTTCCATACCCACTGTGTGTGTGTGTGTGTGTGTGTGTGTGTGTGTGTATATATATATATATATATATATATATATATATTGTGACGAATGTCCCGAGCGCTCGTCAGCGTCGCCCTGGAAACCAACGAGGATCACCTGCACGTCCTCGTCTCGGGCTGGCCGGGCGCACCTGAAGCTCATCACGGTTGGGCTTGATAAGCCACCGCAACACACACACTGGAGAGACATGTCTCCAGAAGACTCCACGCTAACTCTTGATCTGCCTTTGTTCCAGAAAGCAGCCTTTGACTGGCCAGCCCCTGCACACGAGCACGGCGCGGAGGACAGCCACTGGGAAGCACGAGCATTGATCTCACGAGGAGCACTGAGCACCATCACACACCACGGACACCAGTTCACACCCTTAATCCCTCAATAAACTCACCCTCCGGGGCCTTTATTGACTACCCCTTGTTGTGTGACTCTTCACCCCGTTACACTGGTGGAGAATGCGGGCACCACCGTGAAGAGTCACGGATAAGCAACGTTTTTTTTCCCCCCTTTTTTTTATTGCCTCACCTCTACTTGTTTTTTTTCCCACAGGCGGCTGCTCCTCCCTAGACATGGAGGAACTATTAAAGCATCTCACCGAGGTGAGCATCCGCCAACAACAAATCATGGAGCACATGGCCGCTCGCCAGGGGGATTCCGAGCGAGAGCTCGCCGCGCTCCGCACTGCCGCTGCCCAACGAGTCCCACTGCCTGATCCCCGGGTGCAAGCCACTCAGCTCCTACCCAAAATGTCAGCCCACGACGACGTAGAGAACTACCTAATGATGTTTGAGGCCATCGCGGCCCAGGAGGGCTGGCCGCGGGAGGAGTGGGCACGAGTGCTGGCACCACTGTTAACGGGCGAAGCACAACGGGCCTATTTCTCCATGCAACCCATGCTGAGAGAGTCCTATGATGAGCTGAGGAAGGAGGTCATGGCCCGTGTGGGGCTTTCGCCCATCTCCGCAGCCCAACAATTCCACGACTGGGAATTTAAGACCCGGTTGCCAGCCCGTGCCCAGGCCGCCGACCTGACCCGACTAGCCCATCATTGGCTGCTGGCTGGGAGCCCTAGTGCCACCCAGGTAGCGGAGAAAGTCATTGTCGATCGTCTGCTGCGAGCCCTACCCCGGACAATCCGGCAGGCAGCTGGCATGCGGAACCCCCACACCGTGGGCGATCTTGTGGAGGCCATCGAGTTGGCGGAGGCCACCCAACAGCGGGAGGTGGGGGAGCGAGCGCCGCCGTTTCTCCGGAGGGTGAACCAGGAGCGACGCACGCCAGAGGGTATCTCTAAACCAGTGAGTAGACCGGCGGTTCCCGGCCCTCAGGACGAGCCGATGCCCACGGAACCACCCCGCTCCCCGAACCGAGCATGGCTGGCGGGCTGCATCATCCACTGCGACCCACTGCCGGAGGCCCCTCGTGTAAAAGTGAAGGTGAATGGACGGCCGTATCAAGCCCTGCTGGATTCCGGCAGCACGGTCAGCCTCGTCCAGTCGTCAGTCTTTCCCCCCCACCTGGGTTCGAAGGCCTGCCTTTCCATCACCTGTGTGCACGGAGACACGAGACAGGTCCCCGCTCGTCGCGTTACAATCACGGCCGCCTCGGGCAGTTGGCCCGTTGAGGTGGGGATAGTCAAGGATCTGCCCGTCCCCGTCCACCGTGATGGAGCTGGCACATGCACATCCGATGGCGGGCCACCTGGGGGCGCAGAACACTATCCAGCGGATTCGTGATCGCTTCCACTGGCCCGGACTGGACGGAGATGTGAAGCGCTTCTGTCAGGCCTGCCCAACGAACTTCGCCACGGACTCCTCCCCCCAACCCATTATTTCCGCTGCCCATTATAGAGGTACCCTTCGAGCGAATAGGGATGGATCTGGTAGGGCCGCTGCCGAAGTCCGCCCGGGGCCACGAGCACATCCTCGTCATCGTGGATTATGCCACTCGCTACCCGGAAGCAATTCCCCTCCGCAAGGCCACCTCCAAGGCCATCGCCCAAGAGCTCTTCCTGCTCTGTAGTCGGGTAGGCATACCATCAGAGATATTGACCGATCAGGGCACGCCGTTCATGTCCCGGCTGATGGCCGACCTCTGTCGCCTCCTCCAGGTACGACAAATTAAGACCACTGTCTACCACCCACAGACCGATGGGCTCGTCGAACGGTTTAATCAGACCCTGAAGCAGATACTCCGTCGGGTGGCCGCGGAGGACAGACGGGACTGGGATAAAATGTTGCCATATGTCCTCTTCGGCATCAGGGAAGTTCCCCAAGCCTCGACAGGTTTCACACCATTTGAGCTGTTGTTCGGGAGACAGCCACGTGGCCTACTCGACGTCGCCAGGGAGGCCTGGGAGCAACAGCCGGCAGCCCATCGGTCCACCATCGAACATGTGCGGGAGATGAGGGAACGGATCGACAGAGTGATGCCGTTGGTCCGGGAACACCTCATGAAGGCCCAGCAGGCCCAACAGCGACATTACAACCGGGCAGCCCAGCCACGGGAGTTCCAGCCAGGAGACCACGTGATGGTCCTGGTCCCCACGACGGCCTGCAAGTTTCTCGCAACATGGCAAGGGCCCTACACGGTAACGGAGAAAGTGGGACCGGTTACCTACCGAGTGAGGCAGCCGGGCCGAAGGAAGGAAGACCAGTTGTACCATATCAACCTGCTGAAGCGTTGGGTGGGGACCAGGAACCAACTGGCTGCCATGGCCACATCCGACCCTCGGGTGGTGGACATGAACTCCTTACTCTCGGATGCCCAGAAAAAGGACCTGCACCACCTGATCGGTCAGTTCTCCGACGTCTTTTCCCCGATCCCTGGGCGGACTCAGATCCTACAACATAACGTCCGCACCCCGCCAGGAACTGTCGTCAGGCAGCGGCCCTATCGTGTCCCTGAGGCTCGGCGACACGCCATCGAGGAAGAGGTACAAGAGATGCTGAAGTTGGGAGTGATAGAGCCTTCCCGGAGTCCGTGGTCCAGCCCCATTGTCATGGTCCCAAAACCAGACGGCACCCTCCGTTTCTGTAACGACTTTCGCCGGCTCAACGAAGTCTCCGAGTTTGACGGATACCCCATGCCGCGGGTGGATGAGTTGCCGGATCGCCTTGGGAGAGCCCGGTACATCTCCACCTTGGACCTCACAAAGGGCTACTGGCAGGTACCGCTGACGGAGGAGGCCAAGCCGAAGACGGCCTTCTCAACCCCCAGTGGCCACTGGCAGTACCGGGTCCTTCCCTTCGGCCTGCACGGGGCACCAGCAACCTTCCAAAGGATGATGGACATCCTGTTACGGCCCCACCAGTCCTACGCAGCCGCATACCTCGACGACGTTGTCATCCACTCGGAGACCTGGGAAGAACATCTGGCACGGCTACGGAGGGTGCTTTTGGAGCTACGGAGGGCTGGATTAACCGCCAACCCCCGCAAGTGTCACCTGGCCCTCTTCGAGGCGAGGTACCTGGGTTTCCAGGTGGGTCGGGGCTTAATCCGACCTCAAGAAAAGAAGGTGACAGCGATTCTCTCGGCCCCGCAACCCTCCACCAAGACCCAGGTACGAGCCTTTTTGGGGTTGGCGGGGTATTACCGTTGTTTCATTCCCAACTTCTCCTCTTTAGCCTCTCCCCTGACAGATCTGACCAGGAAGGGACAGCCGGAGAAGGTGCCCTGGGGCACTGAAGAGGAGAAGGCCTTCCAACAGGTGAAAACGGCGCTCACCTCGGAGCCCATCCTACGAGCCCCAGACTTTAACTGTCCCTTCCTGGTGCAGACCGATGCGTCTGACACCGGGTTGGGAGCCGTTCTCTCACAGGTACAGGACGGTGAGGAACACCCGGTGGTCTACATCAGCCGAAAGCTGTCCCCTGCTGAACAACGCTACGCGGCTGTCGAGAAGGAGGCGTTGGCCGTCAAGTGGGCAGTCCTGGAGCTCAGGTACTACCTCCTCAGCCGTAAGTTCACCCTCATCACTGACCATGCCCCTTTACAGTGGATGGCCCGGCCGAAAGACACCAACGCGAGGGTGACGAGGTGGTTCCTGGCGCTCCAGGATTTCCACTTTGTTGTACGACACAGGGCGGGGATGGCCAATGCCAACGCAGATGGACTTTCCCGAATCTGGGCAGCTTTCGCAGGTCTGTCAGGTTTCATCCCCTTCCCAGCCCCAGTCTCCCCATTCTCACGCGGACCTAGGACGACGCTTGGGGGGGGGGGGGGGGGGGGGAGTGTGACGAATGTCCCGAGCGCTCGTCAGCGTCGCCCTGGAAACCAACGAGGATCACCTGCACGTCCTCGTCTCGGGCTGGCCGGGCGCACCTGAAGCTCGTCACGGTTGGGCTTGATAAGCCACCGCAACACACACACTGGAGAGACATGTCTCCAGAAGACTCCACACTAACTCTTGATCTGCCTTTGTTCCAGAAAGCAGCCTTTGACCGGCCAGCCCCTGCACACGAGCACGGCGCGGAGGACAGCCACTGGGAAGCACGAGCATTGATCTCACGAGGAGCACGGAGCACCATCACACACCACGGACACCAGTTCACACCCTTAAACCCTCAATAAACTCACCCTCCGGGGCCTTTATTGACTACCCCTTGTTGTGTGACTCTTCACCCCGTTACTATATATATATATATATATATATATATATATATATATATATATATATATATATATATATATATATATATATATATATATATAAAATTTATAAACAATATAGAATGAGGCAATGCCATTTATATCAATATACAGTAGTTTGATATTACAAGCACATCTTAAAAATAGAGGGCACAGAGTGAACTGCTGTGAGGAAAGTGCATAATCCAGTTTGTTCCAAACATGAAACATGCTTCCTATTAAGGGTTTCAAGATAATATGTATGTCTACAGGTGCTTAAAATTTCTATATTAAAATTAAATAGTCTTAAATTGAATTCACCATGTTTTAGCTTGAATGTAAACCTTTTATCAAATTTCAATTTGCACTTAATTTTGTAGTACATACTTAGGACCCACCTTCTTTCAATTATACACTACTACTAATCAAATGTTTTACAACATTGTGCAGTTTTAACATCGTGTTTGTTTTTATACTTTAGATGCCTAACAACAAGGGAAAGTTGAGACAAAGGAGGCCTCAGAGATCATCTTTGCTGTGACAGTGCAAAAATGGCTCCGTTGTGGTCCTGAACGGCTTGTGGGCATTGCCTTGTGGTGGAAAGCCCCGAGTTCATCAGACTATCCGTTTAAAGAGGAGTAAAGACATCTTTTTTGAATCAGAAAAGTAGCTTCAATCCGTGAAAAGCTTCAAGTCCTAAACAGCAAACTGGTAATGTTTCAGTCTGTAGTACATTAGTGTTTCTGCCTTTGATGGTGAGTTTTCATTTGCATTTACTTCCATTTTGCAGATGCAGTTTGCATTTGTTAGCCCTATATGTTGTCAGTTTCACAGGCTCTTCTCCTGGCATTTGCTTTATAAATTCAGAATTAAAAGTGCTGTATGTAGGACCTAGCGGTTGAACTAGGTATTGCAGTCCAAATTCCAAAACTCTTTCACGCGGCCCCTCCTCCTCAGACTTGACGCATACGCAGGTTGCCAGATTAACAATACCAACAGGAACAAACGCACATGACGATGAATGACATGAAATATGCTGTGTTTTCTGCCAACTGGCAACCCGTGCCGAAATACAATTGGGTAAACTGGCAGTGGGCGGGTTTCACAAACCAAAACACAGACATTTTCAAAGGAGAATTTTCAAAGGAGAATAATTGACTGTAGCATTGTCTGCAAACATATTATGGTATTTTTATGCTTTAGTAGAGTCAAAACTTACATAACAGCACCTTTAACTGTTCCATGTAATTGTCACTTTGTCATTCATTTGACAGTGACAATTACATGTCATATTCTGTACATAAATTGTATTTTATGCTCTGTCTCCCAGTTTCACAAGGCTAGTCCCAGACTAAAATGCATGTTTGAGCTGTCTTAACTGAAATAACTTGCTCTGACAGATCTTAATGTCACTGCCATTGCTTTGTCTCAAGATGCACACCAGTAATGTGTCTATATATTTATTTATTTATTAAATTTTTTTACAAAATCTGTTTAAGTATCCTAATTTAAGGCCTAGTCCTGGCTAAAGATAAGCCCTGTCTGTGAATCTGTGCCTATGTTTTCTTTTTTCTTTTTTTTTTTTTTGGATTTTTGTTTTTTGTTTTGTTTTGTTTTTTAAAGAATCACTTGTTTTACTTGAATGTAATGTTATTTTTCTGTTCAAATAGTTCCTGTTCAAATAGTGTGGGGGCAAAAATAAATATTTTTGCATGTAAACTGAAGGATGTTGTTTACTTTGAGTGACTTTTTGATTCAAAACCGTATTAGTTGCAGTCCTGCAGGTTTTCTGATTGAAAGGAGTAAAAAGCAGGCTTGATTTGATAATGTTTCTATGTTGATTCAATGTTAAATAAGTGATTTAATTTAAGTTGAAGAAATGTTGATTTTATGACCATCTTGATCTATTTTTTCATCATTGAATTAATATTATTTCAGGATGCAAACCTGACGAAAAATCGATGTTAAACTTCAACACTGATTCAATGATAATTTGATTGATGCATTAACATTGGTTCAATATTGATTCAGTGTTGGTCTGCTATCTGGGTTACTACCCTCTGTAACATATTTGATCTTTTGCAGCGTCTCGATCGTGCATTGCACAGCGTTCTAAAAAAGCACAACACAATTCTGACTAGACTTTTAGGTAGTGTATCTCAAGATCTTTTTTTTTTTTTTTTTTTTTTTTACTAAACTGTCGTGTCTCACGGTTTTAAACGCAACAGCATGTTTTGTGTGAATGACCCCTTGCGTTGTTTGGTGTGCATTTCGACCGTTTTAACATCACTGACGATGACACCAGTGACCAAAAAAAAAATAAAAATACTTCTCTGTCAATCTTTAAATTATAACAATAAATCCCAGAGTCTGGGACTAGAACAGATGGCCACTCCATCAGCACCAATTTCTCTGAATAGCCTACACAGAATTTTCTTTACATGGCATTAGACATTTACTCTGAACTTTTTTTCCCCAAACCTAAATATCCTTAAATGTCATCAAACGATTTCATTTAATTTTTATAAATATATTACTTCATATTATTTTATAAACTAACTGAAAAATAAAATTATGCCTTTTTTGTCTACTTGATGTATTTCTCATGATTGAAAAGTTTGGGACTCAAAAGAAGGGACAGCTTGTCACCATATTTTGATAGCTTAATTACCCTAAAATACAACATTTAGCATTGTAACTATAGTGGGGCATGTTGTCAAAGCAATTATTTGACAAGAACACTGTTTATCTGTGATAACTCTCTACATTAAAAAGAACATATTTAACGTATTACACAATGTGTTTATGTCTTTAAAATTGAACCAGTAAAAGAATTCTAAATACTTTCGATTAAACGAAAAGGAATAAGATGACACTTGTCTAAATGCAATTTCTATGATTGATTCATAAAAAATAACTTACAGCCATTTATTTTATTCAACAGACTCTGACAGCAGCTAGTGTTGGTAAGAAATGAATCTGTCCTTCAAACATCTGGAATTACTTTGGATATGGCTATTATAAAAAATGTCCTAGTAATTCTTCCCTTGTCAAGAGGATTGTAAAGAGCTTTAAAAACATATTTTATTTATGGTCTTCACATTCACCTTATGAATCAGGCATAGAATGAGAAAAATAATATGTTATACAACGTAAGACGATTGCTTGTGCTCATTGGGACAGTCAGGTTGAGGGTAATGGTGTGCAGACACATGAAGTTTCAGCTCGAGCTTATCATGTGTAACTGTAAACTCTAGTGTGAGTGGTTAGCCAGTGCTGCTAACAGTGAAACATCGGTTTACTATTAAATACATCGCTGTACCTAAAACACCGGTGTAAGCACGGCCTACATATAAATGAAAAAGTATTGCAGAAATAACAATTGTCTGTTTTAAACTAAACATTAGATTAAAAATCCATAAAGGGGCCTGAATTTATAAAATTGCAGTCAGACCGGTTGATAGAAGATGCTTCAAAGAAACTAATGCAGATTTATTGCTATTTCAAACAATGAATTAATAAAAGTTGTTAAAACAATTACTAAAAATAAGATTTCAGTAAAAATAAACATGGGGGGATAGCATGCATAAAGTCTTACTAAACAACAACTTAAAATAATGCTGGCGTAAACAGGCAAAAATTATTTTGTATGGTAAGAATTACTGAACTGAAGAAGAATATGTACATACAATCATCCAAAAACTATTTGGACACTTAAACCACATTGAACAGAATGTCACCACATTAGATGAAAAAAATAAATAAAAATACACCAAGTGGCATTTACAGTATTTTAAAGTAAAACACATTAAAATCAACAGTTTGTTAGGTTCAGAGACGATCCTCCCTATATGAAGAATATGCAAGCTGTGTAGGGCCCCCGAAACACCAGGGGGCCCCCTTGTTCTCAAAGATGTTTTAAATTTAGTTTCGTCTTTGAATTTGGCCAGCAGTTATGAAAACAGGAATGATAATTTTTTTAATGCGGTGCTGTCACGCTCTCTACGTAAAAATCAGCCAAATCATGTAACGTGAATGTCATACAGTCTCTTGCTCTTACTAAAAAAAAACGATTTGAAAGCGTACCGAGCCGCAGAAGAGCCTGAAGTTTTATGAAGTACTGTGAAACATTCTGTTTGCAAAATGTTAGTGTAACACAACGTTCATAATTAATGTGATGAACTGACTTCATACATTCACTAAAATAATGTTGGGATCAGTTGTCTAAATGTCACTGCGACAAATTTCTCAGAAAGTATGCCACTTGGTTTGATATTTCTTTATCTAATGCTATGAAATTCATACATTTTAATTGATTTCCAGGCCACTGTGTTGAAGTTACTTTGTGACAAATTCAACATGCTTTCGCCTCCTATTCACTTGACTAGTCGATGAGTCTTTTGAGCTATGTAACCCATCAGCACAAGATAATTTTGAGTCCTGTTCATTTTTATCAAAGGTCTTCCTTTGTTCACTGCGTCCTCGTTCCCTATAGCCAACCTCCCTCGTACCCACACAGGAATGACTCCTTTGCCCTGGCTTTCTCTTTTTTACATCCCCAATACTGGCATTGCTGGCTGTTGTAGCTGTAGAGGAAACTTGGTCAACACTGTATGTGGAACCAACCGGATTGCGAATGTTACCGATGGCCTGCATGCGCCTCAAGTGGCTACTCTCACTCAAAGGATCGCTGAGCCTGTGCTCTCGAGATCTGTGTCTGGGATCCGGCTGATGGGCCCTGCTCTCACTGCTGCTCCTTTTAGGCAAGCATGAGGCCTGGCCCTTCTTCTCCAGGAGTGGACTCAGCCGTGTATGGTGGTGGTAGGCATAAGAGCGGCATGGGCCATTCAAGATGGGATATTGATTCTGGCAGTGTGGGCAGGTACAGCTTGACAGCTGAAGGGTGGGAGCACTGGCCAAGGAGGACAGTAACGCCAAAGGGAACGCTCGCTGGCACTGGAGGATGCATTTAGGAGAGCTGAGGCTGAGATGAGAAGACGAATGATGCAAGTGGCGACCTTTAGGTAATGGGGCGTTGGATTTGCTGCTGTCTTCTTGGACTGTTTGGATCTGATGCCATTCCAGTTGCAAAAGCCGGTCTAAGTATCTCTCAAGCTGCCCAACAGGCTTGGGACGAGGAATGCCCTTGCCTTCTGTGTTCAAGTACACAGCTAACTGCTGGAGACTCCAAGAATTGAAAGGAGGCGGTAAGAAATCTGGATAGCTGCCTCTGAACTTGTGGTGCGCTCGACAAGAAGGTCTCGAGGGATGAAAGTCAGACGGATCTATGACCTCTGCACATAGGTTGAGGTCAGGAGGAGAGATTTGAGTGGGAAGCACAGAGTATCTTTCAGAGTCCGAGAGGTCACTGGCACTGTCATCTTCTCCATCTTTACTTTGTAGTGTACAGCCTTCATCTTCGGCTCTGCACTTTGACGAGTCTTCTCTCTGAACAAAATGAGGGGTTACAGGTCTTACACTTGAACTTTTACCCCTGCCACCGCTGTCTTTTGCACCATGGCTGTTTTGTCTTTGTCGTCTTTCCTTCTGTCCATTTTTGGAAGTGGTATGAGATTTGATCTTAGTGTTGTGCTGCCTTGAGGAACCAAAGGAAAGGGTTTTAAATGTCTTTGAAATTTTTTACAATATCTGGTCACACTTTATTTTGCCACATATTGACAAAAATAATAATGTACTTGGTGTGGCTTTATTTATATATTTATTTGAGCTGCTTGTCCTATTATAATAATTAGGCTATAATAAAATGTAATATGTATAACTTAAACATTGTAAAACCAAAAAAATAAAAAAAGAAAAGTGTTAACCTTTATCTCAATTAATCATCTATGTGCCAGATTCTTTTCTAACCTGTCTGTGGGGTTCGCCATGATCAACATTTTGTCCAGTCTCGTCCTTCTTAACCTTTGCTGAGAGTCCTGTAGACATGAGGAAAACAGCACTCACAAATAACCATCATATGCTCAATTTATACTGATGTTTACTATTCAAAATCTATTTGATTTAATTATTCTATTCCAATTACTATTATTATTTTTTTTTTTTTATAGTTTTTATTAAGTTCACATATAAACCACTGCTGTTGAGTACTCACAGGTTCAGATGACTGGCTGATGCCATTATTCGTTGGTGGATGCAAAGGTGCTTTTGTGGTTTTCTTGCTTTCAGTGAAAAAGTCAGGTTAGTCAAGATCAGTTCAGAAATAAAGGCAGCTAAATTTGGTAATTTTTTATTTATTTATTTATTTATTTTTAAGAAGCTTATCTACGCTACTTATAATGGATGCCCTGGCAGGTAAATAAAACATGACCTTAATTTAATTAAGGTTATTTATCGTTACCTTGGTGCATGTCCCAAAGCTTTAGTTTTTGTTCGATCAGACGAACGAAGCTTATTCTGACTGTTATGCACAGTGCTCTCCTGTAAGACCGTTCCCATCACTGGCATTTCTCAAAGCAGACTGGATCTTCTAGAACGGATGGATTCTCTCATATTATATGCACGGAGTCTTTGGATCTGAAGGCATATCCATTTTTTCTCGATCATGTGAGCTTTACTCCCACGCGCACTGCTCCCTTTAATCCTCGGTGCATCAGTACCGTTCTGTCCTAAATAATTCAGCGACGACCGGATCAGTCTGTCTGTAATGAGATGCATCGGTCAAATTAGTCAGTCTGTTCGATTCCGTCTCATGCACTACACTAATCGATATGGTTTAATTGTCTGAAGCTTGTAAACCTAAATGAGGATATTTACGCAGGCGTGTATTCCAGCTGTGTGGATGCTGAAGGGCGCATTGTTGTGTGGGAAATGTAGTCAACAGTGTCATAGGCTTACAGTGAAGCCCACACGATACTGTAAATATGTCTGAGACCCCATGTGCGCTGTAAGCGAGCGACGCGTAAAAACACAACCAGAAGCGCGCTATTTAAGACAATTCTGTTGCGTTCTAGCTTGTCGCGGCGTTTATTCGCATCGAGATTGACTGAGATCTCACTCAAATATTAGCGCTATGCATTGTTTACAGACGGGACGTGAGAATGTCTTATCTCATGTACGGTGGTCTAATAATAATCGTCGGTGAGATAGTTCAGACTACACCTCCCTTGGGATCAGTAGTTAAATGTCATAGGCGCTCGATCTTCGCGTATTTTATTACAGCCACACTGGGTGAAGAGGTCTTCTCCACTTTAAATTAGTCTCATTGTTTTAACTGCACATAACGAGGGCGATCTTCGTAGTTCGTTGTGTCTTCACACCTTACAGTAAGGTAAGAATGTTGCCAGATGTAGAGATGTAAAATTGAACAGTATTGCTCGATTTTCGTGTTAAGATACTGCCAATAAAATGCTTTCTATGTATTTAGCTATCAAAAATGTTACAGGATTTGTTTCCTTTTGCCATGTATGTGTTTTAAGCGGTAGAACATACTGAAGAAACGATGGAAAATAATGAAGGCTAGTGAACATGAACATTTTAAAATGTCTGAATGTCTTTTCGTTAACATAGCAAATCATTTCACAAATAAAGAAGTTTGTTAGAAACAGTTCCAAATTTAGTGACACTTTATGGTAGTCAACAGTGGTCCATAATTTGTAAAATGTCTCCGGCAAAAGAGCAAAAAGATGCTACTTGGCAAATACTCTCAAATATTTTCAAGTGTGACTTAAATTACATTACTTTTTGTGTTGGCAAGTTTTTCTCCTTTTGCTAATAGAAAGCGCAGAGAGAATGGAATCCCATCCGCATGGATCAGGACCTGCCTTGCAGTTCACAAGTGGTTTTAGTGAAGTATCTAGACCCGTCAAGACCTTTCATCTTCGAGGCATCTTCAGCCCCAAACCTACCCCACAAAAGACCCCTGTGGCAATACGGCCACCCAGCCCAAAACCAGGTCCTCCCCAGGAGCCCGTCATCCGGCGTAGGCAGTCGTGCGAGCCAGAGCCAAAACCCATCATGAGGAGACGGGCTAAATCCCTCTCGTCCTCCAGAGAAGAGCACACCTGCAGGAATGTGCAGGTCCGCTTTGTAGATTCGTTAGGATTGGAACTGGAAGATGTGAAGTTCTTCAAGGCCAGCGAGGACCCAATGGTGCCGGTCCACGTCATCACAAGACTGGTGGCAAGCTCTGAGCTGGCCTCCAGGAAAAAACTGGAGCTCTCTCTACCCTACTTCCAGCCATCCTTCCCTGACAATATGCATGCCGAGGCTGGTTTCCTCGAGCGCTTGTGCCGGCAGCAAGTTTGCCTGGAGCAGGTGTTTTGCTCTGAGCTGGGAATTATCGGAACTGTGCAAGTGCTGAACTTGGCTTATGAGAAAGAGGTTATGGTACGATACTCGTTTACGGACTGGAAGAGCAGCGTGCAGAGTAAAGCGAGCTGGATCGCCACCGTTCACAGAGATGGGCCAGATCCGGAGTCAGACGTGTTTCGTTTTCACCTGCCTGTACCGCCGTTTATCCTGCAACCAGGTGCCATGCTACAGTTTGCCATCTGCTACCGGGTCAGAGGATTTGAGTACTGGGACAACAATAGTGGATGTAATTATAAACTGACCTGCCAGACGTACAAATTGACGGTCCCCAGAGAGTGTGAAGATAGCCTGGTGCATTTCATCTGACTCTCCACTAGCCACGTACAGTGCTGTGAAAAGTGTTTGCCCCCATCCAGATTTAATCTGTTTTTGTGTATATGTCATACTAAACCTGAGTAAGGCAACCTGAGTAAATACAGCTTTTATTGATTTATTTTTAATGAAGCTATCCAACACCTATCACCCATGTGAAAAATAAATTGCCGCCTTAAACCTAAACTCTGGTTGTGCCAACATTAACTGCATCCAAACGCTTCAGATTACTGGAGATCCGTCTTTCACAGTGCTGTGGTGGGATTTTGGCCCAGCACACAGTGTGGCCCCATTGGAGGGTTTTCAAACATAAACTGCCTGTTTAAGGTCCTGCCACAGAACCTGAATTGGGTTCAAGTCAGGACTAGGCCACTCCAAAACTTTAATTTTCACAGCACTGTATATATAAAGAGCCTTTATAATCATGTGTTTATCCCAAGCATAGAGCACAAGTATTTTAATATATCATATTAATGGAATTTATTGTAAAAAAAAAAAAAATGGCTCTAATTTCAGGACTGGATACCACCCAAAAACAATTAGAATGCAATACTTCATCAGTTCAGTATTATTATTGCTGTAAGAGACTTTCATCTTTAAGTCTGTGCAAAAATAGAACAGACTTTATGCACATTCTTTCTTCTTTAGCACTCAAAGCTGTAAGGATATTGCACGTTATAGTGCTAATCATTTACGGTGTCATTCCTACAGCTATGCAGTGCAGTCTTAACATCTCTTTCAGAGTAGGTCTTGTGCTTAAAAGTCTTTCTCTAAATGTGTGATGGATTTTCTTGCATCAGTTCTATGCTGGAAAACTTTTAGAATAATTCGCTGAGCTTTTATACATTTTTCCAGTTGTGCCTTGTTAATATCTTATCTAGGAGTGCCATGTGGAATTGGACTATATTAAAAATCATTAGTTCTCTAATGCACAAGCAGACTTTGCAACTTGCTAGCATTTATCCTAATCATTTATTTTCAATTCAATTTGTATTGTTACTCAATAAATGAAGCAAAACAAGGTCATGTATGCTCTTGATGTTTGCTTATTCACAAGAGAATAAATATGAGTGATACTTTTCTTATTCCCTTGCATTAGCACTCCTCTTGACCTTTCCCCGTCAGAGATTTCTCCAGGCCGCCTGCTAATGGCATCTGAAGAAGGCAATCAATGTGCTTCTGACTCAGTCCAGCTGCAAGGGCACATGATAGAAATTTGAGGTCAGGTCTAAAAATATCATCATCTTTAAACCAAAAACAAAACTACTATAAGCACGCCTTCAGCTTTGACACACAGCCTGACAGTTGCAGTGCATTTCTGAGATTATTCAGCCTGGCTGCCTTTACCATTGCTATAACTACACAAAAGTATGCAGAGCATTACCATCATTACTAGAGTTACTGTCCTCTTTTTTAATAACATATTTGTGAAATTTCTAATTTGTTAAGACTATTCTATTTCTTTCTTTCTTTCTTTCTTTCTTTCTTTGTATAACAATAGATAATTGTGAACTGGTTAGTTGATAGTAACAGAAAGCATCTGCGATTTTTAATAATACTGTGACCAAACACTAGATGGTGCTGTGAATCTTGAGGTGGAAATTTGTAACTTCAATTCTTCAACATTTGATTAGGGAAAAAAGGACGATCAAAACAGACTTATCTGAAATACTCACTGTGTATACATACTTAGAAAATTGAGTCTGGGCCCTAAATTAAGTATAATAAAACTGTTTGTGCCCCTTTTCTTGCTTAGTTTAATTGGCTTACGTTTTATGTTACACAATGTGCAATAGTAAATTCATAGTCACTGCATATTATAGGCAGTTTCTTTAAACTAACTGTATCTATATGACAAAGTGTGGCCATATTTGTGAGCTAATGTGTGTGGGATAAACTAATCTTGGTTTGTTCCTTGTTTATACCCTGTTACACATTTTCTGACCAGGATTTCTTACAAGATGAGGAATAAAATCCCTCAATTTAGTGTTTTTCTCTGCCTTGTGTCATGTTGTTTCATACAGAAATTAATCAAGACGTTATTGCACATGACAAATTTCCTGATATTTACCTCAAGATAAAAAGGAAGGACCTGGAGTTTGCGTACAAAGAAATATAATGACTAGACCATAGCAGCTCTTTTTGTGTTTCACTGGCCTCACAGAGAAATATTAACCGGGTGCATTTCTTCCGATGAAAGGAGACTGACCCAGTTAAGGAGCTAATCTCTTATGCATGAGCTTTAAATGCCTTCATTAATATTAATCATTAGGGCTGTCTGTAAATAACTACACTCTAAAAAAAAAAAAAAAAAAAAAGTGCTATATAGCACCAAAAGTGGTTCTTTGGCTCGTAATCATAGGGGAACCACTTTTGATGCTATATAGCACCTTTTTCAAATGGTGCTATTTAGAACCATAAGAGGTGCCATATAGCACTTTTTCTCAAAAATGGTGTTCAACAGTGGTTCTTTGGCTTTTAATCATAGGCTTTTAATCATTTTAATCGTATCTCGTTTGGTACTATATGGCACGTATTCTTAAAGATAAGAAGCTTTATAGCACATCTGTCAAATTGTGTTATACAGAATCATTAGAGGTGCCATATATGACTACCATAGATGAGCCAATATGGTTCTAAATTACACTTTTACTTAAAAGATGAATGATAACTAATCGTTTCTTAACAAATTGTGGCTTTAAAGATTAAAAATCCTGTACTAAATGCTTACTGAGAAACAAAATACATCACACTTTCAAAACCTTTTAATTTATTTCTTTCAGCAGCAAATAAAATGAGTGCTGACAAGCCAGGGAATATACATATACAACATCACAATATACGGGGAGTTGTTGTTTTATACACATACAAAATAATGCAACAAGCTTGAAATATGTACATTTTTGACGAAGAGAGAGTCCTGGTTTACATACATACACTGTAGCCCTGTAATCAGGTAACTTTTTTGCCTACGGTCTTAGGCCTACATTAGTTCTTTACTTTATTTGGAAAATCTAGTCTTTTTAACATGAAAGGGATACTCCACCCCAAAATGAATATTTTGTCATTAATCACTTACCCCCATGTCGTTCCAAACCCGTAAAAGCTTCGTTTGTCCTCGGAATACAATTTAAGATATTTTGGATAAAAACAGGTAGGCTTGTGACTGTCCCATTGACTGCCAAGTAAATTACACTGTCAAGGCACAGAAAAGTATAAAAAACATCGTCAAAATAGTCCATCTGCCATCAGTGGTTCAATCTGAATTTTATGAAGCGATGAGAATACTTTTTGTATCAAAGAAAATAAAAATAACGACTTTATTCAATAATTCGTCTCCTCTCTGTCTCTCTGTGTTAGCGTAGCGCCATTTTGGAGAATACAGCTGGATGCAAACTACGTACACTATTCTCTTTCTTTCTTCTTCTTTCCGCGTCGCGATTCGCAGGTCAAAGAAAATGGCGGCTGTGAGAAATGTTTCAGCCTGTTTAGGCGCGCAAAGTACGTAAATGTCCCGGATGTAACACCTTCTTCTTGTTTGATGCAGTCGCCACCTATTGTACTGGAGAACTGGTTGTGGATAATTCAACACCAGAGCTTTAACTCTTTACTGATTTTACTTTTATATGATATGTGTAAATGAGTTACAGAGACATTTTATTTTGTGTTCATTAAATAAAAAAAAATATATTGTATGTGTCTGTTTGTTTGTGTGTGTGTGTGTGTGTGTGTGTGTGGTGTGTGTGTATGTGTGTGTGTGTATATATATATATATATATATATATATATATATATTTTATAAATTAAAATCTGATGTACAATTAGTAAATTAAGTTTAATTTACTGCAATTACAACATTTGGAGTATAATGAAGTGAGGTGTGGGCAAGTATTGTAACCCATACTTGGAATTTGTGTTCTGCATTAATCCCATCCAAGTGAAAACACAGTTAAAAAACTTAATGGCTGGCTTAATGGCTTCTTTATGTACAGCAGTGGTGCTCTATAGCACCTCAACCTCCCCAAAGAACCGCTGAAGAACCATTTTTTTTTAAAGTGTAGATTGTAAGTACAATAGCCATATAAAAGAGGAGATCAGATGCAGATCTTGTTATATTTATGAGAGCAATTTTAAACTGGATTACAGTTTGTGGTTTTGTCATTAACTTAAAGACATGGTCAGGTTGTGTCAAGCCCTCAATCATTACATCCCCAAGCTCTTTGTGTTTTCACAAATGTCAGTCACTCCTCACACCATTACTGCTGTGAATAATGTAATCAACATGCTGGATGTGCACTGTTCTGCTGCCAGGCCTGTGGAGCTGATGCAAATACAACTCTACTGAGAATAGATAAAATACACATCTGATGCTCTTACATAAGCAGTGCTGATCTGACACAAAGGTAGCTTTGTCATTTATGCACTGTCTGTTATACAAATGTTATAACACCAGTGCAGAATCTGTGCATGACAAGACAGACGTGTGGTTGATTTTTACTGTGGAGGCCTGACTTAAACCTGTATAGTACACAATAGTAATAATGTGATGTATGTGCATGAATTTCAAGATGTCTTAATATGAACTATACAGAATGAGTCCTTTTTGGGAGTGGTAAGTCTTAAGGTCTTGAAATTGCCACTGTGTTAAATTACACATTTCACATTGCAAAGGAAAATTGCACTAAACAGTGTTTGCGTGTCTAAGTGTGCCGTTGGCACTAATCTACCTTCACCACAGGGAGTGATGAATGCCATGCTGGAAATGTTACAATGCACTTCATGTTATTTTAAAGCAGTCATGTTCTCCTTGTGAGATGTCTGGAACATCCTACTAAAAAGCTCAATTAGAAGGAGAAAACCCCCAGCTACTTAATAGTGAATTATTTTCTATTAGTCATTAAAGGTGTTTTGGAAAATCATGCACAAAATGTTCCTATTATCTGACATTATCAGTGAACAAAGTGTCTTGAGAAACACACCCGTCTCTGTTCCAGCCCCAACAACAGAATAGAAGGGGGAAGAGAGAGAGAGAGAGAGAGAGAGATTTTATAAAATGAGTTAATCAGAAACACTCTTTGAGAGTCGGTCTGATTTTATCAGTTTTGTGGGACACCATGCAGACTCTTTTGATTACTTGCTGTGTAATATATTAAACATTTTTTGAATATATAGCTCTTATTGACTACAGTCCCACAATAACTTTTTTATTGTCACAGGTTGAAAGGTATTAACTCTATTAAAATTCCTCAGGAGAATAAACTCATAATAAGAATATAGCTCAATATAATAAAATGAATGTGGACTACACAGATGCTTTGGCATTGGAAGAAACTGATGAGAAATGTTTCATTTCATTTTAAAGGGATAGTTCATCCAAAAATGACAAATCGGTCATCATTTACTCACCCTCTAGTTGTTGTTCTTTAATCTGTTGAACACAAAAGATATTCTGAAGAATGTTGGTAATCAGTAGCCATATATGAAAAAAATACTACAGACGTCAAAGTTGCTCCCATCGTGTGGTCCTCATTCTTCGTTCCAAAGCACTACTCAAATGGGGACTGAACCCATGACTAGTTATTTCTAGTGCCATGCTCTGCTACAATAATGTTCTTGCGATTTGACTTTCTTATTGGTTCATATAGACTTTATGTGTGAGAGAACACAGCAGCAGGAGTTTGTTAAAAAGGAAAAATGAAACATGTATATCTAGAGTTCACCATTGCTGTTGTTTCTCATCAGATGTAAATATTTTCTAAAACCCTTTAATTCATTTCAGACTCTTGTTTGCGATCTTAACGTCTTCTTTTCCACTAACCTCAAAGGGAAACTGTGGCGGTGTTGTAAGGTGATTAGTGCGCTCTCTCCATCAACCGACACCACTGACCTGCTTTCTGCCGGCCCGCTTACAGCAGCTACTCTGTCATGACGGAAAAGCTGCGACTTCTTAAAATATAGCCTTACATTCCAGATCTTCCCTCCTCATAGCTCTGTGATGTGTGTGTGTCAATGGAAATAATGACTTCTCATGTTTTCTTCACGGACAGTGAGACCTCCTGAGTGCTTATGTAAGACTACTATATCTAAAAGACATGAAAGAAACTGAATCTGGCATACACAAATCAAGAGATCGATTAAACGAGCACAAGAGATGAGGATTGTCAGTAAAGTTGGTCCATGAGAGTTGAAAGAGAAATGTAGTATGTGATCCCAAATATGAGCACGTTTCGGCTACATTGATTTCTCATCCATCCATCCTTCCATCCATTCATTCAGAAAAGAAGACAGACATTGTCGTTTGTTAAAAATCCAAAGCTTGTACTGTACAGACAATAAATAGTCCTTGCAAAGGTAAGACATGATCTCTGTTCCTCATACTAACATCTATACAGCTGATATGAAACTCAAGTTTTAGTAGGAGCCCAGAAACGTTTGGGGTGTCACTAGAGCACCAACACTGGTGTGGGAAAAAGTTCGAAAAATTCACATGCTTGACCCCCATTCCCCCCCACCCGCCCCCCATTGGCATCAAAAGGCGACCGTTTAAAACGGTCCATTACAAAAAAACGAAAAAGTCAAAAGTCTTTTTTTTTTTTTTTTTCAAACAGTCTTCCACCATCCCACCAGAGTCCTTTGAAACAGAATAAAGGTTCAGTAATCTACAGACTTGCAGCTGGACTGAGTGGAGTTTGGAGGGTTTTGGCTTCTTCAGGCTGAAGCTCCAGAGACATAGCCTCCAAGGTTCACTAGCGCCCAAATATCAGGCCCTCCATGGAGCAGCCATGGACAGCCTCCTGAGGTCTTTGACTTCACAGAGATACCGTTAGCATATTCTTCACGGAAGAAACCTTGCTATGGTCGATGGAACCTGCAACGCAAAGGGAGAAGACACCTGTAAGACACCCCAAAAGCCGACTATCATCCATCAAATGTGTATTAATAGAAGACCGGTGTGTGTGTGTGTGTGTGTGTTCCAGACAGAGCTCTGCTCAGCAGGATGATCTAGCACAAGCCCAACAGGACTGGGACCTTGTTCAGCTATTTGTGTCCACAGAAATGAGGTCTAACGTAAAACAAACGTAAGCTAAATGTGAGCAAGCATTTGTTATACATGTCGCTGAGTGCTTATGTGTGCTTATTCTGCAAATTCTGCACTTTCAGGACAGTGCAGATACGGATATATTTAGAACAGCTTCCCATCTTGATCTACTGTATGTGTCCTGAACCTTTAGCTGTTACGCAAGCGACCATGTGAGAAGTGATCTATCGTAGATGCAATGACTTTTTTGTGGTGAATGGTGACGCAAACGTGGAACAATATATAGAAACAGGCCATGTATATATACACAAGGAAGAAATGGAAACACACACTGACCTTGTCAGGTGTTTGCTTGACGCATGAACCTCCATTTCGTTGCTCTTGAACTCGTTGAGCTCTTTGCGTATCGCCGCCTGCGAGGTGAAAACAACAACAATGAGCTCCTGATAAACAGTCACTGGACAACAGACACGCTCTTGCAGCAGGTCACTGGAAAAAAGTGCTTTCTTCCTGATGTTTTATAAATGATCTGTTCTGGTTTTGTTGACTTGTTGACACAAACTGGTACACGCAGGCACACGCAGAATGTTAATGCACATCATCCATTTTTACACATCCTCTGGACCTTGTGTGTTTATTTATTATAGAAAAAAAAAATGAAGATTTTAGGATTTTTAGGAAGAAGTCTATTTTATGCTCCCTAAGGCTGCATTTATTTGATCAAAAACACAGTCAAATCTGTAATGTTGTGAAATATTATTACACTTTAAAATAATGGTTTTCTATGTGCAAATATGTTAAAATGTACAGTAATTTATTGCTGTGATCAAAGCTGAAATTTGAGTATCATTACTTCAGAAATCATTCTAATATGCCGATTTGCTGCTTAAGAAATATTTCTAATTAATATCGATGTTGAAAACAGTTGTGATGATAATATTTTTATGGAAACGGTAACACTTTTTTTCAGGATTATTTGACGAATAGAAAGTTCAGCATTTATTTGAAATAGAAATATTTAGTAACATTATAAATGTCTTTAATGTCACTTTCAATCAGTTTAATACACCCTTGATGAATAAAAGTATTTATTCCTTTCAAAAAAAATTAATAATGCTGTTTGGACTTGTTTAACAGAACTTGTATAAATTGTTTCCCTAAAATTCCACAATCCCCTAGTTATAAAAATATTTTTTATTTCTTTCTCATTTTATTAATGCATTTTATATAACAGAATCACATCATGATATTTTAGATGGATCAAACATAGAATTTTATGTTTTATATCAACTGTATCGCTATTATCTCAACGTATCAGTGTGTGGTGGCCTGTAGGGGGCATATGTGAGTTTCTAATGCACACCTTATCTGCAGCAGATAGTCTCGTCCAGGGCTTGTCTGCTCTCCTGTCATAATCCTGAGCTTTGGCCACTTCCACATAGTCACTGAAACGGATGAGAATCTTTCTGTCCCGCAGCTCGTCAACAGTGGGCCGCTGATTCAGCTGGAAAGACAAGAAAAAGAGAACAGCTGCATCAAGGAAAAAACAGATTGTTTCTACTTAAATTCTGTAAAGGATGAGATGAGTTTCAAGTAGTTGTAATGTCCATAAAAGACACAGACTATAGTCCAAAAAATTGATGGGTTATTTCAACCCAACTTTGGGTCAAATATGGACTAACCCGGCTGTGTTTACATAATTTTTTTACATTAAATTTTTTGCCCAAAGGTTGGGTTAGTACATATTTGACCCAAACATGGGTTAAAACAACCCAACATGTTTAAGAATGCATAGTTAGGCTCATGATCCAATTACTTGACAAAATAACTGATTATTCTGATTCGGGTGACAGGTCATCTTGTTATCATTTATAAATACGTTTATTTCTTGACCATTGGTGTCTTGTTATTTCTGTTGCTGCAGTAAACCACTCAATGTTGTGTGTTACAATGATTTGACCACATTTAAGGAAATTTATGTCAAGAACACTCTTTCGACTTGCTGCTTCAATATTACATGAATCAATGCTTTGCCATTAACAGCTGAGATTGTTCTCTTAGAATTATTATCGGTTGTTTAAATGATGACAGGGAGTTTATAGGCTTTTGACTGTGAATGACTGGTATTACAGCAGTAACAGTGTCTTTCCTCAGATATCAGTGAATACTGCAGGTTAAGCAGACACGACAACAAATATGTGTATGCATATGTGACTCAATCAGTGAGATGTTTTTGTCAGGACCCACATACCTTTCTGTTTAGCCTTTGCTTGATTTCCCTTCTCTCCTCTTGCTCTGTCTGGTCATTCCTCTCTGTAAATCCACCCAAAACAATCACAGATGAGAAAAAGCATGCACACAGTCTGCAGAGGTACAGATTAACTTTGAAGTTTTTCATCCAGCACACTACACGAAACACAGCACTTACACTCATGCACTACTGCTGGAATATCTATCAGGTCAGTTTTCCTCTTGATTCAAATGTCAGTTTATTCAGTATGTATACTGCATTTTTAATTAAAATAGACCAATATTCTTATGATGTTTTAATAAAATCTCTCATGACTTGGTTCCATGTCTAGCTCATGTTAAAATCAGATCTCTTGAACATCTGAGTCTGCAGCTGTCCTGAAGACCCTTGTGCCCCTGCGCTTAACACCAGAGCGCCAGATTACTGCATTTCTTTAATAGGCTTTATCCTTTCATAGCACAGGATAACTTTGTTCTCTTACATTTCCCTCTGTCAAATACGTGGATTATCTGAATCTGTGCTGCGAAGGACTTAACGTGGGAAAATACAGGACGCACGTGTCTATCTAGTATGATTAAACTATGATAAACGCATTTAATGTTCCGTCACTTCAGGACTCTCCTTGTTGCTCGTCATTGCTTGTCTCAAATCCCAGTTCTTGGAGAGTGAGTGAGCGTCTGGAGCATGTGCACGCAGACCGGCAGGAGAGATCAGCCAAAGTCAGCAGACAGCTGCTCAGAGTCAGAAGACACAGGTGCTGCGGCCCAAGATAGAGGCCTCGCCTAAATCAACAAGCCCCATCACAAGTGTGCTAGAAACACACTATCCTTAGAACTAAAATTCCATTTACACTAATGAAGAAAAGCCTAAACACAAAAACATTTTTCTTGTAAAATTCACTAATTATTTAAATCATGTGAAAATCATCCACAAAGAATTACACCATTACAGAGCAATTAAATTGAACAGTGAAATTACTCAGTTTCACTCAGACTGTGATCATGTGCAGACCTGTGTAATCTCTGCCACTCCGTCTCGCCCTCTCAATCTGTAATCACTGATATTATTGTGTCGAGCTCCAGACGGATTGCGTCTATAATCTCTCTATTGCAAATACATTCACGCCTCCCTCAGATTTATCCTGTTTTGTGTGTGTGTGTGTGTGTGTGTGTGTTGTTTTTGTCCTGAACTCAATTATTTATCAAATTTAAAATGACATTTTTTTTTTTTTTAGAAATATAGAGACCTGCTACAGAAGAAATATGGAATATAACTTTACCATAGAAATACACTTAAAAATGTTTTGTGTTGAAAGAGTTTTCACTCAGAAATCAGCAGTTAATTTCACAAACAAAACACAAAGTCACGTTAAATTAAACAGGATATTTTACGATGAAAAATTAAAATAGTATTTTCTTGTAAAACATACTCCAATGATCTTTGCTTTCATTACTTCAAAAAAATAAAAAATAAATAAATGTTGTATTGGGTGCTCACATTGTATGCGAATATAGTGTGAAGAGCATAACATATAGACCAACATGCATAAAATTTAAGTGGACACGGTTGTGACCTTAGAGATCTATTTCTATTTGAGCTAACTCTTGTGATGTATCCTAACCAGGTCAAGATGATTTAGAATAAAACCAGTTAAGTTAAGACCATTTTTATTTCAGTGAATAAAAACATACTTTATTTTAAAACCACAGTAGTATATCTGCATTTTAAGCAAAATGGTGATGCTATTTGTCAACAGGCAGGTAATAAACATGATTTCCAGAGGAAGAAAAGTCTACCTCCAGCATCCCAGACGCTTTATCTGTGATCTGACAGGTGCCATACTCACGTTTGAGGATGTTCCGGCTCTCCAGCTCCTCCACTGCTGGTCTCTGACTCAGTCTCCTGCGGAAAAACACCAAAATCACGTTCTGGACCATCTTTATGCAATCTCCAAAGTGTCTGTGACAGTCTCTGCTCAGCAGCGGGGATCCCGCGATGCGCGCGTCTTACAGGGAAACCCTGCGTCCCATCTCGCGTCTAAACATCGCCGAGGATCAGCACGACGAAAGCACTTCCACATCACCAGGTTAATTATTATCTGTTCTTGAGATTCCCTGATTTCACGCAATGAAGCGAACGGCTCTTGTTCATGGGAGCGCGGTTATTACGCGAAAGCCTCATCGACGAAGAAATACGCCGAGAAGTGTGGGTTTGTATCAAAAAGCAATAGAAAAGAGTAAAAAAGATGGAGTGGAGGCGGAGATGAGCATGTGGTCCTGAGTTCTCTGAAGTCTCAGAGTGCTGTGTGTGATTCTGGAGATCCTTTACGCATCATTTATAAAGGGGGCGGCGCGTGCGGCAGAGATTCCCACGCACACTCAGTGCGCGCGCCGGAGGAATATGCTGCAGTCAGGGAAAATACAACCTCCATCCACACCTCTGATGGATCATGCTTTAATATCGAAACAATATTAAAGTTGATCGCAACAGAGTAGGCCTATATAAAAGATTAGAACAACTCATCTGCTAAAGGACATTGTTCGAAGGGAAACGCTTTGGCGTTGACGCACCGCTTTAATTCACTCTCTCTCAGTGTTCTGTGTTTCTAAAGAGACGTGTTGGGCGGGGCTTTCATATGCATATGAAGAAATATATGCATGTAAAATTATGTAATCGTTCAACTTATATAAAGAATAATATGCTTTCATGATATTTAAAGTCACATAATGCTAAACGGTTTTCACAACGCTTGAATCCAACTATAAATCGCTAATATCATAGTGTGTAGGCTATTTTATGTCAGGTACAGCAGCAAATGCACCACAATTCCCTAAACCTTTTCTATTCTTTTCTTTTCTTTTCTTGGTGGAAAAGGTGATTTTGACATTTACAAAATGAATAGGCTAAATTCACTTTAAAAATCTGCTGATGCAATAGGCTGAATAGAGAATTGTATCCCAACTGCATCAGTGACAAAAACACACATGCACATCCATATGGAAAGGATGTGCTCACACACTTTGAAAATCAAGCAATGAGTCGAGTGATGGCATGAAAAAAAAAATAGATTTGACACATTTGTTCAACGTAACAAAACTGATCTTGTTTTGTCTAACTGTGCTTTAAGATAACAATGTATAGACCTCACACTGAAATATATGATCTGCTCATTTATTGTAGACCACCTTGCAAACCCCCAGGACACTGGGGCCCTAGGTGACACTTATATTGTCTATATGATGGGTAGCTTCATATCACTTGCTCACTGACAGATGCACATGACAGCTTAAGTCTTCAGTGTGATGAAACGTTGTGTTCACCAACTTTAATTGTTGCGGCAGAACAGAACATGACGCCATGAATCATCATCATCATCATCACTGCTGTTAAAAAACAGTTCCAAACAAGAGATGGATATTTTTAAATCTCGCCTGATTGGCCCAGATCCTGGAAATATTAGCTGTGGGGAGATTAAGCCGAGCCATCCGGAGCGGAAGCTCAGCTGTGACACCGCATTCACCGAAGCCTTTAAATGCACTCAGTGTGGGAAAAACGGAAACAATACTAAATAAATGAATAAAGTTGAATTCCACAGGTTTTTCGGTTCCATTTGTTAACTGCATTATTTAACATGAACTATAATGAAAAATACAATAAGATTCCATTTGTTAACTATATTTAATGAATTAAATTACATGAACTAACAATGAGTAATACATTTGTTACAGGATTTATTGATCTTTGTTAACGTTAGTTAATAAAAGTACAACTGTTCATTGTTAGTCCATGTTAACTCAGGTCCATTAAATGTCATTAATAGATACAACTTTTGATTTTACTGATGTATTAGTAAATGTTGGGATAAATATTAACTAAGATTAATAAATGCTTTAGAATCATTTTTGATTGTTAGTTTATGTTAACTAATGTAGTTATCTAATGCTAACAAATGGAACCTAATTGTAAAGTCTTAGAACCTTAGTTAATATTCATTACATTATCAAAATTTAAAATGATTCCTGTTCATATTATTTAATGGACCCGAGCTAACCATGAACTGAAATAACAATGAACATATCTATTTTATTAACTAATACTAACAAATCTTACTAAATAGTGTTAAGTAATGTAATTTACTGCAAAGTGTTACCGGTTTTCCTAAATATTTCAGAGGTTAGTTTGCTCCTGTTAGATGTAAAAAAAAAAAACTTGAATACAGACTATAAAAAGGCTATGATTTTTTTCCAACATGTAAAACCTGAAATACATCTAAAAAACCACTAAAATCCAGCATTTATTTCTGAAAATGATATGTGCTATACAGAGAGTGCTTATGGAGACATATATAACAATATAACATCTCAAAGGTGTTTAGTTCTTTATAGTTCAGAACACCCTGCTACCCTGAGGTCTTGCTCCTTCCTGACGATAACTTCCTCCACTTATGAAACACAGTGGTGTATTGTAACGAAGTAATAATACTTCGTTACAGTACTTAAGTAGGTAAACACTTTAGAATACTGTTCCTTCGTTAATGAATAACTACACAGGAACAAGTGACTAATGCACTATTAACACTGTAGTAACTACTATTACCTAACAAGAAACTCTGATTAATGATTTAGTATGTAATAGCGCTCAGTTGAAACTGGTAGTTCACTATTAGTTAATCAATAACTACTACTTTTTATATATATCCTGGAGAACTACTAAGAACTACTGTATACAGGTTCAATATTAATGTGAATTATGCATAATGTATAATTAATTCTAAAATGAAGATCATGGTAACCCACTAGTAATGACTCAAGTATAATCAAATCCTTCTAAAGGAACTACTGGTTACTTGGATCAGTATTCTAAAGTGAAAAGCATCATAACTCCCTAATATTGACTGACGTCATTGTAAGCTTTTGAGGTATATGTAAGGTTTTGGACAGTAATGACTCAAGTGTTACTACATCCTTCTGAAGAAATTACTAATTATTTGGATCAGTATTCTAAAGTGAAGATCACGGTAACCCACTAGTAATGATTTAAGTGTTACCAAATCTAGCTAAATGGATTACCAACCAAAACCTTACAAAAACCTCAAAAATTTACAATGACTTCAGTAATTACTAGGGAGCTATCACGATCTTCACTTTAAAATACCGATCTTAAAAATTTGTAATTCTTTAAGAAGGATGTAATACCACCTGAATAGTTACTATCCAGTACTTTACAAAACCCTCAAAATCTTACAATGATTTCAGTCATTACTAGGGAGTTATCATGATCTTCACTTTAGAATACTGATCCAAATAATTAGTAATTCCTTCTGAGGAATTTCATAATACTTGAGTCATTACTAGTGGGTTACCATGACCTTTACTTTAGAAGTAATTATACATTATGTATTATTCATATTAATTATGAACTTGTATACAGTAGTTCTTAGTAGTTCTTATGAAGGTATGAAAAAATAATAGTTACTGATTAGCTAATAGTGAACTACCACATTCAACTAAGCACTGTCACTTACTAATTCATTAATCAGAGTTTCTTGTTAGTTACTAGTAGTTACTAGAGTGCTAATATTGCGTTACTCATGTGTTCTTGTGTAGTTATTCATTAATGATGGAACAGTATTCTAAAGTGTTACCCTTAAGTATTTTTGGGGAGTATTTGTACTTTACTTGAGTAATAGTCAGAAGAACACGGCCTGCAGGAAAGCAGGTTTGACGAATCAGGTCTGGCGTTTTTCTGCAGATATCATGAACATATTTAATAATCATTTTATACAAGTTCAGTAAAGCAATAAGTAATTTACATTTTAGACATGATATTGCTTGTTTTTGCTCAATTTTGCCAACGAAAATAGTTCCAAACAAAGATCACAGCACTGTTTTGCATCTCTGAGCAATGAATGGTGTTTACTTATTGAATGAATCATCTTTTTGAACGAATCAGTTGAATAAATGATTCAGTGATTCACTCATTAACACAGTCAAATGCTTTGTCTCTGAATGAATCAGTCGTTTGAATGAATCGGTTGAATCTCAATCACTCACTCGTTAACAGTCACTTGCTGTCACATACTGGCGGTTTTAATTTCACATTTCGACTATTTTTTTATTTTTTTTTTCAATTATTTCAAATATCAATATTCAACGTTTTATGTTAAAAACAAAACATTAGGCCTATTTATGCATCTGTAACTGCAGTTTAAATGCTATTTCAGATGCAGATTCCAGAAATGTTTTCTTATGTTGGAATAAAAGACACTAAGTACCGGATGAAGTGCTTCTTATTCTTCCCCAAAGATACAAAATGGAAGAATGAGTTTAAAACTGAACACAATCTTGCTACTCAAGCTGTATGAATATTTTTTATATATATTTATTTGCTTCTTTTCCATTTTGCATTTCCTGTACTTTTACTTTCAATACTTAAGTACATTTAAGATTTAAAAAAATACTTTTCGTACTTAAGTACAATAAATATCACATACTTTAAGACTTTTACTCAAGTAATATTCTAAACGGTGACTTCAACTTCTACCAAAGTCATTTTTTTTTGGTAAGATATCCGTACTTTTACTTGAGTATGGCTTTCAGGTACTTTATACACCACTGATGAAACATGAGGATGTGCTATATATTAAGTGAGCCACCGCTGTGTCAGAGCGAAAAGCCGGTTACAGGAACAGACCCTGATGGGAGTGTCAGTGAGTGGTTGTGAGTCAGTCTGGATTTCACGGCCTGCCATCGTCCAGTGAACTGTGCATTAATGCCCGACCCTCGTTCTGGTCGACCCAGCAGAGCGGCCAGCGATATGAAGGAAGCTGGAATTATGGCTTTGACTGACAGCCAAGTGTGTCTAGGACACCCTGAGGGACAAGGATGCCAAGCATCATTACAAAAGTTACATCCATGCTTAGGAATAGTTTGAGCATTTATGTAACTTCCAGGGTCATTCTTCGGGTGTCATTTGGATTCCTGAGTGCGTACTAAAAATTAGATGTACAAGAGAGATGAAGGAAATCTTGATGTTTTCTTTCTCTGACACATGTAATATTACACAGGGCCATTTGCAGTACATAATGACGAAGTTATCTATCTTATTATGAAAAAAAAAAAGACGTTTTTGAATTAGACAGATGCTTTATTAGCATTTCTGATTTTTAGCCAAAATGATGTCCGAGTTGGTAAGTTTGATTAATTTCTGTGAATCATTTCACTTTCCATTTCAATTAATCTATTAAACAATCAGATTCACATACTTGTATTACTCAAAGTGTTCAAATTAGTATCCAATTCGTATTTAAAATTTTTAAATATATGCCATTCAAAAGTTTGGGATCAGTACGATTGTGAGAATATGCTTAGATTTACCATTTGATCAAAAACACAGTCAATTTATATTGCAATATACACATATTTATAAATATTATTATAATATATTCTCAATTTTCAGCATCATTACTCCAGTCTTAGTGTCACTTGATCCTTCAGAAATCACTCTAATATGCTGATTTGCTGCTCAATAAACATTTCTGATTAGTATCAATGTTGAAAACATTTGGGCTGTCTTAATATATTTGTGGAAAATGTCTTTTTTCCCCCTTTTTTTTTTCTCTTGAAGAACAGCATTAATTGTGTAACCCCATCTAAGTGTAACCAGTGTGGGGCCTTTTACTATTTCACTTGCATTAAACATTTTAGTCTACATATCAACACTAGCTGTTTGAAATGATCCTCTCACATTAATATCAAGATATATGACAAATGGAAAGGTAGCCAAATGTTGAGCCATATTCAAAATGCCATACCTACTGTACTATTTAGTAAATATATAAATAAAGGCTTAGACATGAAAGCAATTTTATTCATGGCTCGCTTTTAATATTTCATCAAATCTCTTGGCTGACCCCAGGTCTGCTCTTTAGAAGAAAGCAACATGTGAGACAAAGAGCTGGTGGCCTCGGTCTGTCCCTGCATAACCCACTACAGGAACAACGTGAGGTCTGATCTTCAAACGCCTCCACATCTATAGTCACTCTAAAGTGTGATACGGTCTGAGCTGGCGCCCTCTGTGCTTCTCCTCTGATGTACTTCAGAAATGCATGACAGCTGTGAGGCAACAAATGTGACTGATTTATTACAAGAAAATGGATTTACTGGCCCGTTTTTAAGAAAGGACAATTGGCTTACCTAAAATGCATTATAAATACTATGAGAAAGCATATTTTCTTCATTCTTCAAGTTGGGTAAATTGGAGCCAAACAAGATACTAATTGCTTCATGAATTATTTTTGACCCATTCAGCTCTTTCCTTAAATAGATTGTATCCTCATGAGGTCAGAACTGGAAATGAACACAAATTGATTTGCTGTTGGGTTGAAACAATGTCTGCCACTGGAGGAACTGTCTATTTGTGGCCCACATAGCAACTCAGCCCTTTCCAGTGATTGATTTTCCAATACTGGGATTTTTATTGGAACCAGTTCGGTGGATTGGTGCTATTTTAGAATAGTACTATACTACATCTGTTCAGCTGACAAAACATCACCCATGGCTTGTATGCTGTTTTGTAAACTGTCAAAATGTACCATTTTTTTTACACTTCTGTTTATTCATACTCTTTGGTATAACATTCACAGCAAGAACAGGAATATATATTGGGAAACTAAATAAGATCATTTTAATTTCCTTCTTGAAAAAATAAAACAGGACAAAAGATTTAGAAATCATGTGCCTTTGCATTGAAGGTCTAGAATACGTAACTCTGATGCAATGGAATGTGGGCAGCGTTTAATTGGTTGTGTATGGTATTGTGTCTCTGATGACTTAATTAGCAAGTGTATTCAAATGTAAATATAGCGCTCTCACTGTGGGATGGCAGCTCTGTATGGTGGCAGCATCTAATTCCAGGATCTTGGCTTGTTTTGGAGTTGTAAAAGGCGATGTCACATCCGGCGCTAGTGTCATGCGTGTATCAAGTAGTTATGAAGTCACCATGGATCCCAAGCATTGGGCCGTTGCCTGGTTGCAAAGCTGAGCTTAATTTAGCAGAGAGAATACAGGCCAGGAACACACAGTCAATAATATTGCTGTAGCGGTGCATGGGTAACTGGTCCAAACTGGCCCAGTCAGGAGACAAGCTGATCGCCCATCACAACAGAGCACAACAAAAGGTCATGACTCTACTTGAGTCCTTTACATGGTGTTTGGACATAAATGTGTGTTGGCAGTGTGTGAACACAACCACCCTACAATAATAAAAATCCACCCACTCCTCATTTTTTAATCCCCTTTAAATCAAGTCAGTCTAACTATAGGCCTGCCGTTTTGAATCTCACCGCAGTGTGACATCACATTTCGGAGGGTTAGGTTACAGGGGTTGATTGACAGCCCTGCATTGCTATCGTTTCCTCCCTCAGCGGTTACGCTGTTCTTCATTTTCTCCACGCTCGAGCAGCTGTAACGTCAACAATGTCTCGCAAGCAATCCCGGTGCTCTGTGTTTGGATGTAAGACTGAACATAAGAGTCTTCATTTTCTCCCAACATCCGAGCTGCGGAGGACGCAGTGGATTACTTTAATTTTTCAAGGTAATGCGCCTCAAAATCTACCTAAATACGTGTATCACTCCAGGATCTTTTGTGAATGTCATGTCATTATAGTGCTTAGCGTTTTAACCGTATTTGTGTGTGAACATTAAGTATTTTTAACTGATCAGCGGCGCGAGCTCTGTAATATCGTGCTGTTTCATCCCACTTTCAGTGCATTTGGCTTCCCATATGTACAGCTGAACACCGGTTCTCTTGCTCTCAGTTACGTTGCCGCTACTGGCTGTTTATTGCTGTAGATATGCAATGCAGAGAGACGTATACGCGACACTCTCTTCTGGAGACGGGGCGGGAATATGCAGCTCATTTGCATTTAAAGCCATACACTCCAAAACAGCTCTTTTTTAGACACACCCCAAAAAAGACATTTTCCATCTGTTATAATAAATGATCAGTGGGGTATTTTGGGCTGAAACTTCAAAAATGTCAAAAGTCCAATAATATATATATATATATATATATATATATATATATATATATATATATATATATATATATATATATATACACACACATATGAAATGATACAAAAACAATCAGAAATGTTTTTGTAGAGTTTTCTAAGGTAAGCATCAGTACTTTTGCCTGTATTAAAAGTAAAAAAGTATGAAAGTCTAAGTAATTAACCTTTTTTTTTCAGATGTCAAATTCATTTGTATGGCGCTTTTCACACTACGCATGGTTTTAAAGAAGCTTTTTCATAAAGCCAGAGCCGATCGGCTCTATATACGCTCACTAAACAAGTTGTGAAGGGCCCCTGTAAATTACGCAAGACCCCACCTCCCCGTCGTGTCAAAGCGGTGTGGGACTTTTAATCTGCTGCAAGTGCAGAGACAAGTAAAAATAGGAAAGAAAGTGAGCAAAATGGTGAAATGGTGGCTGCTGCATTGTGTTTTGTCGATTTAATTCGGCATATCGTGAGAGCTTTGAAGACACTGTGCCAGTTTTACAACAGTGTCGTGCACAGTGTTATCGTGGGAACTTCAAAAGACCTGAATAATTCGAGATACCTAGATTTTTAGAACATATATGTGACCCTGGCTGTGAAAACCCAGCTAAAGTCATTTTTTTGTGATTTACTGTTTTCTACATAAAGTCATCCTTCATAAGGTTAAGAACATTCTGTGAAAATGTAACCTTGATATCTTTAATATTGACTGAGTAAAGCCATGTCAAAGATTGAAATCATAGTGAAATTAATGGTTGAAATCAAACTTTGATGCTTGTTATCTCATAATTAGATTTTGAGACTTTAACCTGGATTTCATAGAAAGGGTCACATATGAGCTTATGTATATATTTATATTAGGGACCAGTTAAACTTGACAGCACTGCATGAAAATTCAGTCTGATTTTCACATTGATATGGAGAAAAAACAAAAACAAAAAAAAAAAAAACGCAGACGAGCTGAATAAAAATGCAAGTTCATTCTCTGACAGGAGGTGGTGCTTATTTCCGTGTTTACTTGCTTATCACAGAGAAGACATACAACATGTATGTTAGACCCTATTCCATCTAAACTACTAAAAGAGCTGCTTCCAGAAGTCATAGATCCTCTTTTGGCTATTATTAATTCATCATTGTCATTAGGATATGTCCCCAAAACCTTCAAATTGGCTGTTATTAAGCCTCTCATTAAAAAACCACAACTTGACCCCAAAGATCTAGTTAATTACAGACCGATCTCAAATCTCCCTTTTCTGTCAAAGATACTAGAAAAGGTAGTATCCTCACAATTATATTCCTTCTTAGAGAAAAATGGTATCTGTGAGGAATTCCAGTCAGGATTTAGACCGTATCATAGTACTGAGACTGCTCTCATTAGAGTTACAAATGACCTGCTTCTATCATCTGATCGTGGTTGTATCTCTTTATTAGTTCTACTGGATCTTAGCGCTGCATTCGACACTATCGACCACAACATTCTTTTGAATAGACTAGAAAACTTTGTTGGCATTAGTGGAAGTGCCTTAGCATGGTTCAAATCGTACTTATCTGACCGCCATCAGTTCGTAGCAGTAAATGAAGAGGTATCATATCGATCACAAGTGCAGTATGGAGTACCTCAAGGCTCAGTACTAGGGCCGTTACTTTTCACGCTTTACATGTTACCCTTGGGAGATATTATCAGGAGACATGGTGTTAGCTTTCACTGTTATGCTGATGATACTCAGCTCTATATTTCTTCACGGCCCAGTGAAACACACCAAATTGAGAAACTAACGGAATGTATAGTCGATATAAAAAACTGGATGACTAGTAACTTCTTACTGCTAAATTCTGAAAAAACAGAGGTGTTAATTATCGGACCTAAAAACCCCACATGTAATAACCTAGAACACTATCTAACACTTGACAGCTGCTCTGTCAATTCTTCTTCATCAGTTAGGAACCTAGGTGTGCTGTTTGATAGCAATCTTTCATTTGAAAGCCATGTTTCTAGTATCTGTAAAACTGCGTTTTTCCATCTCAAAAACATATCTAAATTGCGACCTATGCTCTCAACGTCAAATGCAGAAATGCTAATTCATGCGTTTATGACCTCAAGGTTAGACTATTGTAATGCTTTACTGGGTGGTTGTTCTGCACGCTTGATCAATAAACTACAGTTGGTCCAAAATGCAGCAGCTAGAGTCCTTACTAGAACCAGGAAGTATGACCATATTAGCCCGGTTCTGTCAACACTGCACTGGCTCCCTATCAAACATCGGATAGATTTTAAAATCTTGTTAATTACTTATAAAGCCCTGAATGGCTTAGCTCCTCAGTACTTGAGCGAGCTCTTATCACATTATAGTCCTCCACGTCTGCTGCGTTCTCAAAACTCTGGCCATTTGATAATACCTAGAATATCAAAATCGACTGCGGGCGGCAGATCCTTTTCCTATTTAGCGCCTAAACTCTGGAACAATCTACCTAACACTGTTCGGGAGGCAGACACACTGTGTCAGTTTAAATCTAGATTAAAGACACATTTCTTTAACCTGGCTTACACATAACACACTAATACACTTCTATTATTCAAATCCCTTAAAGGATTGTTAGGCTGCATTAATTAGATCAACCGGAACCGGGAACACTCCTCATAACACACGATGTACTCGTTACATCGTAAGAAGAATGGCATCTACGGTAATATTTGTCTGTTTCTTTATTATTCTGTTTCTCAGTCCGTGTCCGGATCAGATGGTGGATCGGCGCCGGGAGATGATGTCTGCGACCCTGATCGTCAGCGGAGGCCGGACACCTGGATGAGCCCCGGGGACATATCCCCAGTGAAGACCTCGACTTAAATACAATAGAACTTAAAATTAAACAAAATAACTATAAATATAATAAAATACCTAACTACATAATACTATTATTGTTAGAAATTGCAACAATATAAAAATAGAAATATAATACATTTATACATTTAACATTTAATTAAAACAATAAGTAAAAAAATAAATAATAATATCCTGGCCAGAGGAGAACTGGCCCCCCGACTGAGCCTGGTTTCTCCCAAGGTTTTTTTCTCCATTCTGTCACAGAGGGAGTTTTGGTTCCTTGCCGCTGTCGCCTCTGGCTTGCTCAGTTGGGGACACTTGATTTTTTACGATTGGCGTCGATTTTATTTCATAGATGCTGTTTGGACTAGGCTGAGCTGGACAATGGCATCTCTGAATTCAATGGTGAGGTGCCTTTGGCTGAAAATTGAGTGTTTAATCTTGTTGTTATACATTGCTGACACTCTATCCTCCAATTTGATACTGTTAAGTGCTTTGACACAATCTGTATTGTTGAAAGCGCTATATAAATAAAGGTGACAAGAAAGGATGTCAAAACAGTATTTACATGTTTTCATTAACGTTTGTTTGCACATATATTTTTGCATTTTAATCTGCATTTAGGAATAGTTAACAAGCTAGTCTTAAAAAGAGATTATTATTATTGTGAACAATAATAATTAATAATAATTTAAATATTACTAATTTTCATAACTCATTGGCAGGTGTTTTGGCTTTATTAAAGCATTAATCTAATGGTCAAACATTTATAATTTAAAATTGTTGTATATAATATATAGGCTTAGGAAGATCGGAAGATATAGGCTTATTTGCATATTTATATCATGAAAGAAAAATAAGACAATTTTCTAAAACTTTACAATACGGTGTCAGTGTAGGATATGTACACTGGAGGATGGGAGGTGGTGGTTAGGTGAAACCATAGGTAGTGGGGGCCCCTTTTTGAAAGTCTGTTTAGGGCCCCCAAAATGCTAGGATCAGCTCTGCATAAAGCTGTAATATCTATAACGCTTTTGTGCTTTACCATAGAGCAGGTTTTTTTGTGCATAACAATGTCTTTGTGTGTCATGATCATTAAGAGGTTTCAGGAAACATCAATGGAGATTCGATCGGTTGTCAGAAATGAAAACTAGTTGTTTGCCAAATAGTCTGATCCTGATGTGAGTATAAAGGCATCATGAAATGGAGAATCAAAATGCTCTTGATATTTGCACATATGAGAGGTTACGCTGCAATAAAAAAACTAAAAAAAAAAAAAAAAAAAAACTAGGGATGCACCAATACCAAAACTGGTATCGGTATCAGGCCCGATACTGCACTCCTGTACTCGTATTCTAACTCGTTAAAATGCCCCAATACCAAATGCCAATACCACACAGCGTGTGAACAGTGCCATATCCAGACTAAGAAACACAGACAACAGAACAACAGAGAGCAGAATGTATGCTTTGTAAATATTAATAAAAAGCCAATATGCTTGTAATATGCATAATAAGCAACTAGTTATTAGTGAGAATTGGTCCCTCAATTGAAGTGTTACCAATAATTCTTTTCCACTCTTCTACGCCAGGATTTGAAATCGGGATTTGAAATCGGGAGAATCTTGCCATCATAATCAACACGCTTGACTTCTTCACACATTCCTTAACATGTATCATCATCATATGTAATCAAGGAGGCGTGTTCTGAACAACTCACCTCTGATCATCAGTCACAAAAGCCATACTGCTGTTATTAGCTAAAGAAAGACCTTTCTAGGTTCAAAAAAACTAAACCTTGAGAAACATAATATAATAATCTGAAACGGCATTTGTGATGGGTGTAATATGTAAGGGCTCATGTACAGAGTGTTTTACTCCTGTTTCTGCATTAGTGAATCAAGCCAGTGACTAAACGATCAACTTCACACTGTTCCTGTTAGCAGCTTGAAAACCATCCGTTCTCTATATTATGATTATTTTATATACAAAAAAGTGATCAAAGATCATTCTCTTCCCAAGTAAAAAAGTAATACATTTAAAATACATTTATTTCATACTAAATATAGTTCAAATCTATTAAAGGGGTCATATGATGCGATTTCAAATTTTCCTTTCTCTTTGGAGTGTTACAAGCTGTTTGTGCATAGATAAGATCCCTGAAGTTGCAGAGACTAAAGTCTCAAATCCAAAAAGATATTCTTTATAAAAGTTAAGACTCGACCACGCCCCCCTAAAACGGCTCATTCAGATGTCTACGTCATGGTGTGGGGAGATTTGCAAAACACCACCCAAATGTATACACAAAGAAAGAGGGCATGATTTTTATTCTCGCTGTAGTATTGTTGCTTCCGCCGGCGCCATGTCCCGGAGACGCTCTGTTTCGTTGTGAAAGCGAAACTACTTTGGACTTCCAAAAGAGGACACAACTAGAAATCAGTGGTTAATTGTATTTACAACACTGTTCCAGAACAGTTCAACTCAAATATTAGAGTGTGTGCAGTGGATTTTATGGAGGACTATTTCCTGAACCTGGGAGAGTAGTCTACAATGCCAGCTGTGCTCAAAGGCTGTTTCTATAAAGTGTGGCAATTCCAACTTTGCAAGGACAGTCTGGTGCTTCTGACTCACAGCCTGTAAGTATGTTTTCATATTTAAAGAATTTGTCACTGACGATTCAAACACGAGTTTTGAGCTGTGTAGAGTAGTGCTTGTTGTTTGTCGTTTCTACGATCACAAATGCAGACATAGTAATGTTTACGCGGCGCGATGCAACGCAACGCGTAAAAAGACAGTATAAGTCATTATAATCAGTAATTATGTCCCCACTGGATGCAACAAATGTCTCGTTTGTAATGGGTTTTATTGTTTTTGTCTCGTCGTGCTGGGACACGGCATCACAATACGGTAAGGGGCATAACATTTCCGTTACACGCTTGAGGTATTCGGCCAATCACAATGCACTGGATAGCTGGCCAATCAGAGCACACCTCGCTTCTCAAAACGATGAGCTTTGTAAAAATCGACACGTTTCAGAAAGGCGGAGCATAAAGGAGCAACAATAATGTACAGTATGCGGAAAATAATGTGTTTTTTGAACCTTAAACCACATAAACACATTGCATTACACCAAATACACAAAATAATGTTCTTTTTAGCAACGTCATATGACCCCTTTAACAAATTTACTGATATTTCGCTCGAGACTTACTGATATACAAATTATAATTAAACTTTATTTGGAGTCCTGCTTGTACACAATGCACATTTCTTAATATTAAGCCTAAAATGTGTTTTAATGTCACTACTGATGAGGATTGTATCATCTTTGAATAACATCGGCCTTTAAATGCAAGATATTTAAAGTGTACCTGAAGTATACTTGCAATAGTTCCACTTTAGCACAATCAGATATACTTCAATATATCTTTAGTTGGACTTCAGCACTACTTCCGCACAATTAAAGTGCATTAAGCACAAAATTAGTTGTTCCAATTTAGCAGACTTTGTTTACCAGTTTAGTATACCACAAGTACAGTTGCAGAGTATTTTTATTAAGTACATAAATATGTAAATGTATTTGTAGTATACTTCACATGAAATAAATGTATTTCAAATACATTTTAGTACATTTATTTTTCACTAGGGATTACAATTGCTGGAGCAGTGCGAGTCTATCAGTCCAAAAACTCCTGTTATAACCAATGACACAGAATTACTATAAACTGATTGCATTCCTTACAGTGGTTGAAAATGACTTCTGTTATGGTAAAGATGCTGATGATGAGACTTATTGACATCCACTTGATGCTAATAAAACAGGTGAAAAAATCCCACAGACTAACCATTTCCAGTGTAGATACCAGAATATCACTTGGGAGGTGCTCTTTTGACTTCACTCAGTAAGCAACCACCTAGCAACTACCCAGATCTTCCTAGCAACCCATAAGCATTGTGCCGAAGAGATCTGTAGGGTCAAGCTGCTATGTAATGTCAAAATTATGTTCAGTCCCATGTCATCAGAAACACTAATGAGGCAGAGCCACAAATGTGCAATTTATTGCAAAACTGTCATTCAGCGCTATGTACACTGTGAATTGTATCATATGCTTGTACTGAATGTTTTGTTTCTTCCTTGAAGGTAGAATTGTGCCTTGAATTGCAGGTTGTACTGTACAGAGGATTCCTGAGGAACCAGCAGCTAAAAGAGAGACTCCCCTACATTGCCACCAGAAACAAAAAACACATTCAGCCACTGTTGCCTAGCAACTGCAGCTGCCATTGAAAGCTGTGGAGAGGGTAATGAGCCCAGCATGCACCGAGCTGGAGTCGTGGAGTCGTGATGTGGGCTATAAATTGTTGCTTCTATAAATAGCAACTGACTGGATTTCTACACTGGGTGTTTTCTGGAAGAAGGAACTATTCCAGGCTATATATTCCCCTGCATTCTGCACTACAGCATGACATTCATGTGATGGGTGTCTATTTATATTTATCTCATGCCGATTTTCTTTTCTTCACGAGACACTGCAGGTTTCAGTAATGAACACAAGGCATTCTAAAACTACTACGCACTAAAAACACTGAGAACTAAACAAGACATCTGTTTCAGTCTCTTTTACATATAATTATTAAATGATTCAATTAAAAAAAAAAGATTACTGTACAGTCTGCTGATCATTTTCACCAGAGTGACCAGCACCTGACGTGAAGCTGCTTGGCAAATAAATAAATTTGCATGAAATATTTAAATGAGCTGAAATTATTTTATTATGCAAGAAGAAAGAGCGTATGGAGTGATACGAGAGATGTGAGACTAGCGTTTGTAACAGTTACTCCAGAGAACCGTATTATACAGTCCTTTTTTATCAAAAAGCATTCATGAAGACAAGATAACTCTTTACTCATCTACTCATGAATTCTCACAATGATTATATCACATAATAGTTCAAAATGCTTGAAAAGTAAATTTCTTTCTCTTCCTTATACAAAGCTTGTGTGAAGCATGATGACTTAGTAAACTCTTAAAATAAAATGTTTTTTTTTTTGTTTTGTTTTTTTGTTGTTGTTTGTTTGTTTGTTTTTTGTTTTTGTTTTTTGTAACATCGTTACAAAAAAAAACATGTTTTGAAACATTTAGGTATCATTTCCATTGCACAAAAAGTGGAAAAAGTTATTTGGACTATTCAATGTATATTTTACAGGACTACTAAATGACTATTTTCACCAAAAAATGAAAATTTGCTGAAAAGTTGCTCTCCCTCAGGCCGTCTAAGATGAGTTTGTTTCTTAAAGGGAACAGATTTGGAGAAATGTAGCATTGCATCACTTGTTCAGCAATGGATGCTCTGCAGTGAATGGGTGCTGTCAGAATGAGAGTCCAAACAGCTGATAAAAACTTCACAATAATCCACAAGTATAATCCACACCACTCCACTCCAGTCCATCTTGAGAAGCCAAAAGCTGTGTGTTCGTAAGAAACAAATCCATCATTACGGCGTTTTAACTTCAAACCAATGCTTTCTGCTAAAATATGAGTCCTCTATCTATGTAGTTGCTTTTTCGCCAGTGAAAAAGTATTCGTTTAATTAGGCAAGAAATACGCACAAATCAAGCACTCGTTATAAGGAGATGGACCTTCACTGGAGGAAGCATTCTTATTCCCATTCTCCCATTCACTCCCATCAAGATATTGAGATCCATATCTTCTCCAAATTCTGAATGGCCTGAGGGTGAGCAAATTTTCAGCAAATTTTAATTTTTTGGGTGAACTTTTCCTTTAAAATATTCTTTACATTAATGAAAAAAAATGGTTCCTTAATGAAAGGTTCTTTGGGGAACCCAAAATGATTCTTCTTTGTCAACACTGTGAAACACCGCTTTATTTTAAGAGTGTATACAGTGCATTCAGTTTTATTGTGATTTTAACACAGACACTGTGAACTGCTGTAAAAAAACAATGCCACATTGTAAAAATTCAGGTGACCCATCCTTCAATCACTCGCTTTTTCACAGATCTGTTCTATTTTCATTACTGTCATATCAACAGAATGGAGCGCTGACAATCAAAGCTGGTGCCCTAATGTAAATCTAAGTGTGAATCTGGCTGTGGTTTAGTGGAGCATCTGTGAGTGGGCATCTTGTTATTCTAGCACCGAGCCGTCGCCACAAAACGAACATGCAGCTCTGCACGTTAAACAGCCAGCTGTCATATTCTCCCTATCTCCATCACTCTGCTCTTGTCAACGCCGAGGACAGACTGAGGACTGCGAGTGTGGCCATGCATAATTCATCAGCTCGCCGGTCTATATTTAGCCACAGCGTGAGTCCTTTGGGCATCGCTGTTAGAGAAGGACTATTGATAGTAAGGTCATCCCAGGAGGGGCTGGAGGATCTGCCGTGGAGGCGGATCAAAGGCACGACGTAAGATCGTTACGGCAAGCCAAGGTCGATGGGGAACAGTGGGTCACTATGACAGGACGGGATTGGAAAGCAGCAGCATGGCGGACTGTGAGGGGGCCGAATGCAATCTCTTCCCTCCTTGAGGTAGCAACAGTGACGTAGAGGATTGATCAGGAGTCCTGCTGCAGTTTTTCAGAGCGACTGACAATGCAGCAGGCTAAAAATAGCATTAGAGAGGGATCCCCCTTCCCGGCCAACCCACTGCAGTTTGGCACAATTCAAATGCTGATGTGCCCAAAACAGTGTTACACATGAGCATGTACAAAGCGAAGTTACACAACAAAGAATGAGAAGATTGTGTCGATTGATTCAAACGATCAGACAGAGGTTCATTTCCTGACTGGGCTACAGCAAAATCTGTTACATAATATAACAACAAAACGTACAGTAGTACTCCTAGCTTTAATAATAGACTGTGTATATGCTATTTCAGCAGTAATGCAAGTGTCAGAATGTCTAGCCACCATGATTGATATACAAAGCAAATTAGTTCTCAATGTGTTTTTCATGATGTAAATTCTCATTTTGAGAGCTGTTCTGCCATAGATTACTGGGACTGGATACTATCACTGCACCAATGCCACACAGACACATAAATCAACATTTTTAAATACCAAAAGTGCACTTATTTTAGCATCCTTGATACACTATTTCAGTTTTTGTTGAATTTTTGAGTTTATTTATTTTTAGATTTTTTTTTTCTGTTGCCTTTTTCATTTTAGAATTGTTGTTAAAGATTTAGTCTTTTTGTTGTGTGTTTGTCTATTTTATTATTATTGTTGTTATTATAATTTTAGTTATTTTAGTACTTCTGTAACTAGCTGAAAAAAATAAGCACAGTTTTAAAATATCTTATTTTATTATTATATTTTTATGATTTTAGTTTTAGTTAACTCTATAATAACCCTGACTCAACTGCATGTGCATGTGGATATATGCTGATATTTGTTGATATTATGCTGATATTTGTCTTCTCTATTAATCAGTCATTTTAATAATCACTGATGCCATGAAACCAGGTGATATAATAGCGCAACATTAACGGAGGCAGGCAAACAGCACTGACTTTCGTTATCAAGTCAGCTATAATCTATAATAATATTGACACATTTGCCTAGAACTAATTTTCCTGCTTACCATAATGACTAAAATACACATGGCAAAGCACTGTAGGGCCTGGTTCCACTGGACTGAAGGATTTCAGTGAACAAGATCGGATTTTGTGCTGAAATACTGATGAATACTGGTGAATACCCTGAAAGCTTCCTAACGCCATGCTATTGGCTTATAGTTAGAAGTATTTTGGACACAGTAAATAAAACCCAGCACCTCAAAGACACAGAGCTGCATGCACACTAGACTGAATTCATGCTGCATTGTGTGTTTTCTGTTTACTACATGAGGCAGGAGTTCTTGTGCTCCAGCAGAGACCTTCCTGTCACAAACAGAGCATGAAGATACAATTTGACACATGATATTGTACCATTCTGTTAACGTGTTATCTGTAAATTACCTTGCCATAAAAATGATAAAATTATACAAATCACAAAAAATTACAAATGGTTTAACATTGCATTATATGTGAATTTATTTTTTATTTTTTATTTTTATTTTGTCTCAAATGCATGGATTTGGGAAGTAAAAGTTGTAAATTACTTTTGAATGAATCAGCATATAAATACATGTACTTTTACTGTAAATTATTGTTAAAATGATGTTGTTTTGAAAGTACAAATATGAGCCACCTTATCATTTGCTGTGAAAAACAATAAAAGGACATGACCAGAAGTCCCTGCATGACTCTTCACATATGACTGTAATTTTTGTTAGCAGTTACAGTAGGATGAGCACACAAGTACTGACTATGATTCATGGATAGACTACTTATCATCAGCTCTGATTCATCACACGGCTTTCTATTTTACCTCCTGTATACTTATTGTAGTTAACACTATAAATGGTGGTTTTACTGTAAATTTAACATTGTGCTGGGATATTTTGATGGCTCTGTTAATCAAGCTGTATAATTCCATCTGCTCTGTTTGGAGCAGGTGGTGCCAAAGTGCTTCCATCATAACCAAAGATTGATTGCCAGTTCTTTTTTTCCACCAGCTAGATGGAAATATAGGTCAATATATAAACAGCCATTTGGTACTGTATCAAAGCATACTCAAAGAAATGAAAATGGAAAGTGAGATCTCTCTACTGTTTCACCCAGACATCATTGAGAGAGCCAATGCAAACTTTGTGTAAGTTTTACACGTCACTTAAAGACTTTCTGTGTCATATTTGCCACAATCTCAAAATTCAGAGATTGCAATATAAACAACAGTTTTCATCAAATGCTTCCAAGACTAAATGACCGATACTTCAATGAAACATGATTAAGATCCCATTAAGTCTTCTGAGCTATTAACAGTGCCGGCCTGTCCAACAGGCGGTCGCCTGGGGCCCCGCCTTAAAAAAGGAGGGCCCCGCGGCTGCGGGGTTGTCAATTCAATTTCAAAGTGTGTTTGACTTGAAGCGGCACTGACAGATCGGTGTTTGACATTGAAGTACCGCGAGAGCTATATACTAATGGACACCTCTGCATGCTTTCCTATCCTATTGCAGTACTTTGATGTCAAACACTGATCTATCTGCAGCACCCCTTTAAGTGCGTTTAAAAATTGATTGACGTTTTTGCTCCAAATTCATTTTATAATATCAATCGAGTGTTTGAAATAACTTCCTTTTGTGATCTGACGTGGTTTCATATCACATAGCTAATGAGGCAAAATCATTTTATAATATTCTATTCAGTGATATGTCGAATTAGCATTGCATTATAAGTATACATTATGCAAATAAAAATACCCCAGATGGCTTGAAGAACAGAGATACACCATTTAGTCACAATCGTTCTTCATTAGTTAAAACGTCCTATCTGCGTTTTATTCCGCTACTGCAGCGATAGCATATGCCTTTGTCCATATTAGGGATTTCCTCCAACGTGATTTTTGTGAGTTTTCATTTTATGATTTTTTCACTTATGGTTTTAGTCACGAGGGCGCCCTCTGGCTACCAGTATGAATGAAACAGCTACAGCTACTCACTAGCCTACACCTTATTTTGGGTAAAAATAGGGAAAATAATACTTCTAAGTTTTTCTCCATTGTAGAGGAGTTTGCTGTGCCTGTTTGTAGATCTGCACAATTTGGCCAAAAAAAAAAAAAAAAGAGTGTTGTTTTTATATATCAGTATGACTAATAATAATTCTGATTATAGTTATAACTAAATAAAACATTAAACAAAGTAATAATTATTGATAATGATTATTATTAATATATTTTACAGAAAACTGCAGCATGACCTGTTAACATGCAGGAGGCCTATAACTATAATTGTTTAGAAAGGTCTAAGGATTTAGGCTATTATAAATGATTATGATTAAAAATCATTAACAGTAATTTCATCATTTTTGTCAGGAAATGTATGCATCCACTGAGAAAGAAAAAACAAACTTAGTGTTCTTTATAATTTCTGGCAAATCAAGAAAAAGTTTATCTGAAAACTTTTCTAGTTATAGTTCAGATTTTGTGTGCAGATTTTGTTGGTTCAGATTTTGGAATTGAAATGAAAGAATGATGGAGAGATTAAATTGAAATTGTAGTAGAAATGGAATCCAAATGGTTGGCCTATCTTCATGGAGCTGAAAAAAAAGGATGTTCTAGCCTAATATTTATTGTTGTAGTATTAGTATTTGTTTTATAAATGCAATGATGCCCACGATCACAGACAGACTTGTCATATGTTTAAATTGCTATGATAATTTTTACAATAGTGGGGCCTATTTTCATTATCTTGCCTAGGGCCCCACAACTCTACGGGCCGACACTGGCTATTAACCAACAGCCTCACAGCAATAAAAGCTTCCGCTTGGTACCCAGAACAAATTGGTCAGAGCACCATGTTTGGTTTCTGCTGAAAACGAGGGCATCCGATTTCTGTTGACCAGTCATTCTTGCTAGAGATGATTTCCCAGCACTGAACAAAGGAGACGATGTGTATGGTACACACGGCTCCCCTGCGGTCATTGCGACAGGGGGAGCCGGCACCTGTGTTTACCCAGCGCTCTCGCAGAGCTCCGGTTACACGGCTGGCTGGTCCACTCTGGATCCTCTGCTGTGGGCTTTCTGCTTCTCACAGTCTGACTCACTGCTGAGCACACGGGTCATGAGAGCTGTTCACATGCTTTCATTACGCACTGGTTTCTTGAGTTTCTTCCTGTAGCACCCTAAGAGTAATTCAATACCATCATAAAGTTGCTTTCATATCTGGTCATCCAAGCATCTCCTTTTATTTCTGTATAAAAAACACTGATCTAATTCGGGGGGAGGTTCAACATTTACAAATCCAGGGATCCCCAACCAGACCCCCAGCCAACCCAGGGAACCCCAGTATAAAACAACAACAACAACAACAACAACAAATAGATTTTCTTAGTAACACTTTATAATAATATTACATTAATACATTTAATATTTAATACAATAATTAAGAGAAAATCTGTGAATAATAAAAAAAAATTATGAATCTCTAATTGTTGCATTCAACTTCGCTACAGACTCCTGGTGGATCCAGGATGCTTATTATTTGTATCTGTTTCCTATTATATGTTAACTATTAATAATGTTCATACTTAAAGTTACAGTGTTACACCTATAGGCTGGAATACACTAGAAAACAATTAAAATATGAACAGATTTAAAAAACAAAACAAAACAAAAACTCTAATTTGTTATAGATATGTATTAGTTAGTAATGTTATATATTATATTTAATATTAATTAATATATATTTATTATATTTAAATTTATATATATATATATATATATATATATATATAATTGCATCCACAATAAAAGTTTTTGTTTACATAATATATGTGTGTACTGTGTATATTTATTATGTATATATAAATACACACTTATACAGTATATATTTTGAAAATATTTAAATGTAATATATATATATATATATATATATACATATATACACACATATATATATATATATATATATATATATATATATATATATATATATAATTACATGTAAATATTTTCAAAATATATACTGTATAAGTGTGTATTTATATATACATAATAAATATACACAGTACAAAATGTTATATTTGTATAGTATATATATATATATATATATATATATATATATATATATATATATATATATATATATATACACATACTATACAAATATAACATTTTTCTTTAATATATACATGCATGTGTGTGTATATATACATAACAAATATACACAGTACACACACATATATTACGAAAACAAAAAATTTTGGATGCGATTAATCGTTTGACAGCACTAAATATATATATTTATAAAACAGTTCTTTCTGGTCTTCGAATCTGATTGGCTGATGAGAGTGCGATATTAGAGTCCAACAGAACTCCAACAGCCGTTTCACCATTTGTATCACTCAGCTTGCCGAAGTTGCCGTGTTTCTCACAGCAAGTGTCATGCGGACACCCAAATACACTATCATTTTTTAAATAATACTGTTTTGTGTCACGGAATTTAGTTTTGAGAGCATTTTAGGCAAGAATGTACTTGTTTGGACTTCAAATATGTGTTTTGTTAATAAAGATACGTCTATTTGAATATTTGCTTCGACGTTTTCGGAGTTGTGAGCTCCAGGATGACAGCGAGCGTTCAGCGCTCATAAACTCGCAGAGAGAGCGCTTCATCTCGGCCAGATCTTCTGGAATTTACCGCTGGCTCTGATGTATCTATAGTGATTACACATGAGATATAATTTGTTTTGGGTAAATCTAACGGGCAGTCTTTGGTCTCATTTGATTTCATAGATACTATTTAAACTAAACTGAGCTAGACAATGACATCTCTGAATTCAATAATGAAATGCCTTTAACTGAAAACTGAGTGTTTAATCTTATTATTATACATTACTGACACTCTATCCTCCAATTTGATACTGTTAAGTGCTTTGACACAATCTGTATTGTTAAAAGCGCTATATAAATAAAGGTGACTTGACTTGACTTAATCTATTATTTGTTCCAGAGCAAATAGTTTTGGTAAAATCTCATCATGTTTATGTAACTTCAGTGCTGTATATCAGAGCGCTGCCTTTGTACTTTTGACTGAATTGCCTTGCAACTTTTATGATGGCTGTTGTTGTTTATTAAATATTATTACTCAATAAATAATATTTTATATAAATTAGATGGCGACAAGAGACTGTTTTACGAGTCAGCAGTAAACACTTTTAAATTTAAAAATACTAAAGGGCAGTTTTGAACAAGGAAGTTATTTTTTTCTTTCAAAAAGCTTGTACGCAGCCAACATTTGCACTGAGCAGCACTGTCATCAGGAATCATCCTTAACAGATGAAAGGATAGTACGAGCCTATCAGACATTCAAACCAATGATTTATTGAGAATATGAGATTGATCTGAAGAATGTACGCTGGATGAGATGCAGGTAATCACGATCGCTCAGTCAATCTTTGATCGCTCAGTCAATTTACACACTCGTGCCGTCAAACTCGTAGCGGTGAGATATGGCTGCACATCGGCATGCTGTGATTACCTATGGCCGAATCATAGCCGTGCCGATATACAGCCATATCTCATGTCTATGAGTGTATTGCTCATACATACATATACATATATATATATATATATATATATATATATATATATATATATATATATATATATATATATATATATATAAATAAATGTTAAAACAATATTTCCCAAAGACAAAACTTTGTTATTAATTAATTAATAAATTTATATTAAACAATAATAATAATTATTATTATTATTATTATTATTATTATTATTATTATTATTATTATTATTATTATTAACCTGCTGAGGGGATAAACTGTATTGTATTTAATCATGCATATCGGTCCACATGAACTAGTATTTTTTATTTTTTTGGCTTTTTACAAATTAATGTTACCATAAACAAAAGCTGAATTAGCTATAATATGAAAATACAAGTTTCACTTAAGACAAAAGTAAAAACATTTTGTTAGCCAATGTTTAATTTAGTTAACTACCTCTAAATAAAGGCAGCTTTGAAAGACCGAATGTCTTCGAATGTTACCTCAGATCATAGAGTTTGTTGTAACATCCACTCAGAACACTCTTGCATTGTGGCTGTGAGTTTTTCACAAGCTATCACTTCATTTTAGTCAGAAGATTCAGTTGTTGAGCAATTATTGTGGAAAGTGACCACCCTAGACATCACGTCACACCCAAAACCAACATCATGTGAAGCCCATCATGTGCTGATTGAGTACAGTAACGAAGTTCAGGGGTTTTGACACACACACACACACACACACACATCAATATAAAATCCTAACTCCCTGTGGCACGATCTGACCCGGGATGCATTTCTCTTATCCACTCAGTAGAGTTCATCCTCATAAATGTGTCCACGATCGATCTGCAAGCGTTTGGTTGCGTAAGCGGAGGCCTTACATAAGCTGTTTGTGTGCGGCCCATCTCAGACTCCCATCCGAGAGCGGCTCAGAGGAGACTGAACTGAGGGGTTCCCTGTATACTTACACCTGTAACAACATGACACAGCGTAACCCTTCAGCCGAACCGTAACTATATAGGCAACATTTCAGTTCTGAACATCCAGATTCCAACAACAGATGGCCAGCGATGGACTAAAGATTATAAACGACCATTGAAATGTAGCTGATCACAGTTTCCCAGAACATCTTCTGAGCTCAGATTTTGTTTCTAATAGCCTTAGTGCTTTGAACCTAAAAAAGAGCAACATCCTTCTTATTACTGACAAATTTGTCACAGAAGTGTGAAAAACTGTGTGTGTGTGTTTACGTAGAAAATGTGTGGCATCACACGACTAGAGGGTGATTTTCCTCCGATACCTGTCACGTGGTAACAAACATCAAGAGAGGATGTCAGAGGAAGGTGAGACCTCTGCCGAACTCATCATCGCTCCACGTGCAATTAGTACATGCTAATTACACACCACTGAGGTTCAGTAGACTAGGGTCGCTTGAAGACATTAAGCTGTCAGGAATTTTATTTGAAAACATTTATTTGACATGTTCACAACATTACTCTGACGTGTCAACTAATGGAGTTTGGGGGAGGACTAACTATTTTGCTGGAAGTTGCTTGCTTGCTCTTGAACAAACCACTAACCACAGATTCACACTGTTTGTACTACAGACCTTGTTTAGGAAATGTGTGCTCGTACTAGGGCTGCAACGAATGATTATTTTCATAATTGATTAGTCCAACGATTACTTGTTAAGTTAAGTCACCTTTATTTGTATTACGCATTTCACAATACAGATTGTGTCAAAGCAGCTTTACAGTATTAAATTGGAAAATAGTGAGTAGTAATGCAAAAGGACAATAGTAAACACTCAATTTGCAGTTAAAGGCTGATGTCACCATCCAGTTCAATTCAGTTTAAATTGTATCTGTGCAATCAAGTCGACGAAATCACTGGAAATTAAGGGTCCCCGACGAAGCAAGCCAGAATGATTAATCGACTAATCGTCAGTCATTTCACAGATTAATCAGTAGGCTTTGATCAATTATTTAGCTTTTGCAATTCGTTAAATATTGCATATTCTATATATACATATAGTGCTGCTTTATAGCAGGAAATAAAGTTGAAATTATAACTGAAAGCTACACTGACACTGTTTTTTTTTTTCAAGTTTAACATCATAAAGCTGCTTGCTTTAAAGCAATCTGTTGTAAAAAAGTGCTACATAAACAAGACGTGACTGGAGGGCAGAGCTGGTGCAGATATCCATATCACTATGATCCGATGCTTTCTTAACTGCTGTTTTCTCAGCGCTGTCATATTTGTTGTGTGTTTATTTCGTTTTTGTGAGGAAAGTGCACAGCTTATATTTACATGTTCATCTAAATGTCGCTCTTAAAGCACTGCTTGTGTATATCAATCTTCTTTTTACCCCTAACCAAAGAACAAAACATAACTTGGCTGTGATTATCGGACCTTCACACATGACAACATTTTCTGTGTAGTTTTGTAAAACTTTCCCACACTCTACTGGTTTGGCTTTGTTTGCATGTCTCATAAGCGTCTTCTTTCGTTGGATTGCTGAATTACAGTCGTGCGCTACAGCGACACACTGGTCAAACCGTGTTATTGCAGGCTCTTAAATTAGGTCATATGAGATCAAATGTTCACTACTCACTGCTGTGTGTGTGCACTTGGATGGGTTAAATGCAGAGCACATGTGTTACCATATTTGGGTACATGCCACTTCACTTAAATTTTTATTTTCAACTCTGTCAAAAATGTTGACTGATCGTTTCAGCCCTAGCTCGTACTTACCTAAACAATGTAGGTAATCACCTAGGGGACGATACACTGAGTAAAATAATCCCACAGATGTAGGAGGGACTTTGTTGACTTAAGTCACTAAAGCCCAGAGCACACAACATATGCCTTTCATATAGCCTTTCAAAGTATCATATTTATCCAGTTCCTGCGCAGTTTCTCTTCAGAAATTAAATATGACAAAAATGTATCACTTAAATGTATCTTTACACTCTTTTAAAGTAGAGTTTTGTGAATATCTGAACCCCCTGACACAAATGGTTTGTTGCTAGAGCTTTTCCTTCTCACCTGTTTCTTGTTTGACTGTAAAACAACACCTAGTATCAGTGCTGCCACCTTGTGGAACAACTAATCAGTGCAAAACAAATTCAATGTGCATGTGTGACTTGAGCATACAGAGAAAGCATGGTTAGAAAAATCAGTACAGCTTTAGTAAAGGAAGTAGTTGCTTAGTAGACGCGTCCATTAGACAGTGGCCGGTTAGCGGTCTTTGCTCTGTTCCTCTTACTCCAGCAGCTCTCCAGTTATTTACAGCCATTGGGATTACACACAACATTATCATTAATATTTTATTAGTTCACTTATAATTACAGCTGAGGAGGAGGAATACACTGGAACCAAGAGGACACTGGCAGAAATTGTTGTTTATTACCCAGTCACTGAGGAGGCATAACCAGTTAATGACTTGAACAACTTAAGCAAGAAATATAAATGATAAATGAGCCCATCTCATGAGGATGCCTGAATGTGGTCTCCAAGAAACGAAATTCAAAGTGAGAATAAAAATACCACTAAGAATGAGCAGGCTTGCAAAGACTGTTGATTGTTTTTTCTCTAAATGAAATGGCTTTCAAACCACTTACGGTAAGCAGATGTCCTGTTTTGCATGGGAAGGTCCTGTATTTCCCAGGAAACAGAGGACATCTGCCTACCCTAAAAGCTAGCTTAAAGTTTTCGGGAGAGCCAGACAAAAGAGGTTTATCTGACTATTGCTCTATGCAAATCTGTGATGCCCTTAAATATCTAAACCGTTTACCTTTTGAAACACCCGCCCCACTGTCTGTTTTCAACTGATTCATTTGAACAAATCATTTAATAGATAATTTTTCATGGCTCAAAATATTCATATACTCATAAAAAATCCGTAAGGATCACAGTTGAAGAATTGCAGACATTAGTTTGTCTTGGATTCAGAAAATCTCCAAAACTACCATCAGACGCCACCTACATAACCACAACTTGTTTGGGAGGGTGACTATAAAAAAGCTTTTGCTATCATCAAATAACAAACTCACGCACCTATAGTTTGCCAAACATTACTGGAACTTTTAGTGGAACTCTTTAGTGAAAATGAGGCCAAAACAGCTTTTTGGAGACACAACTAGGAATGGATTTGGCACAGACAGAATTTCTGACAGCTAAAAGGTCCCTGTGACGTATACTGATGGATGTGTGGCGTATTTCTCATTCAAAGACCCCCAGACAGCTTGTTAGGAGACATGATATCATAAACTACATAAAGTACATGGTAACACACTGACTGACTATCAGGAAGCCTTGGCCAAGGTTGAATCTTCTAGCAGAACAATGATCTAAAGCCCACCTCAAAATCACACAAACTCAAAATGAACACAAGAATGATTCACTGACAAGAGAATCAAGGTTTCGCCAACCTCATCCAGTCTGCTGACTCAAATAAAGGGTGGCAATACTACTGTGTGATCATTTGCTTGTTTTTCACAGAAACAGAAATGTTATAGCTCTCCCTACTGGTTGACATGCAGTTAATATGTGCTGTAGGTACTGCATGCACTGCATGGACATTAAACTGATAAAAACACCTGACAAAACATTACAGATGCAACACGAACCGGAAATCACCAATATCTCATAGTGCAACATAACAATTTTTTAATGATATCCATTTTTCTGTTCCATGAAAGCTCATGGGTTAGTTAATAACGACCAAATTTTAATTTTTAAGGCAAAGTATTCTTTAACAAAATATTCCTTAACCCTAATATTACATACACTTTCCAAAGTTAATTATAACATACAGCTACACAATACAGTCCTGAAAAGTTTGTTTTCTCAATTTGTTTTCAATGCACAAGTCATTCAGACCATCTTTAAAACTAACAGTCCTCAAAAATTGGTCACAGGTCTGTTCTGACTGCAGACAGCAGGGGGAAAACAACGCTAAAATCAAATAATAACATGCAACTAACCATATAATAATGCACTGGCAGGATAGGAAAATAAACGTATGTACATTTAAAAGGGACAAAAAAATTCCTATATCTTTTTATCGTTTTTGTTTCCTTTTGTGTGACAAGCAATTTTACTTCTGTATTGTGTCCGCACTCGATGTCTAGTGTAAAATCAGGGCACTAAAGCAAAGAAACATTTCTGATTATTATCAATGTTGAAAACAGCAAGTGCTGATTAATATTTTCCATGAATAGAAGGTTCAGAAGAACTTTTAAATGAAATGAATGCATCCTTGGGGAATAAAAGTATTAATTTCTTTTAAAAAAATCTTACCGACCCAAACTTTTGATCAGTAGTGTATATTAAATGTGAATGAAACTGTAATCCACCTTCACAGCATCAGTATGACAGGACATGGAATAAGCAGACTCACTTGGCAAGCTTCATTTCAATCTGCTGGCGGATCTCCTGGCGTTCCTGATCACTGCGCACAGGGAAGATGTTCCTGTCCTCCAGCTCCTGTTTGCTGGGTCTGTTACGCAGCTTTACTGCCAGAAGCTCTTTTCTTATTCGTCGTGGAAGTGTACCTGCACAGACCCAAACACATATAATCATTTATGAGGGTAAAATGGACCAAAAAGATCCAGGCACATTCATGACCCAGGGGTTGGTTTTATTATAACAAACAGGTTTCATGGTGTTTATTCAATATGACATGATCTGCATCAGTTTGACTGTCAAACTTCTTTAGAATTTTTTAGCATTTCCACTATAACCAGTAAGTTTGCCCCAAATAGAGTTTTTTTTTTTTTTTTCAGTAGAACACATTCATGAAGGAATCAGCAGTGTCAATGCAGAGCTGTCAGGTTTCATTCAGTCCTGTTTTCCTTCTGTTTTTGCAGTCTCTCTCTCTCTCTCTCTCTCTCTCTCGCCTGCATGTAATTACAGCAGACTGTGTTAGAAGTGGGACACCAGATGTTGCTGACAAATCAAGTCTAGAAGAAGAAAAGCCTCTTCATTTCTGGCATGAGGAGCATTCTGGATGCAACAAAATACCCAATGTCAACATTTTTAACAGGTACCCAGAGACCAATTTACAAAAAAAAAAAAAAAAAAAAAAAAATTTAAATTTAAAAATAATAAATATCATGGCCACTGAACCTGGGTGGTTGGCAGCATGTTATTGCAGTGTGAGTGGCTTTTTAGTGCACACACACACACATTGTATGAATATAACTACTAATTACAATGAGAAACACCCAAAACAAAAGCACTAAAACTGAAAATATTATAATATAATAATTTTAAATATTCAAATATTGGCTGAATTAAAATATATTCCAATATATTAATGCATACTATAATATAAATAATGCTAAAATAACACTGATCCCAAATCTCAGTTCGAATCCCCAACTCTAAGTTTAAGAAACAGACCAGAGATGACGGACTCGTTCCAGCTGTCCTGGTCGCTGTACTCATCCAGACGCATGTTCTCTTTGTTCTCTTCTGCATCTTTTTTGTTCTGCACCTCTTCGCTCGGCTCATTCTCAGTGCTGGCGGTGCGGGACAGCCGTCCATCCGAGCGCCGTCTGGGTGAGCCACGGATCTCCTTACCATGGAAACTATGCAAAAGAACAGATACACATGTAAAAAATGGATAATGCATCTGAACTCCCTGACTGTGTTTGTTTTCCCATGCTGTCTCACCTGAGGGTTAAATACAGTTAAATGTCCCATGTTTATACCTGAGAAGTCACACTAACAGGAATAGTTCGCCAATAAATGTGATACAGTATGTGAGAACCCAACCAGTCAGCAGTCAGTCATCTCAAACATGGTGTGATGTGTTTTATAATAGCAAGGTGCTATCATTAAATGGCCACATGCATAAATTATGTTTTTAAAAAATGATCTTTTTTGATGCATAATGACACATTACTGTTTAAAAGTTTGGGGTCAGAAACTTTTGTTGCAGTTGTTGAAGAACATTAATACTTTTATTCAGCAAAGATGCATTGAACTCATCAAAAATGACTACAAATTATAATTTCTATTTCAAACAAATGCTGTTCTTTTGAAATTTCTATTCATCAAAGAATTCTGAAAAATAAAACTAATCACGATTTCCACACAAAAAAATAAAAATAAAAATTGACAGCACAACTGTTGTCAACATTGATAATAATGAGAAATGTTTCTTGAGCAGCAAATCAGCATATTATAATGATTTCTGAAAGATCATGTGACACTGAAGACTGGAATAATGATGCTGAAAATTCAGCTTTGATCACAGAAACAAATTACAGTTTAACAGATCTTCACATAGAAAACAGCTATTTTAAATTGTAATAATATTTCTGTATTTTTTGGTCAAATAAATGCAGTTCTGGTGAGACTTATTTTGAAAAATATAAAAATATCGTACTGACCCCAAACTTTGAACAGTAATGTACCTATTGTGTGACTGCATAGCACACAATTCATATGAACTACTTTTATATGGTGCTTTTAGTAGAGAAGCTGGATAAATTATTCCTGAAGGACTGTCCCGCGTGAGCGTCTCACCTGTCCTGCCGGTGTTTGGTGGCCAGCGCACGGTGCAGTTCCTCGATGATGCAGCTAGGGGGCAGCTGAGGGTGCATGACACCAAAGTGAGGGGAGCCGGTGGGGGTGGAGATCCTGCCCCGCAGGGCATCTTTGGGCAGGGTGAAGTTCCTGGGCAGTGTGGCTGGAGCGGGCCGGCTCTGATTAGAGTGGGTACCTAACGGACAAGAACAAAAATAAAAAATAATGATTGAACTTTTGTGACTAATTTAGTTTCATTATTACTTAAAAGAAGCACTCTTCTGGACAAATCTAGAAAGCTATTATATATGCATCTGATAAACAGGTACGGACTGTCGAGGCTGCCCAGTCTAGTAAGCAGCTTCACAGGAAGTTTGGCTGGAGGAGTGTGGACTTCTCTGAGCGGCGGCTCCTCTTTTTTCTGCTCATGGCACTCAGGGGCCTCGGGGGGCCCCACACTGGCCCCTCTGCTCAAGGCATCGACACAGGACTCATCCTCACTTTGTTCAAGTTCCTCTTCTGTGTCTATCATCTCTGTGGCGTCTCGCGCTGAAAAGAGATCAGGCCAGAAAAGAGTGTTCTATAATCTTTGCCGCCACCTAGTGCTAATTCAGCGCTGCTCAGTCTGTCAATCCTAGTAAAAAAGTCATATATTTAAAATACATTTATTTCATAATAAGTATACTTCAAATCGATTAAGAAATTTACTGACATATTGCTCGAGACTTACTTATATAAAAATTATAATTAAACTTTATTTGGAGTACTACTTGTGCACAATGCACATTTCTTAATATTATGCCTAAAATGTGTTTTAATGTCACTAATGATAAGGATTGTATGATCTTTGAATAATATCAGTCTTTAAATGCAAGATATTTAAAGTGTGCCTGATGTATACTTGCAATAGTTCCACTTTAGCACAATCAGATATTCTTCAGTATATCTTTAGTTGGACTTCAGCACTACTTCCGCACAATTAATTAAGTACAAAATTAGTTGATCCAGTTTAGCAGACTTTAAGTTTTCCAGTTTAGTAGACCAAAAGCACTACTGCAGGTTAATTTTATTAAGTACATAAATATGTTACTGTATTTGTAGTATACTTAGCATGAAATAAATGTTTTTCAAATACGTTTTAGAACATTTATTTTTCACTAGAGAAGACAACAGATTTGTCCATTTTCAACATATGAATGAATCATCACTTGTTACAAAATCATATAAAAAGACAAAGAGAAAATGTGCATAAATTGCACACATATCAATTCTAACATATATTACACTTTAAAAAAAAAAGTGATTTTTGTAGTATGAAAAGAAAATATTGTTTTAGTCTTTATTTCATGTTCACTTCAGTGCGTCACTTGCCACTTCTTTGTAATTGTTTCTAGCAATTTCTAAATGAAAACTGTTTATACACTATTTTTTTTCAGTGTCAGTATCAAGATGACATGCAACCTTTTTTTTGTTAGTTTTTTTTCCCCTAAAGAGTCATATTCCTGAAACAGAATGTTCAACAATAAATAAGTAAATAAAGAAAGAAAGAAAGAAAGAATATGGAAATTGGTTTTGTCTGTTAATGTGAGTTTGCAGTGCATTGTGGGGCATCTACTGCTTTCCACTGGCCTTGTTTTTGGCTTTTTGACCAGGACTTGCACTGAAAAAAAATTGGTGTATTATTTACTTTAAAATAATTTTCTCTCAGAAATTGCTAACAGATTTCACAAATAATTACAAGGAAATGACAAATGACGCATTGAATTAAATTCTGAAGTAGAAAGACTGAAATATTTTCTTGTATAACATTCTCCAATAATTTTTGTTTGAAGCCTGAAGGTCAAGATCACCCACCAGAGCACTAAATTACAAAAACATTACTGTAGAAACATCACAACAGTGATAAAGTTAACAGCATCAATTTTCACTCCATGTTGACTCTCAGTCATCTGTTTTGCAGAAGGCCAGACAGATCCTGACCTGCAGACAGATTGTCCTCATCAGACCCGAGATCCTCCGTGTTGCTGGCCAGCGGCGCCATGGGCTCGTCCTCGCACTCCTCTCCGTCAGACTCGTCCAGCGCTGGGGCTCCTGCCTCGTCTGGACTCATGCCACACGCCAGGCCAGACTCTGCAAGCACGGGAAAAATGGCTGTCATCACGTTCTCATAAAAGCCTCATAACTCTGCTGGTGGTCAAACAGGACCAGGTGATCTCGCTAACGTTACACATGTACGCTGCGGGGAGTGTTTGGCACTGCTGAAGAGTGATGTGGATGTTTCTCACCCATGCCAGCCTCTGCCAGGCCCTTCCTGACAAGATCATCACGATTCTGCCTGGTGGGCACTTTCCTCTCCAGCCCTGCAGATGCCATCAGATCAGTTAAATATAGATCTCACTGAACACAAATACAAACACTACAGTCCTTCGGTCTCTAAATCAAGCAGTGTGGGAGAGATACTAAGAATCCATTATAGAAATTAACACTGTCAAATTCATTTATTGCATGTGATAAATTAAAAATGTTTAACAATGTTAATTTCTTTTAACACCATTAAAACATTTATTCAATTTGACATTGGAACATTGGAACTCTTTTATTCAACAAACAATAATCAATAAAATTAAAGGTCAAGCTTTATTTTGAAAAACAAAGTAACAACTAAAGACTGATATGTGATATCACAGACATTTTTATAATAAATATACATTTTTCTAGTTATGTCAAGCTCTAAAATATTTTATCTGGTAGAAACTGCTATCTGTGAGTAAATAATAATAATAATAATAATAATAATAATAATAATAATAATAATAATAATAATAATAATAATGATAATTTTAAAACCCTGTAATCACAAATTACCAGAAAAGTTGTTACAATTCATTGGTAATAAAATGTAAAAATAAAAACTCAGAGAAATATTTCATCATTAAAACATTTGTAATTGTGGAATTTATTAATTGTAATAATGTATAAGTATTTTATTTAATTACTTTCATTATTATTATTATTATTATTATTATTATTATTATTATTATTATTAAAACAATTTATATAAATCTAAGCAAATTATGTTTAAATGATATGTTTTAAATAAATATTTATATAAACATCTCAATATTTAATTTTAAATGAACAGTTCTTTGATTGTCAGAAAGGTTGAGAACCTTTGCTCTAGGTCTTGTAGCTTTAATTAAACGGTAAAATTATTACACTCAATTTCATTTATTGTCCATATTTAATTTTTCTACGTCATTTTATTAAAGAAATGATCAGTGCTCAATACAAGTTTATGTTAACTGACAACATTTGTGGTGTAATTAATAAAGAAAACATTTTTGACTAAAAAAACAGCTTGTACCTGTTACTCGTCTGTTTCTGACAGTCATCAGTTCATGCACTAATCACTGAATCACTCATTCAGCCAGTTTAGACTCATTCAGAAAAAAAAACAAAAAAAACACTACCACTCTGCTTAGAAATGATCAGCACTGTTGCTTGAATGATTTTTCTTAAATTTAGCATTGACCTGTCAGAATCTAGAAATGAAACTATTCATTTTATTACTGAAATTACAGTAATATAATGTAATAGCATGAAAGCTGAGATGCAATGACATTCATTTGATGGATGGTGTGATCTTATACATTATTATACGATATTTAAATGGTTTATTTTTCCTAACTCACCTGTAGAGCCCTGTCTCAGTTTTTCATTTTTCTTTTTCCTCCACTTCCAGGGCTTGAAGATTCGTCCCAGGCTGGCCAGTTTGCTGTTGCGGCGGATGGGGGGAGTTCGGACCCCTGACACCAGACAACCAGAGTGAAGCGCTCTGTGCTGATCCATCACATCTACAACAAAACACAGACCAGCAGAAACATTCTCAGAGAAGAGCTGAACCCTAAGCCCAACCGTACACTCCTGATATTAAAGGGATAGTTCACCCCAAAATGAAAATTTTGTCATTCATTACTCACCCTCATGTCATTCCAAACCCATAAGACCTTTGATCATCTTCAGAACGAAGAGAATAGAGAATAGCTTCGTAAAATTAGGGTTGAACCACTGATGTCACATGGACTATTTTACCGATGTCCTTGCTACGTTTCTGGTCCTGGGAACATTTCAGTTGCATTGCTGTCTATGGAGGGTCAGAGATTGGATTTCATCAAAAATATATTCATTTGTGTTCCGAAGATGAACGAAGGTCTTACTGGTTTGGAACAGAATTTTCATTTTTGGGTGAACTATCCCTTTAACCAGTTACAACCAGTCAGATTTCAGATTCTGAAAGTTCTTTGTAAATGAACCCTTAAGGACATTGCACACTGAGTGTGAAATTCTCATACATTAAAAATAAATACGACCTCACGTTGTGTCAATCACGTTTACACACTGCCTCCAAAACTTCCGTCCATCATAAAAAATTCAGATCAGGTTCGATTTTCTGCGTTTGCGCATCCGTAGCATGCATTTTGATAGGAAAGGATGGCGAATACGAAAAAAAGTCAGTGTGCAAGGACCTTAAATGTTTCAATCTGATTTACAAATAGGTTTACATTTGCATTACATGTATTAAAAACAAAACTTTAGTCTGAACTGGTGAAAGCCACTGCACTAATGTAATCAGAGCTACCGTCATTACCGTGTTTTCCCCACGATGACATTTCTAAAAAGAAAGCTGACATATCTGTCAGAAGAGCTTTTTTAGCAAATGTTTAGTAGATATTCAGTCTCATCCACTGACCAGTTCATAAGGTGTGAGATGAAAATAAACAAACTGTATATACATTCATTAGACATAAAACCTATGGAAACTAGTGCTGTCAAACGATTAATCGCATCCAAAATAAAAGTTTTTGTTGACATAATATATGAGTGTGAACTGTGTATGTCACATTTCTGTTGTATTTGGTTTCTCTGTGTTCCAGTTTGCCTGTGTTACCTTGTTTGTTTCCATGGCTTTTGATTAATTAGCTCCACACCTGTTTCAGTTCTCCCTAATTACGTTTCTAGTACTTAAGTCCTGTGTTCTAGCCTGGTCCTTTGTCTGCTATTGTTTTGATTCTATGTGTTGTGCTACCCCTTGCTCTTGGGTTCCTATCTGTTTCTTGTGTGGATTTATCATTAAAAGACTCTGTTTTGGATTACTCCTGCGTCGTACGCTTTTACTAGCAGCTACACGTGACGGTATATTTATTATGTATATATAAATACAAACATGTGCATGTATATATTTAAGGAAAGCATGTTATGTTTATATATTAAATATATTTATATATTATATATAATATAAAATATAATAACATATATAAATGTATATACATGTAAATATTTTCAAATAATATACTGTATGTGTATTTATATATATATATATAAATAAACACAGTACACATATATTGTTAACAAAAACTTTTATTTTGAATGCGATTAATCGCGATTAATCGTTTGACAGCACTAATATAAACACACACACCACAGAACTGAAGTGTTTTTTAATCTGATTTAGAAAACAGCCAGATTCAAGCATTTACAAGCTTATTTTTTCCCCTGTTGATTAAATTATTTCTGGTCTTCTTTCAATCTGAACGAGCTTTCTCTTGGATTGAGCCCATCTGGATCAGTTGAGGTGTTTACATGAAGGTTTTTCAGTCTGACAAGACATCGGTCTGATTATAGAGTTATTATTTGGGTGCATGTAGATGTAGCTACTGACTGCATCACAAAACATTTTGGATGCAGTTCACACCAGTTTTTTTGTGCTGTCCACTTGACATCAGAACACCTGAGACAGATGTTAATAACAGCTGCAAAAGGGGCCTGCAAGAGCCAATGATATTCCGTGGGGAGTGAATGGTGTCTGCAGTACAGCAACAAGGCCTGTGTCGAATCTCAGGACACATGGCTGAGCATTTGCTAGGCCAACACCATTTGTTTACCAAGGTGGAACACCATATGGGTCATCTCCCCGAAGGCAAAACATTAGTTTTAATTCAAAAGATAATGAAACGCATGAAAAACTGAGCAGAAATTGATCTGTTACTCTGAAATCTGAAAAGTTCTCAACCTCATGTTATTCGAAACCTCAATGATATTCTTCCTTCCAAAGAACAGAAAAAAGAGAAACTGCGAAGAATGTTTATGCTGCTCTTTTCCCTTTCATTAAAAAATGAGTAAAATAAGATGAAAACACCACAAAAGTCTTCTGAAAACCTACAATAGCACTGTTTAAGGAAGAGACCGAAGGCATTAACAGAAAATATTACACATTTTCAAACATGCTGGGTGAAAACACATGGAAAGAAAGTTTGACACTAATTATTCAAAACGCCATTGGTTCTTACAAGTCACATGACCAATCAAGACATGGCAAGTCCAACTTGACAGCTCTTGTTCGCTTATGCACAATCATACGCAAAAGAGCATGTCATTTAAATGAAGAGCCACCAGTTTCTTTAACTTTCTGCAGATGTCCAATTCACTGGTGAATCCTGTTCTGTGACTAACTGCAGTGGACACAGAGCTTCGCATTATGTCTGTCTCACATGGTCTGCGAAGACACCAACATGCAAACAATGGACTGTTTTAAAAAGCCGTCCTGAATTACCCACGGAAATCAAGTCAGTCCTGCAACTCAAGGCACAAACTGCTCCTCGGTTCACTGACAGCTGACCAACTCCAAATGCACACCGACTTCCACACATCAATCTAGCAGACAGGCTGGCACCGGATTAGTCCGTCTCAAACCCCACCAAACACGTGACTCGGCTGCGTCTACAAGACCCTTTGAGTAAGAGCTAGAGGGTCCAGTATAATGAGGCAGTGCTACTGGAGGCTCAAACGCTGTGCCGGAGCAGGAATAGAAGCATCTCTCCTACACAGTCTGGCTGAGATGGAGAGCTGACACCTCAGGAAGAGTGCAGATGAACCGTGGGCAGCGCTGAGAGCTTCTATCTCTGTCTGTTTCTTCCGTTTGTCACACCTAAAACCGCACGAAAAAGAAAAAACAACAACAACAACAACAACAACCAACACCTGTTTATATCAGAAGGAATAGTGATGGATAGTATAACTAATCCTCTACAATCCTTTCTTTAGATAATATGCGACCCTGGAGCACAAAACCAGTCTTAAGTAGCACGGAGATATTTGTAGCAATAGCCAAAAATACATTGCATGGGTCAAAATTATAGATTTTTCTTTTATGCCAAAAATCATTAGGATATTAAGTAAAGATTATGTTCCATGAAGATATTTTGTAAATTTCCTACTGTAAATATATCAAAACTTAATTTTTGATTAGTAGTATGCATTGCTAAGAACTTCATTTGGACAACTTTAAAAGCGATTTTCTCAATATTTAGATTTTTTTGCACCCTCAGATTCCAGATTTTCAAATAGTTGTATCTCGGCCAAATATTGTCCTATCCTAACAAACCATACATTAATGGAAAGCTTATTTATTCAACTTTCAGACAATACATAAAACTCAATTTTCAAATATTGACACTTACGACTGGTTTTGTGGTCCCGGGTCAACATATGTGTGCAGAACTCCCATCGTTATACTGGATCAGGGGTGTCCAACCCTGATCCCTGATTTATATATATACAATATGATATAAATAAGATATTTTGGGGTGTTTTCCCCCATAGTATAATGCAACATTGCAAAAAAACAAAGCCACTGGAAGGCAAGCCTGCAACCTTTAGCCAAAAAAGTGTAACGGCCAATGCTAACGCTGCACTGAAAAAAAATGACAATGGGGGATTGTTGCATTTGCAAAAATGAATTTAGTATTTCCAACATGATTAATTTATGTTTCTCATCTAAACATATTTTAGTCTTGTGTCATTCAATAAATGTTGAAGGATGTTCAACTTTTTAGAATTAATCATGTTGAAATGCAATAATTTAGTTATGTTTTCTCTGGAAACTCCGCCCCTTTGGATCGCGCAAGGAAAACTAATTAACTGCTCTGCAGTCCGCCATTTTCTCTCTCGCTTTGGAGCTGAAGCTGGTGCATCGCGGTGGATTTCAACAGTGAAAAGGTAATTAAAACTTTGAACTGAAATGCCATTTGAGAAACAGTTAATAACGTTAGTCCCTTTGAAGGTGTTTCTTTCTTTTTTTTTTCACTGAGGTAAAGTTTTTATGTACTGATTTTATCGAGCAACCCGACGGAGATGCAAAGTTAGTGCTAATGTTTAACGTTAAGGTGGTTAACCATGACGTGTATATTAACGGGCTTTTTAAAATTTGTTTTATTTTTTATTGTGTACAATCATTCAAGCAGTATACACATTTTTTTTTCTGTGTATGGCGAGTAATACCGTTAGTTATGCCTCAGGGAGTGATTTGTGGCGCCAACTAATTTGAGGTGGGGGAGGGTATGTTACAGATCGTTTAAATCTTATAAAATGGTTGCCAACATTCAAATTTTAGTAACGTATTTTAAATCCGTACCAAAATCCTACACGCTTTGTCTTAAAGATGTGGTGTCTTATGCCGAATGGCGTTAATTTTCAGGTCGGCCAAAGTGCGTGTCTCTGGCAAATGGAGCCTCTAGCTGCATAACGCGATGATTGGCCTTTTTATTTCGAAGGCGGACTTATTCTGACATCTTGCGTGTTGCTTTATTCTTCCATTCATTGTGTTAGTGCACTGTCTTGATTTACAGTCATTTTTACTGTTGAAAGACCTGATAACTGGCTTATTTTTAATGTCTTTTATTTTATTACCTCCACTCAATGAAAAGTTATATTTGTAAACGTTAATGCACATCGAACTGACAAACAATAAATGACTTTTTTTAGCTTAATAAATACTGTAACACACCCCCCCCCCCCCCCCCCCCCCCCAAGTTAGCTGATCCGTTATTCTAATACTGTTCACTAATGAAAACATTCTTAAGTGTTACTAAAAAGGTTTTTATCAGTTTAATTTGAAAATTAAGAAGGAAATATGTTGAATTCTAGGGAGCCTTAAAGGAAAACGCCACCGTTTTTCCATATTCCAATATGTTTTCCCCTCAACTTAGACATACATACCTCTCCCGTCTCAGTGCGTGCACTTAATCGCTCTAGCGTGTGGCGCCACTATGCTAGCGTTTAGCTTAGCACCATTCATTCCTTAGGATCCAAACAGAGATGAGTTTAGAAGCTACCAAACACTTCAGTGTTTTCCCTATTTAAAGACGGTTGCATGAGTAGTTACACGAGTAAGTATGGTGACACAAAATAAAACGGAAGAGCACTTCGCAGCACTTCGACGCAGTAATATCATCACTCCTGAAAACTCGAAGTGCTGCGAAGTGCTCTTCCGCCATACATTATAGTTATCATTTTTATCCGCTTAGAAAATCGCCCCGTTTTATTTTGTCACCATACTTAATCTTGCAACTACTCATGTAACCGTCTTTAGGGAAAACATGGAAGTGTTTGGTAGCTTCTAAATTCATCTCTGTTTGGATCCTAAGGAATGAATGGTGCTAAGCTAAACGCTAGTATAGTGGCGCCGTGTGCTAGAGCGATTAAGTGCACGCACTGAGACGGGAGAGGTACGTATCAACTCGTCTAAATTGAGGGGAAAACATATTGGAATATGGAAAAACAGTGGCGTTTTCCTTTAATTACCTCTGAGAAAATGTTATTGCTGTAAAACTAATGCATTGTTTTTAATATTTTACAGATATCTGATACTCATCTATTCACATGCAATTTGATTGGCAAAGGCTCTATAGTAGTGGTGAGTATTTCTTTCAGTATACTGCAGTTATATTTGATCATTATTTTTGTAATTATACAAAAATACATTTAGTCTTTAAAATATTCCTCTCTATAAATTAATTAATTTTTTTTTTCCTGTCTCCCTCTCTAGTGAATGTAGCAGTGTAAAGGGTGCTCAGTAGCAGTTTCCAGTAGATTGGCACTACTAAACCATAAGTCAAGCGTCCTCATTTTGTTTTTCTTAATTCATTCATTGAATCTAAGCTTTTTTTAACTTCTCACAGAGAAGGCTGTATTTCTGTATCCAATACTCTGTGAAAAATTTGGACTACTTGTTACACATTACTGTTCATCTTTTTTCACTACACCTGTTTGATGGTGAATTGGTGCATTTTACTGTATCTGATCTGGTCTATTGACAGGAAATGTCATAGTTCATAATCATCCATTCATCCTATACGCTGAAAAATTAATTGTACTGTTAAAATTATACAGTGATTTGACTTGTCTTACTGCTTTTAAAACTGAAAACAAAATCGCCAAGGGAAGCTTTGGACTACTTAATGCTCGTCATTACTGTTCACCTTTTCCACTACACCTGTTTGATGGTGTCTCATTTTGTACTCAATGACAGTGGATATGTTGTTATTGTTCATGAAATTTATGCTATTTTTAACTTCACACAGAGAAGGCTGTATTTCTGTATCCAATACTCTGTGAAAAATTAATTGTAATGTTAAAAATACAGTGATTTAATTCAAGAAATGTTTTCCTTGTCTTATTACTTTTTAAAGTACAGTAGTAATGTTGTAGCTAAGACAAGTACAGTAGATGTTCAAAATGCATTTAAGGAAAGCCAGTCTATAGTATTATAAACATTTAGAACCAGGTGAGTTTTTTTGAAACCATTGCATATATGAATGAAAAACATAAAAATCATGTTTGTATAACAAATTATGTAGCTTTAACGTGTATGGATCATGTTCATTTAACTAACCTAAATTATGTAGCTTGAACATATATAAATCATGTTCCTTTAACAAATATAAATTATGTAACTTGAACATATATAAATCATGTTCATTTAACATATATAAATCATGTTGAGTAAACATAACTTTATTATGTGCAACCGATGTACATATTTTATGTTAATCCAACAAGTTTTTTTTTTTCAGTGTGGAGACCAGTGACCGTTTTTTATTATTTTTTATTTATTTATTTTTAATGGATGTCAATGAAAGAGAGGCTTCACTACACTGAATAAACAGCTTTTGTGAGGAAACAGCTTATCATTTAATGAATTGACAACATGTTTACTAATCTTCAACATGTTTTACACAACACAATACCTTCGTTGGGAACTATACTGTATGTAGATTTACCTTGATAAAAATGATATTTTTAAGAGAAGGCAGAGTAGGGAATGTCATGACAGGTAGGACTCATCAGAAAATGTGTGTCGCATTACTATTTAACAAAAGATATGTAATATTGTGTATTGTATATTGTCTAAAAATATTAATGTTTTCTTTTTTTGGTTTTCAGGTTTTACCAGAAATTAGACTTGAATTGTAATTATTATTTTTATTATGTGACCATATTATGTTGATATAATTCATTTTAATGAATAAAGGACATTAATTATTTCAATTCTATTATATTGTATGTTGTTTAAATGAAAATAAAATATGTTCTTCTTTCTATGGCTTCCAATTAAGTTTCAATAAATAGACTTGAAAAAATAAATTATATTTTAGTGACTAGAATCAGTGTTGTGTTTTTTTCACAACAGAAACAGCATGTTTTTCATGCTGAACAGAATAAAACTAATCCTACATAGCAGTGACCAGTAAGTGACCAGCAGTTTGCGCACTTTTTTTACTGTGCAATGTAAACTGTAATTGACTGTCGTAGAGCTGTGAAAGCCGGCCACTGATGTCACTGCCATTGTATGATTGGCTGAGGTGCCTCACATGATCAAAGATAGCCGTTACGCTTTTTCCAATGGTGAGTAATACAGACCCTAGCATCTTTCACATAATAAAACAATCTCTGGAAAAAAAGGAACTAGCAATCTAGCTGAAGAACTGGGTGTGTTTCCCAAAAGCATTACTAACTATAGTCACAAGTTAGTTTTACTAAAGTCCCTAAGGCAAGTCATTTCACTCGCTATTTCAGCTATTTCAGTCATGCAAGTACAGATCCTATCTCTTCCAATGGGGAAACATCAAATTCTCCAAAGCTGTTTTGCTTAAGCTTATGATTAAATTTCATATTTCAAATCTGACAACAACTGTCTCATAAATGTTTTTCTTCAAATAGTAGACAAACATTTGTCAAGAGAATGAAAGCATTGTTTTTAAAGAATGTGCATGTGTGAATGTGGTCTTGTACCCGAGGGTCCTCAGAGTAAGATGTGAGAACTTGTGACTGAATCACACATTTGTCAGATGTGCAACAAGTTACTACAGTAACTAGTGAGTTAATTTCTCCAATGATGCATCATACTATAGTAGTCAATTAGTGAGTTGAGTTATTGTATGAGAAACATAACCCAGAAATGTTTACTGAAACTGTAGTGACTTTGTCACACATTCATAATTCAAGCCTCATTTTCTCAACAATATAGAGCTGTCACTAATGGTGAATGCAGGTGGTGAAGTAAACTTCTGATAATTAATCCAGACCAAATAAATGTCATATTATTGCTGAAAATAATGATCATGGCATCAGAAGACTACTTCGCTATATACTGTAATAAGCATTTAAAGTGGCAGACAGCAAAACCACAGCACATGCTTACAATTAACAGAATGTTACCATTATAGTTATCATTCTTGGTATTAACTACACTGTAAAAAAAAATCCGTAAAATTTACGGTAAAAAAACGGCAGCTGTGGTTGCCGAAATTATACTGTAAAAAATATGGTAACAACATTTTAGGTTTTACGGTTTTATCTTAAATTTACAGTTAAATACCGTAATTTCATTAACTGATATACCAACCTATTAAAGTACTGAAATCTGTTTTGTACCTTTGAAATACACTGATAACCACCAAATGCAGGTGATGAACCAAAGCCCATCACAAGCAGCTTTTAAATAATAACATATATAGAAGGTGCTCAGTGTCATTCACACAAACACTAAACACCATCATGGTGAAACTCATTAAACTGAAATATGCAATAAACATTAATTTAACAACATTAGATGTAACATACAACCCTAATAAACATAACTGATAAGAAAAAAAAACTAAGAAGAAACAAAGTTATTTTAAAGAAAAAACATCAAATTCATACAAAATTTGAAATGAAATGCAGGGAATTCTGGGAACGTTGATTTACGGTTTTTCACTGTAAATTTTACAGGAACTTATGTTAAACAATTAACAGGTTTTTACTGTAGCATTTTCACAGTTTTTTACCGTTAAAATCATGGTCATTTTTTACAGTGTACATAACATGGAGAGTATTAATAAATTCCAGCATTAGTATAAGTGTTAGTTATAGCTATGGTTGCCTTAGCAAGCACCATAAAATATGTAATCAGTAATGTAAAACAAACAATACAATAATTTGATGCTTCATTTAGTGAAAGCCTATAATGGATCATACAAAACACACTGCTCTATGGTGAATCAATGCAACCAAAACAGCACACGATTTCTGTAGTTTCAAGGCTGACATCAAAGAATCGTTGACGGAAATAAAATTTTCGCATTAATAATGCTAAAGGTGGTGCGGTTCTTTCCAGTGTGGCTAAATATTATCACAGTATGTGGTAAAGCATGGCAGCATGTGGGTGATGGGATGGAGTGTCACTGTAATATTAGTGGTGGAAAGGACCACAGTCCCCTTTCAGCTTATCTCTCCTTTGACGAAGAAAAAAAAAGATTTCTTTCAACTACAGCTTCCACTGCTATTAAACCTGTTAAAACAGCCATAACAAAATCATTTATGTTTGTCTACAATTATTCATGCTGAATGTAGTAGCTGTCCTGTGTATTACGCTCAACAAATTGTGCATTAATGTTAGGCATTTATGTAACAGCTCAGCAGTATTGCTATCACATGTAAAGTTTCTATAGAGAGCAGAGGATGCAATGCAGCATCGATTTCTCCAAGATGCCGGTGTGGTGCTGTCAGACAGAGCCCAGACAATGTAAAGCAGGTCAGCTGTTCATGTCTTACTAAACCAGCAGTGCAGAATCCAGGTCAAGGCTTTTAGTTACTGCAGCTAAAGCACAACCCAGGGTCAGAGCGCCGTTGCCATGACGACTCCTCCTGATGCTGCAGCACAGCCCCTGCGAGGCGCAGCATCACTAACGGGGGTTGCTGGGTGGATGGAGAGGCTGTTGCCACGCAGAGCGACTAGAAACCCACCAGAACCAATCAGAGTCGAGCGGCACGGAACACACACCAGGCATCCCTCTATTTATAATTTCTTGATGTTGTTTTGAAGAATTTATCATGGGATGCTCAGAAGCCACTGGAGTGAAAACATAAACATATCGCAATATAGAGACATATGCATGGAAAAATCGATGAGCAAACCCCTGCACGCGATGAACACCCACATGGCTTTCCCTAAATTCTGAAGGTGATCTGGTGCTTTCCGTACTCCCTCTGTACTCTACTCGAGTGTTTCATAACATCTGCACAAGACCTCTTCTGCTATTAGACCACGAGAAAATAAATCAAGAGAAAGTTCTTCAACAGAAGCCAACACAACACGACTCTGCCAAATCTTTCCCTTGACCATGAAAGCATGTCAAATGATGGTTGTAATGGGTTTTCACCCTCCTTATTAAGGTATGAGTCTCCCACACATCTCATCAACCCCTCAGCAATGGTATGTGCTCTTTTTGCACATAGGAATACAATAAGCTATACATTTCAACAATATTTGATGTTTCTTAGGTTCGTTCAAAGGTAAAATTAGCGAGAGTGTGCAAATTAGCCTTGCCGGTACACTGTCATTACTTAGCCTATTACTTCATCATTAGGCACCCTGAAAGTCAAAAAAGTAATTTTTCACACCAGAATTGGATCATTACCTGAGAAGTAAATACGCTAGAAAACCCTGCTCATTCATAGATGTACATTGCATGGAGAAAGCATAACTTAAGGAAAGTGTACGTGCACGTGTACAGTTAAGTTGAATGATAATGTTTACTCTCTTTAACATATTAACGCTGTTACAATGAATGCATGCAGCAGTCTGTTTGATGAAATATCCACAAGTCTGACAACCACACTGAAATAAGAGCGTGTGGTTTATCTGTCAATCAGATGCAGCCAAGTTGTGTTCATTACTACAGCAACCGCAGCGTCCCGCAAGCACTTTCTTTCAAAATAATCATTGGCTCAATTCATTTTAATTTTAAAATTGAGTGATGTACATCCCCTGCTAAAAAAACAAACAAAACAAACAAAAAAAAAACAACAATAGAAACCATCACAGAAATTCTAATGGTTTTCACTACAAATACCATTACAAACCATCAACTTCTGTAGTGTGTTTTGGGACATATTCCATTAGGATTTAGTAGTTTTAAAAAGCCATCAATAGAAGGTGACCAATTACCAATAGAAAGGGACCATTACAGTTTCCATTCAAACCAATACATGTCCCATTATAACCAGTAAAACCATTACAAATTATATGATGATCATCTTTGTGTAATTAATTTTTCTTGATATTTTCTTTTGATAAAAAAAAAAAGAAAAAAAAAACCTCTTTATAAGTCTAAGCCTTGGCTATCAAGTGCATTAATGCATTAAAATTACATCACAGAATGGTCACAGTTTAATGTAGATCCCATGCTAATTTATTGATATTTAGCTACAGTAGGCTAACAAAGTACTGATATTTTGGAAGCAACAGCTTGGTGAATACCTGAAGGGTCTTCAATTGTGATTGCAATAGTTAAAACTCAATAAATACTTCAAGCTTTGATTCGAATGTGTTGGATTTAGCATGAATTTTGCTTTGGGCGCAAATAATGTAGGCCTAAATGTAAATTCAGAACATATTTGAGAGTAAACATCTCAGAGTCAGTAACTCTGAAAAAAAACATCAACATTATTTTCCTCACGCCAAACAAAGAAACGGTCAATAGATAGTCAACACAATAGATGTTCCATAATAAACGCACTTACGCGTCATTTCAGTAACTTCCTGCAGACGCTCAAGAGTTCAGGTGCTGCCGACTCACTGAACACCTCACGCTGGAGTCTGAGTGTGTGTCACGATCAAAATGTGTGAGAACAAGGACAGCTGGACTTCCAATCTTCCCTGCTTCCATGAACACCAAAAAGCATTCCTTATCACTGATGGGAAGCGAGCAGTCATTCCTGCGACCTACAGTAACCCTCACACAGCAGCAATGTCGTTCGCAAAAGCAATATTTTTAAGCCTTTTATTCTGCTTTCAGCTTAGAATTACGGTTAGAATAACAAACTATTCACAATGAAATAGTGCGAAAATGTATCTTTGCAAGAATGTGACCTACATGCTTTCACACACGAGAAAGGATGCTAATGTGAACGTGCACACAGATGATGACAGTTCAAACTTGCATGACATGAGAAATATTCACTGTGATACAGCTGTACTCAGTCTACCATCTTTAATTTTTAAAGTAAATTTCTCAGCACATTCCTTAAAAGTTTTGGCTACAAAACTATTAAAAATTTCTAACCTTACTGCTCATGGAAAAAGACGTAAGCTGTCACAAAAGCAACCTGCCAGAAAGGGACAGCTCAATTAAAAAAGGGAAACAGTGTCTTCATGTTGTTTCACGACTCTTTCTTTGCTTCTGTGGAGCACAACAGGGGGATTTTTGAAGAATATGCTAATACTGTAATAATAATATGCTAATAATAAAATAGAATTAAATATGTGGCTGCATCCTTGCATAAACATATTATAAAAGCAGTCCATATCATCTATTAACTATATAGTCTTCTGAGGCCTTTGTGTATCTGTGCAAAAATTATAATAATTTAAAAATATTTCATTATACAAGAAGACAAGATAAAAATGTTGATTTAAATGAGACATAACATGTAAACCACCCATTAACATGTCACATCTCATAATAGGCCATAATGCAGTCAAGGGCACACGAGTTCACTGTTAAGTAACTGGTAAACACTCAGCGGCTCTTTCTCTGGGTATTTTGAAAGCATTTCAGATAGCTTTCCTTTCATTACACATCTGGAGTCACACAGGATTAATTCTGAAAGCATGTTCAGAATGAGTTGCTTTATTTCACACTCAGATGTCAGCTGCAGCTCCTTAGTGTCACGATCACTTGTTTACATCATACTAAAGCTAATGACACATGTCATATGACTCCCTGAATTGCTGCTGAGAAAGCAATCATTCTGAATAGAGATTATGGCATTTTTAAGATTAGAAATAAGAAATCTGGCCTCAGAAGAAGAAGAAAAAAGACAGTCATAGAGGTTTGGAAAAGTGTGAGTTTTCATTTTGGGTGTTCAACTGTCTCTGTTTAAATGACCATCATAACATCACCAACACAGCTACATTATTACAGCAAATAACAGCATGAGAGGCTGATGGCGTACAGGGAAATGTCAAGAGGTTTGTTTGCTTCCATCTCTTCATAAGCCTTCATGGGCTTGTTAACAAATTGGCAACACGAACTAGGTCATGATGTAAAATTGATTAGTTGTGGTCCAATTTTTTAAATGTTTCATCATTGATCTGTGTCCATAACTGCCACATAATGGGAGTCCCGTGGAACGAGTCTCGCTAGATTGAGCACTTTATCCGTTTGTTGATTGTGACAGCAGCTCAGAATCAAATCCTCTTCTTGATTTCACATTGTTCAGAACCAATAAGAATATGAACAATGAGTTAACTAGTGTCTGAATGTCCCCAGAGACTACAGCGGTAAGTAACGCCACATTAAAGAGAGAAAGTATCTCTGAGGGCTTGTAATGGAGATCAGTCAATATTTAGAAATATTGTATTACAGACATGATCGATTGTGGTCGGCGCGGAATAAATGCTTTTTAAAGTCTTCAGTGGTTGTCGGGCTCATGGGAGTGGAGTCAACAACATCAGAGCAGATACTCTGCATAAATCAGAGCATCAGACATATACAATAGAACGTATCTACTGTCACAGAACTGCAAAGTGCTTTATGATTGATTTTTCTCTGTGCTAAAACTGCACTTTGACCATATAGAATACAAAATATTTATGGCCCAGGATTATGAGAAGACACACAACAGCAATAGTCTTTACATTTAGCATTAAATATGCATAGGCATTGCGTTCATTGCTGCAAGCTGCTAATCTTTCAGGCCTTGGGAATCTAGTCATGCTGAAGTCTTAGACACTGCATGGATGAATATGGAAGAATTTGTGGCATGGTCATTTAAATAATGTCATCAAAATGGATTTGTCTCGACTCACACAAGATGCCAGACTTCATTGCCTTTGAAACACAGCTTGACCTTTGAGCCAAGTATTTTTTTTTTTTTCTCCAGAAAGCTATATTGACAGTATATCGACTCAATTAATGCACAAAGAAAAAGAAATGTCTATGAACGTACCAATGGAAGTCATTTTCAACACAAAATGTTGCCATTAACAGCAGAAAAGGTTTTGTGTTTGTGTATAGGTACATCTGAAAGCATTGAGTCATCCAGCATCATTCACCAGGCTTAACTCTACAGCAAAAGAGCCTCATGTGTGCTTGTTTGTCTTGAATGTTTTTGAGTGGGAGGCTTATTGTTATTTTTAATGATAGAGACAGGAAATAAAGGGACGAAAGTGATCGTGATTTTAACTAATCTTGGATTTTAAGGGAATACAGTAGCACTCTAGTTATCGGCAAGCAATTAACTGGCATATTATTAAAAGTAAGATAGGTGATTTCAGAGAGGCTAATAGCAAGCTAGCTCTGAAAGCATAAGATCCCACCCTCCCTGCAAATCACTCTCCAAAGCCACGCCTCCTCTAAACCACATGACCGCGCACAGTCAGACCAGAGGCTGAAGAGACTTTCAACCAGCATAACAAAAAATGTTGATGAACCAAATCACCTACCCTGCCTTTAATTATATGTCCTTATTCCGTATGACACACTACTGTTTGGGGTTAAATTTATTTTGGTCACAATTTATTTTAAGGTGTCCTTGTTACAGTGTAATTATATATTTAAGTACAGAGTAATATTAATTAAAGGGGTCATATGATGCAATTTCAAGATTTCCTTTCTCTTTGGCGTGTTACAAGCTGTTTGTGCATAGATAAGATCCCTGAAGTTACAAAAATTAAAGTCTCAAAATATTAGAGATATTCTTTATAAAAGTTAAGACTCGACCACACCCCCCTAAAACGGCTCATTCAAACACGCCCCCACATGTCTACGTCACAGTGTGGGGAGATTTACAAAACACCACCCAAATGTATATGCAATGAAAGATGGCGGGACTTTTATTCTCGCTGTAGTATTGTTGCTGCCGCTGGCGCCATGTCCTGGAGACGCTGTGTTTCGTTGTGAAAGCGAAAGTACTTTGTTTGGACTTCCAAAAGAGGACACAACTAGAAATCAGTGGTTAAGTTGTATTTACAACACTGTTCCAGAACAGTTCAACACAAATATTCGAGTGTGTGCAGCACATTTTAACGGAGGACTATTTCCTGAACCTGGGAGTAGCTGTCAGCTATGCTCAAAGACCGTTTCTATAAAGTGGGGCAATTCCAACTTTGCAAGGACAGTCTGGTGCTTCTGACTCACAGCCTGTAAGTATGTTTTCATATTTAAAGAATTTGCCACTGACTATTCAAACGCAAGTTTTGAGCTGTGTAGATCTCCAATCACAAATGCAGACATGGTAATGTTTACAAGGTGCGATGCAACGCGACGTGTAAAAAGACAGTATAAGTCATTATAATCAGTAATTATGTCCCCACTGGATGCAACAAATGCCTTGTTTGTAATGGGTTTTATTGTTGTTGTGTCGTTGCGCCGGGACACGGCATCCTAATACAGTAAGGGGCGTAACATTTCCGTCTCACGCTTGAGGTATTCGGCCAATCACAACGCACTGGATAGCTGGCCAATCAGATCACACCTCGCTTCTCAGAAAGATGAGCTTTGTAAAAATCTGCGCGTTTCAGAAAGGCGGGGCATAGAGGAGCAACAATAATGTACAGTATGTGGAAAATAATGTGTTTTTTGAACCTTAAACCACATAGACACTGCATATTGTAGAAACTTAATTTCCTGTAAAGCTGCTTTGCAATGATTTGTATTGTGAAAAGCGCTATACAAATAAACTTGAATTGAATTGAATTGAAAATTACACCAAATACACAAAATAATGTTCTTTTTAACAACGTCATATGACCCCTTTAACAACATGTACTTACTATATGGTTAGGGTTAGGGTTAGACTTTGGTTTAGGGTTACTTGCATATAATTATGCATCATTTATTGTTGTTATAATAGTAAGTACATGTAAAATGTAACAATGACACCTTTAAATAAAGTGTTACCATTTTGTGTGTGTGTGTGTGTTTTATTCAGCAATTAGGACGCATTAAATCAAAAGTTTCAGTAAAGACATTTATAATGTTACAAAAGATTTCTATTTCAATTAAATGCTGTTCTTTCTATTAATCAAATAATCACGGTTTTCACAAAATCTAATATAAATCAATGAAATATCAGTGTTCAACATTGATAAAAATCAGAAATGTTTCTTGAGCAGCAAATCGGCATATTAGAATGATTTCTGAAGGATCATGTGACACTGAAGACTAAAGTAATGATGCTGAAATAATCATATTAATAATATAATAATAATAATAAATAAGTTATTAAATAATATTTTTTTATAAATAAATAATATTAAAATAATATTTCTATATTTTTGATCAAATAAATGCAGTTTTGGTGAGCATAAGAGACTTCTTTCAAAAACATTTCAAAACTTTTGAATGGTAATGTATAATATATGATTACAATAATACATTTAAAAAAAAATCTTAAAAGATTGTTAAAAGCATAGAATCTTAAATCATGCTAATAAAAAGGCCCCAGTAACCAGAGGCTCTGAAGTCTCATATGTGGTAATGAGAAAGATCATAAGGGATTCCTCTGAGACAGATAAAACAGCCACAGGTTGGGAAAGTAGCCAGCTCTATGAAAGCGAGCCTTACAGCAGCCGCGTCTGACTCTGAGATGAGCATGAGAATGACTAATGCATCAGCCACTCCATGCACTTCCACAGGGCCAAACGCTCTCGCAGAGAAAGAGAACAGGAGTTACAAAACTGCACTTATGAAATCTTTAATTTCCACTGCAGTGCTGTGCTTCAGCAAACCACTAACACACAGATGCATTCAAGGTGGGCTCTTGTAACTGAAACGCCTGATTCTGACAATATATAAAATATGGCATGGAAATAATTAATTCTGGGAATATTTTGAAACTCCACACAGCATGCTTGAAGTGCACACAATGCATAACGCTCCAGAAGGATTTAGGAAGAAACATGCTGTAGCTACTTGACACCACAGTAAAAGTAATCAAATCTTAGCAGTCTGTGAGGCAAACAACTGCAGACGAGACCATAATGCAAGCACCTATTCAGCAGTTAAACGAACAATCACACTCCCTGAGGATGTGCGGATGTCTTAAAGAGTTGCCAGACTCAGCAGAGGAAAATAAGGAATACTCTCAGTTTCTTGTTAGGAAACTATAGGAAACTCTCTATTTAATTACAGCACAACTGAGATGTACACCACTGGCAGGTGACAACTGACCATATTGTATACAAAAACAAAATCTATCCAGAGTGTAGAAATGTAAGTGAAGATGAATGAAGAATTATGTAAGTAAGTGTCATATGCATTTGAGATCCAATCAACAGCCACATGGACACACATGGACACTTTTTATTTCCATCAGAATGAAATCATTCCGACTGATGAACCTGAATGTTCACGTATACATGAATGCTAAATTAAAGTGATTGGGTTGATGTGCACATATATATGTCACAAGCTTCAGATCAGATTTAATCTTTGGACATGCACGTACACTGCACGAATATACAGAGTTTCCCGCTGTTTTTGCATACTAACAATCCTCCTTCTCTTTGTTTTAATACGTCTCTGTTGCTAGTCTAGTCAAAAATAGCTAATCCAAAATAGGTTAAAATGCTGCCTTTCAAAACTCCAAAACAAGAGTACGAAATAACAATCCCTGGATTCACAACATTAGCCGTGCCAGCGTAGACAGTTTGAAGCCAAAGTCTACAAGCCTTGCCAATGCACAATGTGTGTTTTCAAATATTTTAGTGAGTGGTTGAAAGTATTTAATTATTTATGTTATTATTTTTAAGCTAGTTGAATTGCATCAGCCTGCATCACACATATAGTGGCATTGTATCATCAATCAGCTAACTTGAAAAAGCCATACTGGTCAACCAGTTGTGAAAAAGAAGTGAGCTTAGCACTTGTAGTGCATTTGTCGTGTGCTTCACATCTTTATAGTATGTTAAAAATGCACTTGAAGATAATGCATTAATGAAATAAAAGGACTTCTGTGTACTTAAAGAGAGAAACTTTCATGACTATTGTTTCTTAACACACTGAAGTACACTTTTAAAGTGTGCTTTGTAATAAAGTAAAATGTAAAGTTTCACCAAATCTTTTTAATAATATTTTCTTTTGCTTTAATGAAGTACACAAATTTGTTGCATTGACTAACATACTAAAGCACGTGTAAAGTATTTGATTATAATTTTAACTCTAGAATCTAGTGTGTTATTCAATATTACAAGTTAATATATTTTACATGTACTAAATTGCAGCTTCATCATGTGTTCATCAAATGTCTAACTACAAATATATTTAAATGCATTACATACAAATTAGAAATGACATTAAGTATATTATAGTTAAGTCCTAAAACACTCTTATTCATTGCATTTAACATAATTTTCAACAGATACATTTTCATTCAAATGTAAATAACATTCAGTTAAGTGTTCAAAAACATTACATTCAGTTTGCACTTAAGTATAGCCTATCCTTTTTAAGTAGATTATTTCCATAATAAATAATCTTTTTAAAAGTAAGCAGAAGTGTACTTCTTTTTCACAAGTGTAATCGAGTTTGAAAATGTTTACTCTGCAAAATAGTCAGATTTTCAGAGTGGATTTTGCTATTGCCTGGAAGGATGAAAATCCATAATGAATATGGGTAATCCTGATAGTTGAGACCATAAAAATAGCTTATATATGTTGTTGTCTAAATTAGAGTGCAATCACAGGGGACTGACGATCCTGACTCATGACCTCTATGAGTGTGTTGTTTTTCTCTCAATCCCTCGTTCTCGTGCTTCCTTTGATGTGTGAGTGAGCGGCAGCTACATCCGTCCTGCTGGGCATCAGCATGCTGCCCTAATTACCACCCAAAATGAGGGAAAAGCTCTCCGTTCCACATGCAGAACATCCTGCATTTTTATTCTGTATGGCGTAACAGATTCATTATTATTTTTTTTTTCTTCTCTGATTGGCATGTTGAGATCTAGGCAACATATTATTAGGAGGTGTCTCATATAGCAATATGTCATACAGTTTGAAGAGGATCAGGTGGGCGAGTTTTTTTTTTTTTTTTTTTTTTTTTTCAATGTGCATATTTTGGTGTTATTCAGTTCTGCAAGCATTTAGGTCAATGTGTGAATCATTCATAAAGACACTTGCAGCAGTCAGGAGCGCATGGATGGCGGCTCTTAACTGCACTCCCTTAGGGCCATTTCAGATTAGCATGGCATAAAATAAAGAAAAACATAGGACTGAACGACATATGGGGCTCCTTATGGAGGTCAGTAAACCCAAGCCCCAAAAACACATGACCTTATGAGACATTCAGTGGTTCACAACTGGTCTGAATTCAGGAAACAATACAGGAACAAAATTGTAAACAAATATACCCTTAGACTCTGTAGTGAATGAATGAATTCAAGAATAGCAGAACAATAGTGATGTCCAATTATTTATTTATTACCTTTTTTTTAAATCAGATCTTTAATAAATCAGATTCATAAAACCATAGTCTGTATTATTTGTTCATGAAATCAACTTATCTGGTCCTCCAGTTCATTGCCGTGGTTATCAGCTCACTGGAGATGAAAATTATCTTCAATTTCAAGTCTGTTCATCACAACAATCCATCATATGTTTTTGGAAGAATTGGAATATAGTGCATATCGCACAAGTCATATAGACTACTTTTAGTCCTTTTTGGGGTGCTTTTGCATCCATTTTTGGAGCTTGAACACTTTAGTCCCCATTACATGGAAACAAGCGACTTGTATAAAGAAATTCTTTTTTTTGTTCCACCCACAAAAATACATTTGATCATGGCTTTCGAGGATGAGGCCATGTCAGGCGATCAGTCCATGTTGGCATCTCTCTAATTTGGCTCACTTCTATCTGACAGATTAATTTGTTTCAGAAAACTGCCGTTTGAATGAATGCACAGTCCTCAACATCAACAACAGAAGATATCAAAAGCATTTTCTCCACCCGTTTATTTTTCTGTCGTGACTATTAATGATTATATAGTTGCTTTTTATCCTTTGCATATAACTGTTTTTCCCCTGCGGTCTACAATTTTAAAGGACAAATATAAAAATGTACCCCCTCTCAGGCCTTAATAACACTTCCTCCATTGAAAAGTCCATCTCCTGGTGTCTCTCACATCAAAATCCAGCCACATATTTGTTTAGAGTTGTTTTGGCTTGTAAACGCTGCTTGATCTGTGCACATTTCTCTCCTGATTCAGACCAGACCAGTTTTACACTGGAGGAAGCGTTATTATGGATAGAGGACTCAAATTATACCTGTAAGCAAAGTTTTGAAGATAATAACAAATCTTAATGATGGATTTGTTTCTTTCAAACACACAGCTTTTCACTTCTCCAGATGTTAACTGATGGACTGGAGTGGTGTGGATTACTTGTGGATTATTGTAATGTCTTTCTCAGCTGTTTGGACCCTAATTCTGACGGCACCCATTCACTGTAATGCTAAGTTCCTCCAAATCTGTTCCCATGAACAAACAAACTCATCTACATCTTGGACGGCCAAGGGGGGCCAAGTACATTTTCAGAAAATTTTCATTTTGGGGTGAATTATTCCTTTAATAGAACGGATTGGCACGCCACCTTTCCATCATAACCCACCGTTCTGGTTTGTTTTGCATCCTTTGGTTTATGCTGATTGGTGTGCATCCAAAGAAAAGAGTAGCTGCCTTACATGCCAGTTTTTTCCCGCCGTCTCGTTTCTCAAGAGCTGTTGGCGTTTGAGGTAATCTGCTCTCTGGTGGCGTGTGCAAATGTCTATTTAATGAAGTGTGGAGCGTCTTGAGTGATGGCTACAGTTCTTAATCTCTCTCAAGCCTGCTTTTGCGAGCTGGTCAATGCAAAAACAAACACTCCCACTTTCTCTTTCAAGCTCCAGCTAGCTTCAAGCAGAGGTCCTGCCTTCCAATGTCAATCATCCAAACCAGCCAATGGGAGCAAGGTGTGTCAGATCCCTGGGAATCGACTGGCTGACAGTGAGAGGTGCTCATCTTGGGAAGTCAGGGAAATCTCTGCATGGTATGAGTGGGAGGGGAACCGGAGAAGTCAGTAATAGGAGTTTGACTATAAGGGTGTGCATTCAGTTTTACAAACGCTGCTGTCAGCATGACAGATTGCAACTATTCCAGAGCGAACTCAGTGGATAATAGAGCCCTGAATGAGCACACAGTGTGATGCAGCAAAACACTGCACCTAAAGATCAGACTTTCAACAGGAATTTACTCTATGAAAACCAAAAAAAAAATCACATTTCCTATCATATTTAAATGATTTTAAATGATGGAAAACTTCATAAAATTCTAGTATTTTAGGATTAGTACTGGCTGAACACAATTTGTGAATATTTCTGCTGGTTTGATTTTATTTATTTCAGGAGTACAGCATAAACGAGCTGAAGCTTAAGGTTCGTTCAGTACTAAGAAGGATAACTATAACAATAGTAAATAGCTACCACACAGATGTTAGATGGATTAGAATTCAATAGAATCAATAGAATTAGAATGAAAAACTATTATAAAACGATAAATAATATAATCAATTAACTATAAAATATTAGGGATGTCTGACAAGTAATATAAAAATATCAAAAGGACTTTTATGAGAAACGTCATTTGATTGTTGAGATAAATTTTGGTAAACGTAACTTTTTTATGAAAAGACTTAGTTTTAACTTATTCAATAAGAAAATTTGTCAGTTAAGTGTTTATTTTTGTTCACTTTTAATTAGGTGAAACAACATGTAACACCACTCGATAAAGAAGATTCCAGGCAAAGATTACATTTATTTTAAAAAATATTTACCATTGGCGCATTAATAAAAGCACAGTATAGTTTAATGCAATATTAACCGAGTTTTTGATAGATCATGCTTTTGTGAAATTTTAATGAATTTTCACTGCAATTCTACACAGACACACACACACACGAAAAATGACATAGGATTTACTTCGTAACAATTTTCACTCAGAGATGTCTAATACATCTCACAAATAATTACAAAGAAACAGCAAGTAACATTTATTTAAACGTAAAATTAGAAAGACTGTAATTGTATTTTCTTGTAAAACATACTCCAATAATCTTTACAACTTTGAAAAATCCTTTTAAAAATTAGAATTGAATTTTAGAATTTTAAAAGTAGTATATAATGACCCAACTCTAATGCCGCATTTCATCACTGGTCCTGTTTTGCTCTTTGCCTCAAAGCTCTGCGCATACAGTGAAACTGAAGGTCGCATGAGACTGATGGGACATCGCTGACCTTGGGCAGAACTTGCCTAAAGCGCAGCACACCGTAATCCCTGCTGTCGGCCAGGTGGCCACGTAACAATTGCCTCAACATCGTAAACTAGTCACAGACCGACCACAGTGATACTGGATGAGAACCAAACGCGCTTGTAATCCCCTCACAAGCCACAAGAACTGACTTATTCCTCAGAAGTCTGAGCATACAGTCTTATTTTGGGATGCACTAAGGACTTCTATGGGTTTCCACAGCGTAAACAAACTCGATTAATTGTTGTCTCAGCAGTACTGAGACTTTCACAGAGGCTGTATAGAAATGCTGTACTGCTGCAGATTCATTTGGCAGGGCCTCTCGTCTCTTAACCTCCCTCTTTAGCACCATTTTCTCAGTCCTCAGGGGAACAGTCAGGCAAGTGCCTTTTCTTTTAGACCTCCTCCTTTTTCCGACACTTCCCAGCGTGCCTCAAATAATGTCACAGGACTGTCATTTATTATGTCCCGTCTCCTATACACAGCTTTAAGAACAGAGGTCAGAACATATTATAAAGCATACAGGACAATGAATGCAGTGTCCTTGCAGTAAAGTCATTATCACAAATTACAACCAGACAGGGTGATCAGGACCCCGTTGCGATGTGAGGATGAAAAAACATCCTGAAGGGGTTCGTGAACATGGTTAATTTACCAATAAATAAATGCATGGATTTAAGTCTAATTGGGGATCAATTCATTTTCTTTAGTTTTTTAAAGCTCCACCATTATTTCCTGCTGATACTAAATGATAGAAATGATATTTAGCTGAGCTGTGAGTTTGCAGTCTGGATAGAATGCGATGAGAGATAAAATACTAGGCTGTGTGAAAGAATAAAAAGACAATAGCCAAAAATACATCCTTCTATTGTGATATTCTCTCTGGTTGCATGCAACAACAACAAACATACAGCAAGAGGCGTAGACCAATTTGCCAAAGTGTCCGAAATGGTTATTTGTAATGGATCAGTCAAAAAGTTTCAGGAATCCTTACAGGGATAGTTCACCCAAAAAATGAAAATTACCCCATGATTTACTTACCCTCAAGCCATCCTAGGTCTATATGAATTTCTTCTTTCATACGAATACAATCAGAGTTATATTAAAAAATATCTTGGCTCTTCCAAGCTTTATAATGGCAGTGAATGGTGGTGAAGATTTTGAAGCAAAATAAAGTGCATCCATCCATCATAAAAAGTACTCCACGCGCCTCCGGGGGGTTAATAAAGGATGATGTCTCTTATGTCCTACTGGATAGGTTTAGGGAAATTCTACAAATTCATATGAAATTATCATCTCATTAAATAGATGTGTTTCCCTTGAGATCGGGTTAGTGAAACTGGAATCTGAACCAGATTTGCTTAATTTCTTTTAAACAAATTACCATCCTACCCATGCACTATTATAATTGCACTCAAGATTTCTAACGCACTTCTGTCTCTGCTTAAAATCATCTTAATGTGTGACAAGTTTAATCACAATGATTCCAGTCATCCCAAAATTCACAGAAAGGAGACTAAAACCAGGAAATGTGTTATGCAAATTATGCAAAGTTCACATTTATGATAGAAAAAGAAACAAACAACAGCTGATCAGGCCCACATAAAATCTGTGTGTGCATGCAGAACTCCACAGAAAGCTCCTCAGACTTCAGCAGAATTAGAACGCAGCTCATTCACAATTCCCTCTCCCTTGCATGTTCAATATTTTCAATTCTGTTTCAATATGTTCAATTGTTTGGACTGGCAAGAGGTCTGTAACAGCTCTGCCATGGGTGTTGTCCTCAACCTCAACACTCGTGAGGTACAGGCAAGACTCTTTGAAGAGCTCCTCCTGCATCCTCTGGATTAATCACTGCTCTGAATATTCACTGCAAAAATCCTACACTGGCTAAATATAGATGACTGATTAATAAAACATGAATACAAACGAGTGTGTGGGGGGGGTCTTAATCTAATAGTCCAAAAAACTGGAACATTTAAGAGTCTTATCCAAAGAAAATAAGAGAGAATCATGGGTAAAAAGTGGGGTAGTCTTTGATGTACAAGCAAAACTGATCCAACAGGTTCCTGTCAATTAGAGGAGGAGGCTAATCCAGCTCAAGACACCCTGGAGCGACTCTGAGGACATTTGCAAAAACCAAATGGGGCTAAACTGGTCTAAGATCAGTATGGAGAAAAAAAAAAAAAAAAAACTGATTTGTACACTTTCTGAAGACAACATGAGTGGTGCCTGTTCATGCAAAAATTTCCACTGCAATGCTAAAATGTTTGGCAGTGTCACACTTCTCGGGGGAGCGAGGAGATGAGGTGTACTTCAAAAACAGTCTTTAATAATCCAAACACGTAATAGACACAGGAACACCTGGAAAGACGTACAAATGACGTATAAGGACCGACAAACATGAACTGAATGGACTGGGGCTTATAAGGACAGGACAATCAGGGGAGGAAGACGAGACACACCTGGAAACCAATTAACAATTAACACGAGGGAGAAACACACACAGACAGGTCCATAGTCCTGACAGCCAGGAGTTTACTGTATGGTTTTCTCAAGGTGTTCTGTGTGTTTTAGTATGTTGCTATGTGGATGTCAGCATCACCCTGATTCCCTCGACAAAACCCAACAGAAAACCCAACCAACAATTTTTTCCATTGACTTTTGGATTATTGCAGAAAATAAGCTCTGTGAGCAACAAAAGTTTATTAAGTTTATATGTTTTGTTCATCATGATAATAAATCTTCACAAATGAACACAACTTTTAATGAATTTTCAAGCCTAAATACAATCAGCATTAGTAAAAAGCTAAACGTAGACTATAAACAAACTACACATCATGTGACTTCAATGTTGCCACCGTTAAGTTTCCAACAGCTGTTTGCATCTTCACTACTTGCGTTACTTAGTTACTTCTTATGGAAAGTAATGTGTTACTTTTGCGTTACTTTTTGTCACCTGGGCTAGGCTTGCTTATTTGCTTTTTAACAAAAAATCCAAAAGTTATATTTTTGGCAAATGTAAGAGCCCTTTCACACCAAAAGTGAAATGGATAAGCCTCAGGCTGCAGGAAGTACCAGTGTAACTTATTTGAAAAAGTAATAATTCGTTGTAAATTGAAAAGTATGTGTTACTTTACTAGTTGCTTGAAAAAAGTAATCTGATTACATAACTCTTGTTACTTGTAATGCATTACCCCTAGCACTGTCAATCTTTTCATTTTCCCTGAAAGTTTGAGTAAGAATAATTTGTAGGGATGCACGATATTGGATTTTGCCGATATCCGATATGCCGATATTTTTCAACTCTTTTTGGCCGATAGCCGATGCCGATGCCGATATATTTCCTTTTATTTGGAAACAACACCAAGTCTCTCCTGTGCAGAAATAAGCAAATTATTTTTTTTTTATTTTGGTTAGTTTTTAACAAGAACTTATTTGTTAGAACTAAATAAACAAAGTTATTTTATAATGACAGCACAATGAAGATTTGAAAAGAAATAAACTATATTCAATCACTGTATTTTTTTTTTTATTTTCAGAAAGATGCAGTTGTAACCTTAACATTTTATTTTAAGATTTAACATTTTTAAATAGTCTAAAGCAAAAGAGTTGCAAAAATTCTGAAAATATTTTAGAGCTCATAATTTGTTTAAAAATATAACATATTACACAATAATGAATATATCAGAATATATAAAATTATTCAATTTGTATCATTTTTTTTTTTTTTTATGTAAACCATAGCTTCTGACCTTTAAATCAAAACATACTCATGATTTTATGGCATCAATTTCTTTATTTAATCAGAAACATAGCCTAAATATTATCTGTGGATTTTGCTTTCATTTTATTAGAAATAGGCCAATAGCGCCCCCTACAGAATTAAAACTATAGCGGGCATTAGGACCCGGGGGAGGCTGCCGCTGCACGTGCTATTACTGTTTACTGTATCACACACCGAACGCGTCATTCTGTACCTGCATTCTCAGTTTAAATGCAGCGATCCAAAGGTGTGAATCTAATCACCATTCAGGCAAAACTTTGCTTCAAAAATGAGCCAAATTAAAGCCATTATCAGCCGATTCTGATATTGGTCCGATGATATTGTGCATCCCTAATAATTTGTAAAAACGAGATTATAAACACAAGGCTGTGAAAGCAACTTGTGAGTAGATGAATTCTACCTGTTCTTTGCAATGACATTTAATGCCGTCATTAAACTCTGTATTTAGACAACGATTTGTCGACAAGTAGGTCTGGTGGTGGACCAACGAGGTTCAAGAAGCCACGAAAGCAAAGAAGGCAGAGTTCAAGTGGTGGCCTGTCTTGTGGGCGACCAACGACTGGCAAGAGTACCGACGACTTAAGTCGATAGCGAAGAAGGCGGTGGCTTCCGTAAAGGCCCGACACTATACCAAACTAAATGCCCAGCTTGACATGCCCGAAAGAGCCAGCTCAATCTACAAACTCTCAAACTCCCGTCATCGCTCGACCTTGGACATCGGTCAAGTAATGAATATCAAAGACACAATACCAAGTCCTCCGCGATCCTCCCACCATTTTGCAACACTGGAAATGGTCATTTGACTCGATGTACAATGTAGAGTTCCTGTGTCCACCAATCACAAGCTGATCAGCCCTGCTGAGGTCAAGCTTGCCATCAAAAGGATGAAGAACAAAAAGTCAGACCTGACAACATTCTTGCCGAGGCGTGGAAGCTAGTTTGACACAGAGGCGACAAAGTTCTTTTTCAACTGTTCAACAAGATAATCGACGAGGGCACCACTCCCTTAGCATGGGCTGCCAGTGTTACCATCCTGATCTGGAAAAGCACCCGCCCGATCCGCCTGCTCTGCCACACCACGAAGATATTTGAGTATGTAATTGTTGCCCGTCTCCAGAAGATCATCTCCATCAGTCCCAATCAGTGTGGATTTGTTAGAGGAAGCAGGACTACTAAGACAGAGTACATGGAGTGCGGTCCCCAGACCGACGGGACAATCAGCGTAAAGCCCGAGACACACTGCACGATTTTTGGCAGTCCCAGACCAAATACTGGCACCGTGAAACAATCGTGGTAATTTCTGTGATCGTGGCTCCTAATACCGGTGGTCCTATGTCATACAGTGGTCACGGTCTTGTGACCAAAGATAGCCTACGATAATTTTTTTGACAATGTCATTGCACAGTGTGTTTGCTGATACCCAAGTTTACTGAACAGCCAATAAAAATGTGACATGAAATCAATGCAACATGGCGTTAAAACATAAAACTGTTTACCTCAAACTCTTTTCCCTTCCTCTTTTCCCGCTTCCACTTTTTTCAGCACACATAAAACCTACAACTGCCAAAGTGTAATTCACCATGCTCTTTTTGTTTACCACTAGCTATGCTAATGACTTTTTATTCTTCTATAGAAACGTGCGTCGTAGCCTACAAGTCAATAGATCATCGTACAGTCTGCATACGTGTCGTACCCAAGTTTATTAGACCCATGTCACAAAGTGTGATTTGCAATGATCTTATAGGATTGCAAAAATCACGCAGTGTGCAGAATGCTTTAGAGGGCAGCTACCGAACAAGGTCACTGAATTTAAATATCTCAGTTTGCTCATCAGGAGCGACGACGACTCACAAGGGAGTTATTTTATGTCGTAGAATAAAGCATGAAAATATCTTGAGCTTGTGTGAACCATAGACTTTAACCAAAAACCCATAGTTCTAAAATGCGAACCCATTTCTGGGTTTTGGCCTACAACAATACATCATTCCTGTAGCTCTATATTACATACACAAATCATTACAATATGACATTACCCAGATAATCAATACGAGACGAGTGAATGTCAGTGGAAATTACAGTTCATGGCCCATATGAAATGTTGCTTCAGCAGCCGATGAGTCAGTCTCTACATCCTGTCCAGTGAACAGCACACAGCTACAAGTATAAAAGACCCTTCAGTGGCTTGCTGCTGCCCACCACATGTGTGGAAGAAGGGCTCTTATTAATACTCAATGCTGACTGGTTGGGAGAACGTGTGACTAAGGGGTCAATGGTTAGCTAGTGTGGGCTACATCTGTGCAGACAGATTCCCTCTTCATCCCTAAACAATTCAGCTCGGCATCTCTGTCTGTTTGGACCATAATACGTAAATGTGGCCCAAACATTCATGCATCTGCTGCATAGCTGATGCTCTCTCTAGTTAGGAAACCTTGTTATGTCCTCTTTTCAGCGTTCCTCCTGTACAGTATCTGTTTATCTCTGTCTTTTCGAATGAGGGCTTTGGCTCTGTTTCTCAAGTGCAGGCTCAAGAGGCGACATCAAAGCCACAGTGGGTGTGCTGCGGGGATGAAAGGCTTGGTTCTCACCAGTGAAAGAGACGAGAAAGCTTGGCCAGTGGCATCACTGCCATGTTGCATTTTGTTATGCAGCATGCTGCCAATATTCTGATGTGCACTGAGATGTGATTATATGGACTGTTGTGTCTTTTAAGGGAAAAAATCTTCTCATAATCTGAAAAAGCACATATTGTCCAGTACATTTTGTCTTGGTCTTGTTCAGTCACTACAGATAAATTTTATTGTCTGTGCTGACTGGTGTATATGATCTGCTCTTCTTTTCTTGACTTGGACTCAACCTACTCATGGCCTGGCCTGGACTCAGGCTTGAATGAGCTTGTCTCTACTACAACACTGTTAACAAGTGATGGTTGGAGTGCCACAATATTGAACATCATTGAGCTGTCTGTACAATATGTGTGACTCTTGTTAATATGGTCATGTAGTGTGTTCAAGCCCTCCTGGGAAGTTTTACAAGTATTTTATGAGAAGTATTCATGAGTTTGGAAGTCATTTTGGTCGGAGCAAGATGGTGATGTACCTTTTCTACCAAAAATTAAGCTTAAAATCTTTTAATTCTACTTCTACAAAATAATGAATAAAGAATGTGCATCAGGAGTGTTTTTGCTTTTTATGTTTTTATTTAATTTATGAAAGTGATGCAAATTAAATTGTTATATGTTCTATATATTGTACAATACTATCAGATTTTGTACATGTGACTTAGCCAGTTTTATTGCAAATGAAAAAATAATAATTTCAACAAATTTCCTGTCAGTCAATTCCAATTTGGAAACTCGGGACACCAGTAGAGTCAGTTAGTAACAGTTTGCGGCTTAATAAGGCCAAAAGCTACCCACTTTGAAAGGAAGAGACTGTCTGGCGTGTTAACCAACCAACCAAGTTTGTTTTGCTTTTCTTTTTTACATGGCATTTAGGGGCTGCTGATCTACAATACAAGATGTGTCCAAATAATAATAGAGAGAAATTTTCAAGGAATTACACATCACCACTAAATGTCAAATAAAACTCTGACTATCTTTCAAAGATTTATATTTTGCATTATTCAAAGCACCTCATGGTGCATTCAAGGCATGGATTTAACAGTATGTGTCTTCCCTGTCAAACATGACCTCGGCATTGCAAGTGCCAAACTATACACTATAAAAGTAAAAATGTGCAGTTTAATTTTTAAAAAACAACTTTTTTTGGTGTAACTTAATTAGGTAGTCAGGTTGAGTCAGTCATCCTGGATAATACTTTTGACTTCAATAAAACCAGTATTTAGATCTTTCCACATGAAATACATGTTTTTTTTCCCACCAACTGAGGCACAGAAGTTCATTAATGGAGATTTGAAATACGTGTACTACTTAAAAGCGTGTTTAAAAAAAAAGATTATTAAAACAATGATTTGAAATGTACTTCACAATAACTTCTTTTACATTAGTACAAACTGCACTTTTTAAAAGCAATGTTATCCTTAAATGTGTTAAGAAACATAGTCATGAAAATGTACTTGTGAAAGCGGTGTTTTATTCAAGTAAAATGATATTTTTTACATTTTAACTTGACTTTTAAGATTTGAAGACTATAGCTGCAGAACAAGGCGGTAATGTTATGTAATGTAATCAGATTACTTTTTCAAAGTGGTGCATAACTTTTAAATTTACAATGAAATATATGAGTTGCTTTTTCAAATAAGTAATTTAAGTCTCCTGACCCCATAAAAAGTAATGCAATTAGTTACTTGTTTATGGAGTAATGCAATATTGTAATGCATTACTTAAAAAAAAAAAAAACTTCCCCCAACAATGTTTAAGTTACATCAGCTTCACATAATAAACCACAACCAACATAAAGCCCTCTACCAAGCATAACAGTATTAGTTACAGGAGAATATAAATAAGGTTTTGACAAGTAACCACATACGCTGATTATACCACAGCATCCAGGACACTAACATACCACATCATTTGGGAAAGTGTGCATCAGTTAAGTAAACAACTATGTAAATGTATTATGCCGTTGATATGTTACTGATGTGATTAGCTCCAAATCCAAGGATAAACGTTCGCCACCTGTCTGTGTCCAAGCAAAGAGCTTTTAACACATTTCAATTACTAATCCCACATTAGCCTTCCAGGGTGAGGGAGTTTCCACATGCTAATGGAAAGTGATGCAGAAGTACATTTAGAAATAATAATATCACAAATCTCAGAGATAAACACAACCGAATAAATGTTTATTGCGGCAGATGCAAACACATTTTCACCGCTACAGAACTACAAACTGTGCATTCATTCAGAACTAGTCAGAAGCAACAACTGCTTATGCTGACAGCTGCTTTCTCACATACCCTTACTAACGAAAATTAGAAAGGATCTTTGTGATAGATTTGGCCTGTCTCCGCTAATTGTATTTATCCCCTCTAATGAAGCCATTACAAACACTTTGCTACAACTTGAAGTAATGAAGGCTCACCCTTCATTCAGTCATCCAGGATGAATCACAGTCCAGTGTATATTACTCAAAGGTCAGTAAAAGACAGTGATTCACAGCTGTAATTAGTAGCGTGTGCTGCTGGGCAAATGCAGAGGACACTGAAGGTATAAAAAAATAAAATAAAATAAGACTGGGCGAACATGCTGCTTTTAACGTCTAAATACTAAAACGAGCTCATCATGCTGGAAATTTCAGGATGTGCAACCCAAAGCATCCATCAGTCATGGGGAAGCCCATGCAGCGCGTCACAGCAGCATCAGCACCAGCACTGAACACAGGGTGATGAGCAACACAGTCTGCATGCCACTGATGCATTTCATCAACAGCTAACCTCAGTGGGCAATGCATGGGTAAAAACATTCAGTCATGCCAGTATTAGTGTTTTGTTTTCTCGATAAACGGCAGCTGCTCCTAACTATCCCTCGGCCGTGGTGAAATCAGATATGTCTGCGGTAAAGAGACACGTCTGTATCACTCACCTGTGCTGTTCGTATAAACGACACGAGCGTCGGTGAGGATGCTCGGGTCACTTTGAGATCTTCCTCTCTGCACAACGCAATCTTCTGATCCATCTGATGTGGCCATGGAGATGAGAGCAGACGGTGAAATACAGAAAAGGCGATCTGCGTGTGTGGGTATGAGCAGCGAGCGTGCTGATTCAGTTTGACAGCTACAGCAGCAGCGCTGGAGGAGGAGAGCCGAGTGCGCGCGCGCGCGTGCACTGCGTGTGCTGATGATGACTGAGGCGCATCTGGCCACAAGATCGTGCTTTCACTTGCATTTATTAGTATTGTTAGTAATTTGATGAAACGTGTCATTGGTGATGGGTGATTGTAATGTGTGCACGAACGTCAAGTCATGTTTGTGTCTTTGCGCTGTAAGGCATCCTTCGTGAGTTTTACAGTAGCCTATTAATAATCGTCGTCATATGTCATATAATCGGCGTTATCTGAAACAGATTCACTAATTACAGGAATTAAAGAATAGTTAGCCTGTGTCGCCCTCTTGTGGGCTCTTTATGATAGTGGAGGAGCCACACAGACGTCTGATGCTGAGAGGCCAAATTTTCAGCAACCAATCCATCTCTTACGAAAATTAAACATGGATTTATTGTAGTAATCATGATTATTTGGCGTATTGCTTACCATTTGTATAACTACAGTTTTACTAAAAAAAAACATGGCTAAACCATGGTTAGTCTACCATGATTGGTTGTGGTTACCATGGTTTAACTACAGTAATCATGTTTTTTGGTTTTATTTGTAGTAAAAAAAAAAAAAAAAAAAAAAAAAAAAACACGGTTAATTTCCGTAAGGGATCAGATCAGACTGATTCAAAAATATTTTGGCAGATTAAAAATCAGAGGTTTTTACATTTTCTTTTGATCAACTCCTCCCAACAAAACACAACACACAAGGCAAAATGTTGTGGGTTTTCACGTAGGAAAGAGAGATTCATATTTTTGCAATAGTTTCGTGTTAAATTAAATATATATATATATATATATATATATATACGAACCAACGTGGACCAACTTATATACACGTATATATACACACACTGCCATTGAAAATTTTGGGATCAGTTTTTAAATGTTTTTAAATGTTTTTTAAAGAAGTTTTTTTCATCAAGGCTGAATTTATTTGATCAAAAATACAGAAAAAAAAATCGTCATTTTGTGAAATATTATTGCAATTTAAAATAACAGTTTTATATTTTAATATACTGAATTTTCAGCATTATTACTCCAGTCTCCCTTCAGAAATCATTCTAATATGCTAATTTATAATCAATGTTGGAAACAGTTGTGCTGCTTCATTTTTTTTTTTTTTTTTTTTTTTTTTTTTGGGACCTGTGATGCTTTTTTTCAGAATTCACTGATAAATAATAATAATAAAAAAAAGAACAGTGATTATTCAAAATTGAAATTTTGTGTTACAATATAGGCCTACACTACTATTCAAAAGTTTGTGGTCAGTAAATTGTTTCTTTCTTCTTCTTTTTTTTTTCAAGAAAAAGAAAAGAAAAAATAAATTAATATTTTTATTCAGCAAGGATGTCTTAAATAGATAAAAAGTGATAGTAAAGACGTATATTGTTTAAAAATATTACTATTTTGAATAAATGCTATTCTTTTTATCCTTTTATTCATCAAATAATCAAAAAAAGAAGTATCAGAGGTTCCAAAAAAATATTAAGGAGCACAACAGTATCAACACTCATAATAAATCAGCATATTAGAATGATTTCTGAAGGATCAAGTGACACTGAAGACTGGAGTAATGATGCTGAAAATTCAGCGCTGCGTCACAGAAATAAATTATATTTTAAAATATATTCACATAGGAAACCAATATTTAATATTTCACTGTTTTTTTCTGTATTTTTGATCAAATAAATACAGCCGAGCATAAGAGACTCCAGTAAAAAAATATTAAAAAAATAGCTTTGATACTAGATCGCGACATTATATTACTCAACAACGAGGAGGTAAAATAACTGTTTTTAAGTAACTAAATTTACAGATTCATTTTTTGTAGAAAGAGATGCACAGATGCAGGTAATTCACAAACGCAACTTTCATCTCTCTCTCTCAAAATGGCCATATTTCTAACGTAAAAAAAAAAAAACAGTTGGTATAAAGATTAGGTATCTTTGAACAAATGTTCTATTAATGTCACTGGAACTCTGTTCATAACTTTAAAAGGGGCTTTACAGAATATTATGTAACAAATATTGCACAAACATTACACACACACACACACACACACAAAAACATATAGCTAGCTATATTACACACAATTTAGTTCTATATATTATGCAAAGATTCAGAAGATTATGGAGACAGTATACTGTAAAATTACAAAGGTAATTGTAGCTGCTTGTTTCACATGCATTTGACCAACAGATGTCCTCAGCGCGCGGTGTTCCGGACACTATAAGTTCGAATCAGTGAATCATGATTCAATTGATTCGAAGAGTCAGAAGGATTAGTGTCTCCCATTATTACTAATGTAATCATTTCCATTTATATGCAGCACCAATATAGCAATATGTAGCAATATTTACCAAAATAGTTCACTACGACACTTAAAGAATGTGAGACGCTCCGTGAACCTTTGGGCGCAAATGAATCGGTTCGGTGATTTGAATCGCTTCGGAAGAGTCCGCCCTCCACAGATACAGTAATCATGGCTGAACGCGGTAGAGAATCTCGAGATGATACTGTAGCAAACCATGTGTCCAAGTCAAGAGAAGCTGACCTCAGAAGTGTTCTGGTTACAAGTGTTTTGAATTTAGACAAGCTCGACACCGACCTGTACAGGTAACAAATGCCTTTTTCAAAATATAACGAGTCTATTAGATTTACTGTATTAACACCACAATACAACTAGTCTGAATGAGTCATTTCGCTTTTTGTGGATATATAGTAGCGGCTAGTATTGAAAGCTTTTCCAAACTAACAAAAAGTGCCATGTTTTTCTTTCTCTCAGAGGGACACATCACTGGGTCCCTCGCACTAAACGCTTGTTCGGGGGCCAGATAGTTGGACAGGCTCTTGTAGCTGCAGCCAGTTCTGTCAGTGAGCATCTCTATGCCCATTCACTGCACTGCTACTTTGTGAGAGCAGGTACATTCTCTAATTACATACAGCCTTATGCTTATGAAAGTGTGGTTTTTCCTGTTTTGAGAAGGGTATTCCTGCACAACCGGAGGCTGCAGTTTCAGGACCGTATTTCTAGGACCCTATAGTTTTTTTTATTATTTTATTTTATTTATTTTTTTGTATTTATGTATTAGCAGCTCATACTATTTTATAGCACTTGCTATTCAGTTCTGTATTCAATTATTTTTTATCAAATGTTTAGCGTTTTTTCTTGTCACGCAGTTTCTGAAAGCTGACACTCAAACAGCAGAAGCACACACCAAATCTGTAAAACCATACACTAATTCTCAGCCTTTGACTCAGTTTTTAATTTCATAGAACACTTTTTGCAAAACAACACACAATTCTCTATGTAACACACACAAATCTAACAGGAATTAATATTATGGCAGAGGTGTTTGAAAATGTTTGCTTTTGAGATGTGTTTGTGATATTTTGAATGCAGTGCTTCATTTTGCAAGAGATGTGAGGCATTTTGCATTTTGTTTGTGCAATTCTTGAATTTGTGTATAAAGTTTTGAAAAAAAAGAGGCAAAGTTTTGAAAATGTGTGTAAGCAGATGAAAAAAACTGTAATTGTATTCACTTTTATCATTGGCCTAGCCTAAACATACTGCTGGTAACCCTCTTGAAATATTTAACCTAATTTATTTCAATATATATATATATTATATTTATATATATATTCTGGTTTTAAATTCAGTTTTCTTGGAAAGAAAGACTTGTCTCCTCTTTTCATTAGCCGCAGCACTTCACGTCTGATGTGTGACAGACATAACAAAGTAGTGTGTTTATTACTACGTTAATAAATGTAAAATAATTTGAATACAACATCCAGCAGCACAATAAACTGTTTTGCACAGCTAAATGGAGATTGCTGACACTGCCTCGAACACTCAAGTTCACACCAGCTCTTACATTAAAAATAAGATGCAAAGATAAAAAATGAAGAGTTTCCATTGATCTAGTCATCTTTGCACCTGTTTGTTTGATGTTTGAATCAGGTCTCCTCTGTTGCAATAGAATTGGCCAGATGGTGCTGTCACAAAATATAGGGTCCTAGAAATGTGGTCCTGAAACTGCAGCCTCCGGTTGTGCAGGAACATACTACTGGGCTTTTTTTCTCAAGCATTGTTGTGTGTTTCAGGGGACCCAAAGGTGCCAGTGCTGTACCAGGTGGAAAGGACTCGGGATGGCCGCAGTTTCTGTGTGCGATCCGTCAAAGCTATTCAGCACGGTCAGCCCATACTGATCTGTCAGGCGTCATTTCACATGCAGCAGCCGAGTCCACTGGAGCACCAGTTCAGCATGCCCTCCGTCCCGCCGCCGGACACACTGCTCACCATAGAGGAGCTCATTCAGCGCTACCTCAGGTCTCAGCCAAAACAACACGTTTGCCATAGTGCATTGTTTTAAATGCTGCACTTTTACGCATGACTTTCTTTTTATTTTACAGCGATCCAAATCTGGCAGACAATACGCGACAGGGTCTGAATAAAATACTTGCTGATGAAGTTCCTATAGAGATCAAGCCAGTCAACCCATCTGATTTTTATCGGCGTGTTGCCATGGAACCAAAGAAATTATTCTGGGTGCGAGCGAGAGGGCATATAGGTATAATGAGCATGTCATCCAAACACTTCTTTAGAGTAAAAACACTTATAATGATGCCGTGTGCCATATATTTAATGCGTTGCAATTAGTTGCAGGATTGTTTTTCTTTTCAAATGGATTACCCTCAAAAAATTTTCATAATTCAGGGTTCCTGCAGTTAAGAAAATAACTGAAAATACCAGGGATTACCTTGTGAAAAAGAAGTGCAATTCAGCAACTTTTTATTGAAAAAAATACAATTTAAAATAATATACTTAGAATGTAATGTTTTCACGAACTTAGTAGCATTTTAATTAGAATGAAATGAGAATGTATTATAGTTTAAATTTATATCAGATGCAATTAGTTAAAATTTAGAGTGCGTTTTTCACTTTAGAAGGATTTACTCAAGAATATCTTAATATATAATTTCATAATTACATCAGTTGTCTTTGAAATGTAGTTAGAATACACTGATGAATGTACTGACAAGCATTTATAGTAAACTAAAATATATTTTAATGTAATTCCTGTTATAATTTGTATGTCATGTAGGGCTATTAAAATATATTTATAATTACACATATTTTCAAATATATACTTAAACAAGTAATTAAGTATTTAAAGTACCCTACAAGTGCACATTCAATACAATTAATCACACTTCTTTTTCATGAAGCTTTTTAAACTGCATGCCAAATTAAATCTTTACAGAAATCTTGTAACATCCTATTGTGAATATACATTTGTTTTGGTTACATTTTGTTCTGAAATATTAGTTGCTATTTTATTGGGAGTACAATCTTAAAATTATATATATATATATATATACAGTGCCACTTGAAAGTTTGTGAACCCCTTGCAGAATCTGTGAAAATGTAATTTTAACATAGTAATAGAGATCATAAAAAATGTGTGTTATTTTTTAATTAGTACTGTCCTGAGTAAGATATTTTACATAAAAGATGTTTACATTTAGTCCACAAGACGAAAAACTAGCTGAAATTATTAAAATAACCCCATGCAAAAGTTTGTGAACCATTGGTTCTTAATACTGTGTGTGGTTACCTGGATGATCCACGACAGTTTTTTGTTTTGTGATGGTTGTTCATGAGTCCCTTGTTTGTTCTGAACAGTTAAACTGAGCACTGTTCTTCAGAAAAATCCTCCATGTCCTGCAGGTTCTTCAGGTTTCCAGCATCTTTTGCATATTTGAACCCTTTCCAGCAGTGACTGTATGATTTTGAGATCCATCATTTCACACTGAGGACAATTGAGGGACTCGAACACAACTATTAAAAAAGGTTCAAACATTCACTGATGGTCCTGAAGGAAATACGATGCATTAAGAGCCGGGGGGTGAAAACTTTTTGAATTTGAAGATCAAGGTAAATTGTACTTAATTTGTTTTCCGGGAAACATGCAAGTATCTTCTGTTGCTTCCGAAGGGCAGTACTAAATGGAAAAAAAAATTATATTTCTACAAAATAAGAAAAATTTGGACATCTTCATCCTGTTCAAAAGTTATCACCCCCTGGCTCTTAATGCATCGTGTTTCCTTCTGGAGCATCTGGAACAGCCATTATTGTAAGAAAAAAAATCCTGATTATCTAATGACCAGCTGACTGTATGTTACTTATTTAACATTTCAAAATTTTGTATTGTGTCGCATTTTAGGACCTGGTGATATGAAGCTGCACTGTTGTGTGGCAGCGTACGTATCGGACTACTCGTTCCTGGGCACGGCCCTGTTGCCTCACCCAAGTCACAGGGCCCAGTTTTCTGCCTCGCTGGATCATGCCATGTGGTTTCACAGCACCTTCAGAGCAGACCAGTGGATGCTGTATGAATGTGAAAGCCCATGGTCAGGTCAGCAGACACTTCTGTCCATTCTTACAAGTTTGTGGAGTTCTTTAGGAACAAACATGTTATCAGTCCAGTGCCTGATGACTTGTCTAGGATGGTCAGGAGTTTAATATATGATGATAATAATAACTTGCGATCTGTAAATGTTTTAATAAACCTTTATTTCCTATCAGGAGGCAGCAGAGGCTTTGTCCAGGGCCGCTTGTGGAGACAGGACGGCGTTCTCGCAGCTTCTTGTGCACAAGAGGGAGTGATACGAGTGAAGACGGTTTCTCAGAGTAAATTATAGAGGATTCAAAATATACTAAGAAGTATCAAATTCTTGAGATGCCTTACAACAGTTGCAAGACTGACATTTTTGCTTATTTGTCATATTGCGACGCACAATCAATGTTAAGTTTGCATTTGGTCTGCAGTGCTCTAGAATATGACAGTATGTGAAATAACAACACTTCATGACTTTCTTTTTTGTCCCTTGTGCTAAACTGATTTAGATTAACCTTGTTTAAAAGTGTACATCATATTTGAGGATATGTGACCCTGGAGCACAAAACCAGTCATAAGTAGCACAGGTATATTTGTAGCAATAGCCAACAATACATTGTATGGGTCAAAATTATTGATTTTTCTTTTATGCCAAAAATTATTAGGATATTAAGTAAAGATCATGTTCCATGAAGATATTTTGTAAATTTCCTATCGTAAATATATCAAAACTTAATTTTTGATTAGTAATATGCATTGCTAAGAACTTCATTTGGATAACTTTAAAGGCAATTTTCTCAATATTTTAATTTTTTTTGTTGTTGTTGTTTTTTTTTTTTGCCCCCCTCAGATTCCAGATTTTCAAATAGCTGTATCTCAGCCAAATACTGTCCTAACAAACCATACATCAATGGAAAGCTTATTTGTTCATCTTTCAGATGATGTATAAATCTCAATTTCAAAAAAAATGGACCCTTATGACCGGTTTTGTGCTCCAGAGTCACATATGTCTTTTTCAACTAAGTGTATATTTAACAATGAGATTTTGCATCTTCATTTTTGTGTTCGATTATGACCAAAACACTTGAAGTCTTTCATGACAAACTCCAGTTATACAGCGAGTTGTAAATGTGTCACAAGTCTAAATAAGCACTTTAATTATTTCTTTTAATATTTATAATTATTAACAATAAACATAACAATCTGAGGTTGTGTTGTGCATTGCAATCATTCAGTATCTAAACATCAATTACTACATTAAGTTAAAAAAAATAATAATAATAATCAGTCTTCTGCAGTGCGCATGCGTGAAGAGATCGTGGCACGCCGGAAGTGACGTCAGAAGCGAGGCCGTTATAACCGCTAGGTGGCCATTCCGCGAGAGACAGGCAGACAGCGTTTAAAGCTGCGAGGGTTTGTGTGTTTGATAGTTATTAACTAAACATCAACCATGCCGCGAGTGTACATCGGCAGGCTGAGCTATCACGTGCGAGAGAAGGACATACAGCGGTTTTTCGGCGGCTACGGGAAGCTTTTAGAGATCGATCTGAAGAACGGGTGAGTTTTAACGCGAGGCCGCGGCCTCATGATGATAACAGCTTTACATTTCAATGCACTTTATGTAAGAATATATTGTTTTATAACACATTTATGACATTGCGCACAATGGGATGTGTTTTAAATGCCTAATGTGGTGACTTGTTCATTGTATCTCTAGTGGAGGCGCTTACCGCGTGTTCAAAATGGCGGAGGGTTTGTTGTGCTCAGCGCGTGAGCTGCTTTCATACGACCAAGTGATTTATTAAAGCTTTTAAATTGGTCGGTGATTCTGAGACACAATATACAATGCCAACGGGTGATCTTTTATGTAATAGTCGGTCAGCTGTAGTTAGTACGTACGCTACACCTCGTTAATGGTGCTGACCTGAATTCGCAAACGGTGCGCGCGTTGTTTCTTACACGCTTTAGTAGATTTAGGGCTCGGAATCGACTCCTCATTCAGTTCAACAAAACTCATCTATGGCTGCCTCTCAAAGGGAAACTATATTTATTTATTTACCCTTCACCTCATGCTCGCTAATAGTGATTAGAAGTCTGATTCGGATAGATGGTTTAATGAACCAGTTAAAAAATAAAAAAAAAAACATTCAGGGGTTATTTTAGGCTACTGTGAAACTGGTTTATATTGTCAAATTTTGAGCGCTACACGACAGAATAGACCATGACGTGATCGAGGGTCATATATATATATATATATATATATATATATGTATGTGTGTATGTGTATATATGTGTGTATATATCTCTTCATCATTCAGCTGAACTGTGCACGTTTATTTTAGACACTTCATATCTTGTTCAGTTCATGCGATAAATGCATGTCCCTACTGAGCAGTGAGGTAGGACTAATTTCACGGGCAAAGCAGACAATTACAATTTTAAAAATCAATCAGAGCTATAGAAGTGTATCAGCATTTTTTTTCTTTTTTTTGTTTTTTACAAATAAAGCTTCATTATGAGAAGGATACTTTCTGCGAACTTTATGTCCTGCAGTCATGGCGAGATTAGGTTCCTTCAGTCTAAAAAAAAAAAAAAACAAGAATCGAAACCAACAGAGGAATCGATTATTGGAATCAAATCCCATCGATTCCAGAACCAGGAATCGGACTCGATTCCAAAAGTTTCAGAATCTTGCAGCCCTAAGTAGATGTATTTACAAGTGCACATAAAGAAGGTCTGAAGTTTTGGTTTGGCGGACTAAGATACGTCTTGTGTTATTTCTCCATTATGTAGTATGGGACCCGTGCAAAATTTCCATTTGCGTGAAATACCCGGATGACCCACTACATTTGCAAGAATGTACAGCGCATATACTGTCAAGAGCCAATATGGCACTCGCTTTGGTCTTATATTGACACCGAGCAGCTTAATGCAAGTTAAACTGACTGTATTGAACAAAACACTAATCCGTGTTTTGTGCGTGTGAGTACACGCACAAAATTGTCAACTTTTTCTGGTTTTATTTACTTAAAACCTAACTTTGTCAATTCAAATATAATTAGACAAATCAATTGGATTAAAAAAAAACAAAAAAAAAAACCACTACAGCGTGTACATGTTCTTGTGTTATTTTTTTGTGTACTCTGCAACTTGCCTGTGGTTCAATTTTATTTCATAGATAATTGATGTCCACTGAAACAGGGTCATTTGAAACCTAAAGTGCAACGGGGCCTGACCACTGTTTAAACGGCCTCGTTTCCAGAATTAGATTTTTTCCATACTAGGGATTTTAAAAGTTTTAGTTGAAGTGTTATAAGCCAAGAGACAAACCAGCCTGATTTGAATCACAACATTACAAACTTTGATTTGAAGTTAAGTGTATTTCAACATTGGACAAAAAGACAGGGTAAAGGGCTTTAATGTTGGCAAGAATTACAATCCCATTGAAGCACTGTCGTCATTAAACACTATTTACGTTTGAGTTGAGAAATGAGATGAAACCGTGCAGCTTCAACAAAAGCATATATCAAGTAAACAGTTAAAACCAACAGCTATTGTTTTTCAAGCATGTTTTTAAAAGGTTTCCAGTGTACTGTGCATTATAAAGTGTTTTCCTTTCCTACCAATGCATTTCTGATCACAGTTGATGGTCCCCTCAGTTACTCTGTAGGCCCTTGAGGACTGTGCTTGGACCGTGGTAGAGAATGAATCTACATGGAGATTATTGTTAAGCAAGGTTCTGCTTAATTTCAGGTATGGGTTCGTGGAGTTTGAGGACACCCGTGACGCAGACGATGCCGTGTACGAGCTGAACGGTAAAGATCTGTGCGGGGAGCGTGTGATCGTGGAGCACGCGAGAGGACCGCGGCGGGATCGAGATGGATATGGTGGGGGTTATGGGGGCGGCGGCGGGCGCAGTAAGTACAGTCTCCTTCATCGTCTCAACAAACCTTTAGTCTTTTTTTCCCCTCCCTCAGGCACGAGGAAAAAGTGGAGGTGAATAATAACAGTGTTTTTTGTTAATTTACAGTGGACTGTCAATAGCACCTTCATCCAGTGACTAACTACATTTCTCTGTTCAAGTCTGAAGTACCTGCGGTCCGGACGGAAGGCTGTTGGGATCTAATGTTCTTTAATGAAATTGGTCTTGAAATGTGACCTTTTTAAATGGGACTCCCTCAAAAGATGCCTCTGCTTTTGTAGTTTTGGCCCGTTTTAAACGCCAAGGGTCATGAGAATGTGCAGTATAACTTGAGTAATCTTCAAAAGCTAGGGAGAGTGACTAAAGATGTTTACATGTCAGATAGTGGGCTATTTCCACTTTTTATTGGCCCATCTCTAAATCTATTCTAGCCAATAGATTTAGTAAACAGTTGTTGTTTTCTGAAGCCTCACTGGCATGTAAACAGTATGACGTGTGACGATGCGATTTTGTGTTTCCATCTGAATTCAACATTAACAAAAGTCCTTGATGTTTCAATTTAAAAGAGTCCGGTGCGGGCTGAGTCCGAGTCCATTGAGGCTAAGATGACTGCCTGTCCCGTTTGGCCTTGGCTTTCACCTTACAATGTGTGTGTGACCTTTGCCCTTTGACCCTTGGCTGACCTAACCGGAAGCCATGATGACAGCTGCCTTTTGCCAATAGACCAGGGTGATGGTGAGGAAACCCATTGGTTTTTATGTTGAAAGAAATATTGGTCAGGTTAAACAAATTTCTGTAGCTACGCGCTAGTTTTTTCATTTTACTTTTTCTTTATTAAAAAGAGCAATGGGCTTCCCTTGCTATGTGTCTTGTGCTGTCGCTGTTCTGTCAGTAGACAGGTAACATGTCAGCATCTAATGTAAGTAGTCCTGGTTACATTTTTTATTTTTTATTTTTATGCATTTATTTTCCCCTTTTGTTTGTTTTCATGAGGGTAATGTGTACTTGTTTGCTGTCTTTATAATTGGGGCTCACGTTAAAACCTGTGTCGCTGGAGCGGTATTCACGTCCCGAGCATTGCTGTTCTTGAGCTGTTGGGTGAAGACCAGCAATGCGACCTTTGACCCCTTCAGAGGGACTGATTGAACAAATCCAGTGCGGTCATATGTCAAGATTTATTTTGTTTGTTTTTAATAATTCCACCGTAATCGTTCCCTTCAGAACTATGTGGTGCTGAGGTCTTATGATGTTTATTTGGGTGTGACTATTCAGTGGGGTGGGGTGGGATGGGATTTCTCATGCCTGAACATCATGCTTTATGCAGATGTCTGAAGAGGTTGCCTTGGGCGCTTGTTGGATTGCGTCTAATTCTGTACTGATTGTCTCTTGGCTTTTGTCTGAAGGCAGTAGTGGTTATAGCAGCAGGAGCCGAAGCGGAAGAGAGAAATATGGACCTCCGGTTCGCACGGAGTATCGACTGATAGTGGAGAACCTGTCCAGTCGCTGCAGCTGGCAGGATCTCAAGGTGAGCGTCCGTTCAGGCTTTCCAAAAATGACGATATTGAAAGCAGTTTGTAGGCTAGTTTCCGTTTATATTAGATGCGGTTGGCTTTGGGGAAACCTCTGAATCTTTAATTGAAGGCCTTGTTGTTTTTGACTCTAGGACTTCATGCGTCAAGCTGGAGAGGTGACCTATGCTGACGCCCACAAAGAACGGACCAATGAGGGTGTCATTGAGTTTCGCTCCTACTCTGATATGAGGAGAGCTTTGGACAAGTTGGATGGCACTGATATCAACGGAAGAAAAATCCGTCTTGTGGAGGACAAACCTAGACGACGTCGCTCCTACTCTGGGAGCAGGTCAAGGTCAGGCCTTCAGTTCTTGTCTTCATCTCACGTGGTGTTTGCACTCATGCCTGTGATTTATTCTTTGAAATGTCTTGGGTGTCTGTAGATCTCTTGAATTGGATGTTTTGTTTTATAGGTCCCGCAGCAGACGCCGTTCTCGCAGCAGGAGCCGCAGGAGTTCACAAAGCCGTTCCAGGTCCAGATCTCGGTAGGATAGGGCTGGATAAATTTTATTTTATCTATTTTAATCTATTCTCATTTTTCCAAAATGATATCGATTCTTAAATCCCAGCAATCGATTAATCTAACCTGTTTTCAGTCAAAGAACGTAGCATTGTAGCGCGCCTCCCATCCAATAAATCACAATAAGCTTTGTGCTTTGGTACTTGATATGAAACAAAAGCTCAAGTTTCAAATTCTCAGCATTTTATTACAGTATTCAAACAATAAATGCCGTTTTGGCGCTGTTTAATGTTGAGTGACAGATCGCTGTAGCGCCTCAGTTCAAGAGAAGTGGCAGTGGAAAGTGCTGCGTGAACTGATCATCGTTTCCGCTTTTAATACCAGTTTAAGCATGAAATAAAAATGAATGAACATCTGAAGGTATGTTAAAAGAATACAACTTGCCGAAATCCGTATCCTGTCTCGTGTAATCGCTCAATCAGTGTTTGAACCATGGAAAGACGTCAGTATAACAGCTTCTAAACAGTGTCTCATAATGTCACAATTACCTCAGGGGAAAAAAACATATTCGGTGACCATAAACTCGTTAGCTAGAAAAAAAATTTAACGCTAGAGGGGAGCATTTTGCTAAATATATGCACCATATAACATTTCATTAATTTTTTTTTTTTTTTAACTGTTCTTCAATGTTTAATTTGTTTGAATAAATGTCATGTTTTTAAGACAGCCTGTAATAAAGGTTTATGACTCTGACTTTGTAATAATAACTTCGAGTGTAATTTAAGCGTTTGTATAAATTCATTTTAACATTTAATATTATAAAAATATAGTACCGACTGACTCTCATGTATAGCTATTTTACAGCGTGAGGGTTTTATTTTTTTTTTTTTCCTTTCTTTCTTGAATATTTGGCATGTAATGTACCTGGGATATGTCCAGAATAATCGATATCGAATTGAATCATAAATCCAATCGAATCGAAAGCTTGTGAGTCAATCGAATTGTGGAATTTGTGTCAAACCCAGCCCTACGGTAGGAAGGCCTTTTCTTTTGTGTATGAGATTTAAAATGTGATTTAAGTGCTTTTCTGAATGGCTTGTGTCTGTCTTTTACAGGTCAAGGTCCCGCAGCAAGCACCGCTCCCGTTCCAGGTCTGGTCGCAAGTCCCGATCCAGGTCTAGGAGAAAGTCTCACTCCAAGTCCCCAACAAAGTCCCGCTCCAGGAAGTCAAAGTCTCGCTCTCGCTCACGTACGCAGAAGTCACGCAGTCGCTCCACCAGCCGCAAATCCCGCTCTCGCTCCGATGCACGCAAATCTCGCTCCAAGAGTCGCTCCAAAGCGAAGTCGGAGAGGGATTCCAGGAGCCGCTCCAAGGAGAAGTCAGTCAGTAAGAAGTCCCGAAGCCGCTCTGCTTCTCCAAGGGAGAATGGAAATGGAGACCGGGCCAAGTCCACTTCTCGTTCGCCGTCCCCTAAAGAGAACCGCCATCAGTCGGAGTCGCCCGGCAAGCGTTCTGCATCTCGCTCTCCTTCACGTTCGAAGTCTCGTTCCCGCTCTCGTTCTGCTTCTCAAGACTAGTGTCGTGCAGATTGTATTGCACGGCAGCAATATGTCATGCACAGTTCAGTGTTAAATCGATCATTCAAAGTCTATGAACATTCACCAAATGATTAAAGAGGCTGCAGCTCAGTGTGGTATTGATTTACTGTGCTGTTTTCAACATTGCATGAAAACAAAATTGCATACCAGAGGTCCCCACCACCCACCCCACCACCTCCCACCCCCAGAACATTGCTCAGGCCATTGGTTGTAATCGACTCTTTGGTATGGGGCATCTTTAAAAGGCTCTTTGTGTTTTTGCTTTAGTGTGAGGGTTCAAGGAGGCTGTAACAATGTTATAACCTAAATTTGTTAGAATGTGTAACTACTTTTACAGCTGTCCTTTTGTGTAGTTAACAAGATGTGATTAGTTGAGTGGTTGGCTATGAAAATGCTTCCTCATTGTATACTCATTCATTCCTGTCTCTTGCTGATCATTTTCATGGAATCTTTGTTTCTTAGTGCTTTGGATCCTTTTTTTTTTTTTTTTTTTTTTTTTTTTTTTTTTTAAAAACAAGTTTAATATACTTGCAGTGTGATTGATCTCATTTTTAAATGGGTTTTTGAATATTTTCCTGTGTTTCAGTTAAATAAACATTTAATTGGTTTTGAGTGTTGTTGCTGTTTTCTTTCCTGAAATATGAGTAGATATGTTTGTAGATTATTGCTGCGTTTCCCTCACAATCAGCTCTGTATTTGTCGCATCTAAAGTATATTGTGCTCCAGTAGAAGCATTGTTCCTTTCTGGAGACCACAGTGTTCAAGTATTCAGAGTCCATTGATCATTATAATATAGGTAGGAGTGTAAAAAGTATTTAATCTTTAGGAGAGTCTTCAATGTAATTACTATTATATAACCTGTTGAGCTGAACCATTGGGTCCTGGTGCTTCAGAGCTTATCATTAGCAATTGAAATTGTCTAAACTTATGCACTTAAGTGAAGAATTATACACATTGGTTGTTGCTGGAATATTTGAATAAAATTACTTTGTTGCAGCAATTTAAAATTAATTCAGATTTAAAAAAAAAAAAAAAAATGGTAAAAGGAAGCAAACTTTTTCTTTTTTTTTAAATCAGATTTTGTTTGTGTTCTCCATTTGAACTGTTCATTTAACAATCTCGTTTATAAAACAGAATGTCAATCCTTCTGATGGTAAACACTCGACTGAGGTAAGCTGTATGGCATATGAGTTAAAATACAGATCGAAATTAGAGCACAATCCATAAATACTTGATTTTCTATGAAATATTGTTGCTCTTTATCACTTAAAACTAGAAGGAAGACCACTGTCTATTAACATGTCTGATTATAATGATATTCTAATAAATATTTGCATTCACTCTGCCATGTACCTGTATAAGAGGCTCAACTCCTGCTGCAGAAAACATCCCCCAAACCATAGGCTTCAGTCTTTCCCCAGTTTGATGCCTAACGTATCCCATCAACCCAAATAAGTTAAACTTGCTCTCATCACTAAAGTGAACTTTGGACAAGTTCTCCTCTCTCCACACAACATGCTCCTCTGCAAAGGTGAGCCTAGCCTTTTGATTCTTTCAGCTGATGAGAGGTTTGGTCACTGCAGAGTGGGCTTTCAGTCCGACTTCTCTTAAACGTGCCGAGTCAGACCCTTACACTGTTCAGCACTGAAGCAATTCCAGCTGCAGTGTTGAACCGATTCCCCGCTGAGAGTCTCTGCATTATTCGGTCCTCTCATGCATTTGTCTTATGTGGACCAGCCTTTTTGGAGCACTTGAATTTGTATCATTGTAAAGCTGCAATATTCTAGAAATCACAGATTTGGAACAACCAGCTTTTCTTGCAATGGCTGAAAGGGTCAACCTTTTAGCCTTAATCTGGACAACCTCTACCTCTCACAGCGTTTCTGTCACCTTACAGCGGCCCACCATCTTGCAATCTCAGTGAAAATTGGAGGAATGCAGCTAATTAAATAGGGCTTGTTATATAATTAAGGAAATTAGCACCAGGTGCCAGATTAACACCAATAACTTGGAGGTATCTGTAAGTGTTCTCTAAATTTGATCGGAGCTCTTTTTCAAATATCTCATTTAAGCTTTTTATACTGTGCTTCAGAATACAATTAATTTATGATACATGCTTAAAAAACTGTCCTTATACTCTATATACCACTACTGCACTTATTTGAGAAAAATTACAGTAAAAACAGAAATATTGTAAAATATCATCACAATTTAAAATAGCTGTTTTCTATGTGAATATATGTTAAACTGTAATTGATTCCTGTGATCAAAGCTGGATTTTCAGCATCATTACTCCAGTCTTCAGTGTCACATGATCCTTCAGAAATCATTCTAATATGCTGATTTGCTGCTCAAGAAACATATCTGATTATTATAAATGCTGAAAACCTTTTTGCTGCTTAACATTTTTATGGAAACAATACCATTCAAACATTTGTGGTAAGATTAAAAAGAGAGAAATTAATACTTTTATTAATCAACTCGCAATTCTGACTTTTTTCTCACAATTCTGACTTTTTTCACACAATTCTGACTTTTTTCTCAGAATTGTGATATAAACTCGCAATTGCGAGTTAAAGTCCAGTTTTGAGGGGGTAAAAAAGACTGATATGTTCTCAGAATTGTGATTTTACAATTCTGACTTTATAATTCACAATTGCGAGTTTATATCTCACAATTCTGAGAAAAAAAAGTTGGAATTGCGAGAAAAAAAAAGTCAGAATTGTGACTTTATGTCTTGCAATTGCGAGTTTATATCTCAGCGTTCAGCCCTGACAAAATTTAGGTGCAAAATGTTTATTAAACGGAAACGGTGGTGCGTTGAACACCCTAAGCGTGTTTGAGATGAATACACTAGCCTGCCACCGGCTGGAGAGAGCAGCTGCTTGCAGTCGGGACGGAATTAAAAGTGGAGACGTCAAGTTGGACACTTTCTGCTCCCGGCAGTGACGCTCGCACGGTGTTTCCATACTCTTATCACAGATAAAGTGAATTAAATGCAATATTTGTCAAATACACAGAAACGTTTTTATGAGCAACAGAAACACTTTTTATACAAGTTACTGCTTAATACAGCGCCATCTGTTCATGAATAAAGTTCAGCATAAACATATACTATTTAAACACCAATAAAGTTGGGGTATATCTTTTATCAGTGTTTTTGATAAAAAAAAAAAAAAAAAATTACTCAAGTACACTAAAAAAGTTATAAAAACACAGATTTGTGAGCATTATTGGAAACACACCTCCTGCTTGTCATCACAGAATCTAATCAATGAGAATAAAGTGTGTCGTCATCAAGGCTCTTGCAGCTGATTTTGAGCAACTGCAGTGCCTGACCTCGACGGCTGGTCTCGTTTTGCTCTAGTTTGATGGCACATGTGATCGTAAGGCGGCTGCAGCACCGATCAAAGTCGGACAAATGTTCTAACCAGAATGCATTGCTTGTTGAACAAGCCTCCTGTTCTAATGACGCAAGAGTTGCAACTATGACAGATGAGAAGCTCATTCTTTGTGTTTTTTCTGATGAATTTTCATAGCCTGATGAATTCAGTATAAATACGTGTTTAATACTGCAGAATACACTCGATGTTACAGTCACTGCCGCCCAGAATAAAAGAGAACATCCCAGTCGAGTGAAGGGACTTGTGGAAACTGTGGTTCCTAATTACTGTGATCCAACATTTGCCTCGCATTTCAGGATGAAAAGACAAACATTTCAGGTGAAGGATAATCCACTTCTTACCTCCGAGACCATGTTATGATCTATATGACCTTATTATTTTTATTGTGAGTATTAGGCTTATCATTATTGCTGATCACTGTTGTTGTGCTATGATATTGTAATATTTACCATTATATAATCAGAGGAGCATAGAACAGTTTATGAAAGTTTCACTCTACAATACAATAGCAAAATATATAAATATGTATAGTATTTTTATGTTACATTAATCGGTGTCTAGCACACCTTCCGAAGGAAAGGATATGGACCAGAAGACATTGCAAGTACTACATGATATTTAGACAGACTTAAAGAAGTTCCAGATCTATACTTGTGCTCTTATTATTTCAGTTAGTTTGCCTTTAATGTAAATAAACATGTGCAAACAATACTTGCTCTTGTGAATTTATTTTGATGTTAATTACATTTACTTACAAATTCATCATCATCATGTTGATATGCTATATTGTTACTATAAAACTCATACGACAAACATGTCTTCTAATATCTTCAATTGTTGCGTATACCGAGCTGCAGCGGACACATTAATGACTTGACTTGGACCCATTTTGCAAGCTGTCTCTTTAATACCGCGTGGTTTGCTGCTGATTGGGCTGACATTTTTGACACACCCACCAAACCAGAGAAAACATATCTCAAACCCTTGCACACCGTTTCCAGGAAACGTGTCGTTCAACCCGTAAACCGTAGCAAAACGTTGGGCACCGGTCTGAGCTTGAACGGGCCCCAGAACTGTCAGTCTTGACCTGTTTTTATAATGGTCTTGACACTGCAGTCACGCCATCTACGCCTTCATGGCTATCACTACCACACAATGCCATGTAGATGCGCAACAAAATTTTAGGCGTAGATGACTTTAGTGTCTTGACCAAAGAGTCCAGAAGACCAAGAGGCGAAACTCTGTAGAACGTTCCATTGCAACAGCGACTCGGCAGTCCACTCACTATAGCTGTCGCTGTGGCAAATATCAGCTGATTTGTTTAAAAAACCGTGCATTAAAGCTGAAATACAGCCTGAACGATGACAACAATAACGTACAATCACTACACTAGTGATCATCAAATCCTTTTAACAGTTTATTTTACAGACTTTATTTTGAAGTCTTCCCTTTTGTCACAAAACATTTTGCTCTCTAGAAACCATGTCAGTTTCGGCTGAAAATATTTCAAGTTCAAGTGTTAGCATTATAAGCACTGAATTAATAACAACATGAAATTAATTAAATTAATTACAGTAAAATTAGGAATGTTGGATAATAAATATGTAACAGGAATATAACAGTTTGACAGTAAACTGTTTTTGCAGTATTGTCTTATATTAATGTCCATTAAAGGAAGACTGTAAAAAAACAAAAACAAATACCTTTTTATGTAAAAAACAAAACAAAAACACATGTACAGCCACTTTCTCCAAAATTGTTTAATTATGACAGACACAACAATGCATCATGTTCTAGATCATTTTGTAGTGTGCTTCAGGGGATTGAAACGTACAATATATATTTCAGACCTAGTGGAGTAATAGTAAATAATAAGTAATTGTAAATGTGTAAAGTTGCATAAGCTCATTATAACTTAGTGCCATCCATATAAATCATTATTATGCTTTCTATGGCTAGGACCTGCAGTCCTAAAAGGATTTAAGTTTACTACTACACTGTAAAAAAAAAAAAAAATTCACCCGTTTCAACTTAAAAACTTAAGTTTTGTGGCTGCCTTAAAATTTTAAGTTAAATCAACTTAAAAGTACAAGTCATTTCAACTCACCATTTTAAATCTTGCCTATGCTGAATTGCTTTATTGAAGTTAATTTGACTTCACAATATTTGCTGTTTCAACTTATTTAACTAAGTTTAAAAAAGTTTTAACAATACACTACATTTGTTTGAAACATTTACATTTTATTTTTTTTCTTGCAGTGTTTATAAACAGGTTTTTAATATTAAGAACAGTACATAACCTGCCTGTGCATGCTAATGTGTGAATGCCAGTATATGTATACAACAAGGGTACAAAAGTAGCAAAAAACTGTTTAACAAAACTGTTTAGCAAAAGACTGGTTAACAAAAGAACTGTCATGCAAAGCTGAAAATATACTCATACCTCATGGGAAACAACCACTGTGACAAGCTTGAAAAAAAAAAAAAACACAAATGTTCATAACAGTCCATTTTTTCTTGAACATTTAAAATGAGAAAGGTGTCCTGTAGTGCACCATCGTAGTCTTCGTATTAGGAAGCCAGCTTGCATGCCCTTCTTGTATGAAGTGTCTCACCATGAGCCTTTAAAATCAGAAAATAACAGAGTAAAAATTACTAATAGTTGGTTATTCTATATACATTACACACTGACAAACTTCAATATACACAAATACTTTAAGAAACACATTCAATATTTTGAATAACAAAAAAAAAAAAGTTATGGTTTAAAGCAGGGGTGTCGAATCCTGCTCTGAGGGTCACTGTCCTGCATTGTTTAGCTCCATCCTTAATTAAACACATCTAAATCAGTTAACTAAGGTCTTACTAGGCATACCAGAAACTTCCAGGCAGGTGAGTTGAGGCAAGCTGTAGCTAAATTCTGCAGGAGAGTGGCCATCCAAGACAGAGTTTAGACACCTCTGGGTTAAAGTTTCCCTATACTGCTTTTGTGAGTAACAGGGATGTAACAATGTACTCAAAGTCGGTTGAAAATCGATGTAAATATGTGATTCAAGTTGACTGAGATGTTAAACAAATCAAGATACACGTTTTAAACAACAAGGGCTGCTGAAGCTGTATGACCGCACTTTACAAGCGCTATGGCAGCAAACATTTCGCCAAGTTAATAAATAGTAGCAAACATGATGGCAGATTTTTGATGAGGTATGATAGAGGCTTGGCTTTCTGATTACTATAAATGAACGCGACGAGGTGGCAACAGACAAAACAAAAACTGTGTGTAAATACACATACAAAGTTATAAAGGATTTGTTCAACCAAAAATGAAAATTCTGTCATCAATTACTCACCTCATATAATTTCAAACCCATAAGACCTTCGTTCATCTTCAGAACACAAATGAGGATATTTTTGATGAAATCTGAGAGCTTTCTGACCTTCCATTGGCAGCAACACAACTGACCCATTCAAGGTCCAGAACGGTAGGAAAGACATCATTTAAGTAATCCATGTGACTCCTGTTTAACCTCAATCTTATGAATCAACACGAGTGCTTGCTTTGTGCAAAAAAAAAAAAAAATTACCACTTTATTTACAATAAAATATTATTCAAAGCTTGTTCATGCTACAATGTCAACTCTAGCGTGAACACAACAGACATGCTTCATGATGCTCTTGTGAGCGTGCGCTGCAGATCAATATTTTTTAGAAAATAAAGTGGTAAAGTATGTTTTTTGCTCAAACAAAACATTTAAGTTGCCTCATAAAACTGAGGTTAAACCACTGGAGTCACATAGATTACTTTAATGATATCTTTCCTACCATTCTGCACCTTGAATGTGGTTGCGTTGTTGCCAACGGAGGAACAGAAAGCCCTCGGATTTCATCAAAAATATTTTTGTTTGTGTTCTGAAGATGAACTGAGGTCTTACAGGCGTGGAACGACATGAGAGTGAGTAATTGATGACAGAATTTTCATTTTTGGATGAACTATCCCTTTAATAAGCCAAACCACACTGACCGGTGGATCTGCAGCTCCAATCGCAGCGACCTTGTTTCCTCGCTCCTACATCTTCCAGCCCATGACCCGGAAACCGATCGAACTCAGCTGTCTAACGATCTAATGATAGAAATGTAGGGAAAAAAACTCAAAAGTTGTTCAAATGTTGGCTTATCTTTATAAGATATGGTTTATATTATTTACTTAGGACAGAAATGCAAAACTTACCCTTCATCAAGTCTCAGACTCACAGTCAAACATGTGCCTGTAAAAAACAGAAAAACACAAATGTATGGGGGAAAAAAAAAAACCCTTTAAAGTGGTACAAATATTAACTTATCTTATGATATAGTTTGTACTCTTTATTTGGTACAGAAATGCAAAACTTACCCTTCATCCAGTCTCAGACTCACAGACAATGCCTGTAAAATGAGAAAAAAACACATATGTAAGGGGATCAAAAAAAATATTTAAAGTGGTTCAAATGTTGACTTATCTGAAGATATAATTCATCCTCTTTATTTAGTACGGAAATGCAAACTTACCCTTCATCCAGTCTCAGACTCACAGACAAACGTGTGCCTGTAAAAAGAAAAAGAAAAAAAAAAAAACATTAACATTAAATTTGTAACTTAAATTTACTTGTAAACAACACACACACAAGCAATGAAATTTCATACACAACAGCCTCATAACCCATAAATAATCTGAGCTGCCTAGTAAAAAAAAAAGAAAAAGAAAAACATATTAAGATGGATAGTGATCCTCACTGTAATGTGCTCGGTCATCATAGCCAACAAAGAGAGGTAAACATGAAATTGTTGGTTACCTGCTAATTACAGTTATGCCCAAAAATGTACACAAACCTTTTACAGACTTTTTGTTCATGATTAAAATATGACCGATTTATACAATATAAATGTTTTGCATTCACTGTTACTTGTAATCTGTTACCAGTAAGCAATTTGCAATCGTAAAAAAAACTTATATATAAAATATATGATGGCCAATAAAATAACAAATGGCACTGAAAACGAGCTTGTGAGGAACAGATGTAACTTTACAGTGCATTTAACTGATTGTCATGTTTAACAACATGCCAGTTGTTCGACTGACAAAAACGTCTGTCTAAAAAGTAGTCATAAATGAACAAGTTTAACAATTGTTTGAATCGTGGTCTCTTAAATCATATTAAGAAGTTTCCCAGCAAACAGGGGACGTCCCCTGGACGTTCCGAACGTCCGTTTAGGTCCGCAGTACGTCCGCCTTGTAACGTTCGCGGGTGGACGTTCGAAGGACGCCCGGTTCGCAGATGGACGTTCTGAGGACGTCCACTTACGTCCGCATTTGGTCCTCTTTTTGACGTTCGCTGGTGGACGTTCGGAGGACATTCGTCCAAGCCAGTTTGCAAACGTCCCTGTTTCGTCCCTCATCTGCCATTTCCATTACAACACTTGAAAAATCCAGTCGCCCATGCGTGGGCTTTTATCAGACCTGATACCTTGCAACTCAGACAAAGAGAGTTGACAAAATTAAAATAAAATATAAACTCATATTGGATTTTAAAGGGTATTAGGGTGAAGTCAGCTAAAATGGGCTATCAGGTAAAATGGGCTATATAAGGTTGTAGCGTCATATCTCTTAAAATTTTTATAGTCAGTCACAATAACTGATCTTGCATTGTTGCTTCAACACTTGTTGACATGTAACAATAATTTTGATTAGGGTTAGGTTTCTTAAGGCAGGCAGGGCTGAGTGTTACATTAAGCTTGTCAGAGAAATTGTTAGATAAGTGAGCCACATAGTAAATTTCATTCATCACTAATAAGGGTAGGGCTACTAAAGCAATTCTAAGTATGCTTACCAACAAAGTTTGTTAAGACATGCTCTTTCAAATAAAACATTTTAATTTAAAAAAAGAAACTTCAGTTTTCTGAAAAAGGTTATTTTAGGTAGAAATGGTTGGTTAAGCTAAAATGGGCCACAATTTTTCAGGTAAAATGGGCTGCATGCACACACATTTTTACACAGAAATTGAGGGTGAAAATAAGTTTATAGGCCTAGATATGTATGCATACAAAATCTAGTCTTAAAAAAAAAAATACACAAAAATACACACATAAACTACCAGTCAAATGTTTTTGAACAGTGAGATTTTTAATGTTTTTAAAGAAGTCTCTTCTGTTCACCAAGCCTGCATTTATTTGATCCAAGGTACAGCAAAAACAGTACATTTCAAAATATTTTTGCTATTTAAAATAACCGTTTTCTATTTGAATATATTTTAAAATGTAATTTATTCCTGTTATCAAAGCTAAATTTTCAGCATTGTTACTCTAGTCACATGTTCCTTCAGAAATCATTCTAATATTCTGATTTGCTGTTCTAGAAACTTTTTTTATTCAGTTGAGTATTTTTTTTTTTTCAGGATTATTTGATGAATAGAAAGATCCAAAGATCAGCATTTATCTGAAATAAAATGATTTTGTAACATTATACAATATACCATTCAAAAGCTTGGAGTCGATGGTAAAAAATATTTCAAAATGTTACTGTTTTTGCTGTACTTTGAATCAAATAAATACAGGCTTGGTGAGCAGAAGAGACTTCTTTAAAACACATTAAAAATCTTACTGTTCAAAAACTTTTGATTGGTAGTGTGCATGCACACAAAAGACACCAATGCACAGAAACTCACACCTATACAACATGATCAGTTCATTTGTAATTGCATTGTTTAATGAAATATTCATTCAACTTTCAATTTAATGAAATGCATGGTGCTGGTTCTATGGCACACTAAAGACAATAGTGTCAATTTACTGTTAAAAATAATAATGATTTCAGCCGAAATTACCTGTGTTGTTTTCTTTTTATATTGGCCCATTTTACCTGAATGTTGTGCCGTGGCTCAAGAAGGTACCTGCTGATACTCTAACTCTCATAATTTTAAAACAATTATACTTTTTGACATTTAAAAATATATATACATATTTAAGAGACCCATGCTAATTTATAAAAATATCATTAGTTCTCATGCATAGCTTATTTGATGGTATTATAAGTCATTTACCAAGATGTGGCCCATTTTAGCTGACTTCACCCAAACAAAATATCTTTTTTTAACTGTGATAATCAGAGGTGGGTAGAGTACCCAAAAACTGTACTCAAGTAAAAGTAAAAGTACTTGAAGAAATATATACACAAGTAAAAGTAAAAGTAATAGTCTGAATAATTACTTGAGTAAGAGTAAAAAAGTATCGGATAAAAAAACTACTCAAGTAGTTAGTTACTAGTTACTTTGGATCATGTACTGAAAATAGTCTATTTTTATTTAGATATATAAATTTTATCTAAATATCTCTCTCTCTCTCTCTCTCTCTCTCTCTATATATATATATATACACACACACACACTGCCATTCAAAATACTTTTAATGTTTTTTTTTTTTTTTTATGTAATTTATTTCGGTGATGCAAATCAGAATTTTTATCAGCCTGATTTATTATCAATGCTGTTCTTTTACAGCTTTCTATTCATAAAAGAATCCTGAACAAAATGTCACAGGTTCCAAAAAATATAACATACCTAACCAGCAGATGCTGTTTTTTTTTCAACAACACTGATAAATCAATATATCTGAATGATTTCTGAGGGATCATATGACTCTGAAAACTGGAGTAACAGCTGTTAAAAATTCTGATTTGCATCACTGAATTGAATTAAATTATATTTTAAAGTATATTAATTATGTATTATAAATGTGTATGTATATAACCTCTGACACGGAGAAGAGTGAAAACTCCTCACATGACCGCTACAGAACATCTGAACATAACGAAACAAATCTTCTTCCGTCTGTTCTGCAAAATGTAAACAAATGTAGCCTTTATTTCTGCAAGCGTAAATATTGTGAAAATATCAATATTAATTGTGTCTAGGCAAAGGCATTCCTCCTGGAACTAACGCGGGTTTGGCGGGTGTTCATTTCATATTCTGTGACAGCTTATTTAATGAATAAATTATACATTGTATTTAATGTGTAAGCTACATGTACAACAAACTGGTAATGTCATAATAGTATCGTGTACTGTAATCGAATCTCTACCTGTGGAACCGACAGCACACGCGGTGTTCATCTAATAAAGATCTTCATAGCTAGCAAACCATAGCCTTTGCAGATTTGCTTTCAGCTGACTGTAGATCCAAAGCCACGTCTTCAACGCTCTTGATGTTACAACTCTTCAGTGAGAACCGCTTCAGACGATCAGCGCGTGCGGCAGAACTGAACGAATCATTCAAACTGATTCGCGAACCGATTCACTGGTTTGCCAATTGGTTTGATCAAGCCTTCGAACAGAATTGACTCAAAAGAATGAATCATTTGCGAACGGGCATCGCTCATTACCCAGAAAAAAGTAGACGGCGCGTTTGGAATAAATTGAAGGATTTTTAACTTGATTATTAATTAAGATATTAAGATTATTAAGATAAAGTAACGAGAGGAGCGTCGCCCACAGTAACGAAGTAAAAGTACCGTTTTTTCACTAAAAATGTACTTGAGTAAGAGTAAAAGTACCCATTTTTAAATATACTCTAAAAGTATTAGTTACCCAAAAAATTTACTCAAGTAAATGTAACGAAGTAAATGTAACTCGTTACTACCCACCTCTGGTGATAATAGAATGCAAAATGCAAAAAAACATTTTTTTTTTTTTGTTTTGCAGATTGATATTATTATTATTATTACTATAGTATAATATATTTGAATTAATTGTAAAATGAAGTTAATGTTAAATTAATAATTTTCATTTCTTGAAAAAGAAAATAGGAGTAACTTCTGTAATTAAAATGTCATCAAATCAGGAGTCTGTTTTCAGCATTTAAACATCAAAATCATGATACCCTTCAATAATGTAACTGAACATATAGGCTACAATTAGGTTTATGTATTCCCCATGCATGAAGAAAATAAGGTTGCATCCCAGGAGCTCTAAAAGAATGTTACAGAGTAATGAATGCAGGAAAACATGAAGAAAAGAAAGTGGAAAATAACACAGGTAAGACACATAAATTAATTATTTCCATTTCCATTTTAAACTGTTGGTTAGCCGACAAGAAAAATTATTTAGGAAAATTATTATTTTAGTTATTGCATTTAAGACTGCTATACCAAGTGCAGCTCAAAAATAAATAAATAAATAAATAAATAAATAAATAAAATTTGTGTAATAAAGCCACATTAGGAGATAGGCTACAAGCAAGTGTCGATCAAATGAGCACATGATCGAACGACATCACTTTAGGGCACTCAGCATGTATCCATGGCAACGCGCAGCTGCTTAGTGACAGGTAACGGTCCTCGATGATTTCCTCAGAGACACGGCCTTGAGTTTTAGCTTTTTTCGGTCGAAAAGGTATTTATACTTTTATATTTGTAGACATTAGCTACTGTAACCAATTTGTATCTTGTAATGGTTACATTTTATGAAAAGTTTACCTTTTTAAACGTTTGCTGAAGATGTCCGTCGTGTACGACTGCTGATCGTTAGCCTGTGAACACTTTCGTTAGCTAACGTTAGCATGAAAAGCTGAAATGATGAAACATATATAATATTGACAGATATTGAACTTACATTTTGAATTTCCATATGGTAAAAATACACACTGAGATGCCTATATGAGCCAAAAAGCCCATTTGGGACGGCCTATCTTCATATGTGCGCTAATTTCGGACCGCTTGGTCTAAATCCAAATTGTCAACAACAACAAATCTTGTTTCAATGGATAAACGGTAGTCCTAGACATATTAAATCAATCATCACACTACTTAATGTGTTCATTTTGTTGTTTTAGGTTATAACACAACGGGAAGAATTGCCATAAGACTAACCCCACAGCTGACAACCACACACACACACACACACACACACACATACACACGGAAAAAGCACCGCAACTTTAATTGTTCAATTAAAATAAACGTATTTTGCTCCATACAACGTGTCTGTTATCTTTGATTAGCCTAAAAGTCAAATAAAATGATATTCAGAGAACTTAAAGCGAAAGTCCCCTAAACGTCCCGAATGGCCGCTGCACGTCCTCGTGAAAGTCCGGAGGATGTCTTTGCAGACGTCCGCTCGACGTCAAGGGGACCCTACACGCTGACGTCCGGGGGACGTTCGCAGAGGTCGTTTAGGGGACGTCCTGGGGACCTTTTTTTTGTTAGCTTGGTTCATATGTTCATCTAGTTTGAACAGAACAAACTTTACTGACAAAACTGGTGATGTGTAGTTCATGCTCCTAGAAAACAGCTCGGGGTCGTCTACCTCTAGATAGGTCACTTATATTATCCTAACTTGTATGCACGGTTGATAAAAATATTAAAGTTACGCTTAACTTTACTCAGTAACGAATACTTAACACGCTCGAAGTCTGACTGACTGGAATAACGTTAAACTTCCAGTGGCGCGAAAACGCGGAGCTTGCACAGCAAAGCCAACCGATACGCACTTTAACGGTAAAATACACCTATAATCGCTCAAATTGCCCATTTTAACGATGTTTAACAGGTGGAGAAACAATTTTGTTTTAAATGGGACTTGTAACGTTACATTACAATCTGCAGTGCTAATGCAGCACAGCACACCGGCCACCATATCAACTGCAAAACTTGAGGTAAACACTGTTCGAAAAACGATGACAGAACATAACTAATTATACTATATTCTGCTAAAATGAACAATCATCTCCCTAAATTTATATTACACAAGCATTTACTCACCTCATCCTCGACGTTGAATGCTTCTTCGCGCCAACCGAACGACTGACACCTTCGTCAAGTTCATGAGTTGTTCGTCTGAAATTCCTCCGCGATTTAGTTAGTTCGCTGTATAGTCTGCCCATTGTTTCCTTCTTTTCATGTTGCACTGGATGTCTTTATGTATTAAACATGAGTCTAATGTCTAGATTTGCAGAATATATATATATATATATATATATATATATATATATATATATATATATATATATATATATATTTTTTTTTTTTTTTTTTTTTTTCTTGGTGGAAAGGATATTGAATTCGTATACAAATTTGACTCCCGCGCATTAATCCATGTTCAGAGATCTGGCCGGTTAGTGCCAATTAGAACTTAAAATGTTAAGTTCACTGAACTAAATCGGGCTCTTTGAATTTCAGTAACATTAAACTGACTTAAAAAATCAAGTTGAATCTAGTTTAACTTATACGAAATAGTTGAAATTGCTTAAATTATTTTTATGAGTTAAAATAACTTAAAAACATAAGTTGTCATGACTTTTTCATCATATCATTTGAAGGAATTTGGCTACAGTTGTCGTATTCCTCTTGTTAAGCCACTCCTGAACCACAGACAACGTCAGAGGTGTCTTACCTGGGCTAAGGAGAAGAAGAACTGGACTGTTGTCCAGTGGTCCAAAGTCCTCTTTTCAGATGAGAGCAAGTTTTGTATTTCATTTGGAAACCAAGGTCCTAGAGTCTGGAGGAAGGGTGGAGAAGCTCATAGCCCAAGTTGCTTGAAGTCCAGTCTTAAGTTTCCACAGTCTGTGATGATTTGGGGTTCAATGTCATCTGCTGGTGTTGGTCCATTGTGTTTTTTGAAAACCAAAGTCACTGCACCCGTTTACCAAGAAATTTTGGAGCACTTCATGCTTCCTTCTGCTGACCAGCTTTTTAAAGATGCTGATTTCATTTTCCAGCAGGATTTGGCACCTGCCCACACTGCCAAAAGCACCAAAAGTTGGTTAAATGACCATGGTGTTGGTGTGCTTGACTGGCCAGCAAACTCACCAGACCTGAACCCCATAGAGAATCTATGGAGTATTGTCAAGAGGAAAATGAGAAACAAGAGACCAAAAAATGCAGATGAGCTGAAGGCCACTGTCAAAGCAACCTGGGCTTCCATACCACCTCAGCAGTGCCACAAACTGATCACCTCCATGCCACGCCGAATTGAGACAGTAATTAAAGCAAAAGGAGCCCCTACCAAGTATTGAGTACATATACAGTAAATGAACATACTTTCCAGAAGGCCAACAATTCACTAAAAATGTTTTTTTATTGGTCTTATGAAGTATTCTAATTTCTTGAGATGAATTGCTGGGTTTTTGTTAAATGTGAGCCAAAATCATCACAATTAAAAGAACCAAAGACTTAAACTACTTCAGTCTGTGTGCATTGAATTTATTTAATACATGAGTTTCACAATTTGAGTTGAATTACTGAAATAAATAAACTTTTCCACAACATTCTAATTTATTGAGATGCACCTGTATACTCTTTGTCTTGACTGTGTTTAATTCTCTCCTCCTCTCACTGCAGCCGCCTACTCTCGCCTACATTTCAGGCGAGGCGCATCTCAAACAAGCTTCGTATGGAGCCTCTGTGTCGTATGTCACATCATATTTAGAGTTCTCAAGTTTTATTTATTTATTTATTTATTTATTTATTTTTGATAAAATATTACAAAAAAATATTTTATTGCTTTGCAGGAATTCTCGGAGCATCATTATGGTAACGTTAGGTCAACCTAGCCCGCTGGAAATGTTTTATATGACAGCAGTCTTTCATAAAGTAAGTCACATTCTCATAAAGTTACAAGTGGATGTTGTGCCAAAATCGGTGACCTAGCGAAAACCAACGGGTACAGAAAGAAGAGCCAAAATATAAAGTTAATAACTTTGAGTTATTATGAAATGGAGTAACATATTTTGATAGCTATGAATGTTGACTTGTAAAGATAAGCCTACTAAAGATATTCCACACTAGTTGTGGCTTGTTCTTTGCATGCTTTCATTTTCTGTTAACAAACTAGCCTAGAAAACAGCAAGAGCTACTATCTCAGGACATAACCATACTTAGTACATGTGCAGACAGCAACAGCTGCATTAATGTTTTATTTCTTCTCTGTACAAGTATTTTTATAAGTAACATTTGCTGAACAACGCCCTCTGGTCAAGAAGAAGAAGAAGAAGAAGAAGAAGTAGTTTAACTAGTTTTCAGTCACCGAGTTCTGAAGCACAGGTCTGAACAGGCTCACTAAAATTATTTAGTTTGTAAGAAGTATTTTGCAGAAATCTCCCCCAAAACTGGAAAAGGTTAAAGCAGCTCAAGTTGGAGAGAGTTGACACGAGGAGCCCGTTTCTTCCCTGGTGAGACTTTTTCTGTTGAGTCTAGTTTTGATTTTGATGACTGAGTGACATACTTTCGACATCGTCTGTCGTCAGGTCTCGACTTCATTTCATTTAAATTCATAAGTAATTTGACGATGGCTAAAAGCTGTTAGGTGTTTTAGATGTTGTACCTTTTGATTCACTTTCAAATCGACAAAATGCAAGTTAAAATTATTTCACTGCTTCTCTAATCACCTTTTCACCATAAAACCCGACAAGCGTTTCGTAGCATTATGTTCAGGCTTTAAGCTACGATGTAAGCTTGATTGGATCCGTTTGAACATGTTTGTTGTTCATAGTGTGTTCATAACAGAAATGAAAGCATGCACCCTGACCCTAAATTTAGGTGGGGCAGATTATTTTGTAAACTTTATATTCTAATCTCTGAACACAAAATTTTGTGTTATCCTGTGGTTGGCGCGCTAATGTTTATTGACAGGCTCGAAGTAATGTTACACGCACAAAATGCTGTATATCAATTGCCTTTAAAAAGCGGGTCAGTCTCAAATCTTCCCCAATGGTTCTCAATCAGAGCGCGCTGCAGTTCCCCTTTTCACCACAGATTTACGTTGCAAAATTGTGGGGCGCTGTTGAGCTCGGGAGGTCTCAGGCACCCTCCGCGCTCCCGGCAGTTGTAGGCATAGACATAATAAATAGCTAGACGCCTCATTGGCCGCTCGACCGCACGTCAACGTCGCCGCCATATTGGTGCGGGCAACTCTTCATAACTCTCATAGCGGGACATGAGAAAACATACCTGACTCGTCGGCAGCTTGGGGATCTTCAGACCGTCCCACAGTAATAAAAACAGCTCTCGGGGTATTATCTTTCACAGGTAAGAATGAACAGTTGTTTCTGGATGTTTTTTGGTCATTTTTAGTATTATGTTGACAGTTTAATTAGCCACCAGTATCAGACTATTAATAGCTAACGTTAGCGATATCGCTAGTAAGCTGTGAAAGCTGAGACTTTATAAGAAATCAAATTTTAAATGAATTCTTATGAAGTTTCAACTTATATTGTAGTTTATATCATAAAGTAAATTGTGTTATGAGCACAATATGTACAGTGAGCACTTTGACAAGACAATGTCAGACTGTCAGGATTAGAGATGGAGCTAAAGCATCTCTCTTTAATTTCACTAACGTTACTTATTTACAAAGAGTAAGTTTATCATCACTTGATTATAAGGATTTCATAGCTTATCATAAAACTGTGGACTGATTATATATTTTTTTCCTTTTTAGCCATTTGCAAACAGGACAACACAAGCCTCAAAGAAATCTGAAGAAAGCCTGTTCTCTGCATTTCCAAGAGACTAAACCTCCACAGCCTAATGTTGTATTTGTACTAGTTTAAACCCAGAATAGCCCTGAATGAATGGCCAGAATGACCCTGATCATATTCAAACCACTCTCTCGCTCTCTTTCTCTCTCTCTGCCAGGAACAGACCTCCAGGAGCAATTTTTAACCTTTGTAAGGGTACTTTTTTATAACAATATCATTTAATATAATTACCTTATTAAATGTTTCTGTCTTTTTTGGCAAATATTTACAAATAACCAGTTTCTTCAGTCAATCACAAGACTGCATTTTACTTGCTATTATTCATCTGTTGTTATTTATTTATTTATTGTGGTATTACACATATAATTTGTGCTATTATAAATCTATTATATCACTTACATTATTGTACTGTTGTACTCGCTTTTTATATTATTCACTTTACTACAACTTGTACTACATATACTTTTTAATATTACATATCAGTTTTACTATATTTTTACTGTGCACTGTATCAGTGTATATTAGTTTACCACTGTAACTGTAAGTTTTACTGGATCCATAAAGGATTATCAGTTACATGTGTTATTGTTTGTGGTGTTTATCTGTATAGAGTGCTATGAAAATAAAAAGCAGACTACCAGTGTGTCACTTTTTTATTTGTATTTGCTGATTTTATTCAATTTTCTCAATGATGGTAAATTATTAGTGCTTAAAGATGTATTATTTCGATTTTTTCCTGTATTTCAAAGCGAATGAGCTGTGTTCTGACCTGAAGCACGAGAAAAGCTAAAATGTTGGGGTTGAAGACAGAGAAAGCAATGAAACAACTTAATTTCATTTAATGTACATTAAAATTACATTACATGTATATGTCACAGTTATACTACATTAATATTAGAATTGTTAACAGAAAAAAAAATCAAATCAACACGAGTGTGATTGTGAGCTTTCACAATTTCTTACGAAAATTAATAATTTTCCAAGCCTAAATAAATAACTGGAGGCAGAGTTATTTTTAAGTCCATGTAGATCACAAACCACTGAAATCGGTTGATAAATGTAAACGTTATCGTGTTTTTATCCAGAAAAACCGCAGCTCCCCCGTTTACCTCCATTTGTTTTTAAGGCAGTCTTGCCCACACAAACATGGCGGACGCGTTGACGAATCGCAGCAACGGCTCAAAGCGGCCAATGAGGCGTCTAGGTATTTTATATGTCTATGGTAGGACCGCCCTTAAAGGACCCTAGTTTTTTGTGACAGCGCCACCTACCGAGTCGGAGAACTCTATCTATTTAAAAATATAATAAGAAGTAGAATAAGACAAATAAGTTACCAATTATATGAATTTAGTATTAATAAAAAATTAATTTGTACAACAGAGGTGGCACAGAAGAACACAAAAGTGGCTTGTAGGTACATTTTCAGACGTTTAATGAGGCTCAGAGGTGGCATGAGTGCAATTCAATTAATAAATTCATGTGGAGATTAATGTTTTAAATATACAATTTTGAATACAGAACTATTAAATGATTTAAATAACTGAAATTATACAGTAGCCCCTCAACTGAAACCGCCAGCAGGTGGCGGTAAGTCACTGATTTTATCACTGAATCATTCATGAAATTGTTTCGATTCGAACGGCTGATTCATTCAGGAATGAAGCAAGTGACTGTCTTTATGAATGGGGAATCATGAATCACTGACTCACTAGATTTGTTCAAAAACGCACTTTCATTCATGAATCTGATATGATTCACCGCTGTGTTTGCTTTTAGATATGCGCTGCAGCTCAGTTGTTACTTTATTTGAAACTATTTTCGTTGATAATATAGAGCAAAATCATGCAGTACTTATTTATTGATCTGTTGTATTAAATCAATATCACATTGGCAAACTCTCTTAATAATAATTAAAAGCTGTTACTCTCCTGATCGCGATCTGTGGGCACACAGAAAATGAGAGTAGGCGAGTGAGTCCCCAAGACTCAAAAAGCACGTGCAGATGTGATACATTCCGTCTGAACCTGCGGGAATGAGTAGAATTATTATTAACAGCCGCAATCCCGCACCGAAACTCAAGTTCTGCTCCGTGTTCTCTGCTAATAACCCGACTGTGAATGATGAGAGCAGTGTTACTATGTTGTCAGTGAGGAGCTGCAGCGTGGCGGGGATGATTTTGGTGTGCTGGCAGAACAACAACAACAACGCGCTACATGTTTCTTTTCCCTTCATTTTTTCCAATTAACAGAAATCCGTCGTTAATCCCTGATAACTATTAAAATGGAGTGAACACGGATCAGTTTTTCATTGAGCGGGAATATAAACCCGGAGTGATTACAGAACACTGAGAGAGGAACCTGCTTCAGCTCCACTCCAGGCTTTGATCACATCCCCCTCAGCAGCCTGAATACACCTCCACTTTCCTTAATTTAAGACCTATTCAAACTAAAATTAAGACATTTATTACACTATTTGAGAAATTTAAGCCTATTGACGGCCTTAAAATTAGGAAAAGTGAATTTAAGACATTAAAGACAGGCGGGAACCCTACAAATGACGGAAATCCATCATAGACTCGCTGCAATTAACGGAAATCCGTCGTAGCGATGGAGAACTTTAATCCCTGTACATTTAATAATGACTTGCCTTTTATTATTAACCTTGATATTAACCGAGATTCCATCCTCTGACCTAGATTTAAAAAGATAAAAGTAAAAATTAAGAGTATGCAACACCTGTCACAGGTAACAATCAACAGAAATTCATTCTTACCTGATGTGAGCAAACCAAGGAAATGTCCCTCTGATGGGCCTACAAAAAGGGAAAAATTAAGAATGAAAAACATAGCTATTAGGCTAACCCAATATTGGTTGTAATTGGTTTTGTGTCTTCTTTACTGTTCTACTGGAGAAAAAAAGTCTCCCACACCTTGGATGACCTGAGGGTTAGTAAATTAACAGCAAATTTTCATTTTGGGGTGAACTATCCCTTTAAGGTGTGTCACAGGTGTACAGTAAAACAAAATTAATATATAAAATTGTTCACTTAACATAAAAATTGCATAAAATCAAACAATGCAAGGTTTTCCCTCCCACGAAATTCAAATAAGGTCGATGGCACTAATAAGTTTGTAGAAATATGTTTTACGTTTTTTTTTTCTCAGGAAGAAAAGTCAAAATCGCGCTCAGCCTGCGTGTGCTGTCACACACTGTGTTCAAACATAAACATTACACTCTCACTACTGTGTCTGGTAGGGTTTGGTGGAAAAACAAAGTGAAATATATTTAATGAAACTTACCTTGGCCGCTCGTTGGTCTGGACGCGCGTTCATGAGACTCGTCGCAGACTCGCAGTTCACTCGGATTTATCCAGAAAAACACATCAGTTGTAACGGAAGATGAATAGTGAAATACACATGAAATGAAATCAATACTACTTCTTTTCTCTGAGGTGAATCCGTTGTGTTCGTAGCAAAGTAAAGGATCAGCATCTGTCAACTGTCGTCATATAAAGGGAACTCACTGTAAAGAAAGTAAGTTAAGTTACAAGGATTTATATATATATATATATATATATATATATATATATATATATATATATATATATATATATATATATATATATATATATATAATTATTTTTAAGCGTTATGTTTTATGTCAAGTGTTTTTAGTAATCTTTTATTACTTACCTCTATAAAAAAAAAAAAAAAAAAACCCTTTGCCCTTACCCTTTAGGCCTGGTCTCCGTCCGTTTGGCATTTGAAATCTGTTTTCCCGCGCTTTGATTTGATTGGCGGTTGGCAGCCAGCTTTAGCTGCATTACTGTCACCTAATGGACTGGATTGTGGCGCATGAAAAAACCCTCTGAATTCTCTCTATTCTCCTTAGGTAATTCATTAAATGTATGTAAATTCCACATGATTTAAATCTAATAATTATAATGAATATATAAATTATAAATAATATAAATTATAATTATAATTTAAATGTTTAATTATAATTTAAAAATATTTTGATTTAAAAATAAAAATGTTTAAGTTAATGAACTGGATGACCACAAGAATTATAAGGACATTCATTGGAGCATTTAGTCATTATCAGTCTCTGGCTGAATGTACTCCTCTAGCTAGCCAAAAACAGGTAATGAACACATTAATTACTAATGTAAAAACATTACTTGTACTGTTGCTGCTAATAATAATAATAATAATAATAATAATAATAATAATAATAATAATAATAATAATAATAATAATAATAATAATAATAATAATAATAATATCCAGCTGGTTTATCTGAGTTCTATCTAATGGTCACAGTTCTTTGTTAATCCACACACTCAGCAGACAGTTTTATTTATTTAACGGTTCTGCTAGTGGTGACGAGTTTACACAATTTACAGAATTTATTGTTTGATGAGCATGTGCTCACTACATTTCAGGAAAATGTACCATATTTAAGTGTTGAATGAGGGATTGACAGTCTAAAGTTTCACCAGTGAAATACTGACCAAAAATAAACATTGATTCAATATTTGTCTTTTCAACACTGAAAAGCATTGAATTTTCAACCTCGACCAAAATGATGCTTCTGATGGACGACAGCTCAGTTGGGAGAGCGTTAGACTGAAGATCTAAAGGTCCCTGGTTCAATCCCGGGTTTCGGCAGATGTCCCCTGCCTTTTCCTTTTGTTCGAGGGGAACAGAGACCAAAATTCACTGGGATCCAACCCCACTGTCAAACTGCTTCCCCACAGCGCTATCTGTCTCCCAGACGGCCACTAACGAAGCAGTGTTTGTTCCGTGATGTAATGGTCAGCACTCTGGGCGCTGAATCCCACGATCTGAGTTCAAATCTCAGTGGAACCCGTGTTCTTTCTTGCGGCAAAAAAAAGTAGAAAAAGCACAAGTTCGTTGGTGCTGCTGGCGAGCCTGTAAGTGATTTATGCTGCGTCCCAATGTGCCTACATATACTACGCCCTTAAAGTATGTACTCATTTTGATGAAGAAAAAGTACACACTTTTGAGTGTGTAGTAGAAGAGTAGGCAAGCTTTAGGACATACTATCACGTCACACAACTGCGTCTTTAACGGACCGCTCTGTCGCATCTGGTACATGCACCCTGTCACTGTAAACTGGCCTGTCAATCATCTTGTCACAGTCAATATCCTCCGCATTTAATTTAATTTAACTTCCTACCGTATTGGAGAGAAAAGAAATAGCTCGCTGATCTGCCAGTCGCGGGTCTTTCATGCGGAGAACTCTGCTCATATTGTCTGTGTAATGATGCATTTAAAAGTTAACGACCAAATGGATGTTTATAAAAGTTCACATTGCTGGTGCAGCTGAAATATAACACAGATAACAATAAATAAATATGTTTTACTAAGTTAAATGTTGATTATTAGTAACTCAAACCAATTTTTATAAACCGCTCTACCTAACCGTCGATCGCGCACATCCGCCACATTTGTAATTTATTTTAACGCGTTTTATTAGTGTTGGTAGTTCTCGACCGAATCCTTCGCCAAAGTGCAATGGATTGTGGGTAATTTTAGCCATTAAAGTGTGCACGGATCCACACTTCAAACATTTACCTGAAAAAGTAGACCATCCGGGGACTTTTGGCATAGTCATTTCAACATACTATGCTTTGGGACACACGTATTCTAATCTCACATACTATTTAGATTGGATAGTATGAACATTGGGACGCAGGGCAAGTCTTTGCGGCCCTGTGAGCAACAGCTGTTCCTATCAAGGTTCCATAGTGTAATGGTTAGCACTCTGCACTCTGAATCCAGCGATACGAGGTCAAATGGCGGTGGGAGTTGTTTTGCCACCAATTTGCACAGGACACGCTCCGAAAAACATTTTGGCAGCAGTGAGCCCCAAAAGCGCAAGTAGGGAGTGTCGCTTCCTGGCGTCAACGTGCAGTCTGTCTCTTTAGGGAAGTGAGCGTAAAAAGGCAGGACCCAGCTTGGAGAATGCGGGCATCGGTCCCACTACCTCTCGCATGCTAAGCGAGCGCTCTACCACTTGAGCTAATTCCCCTGGCCGACGCTGGGTGGGGTCCATCTCTCCCAAACACGCTTTCGAAGAGCGACCGCTATTATAACGGGCTTGATGAAAAGAGGCCATCTCTCCTCTGTGCTGGCACCTTTGCACTGGCCGCCATTTAGTTGTAGAATTAACCGAGAGATTGTGCTTTTGTTTTTGAGGCCCTTCTTGCTCTTGTTGCCCCAGTATATATGTGTTTGGATTCCTGTATTATGTAGGCTACCTTTGAATCACTCAGGTCGTGCGGCCAGCTTCTCCCCTCTGTTTCCCACACTGGCTTAAAGTCTAAGGGTTATCTCCCTAAGATCCCGCTACATCAGCCGTTCTTAATCCTGGTCCTCGAGACCCCCTCGCTCTGCACACTTTGTAGATTTGTCTTACCGCTTCAGGGCTTTGTTCCATTCGATTGTAATCGCCCTGCGAAGTGGACGTCACAGGAAATTCCGCCTTGATTCCACTTCGAAAGAAGTGTATATGCTCCATTCAAAGGGTATTAAAATGCGCGCTCCTGATGTTACTTCTATGCAAATCTCATGATTACGGTTAAATAACCCTTCACACTTCTGGAGTAAGTTTTGTCTGTGTGTGGAGACGCTGCAGACAGTGGTGTCACGCAAACCTGTGTTTTTAAGTGAAGTAAACTTCAGACGATTTCCTGTGTGCAGGGAGTAGAGAACAGTGAGCACTATCTAGGGAACATGTCAATCGGAACAAAGTTCACTCGTGGAGCTCTCTTCTAACGAGCTGATGATCTGAATCAGGTGTGTTAATCAAGAGAGACATGCAAAATATGCAGTGAAATCCCCTCTGTTTCCCACACTGGCTTAAAGTCTAAGGGACATCTGACCATTTCAGCTGTCCTCCCTAAGATCCCTCTACATGTTAGGTCCAGCCCCATTTTTAAATCCATTCAGAAGGCAACTTTCCTTCGTTTGCCTTTGACACTGTCTGGAGGTGTTTGATTACTTCCACGTTAGTTCATGGTCCTTCTTTGGTTGTTGCTGTAGTTGTTTTTTTTTCTAAGCAAAGCACTTATGGCTCGTTGGTCTAGGGGTATGATTCTCGCTTTGGGTGCGAGAGGTCCCGGGTTCAAATCCCGGACGAGCCCATGATGAGGCTTAGTCCTGATGTCCTCTTGTCTCTTTAGGGTCACGAGCAATCAGACAGTTTTTGCTCAATTGGGCAGAAACTCAAGCAAAGCCGGGCCGGTTAGCTCAGCTGGTTAGAGCGTGGTTCTAATAACGCCAAGGTCGCGGGTTCGATCCCCGTACTGGCCAGCCTCTTTTGCTCTCTGGGAGCTCAGCTCTGCTCTTCTGGCAAAGTGACTGGTGGTCTCACGGAAACCCCCACTGGCTAAAGAGTGCACAATTGTGGCCGAAATAGCTCAGTTGGGAGAGCGTTAGACTGAAGATTTAAAGGTCCCTGGTTCGATCCCGGGTTTCGGCAGATGTCCCCTGCCTTTTCCTTTTGTTCGAGGGGAACAGAGACCGAAATTCACTGGGATCCAACCCCACTGTCAAACTGCTTCCCCACAGCCACAGCGCTATCTGTCTCCCAGACGGCCACTAACGAAGCAGTTTTTGTTCCGTGATGTAATGGTCAGCACTCTGGGTGTTGAATCCCACGATCTGAGTTCAAATCTCAGTGGAACCCGTGTTCTTTCTTGCGGCAAAAAAAAGAAGAAAAAGCACAAGTTCGTTGGTGCTGCTGGCGAGCCTGTAAGTGATTTATGCTGCGTCCCAATGTGCCTACATATACTACGCCCTTAAAGTATGTACTCATTTTGGTGAAGAAAAAGTACACACTTTTGAGTGTGTAGTAGAAGAGTAGGCAAGCTTTAGGACATACTATCACGTCACACAACTGCGTCTTTAACGGACCGCTCTGTCGCATCTGGTACATGCACCCTGTCACTGTAAACTGGCCTGTCAATCATCTTGTCACAGTCAATATCCTCCGCATTTAATTTAATTTAACTTCCTACCGTATTGGAGAGAAAAGAAATAGCTCGCTGATCTGCCAGTCGCGGGTCTTTCATGCGGAGAACTCTGCTCATATTGTCTGTGTAATGATGCATTTAAAAGTTAACGACCAAATGGATGTTTATAAAAGTTCACATTGCTGGTGCAGCTGAAATATAACACAGATAACAATAAATAAATATGTTTTACTAAGTTAAATGTTGATTATTAGTAACTCAAACCAATTTTTATAAACCGCTCTACCTAACCGTCGATCGCGCACATCCGCCACATTTGTAATTTATTTTAACGCGTTTTATTAGTGTTGGTAGTTCTCGACTGAATCCTTCGCCAAAGCGCAATGGATTGTGGGTAATTTTAGCCATTAAAGTGTGCACGGATCCACACTTCAAACATTTACCTGAAAAAGTAGACCATCCGGGGACTTTTGGCATAGTCATTTCAACATACTATGCTTTGGGACACACGTATTCTAATCTCACATACTATTTAGATTGGATAGTATGAACATTGGGACGCAGGGCAAGTCTTTGCGGCCCTGTGAGCAACAGCTGTTCCTATCAAGGTTCCATGGTGTAATGGTTAGCACTCTGCACTCTGAATCCAGCGATACGAGGTCAAATGGCGATGGGAGTTGTTTTGCCACCAATTTGCACAGGACACGCTCCGAAAAACATTTTGGCAGCAGTGAGCCCCAAAAGCGCAAGTAGGGAGCGTCGCTTCCTGGCGTCAACGTGCAGTCTGTCTCTTTAGGGAAGTGAGCGTAAAAAGGCAGGACTCAGCTTGGAGAATGCGGGCATCGATCCCGCTACCTCTCGCTTGCGCCTACTGTATCCCACCGATTGAGCCAAAGTAAGCCCAAAGTAAGCCCACACGAGCCAATCGCGTTTCTCGCTTGGGCTTACTTTGGGCTTACTTTTGACCAATCACGTTTCTCGCTTGGGTTTACTTTGGGCTTACTTTTGACCAATCGCGTTTCTCTCTTGGGCTTACTTTTGACCAATCGCGTTTCTCTCTCATTTGGCTTACATTTGACCAATCGCCGCGCGCCGCTATTATTGTCATCTTTGAAATAGGTAAGGCTGTTGTTTACTTCATTATATCGCTCATTATTTGTTCATATACAGTGTGTTTTTTGGATAATGAAACGTGCCAATTAAGCTATCTAGCATGTATAGCACACGTTTTCTTCAGTACCTGTGAACCTGTAACTTTTCTCACGAAATACAGATATGTCGCTACCGATCAGATAAGTTAAAATCATCGGCCGTCCGTTAACGTTAATTAAGCTGTATTGCTGTCAACAATGATGTGTGTATTGTGTGCAAAGTCATGATTTATGACTACTTTATACTGCATCGGGCGCATAACGTAAGCGTTCCGTACGTATGCAGCGTATGCACGGGCGCCGCTAGAGACTCTGGCCCTGTGACTGAACGTAATGATTAAACAAAAATTACTTATATTTGGTAATAATACTAGTGACCTCCTCCGATCCCCCTGCCAATCCTGGGCCCCTAGATTCGTTACCAGCACCCCATCCCCGCCCCCCAAATTACATTAAAATGTGTGTTTTAGGAACCTAGTAAAATTGATTATTATTATTATTATTGTTGTTGTCATTATTAAGTAATTATTAATAATGCTGTTGTTATTATTAATAATATCAACAACAACAATAATTATTGTTGCTGTTGTTGTTTTAATTATAAAAATGTAGACAAATATATTACTGTTTTAAATTAGAATTGTTATGTAAAATAAAATATGAATATTTGATAATATAAAATAAAAATAATGATGTTTAATAAACTGCAAAGAACAAAGCACTGTAACTGCTTCCATTACGTTAAAGTAATGTCAAATTAATAAATGTCACACTCTACAGTAATATTACAGTTCTTTTCTGATGTCATAAGCATTGACAAAGTCACTAGTAATTCTAGTTATAATGACAATCATTTTAAGACATGTAATAGACAATTACATTACTCTATTACATGTAACCAGTTACTTCATAGCACCTCAAGTGTAGTACATATCTTGTACATTTTTTTTAAATTTCTTTTTTTATTTTTTGTTTATTTCTTTTTTTTATTAACTTTTAGGAACCAGTGCCAGTGATGTGCATTTTCAGGCCTATCTCCTTGAGGGCTTGATGCGTTGGAATGATGACCGTATGGAAGACGCCATAAAAGGAGCATCCTCTATCCGGTCATACGGCAGCGCCATGAGAGAGGCTGTGGATCAGCTTAGCCGAACAGTCTTTGAGAAGCCCTGGGATGAGCGCTATCACCCTCTGGGAGCATATACAGGCAAGAAATTCATTCATTTGTTCTTTTGTAATATTCTACTAGGTTATCTATTGAGCCTTATCTATTTAGACATAAAAATATCCAGATGATGTGTCATTAGTAACCCTTTGAAATAATCAATAATTATTTTTTAAATATTTTTTGGAAAAATGAATGAAAAATTGTGTTTTATGGTCGGTCACAATTGTGACCGGTGGGATAATGTGTGTACTGCATTAACATATTTCTACAATCATAAATATTGTTATATATCTCAGCCCAGCTATATTAAACTCACACTCTATTTCATCACACTCAGTTAGTATTATTACGAATAAAAAACCTTGTACAACACTGATAGGAATACTGAGTTAAAAAAAAAAAAAAAATACAACTATCAACGTATCAAAATTGTTACTTTATTATGATATACATGATAAAATTGTTATATTAGTGCTACCAAACATCAATATTGTAACGTATTTGTAACATTTGAACTTTTAATTTAGTGCAGTATTTTTTAATTTTAGTGCAGCTTTCACTAACAACTGCAATTGGATTTATATGTATACCTAAATCCTGTTATCCCAGCGGTCACTATTATGACCATCAACATGTTTACTGATTCTATGACCTCACTCAAAAAAACTGAATAATTGTGAATTTATATATTAATACTAGACAATTTATGTTAAAACACTTTACTAGCATTTTGTTTAGGAGCTTTGATGCAGCCATCATCTTCTCATGGTGAAAACATGAAGTAAATTGCTCCCATGTGAAACTGCACATATTTAATTGAGACCCTTTTTTTTTCCATATTTTCAGGTGAATTGCTGGGAATGGAGTACCTTTACAGTCAGACTGGCAAAACACTGACTCCAGTGCTCCAGAACCCAGAGGAGGAAGACAGGCTGGTGGAGGCAGTTGATGACCAGGACCTGCAAGATGAGGGGTTTGAGGAAGAGATCATGGAGGACATCACAGTTCCAGTGCTGTATGAGGGTGAGCCCTGCCGTGATCTCGAAAACAGCCCCTCATCTTTGCCTCTGCCTCAGTCCCCAGCATCACTGGCTGAGCCGTCCACATCATTTGGTGGAGAAGGACAGCATCTTGTCCCTGCCCCTTCAGTGCTGTCACAGCCATCCAACACTGGAAGCAGTCTCTCCGACGAGGCTCAGGTAAGACACTTTAAGGGCTTTATTTAATTTGAATCTCGTTTTATTCCACATATATTAACATTAATCTGCATTTACTAGGGAGCAGTTATTGGACCCGATGGCGTCGCTGGGTGGGACAAGGTCCAGGATCTGGCTGGTTACCTGGTGGGTCTTCGTCAGGCACCTTACCTTACTGACCTGCAGGTGACAGAGGCCATCCAGCTGTGGACAGCTCTCCCTGATTCTGACAAACAGTGGGTCAACTATCAGCCTCGACATCAGCCTCAGCTCACACATGGGCGCTTTAAAGCACCGAAGCGCTCTGGAGTCACACCGGGTGTGGAGAGTGTAAAACGGTGTCTGATTGGACATCCTGGGGGTCCAGCACAGTGGCCCAGCACCAGCCGCTTGGTTGAGGCCATTTGTATCAAGCTTTGTGCCTTACACAAGTCGCCAACCAAGAAGGCTGGAGTTTGCACCCCCAGATGGTCTAAAATCCTCTCGGATTACCACCACATCCGAGAGCTGGTGCTTAACTGTCGCAGGCTGATGGATGAAACAATGATCCAGCTGTTTGAGCTAAACCAGAAGACACTCATTCAGTGGTAAGCAAGGCACATTATTTGCTTCAAATTAACTGAATACTTCTAAACATATATATAATTCAAGTAATTTATTTTTTAGGTTTCAGCGGCGGCAGAAGAATCAGGAAATGAGTGTCCTCGCTCAGGGACTGACTCCACCTGACCCAATTGCTGTGGCCGATACGCAGCTTCCTCCGCCGAGGGAAAAATTGGATGAAGCGCCATCAACATCAGGCCCAAAACATCCATTTATCCTTCCACCAAATCAAGAAGGACGGGCTCCAATTCTACGACCAGGTCGACGGCCTGCTGCTACCTCTACGGGGTGCCCCATTGCACCTGCCCCCACAGCATCAGGAGGTGTGCAGCCCATTTCAGCACCTGGCTCGCTGTTAGGCACACTAGTCCTTAACCCGGACATGACTGTGTCAATGGTCATTCCCTCTTCTGGTGCTTCAACATTCGGTGCAGTCCCAGCTCCGCCTGCTCCTGCATCTGATGCTCCTATGTCCCGTTACACCCAGAGGAACAGGCGCCGGCGGGCCCTGGAGACGGAAAGCGGAGTCCATAAGAGGAAGTATGTGCGAGGAGTTACTTTTAACACGTGCAGCAAATGTGGGCAGCCCAAAACTAAAGAGTTTGGCCATAGCCGATATGGTAATGCCACATTTTGCTCACGTGCCTCAAATGGCAAATCTTTAGATGACTGGTTGGCAGAACAGCGCCAGAAAAATAAATGCCAAACTCCACCTCCTCAATAAATAAATATCTTTCCTCTATATATTTTGTGTATATTACATGGGCCCACTCTTTCATATTGTCCCATATCCTCCTCAGTACTGTATCCTCCTCAATAAATAATATATTTTCTGTATATATTTTGTATATATTGCATGGGCCCACTCTTTCATATTGTTTGATATTGTGTGTGTACTCATTTCAATATTTGTGTGTATTAATTTTAATAAAACATTTTACTTTACATTTGAAGTGTCTTTTGATCAGATTTTATTATTACTTTTATTAGATTTTATTACTTTTTTATTTTAATTAAATCTGATAAATCATATCAATCAAATCGTATCCCCCACACACAAAACAAAAACTTTGAAGAGACATTTTTATTCATTTTATTTAACCATAAACATAAACATGTAATATGCTTTTTAAAAATAATATACACTAAATAATAAATATCAGTCAATGTAATATTGTGAATGAGTGATTTGTGAATGAGCAGGTGTGGGGGCGGGGCGTGTTTTCAATACGACGAAAACTGTCACGTGATCACAATTTAATAAAAACATTGTAAGTTAGGCCTGTTAATTGTAGTGATTTCATTTCCGTAACAAATAAATTATATAGATAAAAGCGAGCAAAGAACACAGTATCAACGGAGTTTTAGTTTAGTTTAATCAGTTAAACCACTGCATCGTAAAATGATTCAGTTTGATGCGCTACAATCGGATCGCGAATTTGATTCAGAACCGGACTTCCGTCACGCAGATTTAGGTTCGAATCCAGGCGGCGGAGGATGACTTGTTTCACATGTAACTAAAACTCCTCCTTAACGCACAGGAATATAGCGCTAACATTGTTGCAGGGGACATTTGTCGGCGCACTCCCGTTTTCCCCGTTTTCTGCGTCTTTTTCGCTTGCGGGCGGGAGCTCAAAGATTGGGCCCCTTCCTTTGCGCAGCGAGCGCTCTACCACTTGAGCTAATTCCCCTGGCCGACGCTGGGCGGGGTCCATCTCTCCCAAACACGCTTTCGAAGAGCGACCGCTATTATAACGGGCTTGATGAAAAGAGGCCATCTCTCCTCTGTGCTGGCACCTTTGCACTGGCCGCCATTTAGTTGTAGAATTAACCGAGAGATTGTGCTTTTGTTTTTGAGGCCCTTCTTGCTCTTGTTGCCCCAGTATATATGTGTTTGGATTCCTGTATTATGTAGGCTAACTTTGAATCACTCAGGTCGTGCGGCCAGCTTCTCCCCTCTGTTTCCCACACTGGCTTAAAGTCTAAGGGACATCTCCCTAAGATCCCGCTACATCAGCCGTTCTTAATCCTGGTCCTCGAGACCCCCTCGCTCTGCACACTTTGTAGATTTGTCTTACCGCTTCAGGGCTTTGTTCCATTCGATTGTAATCGCCCTGCGAAGTGGACGTCACAGGAAATTCCGCCTTGATTCCACTTCGAAAGAAGTGTATATGCTCCATTCAAAGGGTATTAAAATGCGCGCTCCTGATGTTACTTCTATGCAAATCTCATGATTACGGTTAAATAACCCTTCACACTTCTGGAGTAAGTTTTGTCTGTGTGTGGAGACGCTGCAGACAGTGGTGTCACGCAAACCTGTGTTTTTAAGTGAAGTAAACTTCAGACGATTTCCTGTGTGCAGGGAGTAGAGAACAGTGAGCACTATCTAGGGAACATGTCAATCGGAACAAAGTTCACTCGTGGAGCTCTCTTCTAACGAGCTGATGATCTGAATCAGGTGTGTTAATCAAGAGAGACATGCAAAATATGCAGAGAAATCCCCTCTGTTTCCCACACTGGCTTAAAGTCTAAGGGACATCTGACCATTTCAGCTGTCCTCCCTAAGATCCCTCTACATGTTAGGTCCAGCCCCATTTTTAAATCCATTCAGAAGCCAACTTTCCTTCGTTTGCCTTTGACACTGTCTGGAGGTGTTTGATTACTTCCACGTTAGTTCATGGTCCTTCTTTGGTTGTTGCTGTAGTTGTTTTTTTTTTCTAAGCGAAGCACTTATGCGGTTTGGCTCGTTGGTCTAGGGGTATGATTCTCGCTTTGGGTGCGAGAGGTCCCGGGTTCAAATCCCGGACGAGCCCATGATGAGGCTTAGTCCTGATGTCCTCTTGTCTCTTCAGGGTCACGAGCAATCAGAAAGTTTTTGGTCAATTGGGCAGAAACTCAAGGAAAGCCGGGCCGGTTAGCTCAGCTGGTTAGAGCGTGGTGCTAATAACGCCAAGGTTGCGGGTTCGATCCCCGTACTGGCCAGCCTCTTTTGCTCTCTGGGAGCTCAGCTCTGCTCTTCTGGCAAAGTGGCTGGTGGTCTCCCGGAAACCCCCACTGGCTACAGAGTGTGCAATTGTGGCCTAAATAGCTCAGTTGGGAGAGCGTTAGACTGAAGATCTAAAGGTCCCTGGTTCGATCCCGGGTTTCGGCAGATGTCCCCTGCCTTTTCCTTTTGTTCGAGGGGAACAGAGACCGAAATTCACTGGGATCCAACCCCACTGTCAAACTGCTTCCCCACAGCCACAGCGCTATCTGTCTCCCAGACGGCCACTAACGAAGCAGTGTTTGTTCCGTGATGTAATGGTCAGCACTCTGGGCGTTGAATCCCACGATCTGAGTTCAAATCTCAGTGGAACCCGTGTTCTTTCTTGCGGCAAAAAAAAGAAGAAAAAGCACAAGTTCGTTGGTGCTGCTGGCGAGCCTGTAAGTGATTTATGCTGCGTCCCAATGTGCCTACATATACTACGCCCTTAAAGTATGTACTCATTTTGGTGAAGAAAAAGTACACACTTTTGAGTGTGTAGTAGAAGAGTAGGCAAGCTTTAGGACATACTATCACGTCACACAACTGCGTCTTTAACGGACCGCTCTGTCGCATCTGGTACATGCACCCTGTCACTGTAAACTGGCCTGTCAATCATCTTGTCACAGTCAATATCCTCCGCATTTAATTTAATTTAACTTCCTACCGTATTGGAGAGAAAAGAAATAGCTCGCTGATCTGCCAGTCGCGGGTCTTTCATGCGGAGAACTCTGCTCATATTGTCCGTGTAATGATGCATTTAAAAGTTAACGACCAAATGGATGTTTATAAAAGTTCACATTGCTGGTGCAGCTGAAATATAACACAGATAACAATAAATAAATATGTTTTACTAAGTTAAATGTTGATTATTAGTAACTCAAACCAATTTTTATAAACCGCTCTACCTAACCGTCGATCGCGCACATCCGCCACATTTGTAATTTATTTTAACGCGTTTTATTAGTGTTGGTAGTTCTCGACCGAATCCTTCGCCAAAGCGCAATGGATTGTGGGTAATTTTAGCCATTAAAGTGTGCACGGATCCACACTTCAAACATTTACCTGAAAAAGTAGACCATCCGGGGACTTTTGGCATACTCATTTCAACATACTATGCTTTGGGACACACGTATTCTAATCTCACATACTATTTAGATTGGATAGTATGAACATTGGGACGCAGGGCAAGTCTTTGCGGCCCTGTGAGCAACAGCTGTTCCTATCAAGGTTCCATGGTGTAATGGTTAGCACTCTGGACTCTGAATCCAGCGATACGAGGTCAAATGGCGGTGGGAGTTGTTTTGCCACCAATTTGCACAGGACATGCTCCGAAAAACATTTTGGCAGCAGTGAGCCCCAAAAGCGCAAGTAGGGAGCGTCGCTTCCTGGCGTCAACGTGCAGTCTGTCTCTTTAGGGAAGTGAGCGTAAAAAGGCAGGACCCAGCTTGGAGAATGCGGGCATCGGTCCCGCTACCTCTCGCATGCTAAGCGAGCGCTCTACCACTTGAGCTAATTCCCCTGGCTGACGCTGGGCGGGGTCCATCTCTCCCAAACACGCTTTCGAAGAGCGACCGCTATTATAACGGGCTTGATGAAAAGAGGCCATCTCTCCTCTGTGCTGGCACCTTTGCACTGGCCGCCATTTAGTTGTAGAATTAACCGAGAGATTGTGCTTTTGTTTTTGAGGCCCTTCTTGCTCTTGTTGCCCCAGTATATATGTGTTTGGATTCCTGTATTATGTAGGCTACCTTTGAATCACTCAGGTCGTGCGGCCAGCTTCTCCCCTCTGTTTCCCACACTGGCTTAAAGTCTAAGGGACATCTCCCTAAGATCCCGCTACATCAGCCGTTCTTAATCCTGGTCCTCAGACCCCCTCGCTCTGCACACTTTGTAGATTTGTCTTACCGCTTCAGGGCTTTGTTCCATTCGATTGTAATCGCCCTGCGAAGTGGACGTCACAGGAAATTCCGCCTTGATTCCACTTCGAAAGAAGTGTATATGCTCCATTCAAAGGGTATTAAAATGCGCGCTCCTGATGTTACTTCTATGCAAATCTCATGATTACGGTTAAATAACCCTTCACACTTCTGGAGTAAGTTTTGTCTGTGTGTGGAGACGCTGCAGACAGTGGTGTCACGCAAACCTGTGTTTTTAAGTGAAGTAAACTTCAGACGATTTCCTGTGTGCAGGGAGTAGAGAACAGTGAGCACTATCTAGGGAACATGTCAATCGGAACAAAGTTCACTCGTGGAGCTCTCTTCTAACGAGCTGATGATCTGAATCAGGTGTGTTAATCAAGAGAGACATGCAAAATATGCAGAGAAATCCCCTCTGTTTCCCACACTGGCTTAAAGTCTAAGGGACATCTGACCATTTCAGCTGTCCTCCCTAAGATCCCTCTACATGTTAGGTCCAGCCCCATTTTTAAATCCATTCAGAAGCCAACTTTCCTTCGTTTGCCTTTGACACTGTCTGGAGGTGTTTGATTACTTCCACGTTAGTTCATGGTCCTTCTTTGGTTGTTGCTGTAGTTGTTTTTTTTTTCTAAGCGAAGCACTTATGTGGTTTGGCTCGTTGGTCTAGGGGTATGATTCACGCTTTGGGTGCGAGAGGTCCCGGGTTCAAATCCCGGACGAGCCCATGATGAGGCTTAGTCCTGATGTCCTCTTGTCTCTTTAGGGTCACGAGCAATCAGAAAGTTTTTGGTCAATTGGGCAGAAACTCAAGGAAAGCCGGGCCGGTTAGCTCAGCTGGTTAGAGCGTGGTGCTAATAACGCCAAGGTCGCGGGTTCGATCCCCGTACTGGCCAGCCTCTTTTGCTCTCTGGGAGCTCGTCTCTGCTCTTCTGGCAAAGTGACTGGTGGTCTCACGGAAACCCCCACTGGCTAAAGAGTGTGCAATTGTGGCCGAAATAGCTCAGTTGGGAGAGCGTTAGACTGAAGATCTAAAAGTCCCTGGTTTGATCCCGGGTTTCGGCAGATGTCCCCTGCCTTTTCCTTTTGTTCGAGGGGAACAGAGACCGAAATTCACTGGGATCCAACCCCACTGTCAAACTGCTTCCCCACAGCCACAGCGCTATCTGTCTCCCAGACGGCCACTAACGAAGCAGTGTTTGTTCCGTGATGTAATGGTCAGCACTCTGGGCATTGAATCCCACGATCTGAGTTCAAATCTCAGTGGAACCCGTGTTCTTTCTTGCGGCAAAAAAAAGAAGAAAAAGCACAAGTTCGTTGGTGCTGCTGGCGAGCCTGTAAGTGATTTATGCTGCGTCCCAATGTGCCTACATATACTACGCCCTTAAAGTATGTACTCATTTTGGTGAAGAAAAAGTACACACTTTTGAGTGTGTAGTAGAAGAGTAGGCAAGCTTTAGGACATACTATCACGTCACACAACTGCGTCTTTAACGGACCGCTCTGTCGCATCTGGTACATGCACCCTGTCACTGTAAACTGGCCTGTCAATCATCTTGTCACAGTCAATATCCTCCGCATTTAATTTAATTTAACTTCCTACCGTATTGGAGAGAAAAGAAATAGCTCGCTGATCTGCCAGTCGCGGGTCTTTCATGCGGAGAACTCTGCTCATATTGTCTGTGTAATGATGCATTTAAAAGTTAACGACCAAATGGATGTTTATAAAAGTTCACATTGCTGGTGCAGCTGAAATATAACACAGATAACAATAAATAAATATGTTTTACTAAGTTAAATGTTGATTATTAGTAACTCAAACCAATTTTTATAAACCGCTCTACCTAACCGTCGATCGCGCACATCTGCCACATTTGTAATTTATTTTAACGCGTTTTATTAGTGTTGGTAGTTCTCGACCGAATCCTTCGCCAAAGCGCAATGGATTGTGGGTAATTTTAGCCATTAAAGTGTGCACGGATCCACACTTCAAACATTTACCTGAAAAAGTAGACCATCCGGGGACTTTTGGCATACTCATTTCAACATACTATGCTTTGGGACACACGTATTCTAATCTCACATACTATTTAGATTGGATAGTATGAACATTGGGACGCAGGGCAAGTCTTTGCGGCCCTGTGAGCAACAGCTGTTCCTATCAAGGTTCCATGGTGTAATGGTTAGCACTCTGGACTCTGAATCCAGCGATACGAGGTCAAATGGCGTTGGGAGTTGTTTTGCCACCAATTTGCACAGGACATGCTCCGAAAAACATTTTGGCAGCAGTGAGCCCCAAAAGCGCAAGTAGGGAGCGTCGCTTCCTGGCGTCAACGTGCAGTCTGTCTCTTTAGGGAAGTGAGCGTAAAAAGGCAGGACCCAGCTTGGAGAATGCGGGCATCGGTCCCGCTACCTCTCGCATGCTAAGCGAGCGCTCTACCACTTGAGCTAATTCCCCTGGCTGACGCTGGGCGGGGTCCATCTCTCCCAAACACGCTTTCGAAGAGCGACCGCTATTATAACAGGCTTGATGAAAAGAGGCCATCTCTCCTCTGTGCTGGCACCTTTGCACTGGCCGCCATTTAGTTGTAGAATTAACCGAGAGATTGTGCTTTTGTTTTTGAGGCCCTTCTTGCTCTTGTTGCCCCAGTATATATGTGTTTGGATTGCTGTATTATGTAGGCTACCTTTGAATCACTCAGGTCGTGCGGCCAGCTTCTCCCCTCTGTTTCCCACACTGGCTTAAAGTCTAAGGGACATCTCCCTAAGATCCCGCTACATCAGCCGTTCTTAATCCTGGTCCTCAGACCCCCTCGCTCTGCACACTTTGTAGATTTGTCTTACCGCTTCAGGGCTTTGTTCCATTCGATTGTAATCGCCCTGCGAAGTGGACGTCACAGGAAATTCCGCCTTGATTCCACTTCGAAAGAAGTGTATATGCTCCATTCAAAGGGTATTAAAATGCGCGCTCCTGATGTTACTTCTATGCAAATCTCATGATTACGGTTAAATAACCCTTCACACTTCTGGAGTAAGTTTTGTCTGTGTGTGGAGACGCTGCAGACAGTGGTGTCACGCAAACCTGTGTTTTTAAGTGAAGTAAACTTCAGACGATTTCCTGTGTGCAGGGAGTAGAGAACAGTGAGCACTATCTAGGGAACATGTCAATCGGAACAAAGTTCACTCGTGGAGCTCTCTTCTAACGAGCTGATGATCTGAATCAGGTGTGTTAATCAAGAGAGACATGCAAAATATGCAGAGAAATCCCCTCTGTTTCCCACACTGGCTTAAAGTCTAAGGGACATCTGACCATTTCAGCTGTCCTCCCTAAGATCCCTCTACATGTTAGGTCCAGCCCCATTTTTAAATCCATTCAGAAGCCAACTTTCCTTCGTTTGCCTTTGACACTGTCTGGAGGTGTTTGATTACTTCCACGTTAGTTCATGGTCCTTCTTTGGTTGTTGCTGTAGTTGTTTTTTTTTTCTAAGCGAAGCACTTATGTGGTTTGGCTCGTTGGTCTAGGGGTATGATTCTCGCTTTGGGTGCGAGAGGTCCCGGGTTCAAATCCCGGACGAGCCCATGATGAGGCTTAGTCCTGATGTCCTCTTGTCTCTTTAGGGTCACGAGCAATCAGAAAGTTTTTGGTCAATTGGGCAGAAACTCAAGGAAAGCCGGGCCGGTTAGCTCAGCTGGTTAGAGCGTGGTGCTAATAACGCCAAGGTCGCGGGTTCGATCCCCGTACTGGCCAGCCTCTTTTGCTCTCTGGGAGCTCAGCTCTGCTCTTCTGGCAAAGTGACTGGTGGTCTCACGGAAACCCCCACTGGCTAAAGAGTGTGCAATTGTGGCCGAAATAGCTCAGTTGGGAGAGCGTTAGACTGAAGATCTAAAGGTCCCTGGTTCGATCCCGGGTTTTGGCAGATGTCCCCTGCCTTTTCCTTTTGTTCGAGGGGAACAGAGACCGAAACTCACTGGGATCCAACCCCACTGTCAAACTGCTTCCCCACAGCCACAGCGCTATCTGTCTCCCAGACGGCCACTAACGAAGCAGTGTTTGTTCCGTGATGTAATGGTCAGCACTCTGGGTGTTGAATCCCACGATCTGAGTTCAAATCTCAGTGGAACCCGTGTTCTTTCTTGCGGCAAAAAAAAGAAGAAAAAGCACAAGTTCGTTGGTGCTGCTGGCGAGCCTGTAAGTGATTTATGCTGCGTCCCAATGTGCCTACATATACTACGCCCTTAAAGTATGTACTCATTTTGGTGAAGAAAAAGTACACACTTTTGAGTGTGTAGTAGAAGAGTAGGCAAGCTTTAGGACATACTATCACGTCACACAACTGCGTCTTTAACGGACCGCTCTGTCGCATCTGGTACATGCACCCTGTCACTGTAAACTGGCCTGTCAATCATCTTGTCACAGTCAATATCCTCCGCATTTAATTTAATTTAACTTCCTACCGTATTGGAGAGAAAAGAAATAGCTCGCTGATCTGCCAGTCGCGGGTCTTTCATGCGGAGAACTCTGCTCATATTGTCTGTGTAATGATGCATTTAAAAGTTAACGACCAAATGGATGTTTATAAAAGTTCACATTGCTGGTGCAGCTGAAATATAACACAGATAACAATAAATAAATATGTTTTACTAAGTTAAATGTTGATTATTAGTAACTCAAACCAATTTTTATAAACCGCTCTACCTAACTGTCGATCGCGCACATCTGCCACATTTGTAATTTATTTTAACGCGTTTTATTAGTGTTGGTAGTTCTCGACCGAATCCTTCGCCAAAGCGCAATGGATTGTGGGTAATTTTAGCCATTAAAGTGTGCACGGATCCACACTTCAAACATTTACCTGAAAAAGTAGACCATCCGGGGACTTTTGGCATACTCATTTCAACATACTATGCTTTGGGACACACGTATTCTAATCTCACATACTATTTAGATTGGATAGTATGAACATTGGGACGCAGGGCAAGTCTTTGCGGCCCTGTGAGCAACAGCTGTTCCTATCAAGGTTCCATGGTGTAATGGTTAGCACTCTGGACTCTGAATCCAGCGATACGAGGTCAAATGGCGGTGGGAGTTGTTTTGCCACCAATTTGCACAGGACACGCTCCGAAAAACATTTTGGCAGCAGTGAGCCCCAAAAGCGCAAGTAGGGAGCGTCGCTTCCTGGCGTCAACGTGCAGTCTGTCTCTTTAGGGAAGTGAGCGTAAAAAGGCAGGACCCAGCTTGGAGAATGCGGGCATCGGTCCCGCTACCTCTCGCATGCTAAGCGAGCGCTCTACCACTTGAGCTAATTCCCCTGGCTGACGCTGGGCGGGGTCCATCTCTCCCAAACACGCTTTCGAAGAGCGACCGCTATTATAACGGGCTTGATGAAAAGAGGCCATCTCTCCTCTGTGCTGGCACCTTTGCACTGGCCGCCATTTAGTTGTAGAATTAACCGAGAGATTGTGCTTTTGTTTTTGAGGCCCTTCTTGCTCTTGTTGCCCCAGTATATATGTGTTTGGATTCCTGTATTATGTAGGCTACCTTTGAATCACTCAGGTCGTGCGGCCAGCTTCTCCCCTCTGTTTCCCACACTGGCTTAAAGTCTAAGGGACATCTCCCTAAGATCCCGCTACATCAGCCGTTCTTAATCCTGGTCCTCAGACCCCCTCGCTCTGCACACTTTGTAGATTTGTCTTACCGCTTCAGGGCTTTGTTCCATTCGATTGTAATCGCCCTGCGAAGTGGACGTCACAGGAAATTCCGCCTTGATTCCACTTCGAAAGAAGTGTATATGCTCCATTCAAAGGGTATTAAAATGCGCGCTCCTGATGTTACTTCTATGCAAATCTCATGATTACGGTTAAATAACCCTTCACACTTCTGGAGTAAGTTTTGTCTGTGTGTGGAGACGCTGCAGACAGTGGTGTCACGCAAACCTGTGTTTTTAAGTGAAGTAAACTTCAGACGATTTCCTGTGTGCAGGGAGTAGAGAACAGTGAGCACTATCTAGGGAACATGTCAGTCGGAACAAAGTTCACTCGTGGAGCTCTCTTCTAACGAGCTGATGATCTGAATCAGGTGTGTTAATCAAGAGAGACATGCAAAATATGCAGAGAAATCCCCTCTGTTTCCCACACTGGCTTAAAGTCTAAGGGACATCTGACCATTTCAGCTGTCCTCCCTAAGATCCCTCTACATGTTAGGTCCAGCCCCATTTTTAAATCCATTCAGAAGCCAACTTTCCTTCGTTTGCCTTTGACACTGTCTGGAGGTGTTTGATTACTTCCACGTTAGTTCATGGTCCTTCTTTGGTTGTTGCTGTAGTTGTTTTTTTTTTCTAAGCGAAGCACTTATGCGGTTTGGCTCGTTGGTCTAGGGGTATGATTCTCGCTTTGGGTGCGAGAGGTCCCGGGTTCAAATCCCGGACGAGCCCATGATGAGGCTTAGTCCTGATGTCCTCTTGTCTCTTTAGGGTCACGAGCAATCCGAAAGTTTTTGGTCAATTGGGCAGAAACTCAAGGAAAGCCGGGCCGGTTAGCTCAGCTGGTTAGAGCGTGGTGCTAATAACGCCAAGGTTGCGGGTTCGATCCCCGTACTGGCCAGCCTCTTTTGCTCTGGGAGCTCAGCTCTGCTCTTCTGGCAAGGTGACTGGTGGTCTCACGGAAACCCCCACTGGCTAAAGAGTGCGCAATTGTGGCCGAAATAGCTCAGTTGGGAGAGCGTTAGACTGAAGATCTAAAGGTCCCTGGTTCGATTCCGGGTTTCGGCAGATGTCCCCTGCCTTTTCCTTTTGTTCGAGGGGAACAGAGACCGAAATTCACTGGGATCCAACCCCACTGTCAAACTGCTTCCCCACAGCCACAGCGCTATCTGTCTCCCAGACGGCCACTAACGAAGCAGTGTTTGTTCCGTGATATAATGGTCAGCACTCTGGGCGTTGAATCCCACGATCTGAGTTCAAATCTCAGTGGAACCTGTGTTCTTTCTTGCGGCAAAAAAAAGAAGAAAAAGCACAAGTTCGTTGGTGCTGCTGGCGAGCCTGTAAGTGATTTATGCTGCGTCCCAATGTGCCTACATATACTACGCCCTTAAAGTATGTACTCATTTTGGTGAAGAAAAAGTACACACTTTTGAGTGTGTAGTAGAAGAGTAGGCAAGCTTTAGGACATACTATCACGTCACACAACTGCGTCTTTAACGGACCGCTCTGTCGCATCTGGTACATGCACCCTGTCACTGTAAACTGGCCTGTCAATCATCTTGTCACAGTCAATATCCTCCGCATTTAATTTAATTTAACTTCCTACCGTATTGGAGAGAAAAGAAAAAGCTTGCTGATCTGCCAGTCGCGGGTCTTTCATGCGGAGAACTCTGCTCATATTGTCTGTGTAATGATGCATTTAAAAGTTAACGACCAAATGGATGTTTATAAAAGTTAACATTGCTGGTGCAGCTGAAATATAACACAGATAACAATAAATAAATATGTTTTACTAAGTTAAATGTTGATTATTAGTAACTCAAACCAATTTTTATAAACCGCTCTACCTAACCGTCGATCGCGCACATCCGCCACATTTGTAATTTATTTTAACGCGTTTTATTAGTGTTGGTAGTTCTCGACCGAATCCTTCGCCAAAGCGCAATGGATTGTGGGTAATTTTAGCCATTAAAGTGTGCACGGATCCACACTTCAAACATTTACCTGAAAAAGTAGACCATCCGGGGACTTTTGGCATACTCATTTCAACATACTATGCTTTGGGACACACGTATTCTAATCTCACATACTATTTAGATTGGATAGTATGAACATTGGGACGCAGGGCAAGTCTTTGCGGCCCTGTGAGCAACAGCTGTTCCTATCAAGGTTCCATGGTGTAATGGTTAGCACTCTGGACTCTGAATCCAGCGATACGAGGTCAAATGGCGGTGGGAGTTGTTTTGCCACCAATTTGCACAGGACACGCTCCGAAAAACATTTTGGCAGCAGTGAGCACCAAAAAAAGCAAGTAGGGAGCGTCGCTTCGTGGCGTCAACGTGCAGTCTGTCTCTTTAGGGAAGTGCGCGTAAAAAGGCAGGACCCAGCTTGGAGAATGCGGGCATCGGTCCCGCTACCTCTCGCTTGCGCCTACTGCATCCCACCGATTGAGCCAAAGTAAGCCCAAAGTAAGCCCACACGAGCCAATCGCGTTTCTCGCTTGGGCTTACTTTGGGCTTACTTTTGACCAATCGCGTTTCTCGCTTGGGCTTACTTTGGGCTTACTTTTGACCAATCGCGTTTCTCGCTTGGGCTTACTTTTGACCAATCGCGTTTCTCTCTTGGGCTTACTTTTGACCAATCGCGTTTCTCTCTCATGTGGCTTACATTTGACCAGTCGCCGCGCGCCGCTATTATTGTCATCTTTGAAATAGGTAAGGCTGTTGTTTACTTCATTATATCGCTCATTATTTGTTCATATACAGTGTGTTTTTTGGATAATGAAACGTGCCAATTAAGCTATCTAGCATGTATAACACACGTTTTCTTCAGTACCTGTGAACCTGTAACTTTTCTCACGAAATACAGATATGTCGCTACCGATCAGATAAGTTAAAATCATCGGCCGTCCGTTAACGTTAATTAAGCTGTATTGCTGTCAACAATGATGTGTGTGTTGTGTGCAAAGTCATGATTTATGACTACTTTATACTGCACCGGGCGCATAACGTAAGCGTTCCGTACGTATGCAGCGTATGCACGGGCGCCGCTAGAGACTCTGGGCCTGTGACTGAACGTAATGATTAAACAAAAATTACTTATATTTGGTAATAAAACTAGTGACCTCCTCCGATCCCCCCTGCCAATCCTGGGCCCCTAGATTCGTTACCAGCACCCCATCCCCGCCAAAATTGATTATTATTATTATTATTGTTGTTGTCATTATTAAGTAATTATTAATAATGCTATTGTTATTATTAATAATATCAACAACAACAATAATTATTGTTGCTGTTGTTGTTTTAATTATAAAAATGTAGACAAATATATTACTGTTTTAAATTAGAATTGTTATGTAAAATAAAATATGAATATTTGATAATATAAAATAAAAATAATGATGTTTAATAAACTGCAAAGAACAAAGCACTGTAACTGCTTCCATTACGTTAAAGTAGTGTCACATTAATAAATGTCACACTCTACAGTAATATTACAGTTCTTTTCAGATGTCATAAGCATTGACAAAGTCACTAGTAATTCTAGTTATAATGACAATCATTTTAAGACATGTAATAGACAATTACATTACTCTATTACATGTAACCAGTTACTTCATAGCACCTCAAGTGTAGTACATATCTTGTACATTTTTTTTAAATTTCTTTTTTTATTTTTTGTTTATTTCTTTTTTTTATTAACTTTTAGGAACCAGTGCCAGTGATGTGCATTTTCAGGCCTATCTCCTTGAGGGCTTGATGCGTTGGAATGATGACCGAATGGAAGACGCCATAAAAGGAGCATCCTCTATCCGGTCATACGGCAGCGCCATGAGAGAGGCTGTGGATCAGCTTAGCCGAACAGTCTTTGAGAAGCCCTGGGATGAGCGCTATCACCCTCCGGGAGCATATACAGGCAAGAAATTCATTCATTTGTTCTTTTGTAATATTCTACTAGGTTATCTATTGAGCCTTATCTATTTAGACATAAAAATATCCAGATGATGTGTCATTAGTAACCCTTTGAAATAATCAATAATTATTTTTTAAATATTTTTTGGAAAAATGAATGAAAAATTGTGTTTTATGGTCGGTCACAATTGTGACCGGTGGGATAATGTGTGTACTGCATTAACATATTTCTACAGTCATAAAAATTGTTATATATATCTCAGCCCAGCTATATTAAACTCACACTCTATTTCATCACACTCAGTTACTATTATTACGAATAAAAAACCTTGTACAACACTGATAGGAATACTGAGTTAAAATAAAAAAAAAATACAACTATCAACGTATCAAAATTGTTACTTTATTGTGATATATATGATAAAATTGTTATATTAGTGCTACCAAACATCAATTTTGTAACGTATTTGTAACATTTGAACTTTTAATTTAGTGCAGTATTTTTTAATTTTAGTGCAGCTTTCACTAACAACTGCAATTGGATTTATATGTATACCTAAATCCTGTTATCCCAGCAGTCACTATTATGACCATCAACATGTTTACTGATTCTATGACCTCACTCAAAAAAACTGAATAATTGTGAATTCATATATTAATACTAGACAATTTATGTTAACACACTTTACTAGCATTTTGTTTAGGAGCTTTGATGCAGCCATCATCTTCTCATGGTGAAAACATGAAGTAAATTGCTCTTGTCTTGTGACAATTTGCACTAACCATGTGAAACTGCACATATTTAATTGAGACCCTTTTTTTCCATATTTGCAGGTGAATTGCTGGGAATGGAGTACCTTTACAGTCAGACTGGCAAAACACTGACTCCAGTGCTCCAGAACCCAGAGGAGGAAGACAGGCTGGTGGAGGCAGTTGATGACCAGGACCTGCAAGATGAGGGGTTTGAGGAAGAGATCATGGAGGACATCACAGTTCCAGTATGAGGGTGAGCCCTGCCGTGATCTCGAAAACAGCCCCTCATCTTTACCTCTGCCTCAGTCCCCAGCATCACTGGCTGAGCCGTTCACATCATCTGGTGGAGAAGGACAGCATCTTGCCCCTGACCCTTCAGTGCTGTCACAGCCATCCAACACTGGAAGCAGTCTCTCTGACGAGGCTCAGGTAAGACACTTTAAGGGCTTTATTTAATTTGAATCTCGTTTTATTCCACATATATTAACATTAATCTGCATTTACTAGGGAGCAGTTATTGGACCCGATGGCATCGCTGGGTGGGACAAGGTCCAGGATCTGGCTGGTTACCTGGTGGGTCTTCGTCAGGCACCTTACCTTACTGACCTGCAGGTGACAGAGGCCATCCAGCTGTGGACAGCTCTCCCTGATTCTGACAAACAGCGGGTCAACTATCAGCCTCGACATCAGCCTCAGCTCACACATGGGCGCTTTAAAGCACCGAAGCGCTCTGGAGTCACACCGGGTGTGGAGAGTGTGAAACGGTGTCTGATTGGACATCCTAGGGGTACAGCACAGTGGCCCAGCACCAGCCGCTTGGTTGAGGCCATTTATATCAAGCTTTGTGCCTTACACAAGTCGCCAACCAAGAAGGCTGGAGTTTGCACCCCCAGATGGTCTAAAATTCTCTCGGATTACCACCACATCCGAGAGCTGGTGCTTAACTGTCGCAGGCTGATGGATGAAACAATGATCCAGCTGTTTGAGCTAAACCAGAAGACACTCATTCTTTTTGTTTTGATTTTGCTCGCGTGCCTCAAATGGCAAATCTTTAGATGACTGGTTGGCAGAACAGCGCCAGAAAAATAAATGCCAAACTCCACCTCCTCAATAAATAAATATCTTTCCTGTATATGTTTTGTATATATTACATGGGTCCACTCTTTCATATTGTCCCATATCCTCCTCAGTACTGTATCCTCCTCAATAAATAATATCTTTCCTGTATATATTTTGTATATATTGCATGGGCCCACTCTTTCATATTGTTTGCTATCGTGTGTGTGTACTCATTTCAATATTTGTGTGTATTAATTTTAATAAAACATTTTACTTTACATTTGAAGTGTCTTTTGATCAGATTTTATTATTACTTTTATTAGATTTTATTATTTTTTTTATTTTAATTAAATCTGATAAATCATATCAATCAAATCATATCCCACACACACAAAACAAAAACTTTGAAGAGACATTTTTATTCATTTTATTTAACCATAAACATAAACATGTAATATGCTTTTTAAAAATAATATACACTAAATAATAAATATCAGTCAATGTAATATTGTGAATGAGTGATTTGTGAATGAGCAGGTGTGGGGGCGGGGCGTGTTTTCAATACGACGAAAACTGTCACGTGATCACAATTTAATAAAAACATTAATTGTAGTGATTTCATTTCCGCAACAAATAAATGATATAGATAAAAGCGAGCAAAGAACACAGTATCAACGGAGTTTTAGTTTAGTTTAATCAGTTAAACCACTGCATCGTAAAATGATTCAGTTACAATCGGATCGCGAATTTGATTCAGAACCGGACTTCCGTCACGCAGATCTAGGTTCGAATCCAGGCGGCGGAGGGTGGCTTGTTTCACATGTAACTAAAACTCCTCCTTAACGCACAGGAATATAGCCCTAACATTGTTGCAGGGGACATTTGTCGGCGCACTCCCGTTTTCCCCGTTTTCCGCGTCTTTTTCGCTTGCGGGCGGGAGCTCAAAGATTGGGCCCCTTCCTTTGCGCAGCGAGCGCTCTACCACTTGAGCTAATTCCCCTGGCTGACGCTGGGCGGGGTCCATCTCTCCCAAACACGCTTTCGAAGAGCGACCGCTATTATAACAGGCTTGATGAAAAGAGGCCATCTCTCCTCTGTGCTGGCACCTTTGCACTGGCCGCCATTTAGTTGTAGAATTAACCGAGAGATTGTGCTTTTGTTTTTGAGGCCCTTCTTGCTCTTGTTGCCCCAGTATATATGTGTTTGGATTCCTGTATTATGTAGGCTACCTTTGAATCACTCAGGTCGTGCGGCCAGCTTCTCCCCTCTGTTTCCCACACTGGCTTAAAGTCTAAGGGACATCTCCCTAAGATCCCGCTACATCAGCCGTTCTTAATCCTGGTCCTCAGACCCCCTCGCTCTGCACACTTTGTAGAATTGTCTTACCGCTTCAGGGCTTTGTTCCATTCGATTGTAATCGCCCTGCGAAGTGGACGTCACAGGAAATTCCGCCTTGATTCCACTTCGAAAGAAGTGTATATGCTCCATTCAAAGGGTATTAAAATGCGCGCTCCTGATGTTACTTCTATGCAAATCTCATGATTACGGTTAAATAACCCTTCACACTTCTGGAGTAAGTTTTGTCTGTGTGTGGAGACGCTGCAGACAGTGGTGTCACGCAAACCTGTGTTTTTAAGTGAAGTAAACTTCAGACGATTTCCTGTGTGCAGGGAGTAGAGAACAGTGAGCACTATCTAGGGAACATGTCAATCGGAACAAAGTTCACTCGTGGAGCTCTCTTCTAACGAGCTGATGATCTGAATCAGGTGTGTTAATCAAGAGAGACATGCAAAATATGCAGAGAAATCCCCTCTGTTTCCCACACTGGCTTAAAGTCTAAGGGACATCTGACCATTTCAGCTGTCCTCCCTAAGATCCCTCTACATGTTAGGTCCAGCCCCATTTTTAAATCCATTCAGAAGCCAACTTTCCTTCGTTTGCCTTTGACACTGTCTGGAGGTGTTTGATTACTTCCACGTTAGTTCATGGTCCTTCTTTGGTTGTTGCTGTAGTTGTTTTTTTTTTCTAAGCGAAGCACTTATGTGGTTTGGCTCGTTGGTCTAGGGGTATGATTCTCGCTTTGGGTGCGAGAGGTCCCGGGTTCAAATCCCGGACGAGCCCATGATGAGGCTTAGTCCTGATGTCCTCTTGTCTCTTTAGGGTCACGAGCAATCAGAAAGTTTTTGGTCAATTGGGCAGAAACTCAAGGAAAGCCGGGCCGGTTAGCTCAGCTGGTTAGAGCGTGGTGCTAATAACGCCAAGGTCGCGGGTTCGATCCCCGTACTGGCCAGCCTCTTTTGCTCTCTGGGAGCTCAGCTCTGCTCTTCTGGCAAAGTGACTGGTGGTCTCACGGAAACCCCCACTGGCTAAAGAGTGTGCAATTGTGGCCGAAATAGCTCAGTTGGGAGAGCGTTAGACTGAAGATCTAAAGGTCCCTGGTTCGATCCCGGGTTTTGGCAGATGTCCCCTGCCTTTTCCTTTTGTTCGAGGGGAACAGAGACCGAAACTCACTGGGATCCAACCCCACTGTCAAACTGCTTCCCCACAGCCACAGCGCTATCTGTCTCCCAGACGGCCACTAACGAAGCAGTGTTTGTTCCGTGATGTAATGGTCAGCACTCTGGGTGTTGAATCCCACGATCTGAGTTCAAATCTCAGTGGAACCCGTGTTCTTTCTTGCGGCAAAAAAAAGAAGAAAAAGCACAAGTTCGTTGGTGCTGCTGGCGAGCCTGTAAGTGATTTATGCTGCGTCCCAATGTGCCTACATATACTACGCCCTTAAAGTATGTACTCATTTTGGTGAAGAAAAAGTACACACTTTTGAGTGTGTAGTAGAAGAGTAGGCAAGCTTTAGGACATACTATCACGTCACACAACTGCGTCTTTAACGGACCGCTCTGTCGCATCTGGTACATGCACCCTGTCACTGTAAACTGGCCTGTCAATCATCTTGTCACAGTCAATATCCTCCGCATTTAATTTAATTTAACTTCCTACCGTATTGGAGAGAAAAGAAATAGCTCGCTGATCTGCCAGTCGCGGGTCTTTCATGCGGAGAACTCTGCTCATATTGTCTGTGTAATGATGCATTTAAAAGTTAACGACCAAATGGATGTTTATAAAAGTTCACATTGCTGGTGCAGCTGAAATATAACACAGATAACAATAAATAAATATGTTTTACTAAGTTAAATGTTGATTATTAGTAACTCAAACCAATTTTTATAAACCGCTCTACCTAACTGTCGATCGCGCACATCTGCCACATTTGTAATTTATTTTAACGCGTTTTATTAGTGTTGGTAGTTCTCGACCGAATCCTTCGCCAAAGCGCAATGGATTGTGGGTAATTTTAGCCATTAAAGTGTGCACGGATCCACACTTCAAACATTTACCTGAAAAAGTAGACCATCCGGGGACTTTTGGCATACTCATTTCAACATACTATGCTTTGGGACACACGTATTCTAATCTCACATACTATTTAGATTGGATAGTATGAACATTGGGACGCAGGGCAAGTCTTTGCGGCCCTGTGAGCAACAGCTGTTCCTATCAAGGTTCCATGGTGTAATGGTTAGCACTCTGGACTCTGAATCCAGCGATACGAGGTCAAATGGCGGTGGGAGTTGTTTTGCCACCAATTTGCACAGGACACGCTCCGAAAAACATTTTGGCAGCAGTGAGCCCCAAAAGCGCAAGTAGGGAGCGTCGCTTCCTGGCGTCAACGTGCAGTCTGTCTCTTTAGGGAAGTGAGCGTAAAAAGGCAGGACCCAGCTTGGAGAATGCGGGCATCGGTCCCGCTACCTCTCGCATGCTAAGCGAGCGCTCTACCACTTGAGCTAATTCCCCTGGCTGACGCTGGGCGGGGTCCATCTCTCCCAAACACGCTTTCGAAGAGCGACCGCTATTATAACGGGCTTGATGAAAAGAGGCCATCTCTCCTCTGTGCTGGCACCTTTGCACTGGCCGCCATTTAGTTGTAGAATTAACCGAGAGATTGTGCTTTTGTTTTTGAGGCCCTTCTTGCTCTTGTTGCCCCAGTATATATGTGTTTGGATTCCTGTATTATGTAGGCTACCTTTGAATCACTCAGGTCGTGCGGCCAGCTTCTCCCCTCTGTTTCCCACACTGGCTTAAAGTCTAAGGGACATCTCCCTAAGATCCCGCTACATCAGCCGTTCTTAATCCTGGTCCTCAGACCCCCTCGCTCTGCACACTTTGTAGATTTGTCTTACCGCTTCAGGGCTTTGTTCCATTCGATTGTAATCGCCCTGCGAAGTGGACGTCACAGGAAATTCCGCCTTGATTCCACTTCGAAAGAAGTGTATATGCTCCATTCAAAGGGTATTAAAATGCGCGCTCCTGATGTTACTTCTATGCAAATCTCATGATTACGGTTAAATAACCCTTCACACTTCTGGAGTAAGTTTTGTCTGTGTGTGGAGACGCTGCAGACAGTGGTGTCACGCAAACCTGTGTTTTTAAGTGAAGTAAACTTCAGACGATTTCCTGTGTGCAGGGAGTAGAGAACAGTGAGCACTATCTAGGGAACATGTCAGTCGGAACAAAGTTCACTCGTGGAGCTCTCTTCTAACGAGCTGATGATCTGAATCAGGTGTGTTAATCAAGAGAGACATGCAAAATATGCAGAGAAATCCCCTCTGTTTCCCACACTGGCTTAAAGTCTAAGGGACATCTGACCATTTCAGCTGTCCTCCCTAAGATCCCTCTACATGTTAGGTCCAGCCCCATTTTTAAATCCATTCAGAAGCCAACTTTCCTTCGTTTGCCTTTGACACTGTCTGGAGGTGTTTGATTACTTCCACGTTAGTTCATGGTCCTTCTTTGGTTGTTGCTGTAGTTGTTTTTTTTTTCTAAGCGAAGCACTTATGCGGTTTGGCTCGTTGGTCTAGGGGTATGATTCTCGCTTTGGGTGCGAGAGGTCCCGGGTTCAAATCCCGGACGAGCCCATGATGAGGCTTAGTCCTGATGTCCTCTTGTCTCTTTAGGGTCACGAGCAATCCGAAAGTTTTTGGTCAATTGGGCAGAAACTCAAGGAAAGCCGGGCCGGTTAGCTCAGCTGGTTAGAGCGTGGTGCTAATAACGCCAAGGTTGCGGGTTCGATCCCCGTACTGGCCAGCCTCTTTTGCTCTCTGGGAGCTCAGCTCTGCTCTTCTGGCAAGGTGACTGGTGGTCTCACGGAAACCCCCACTGGCTAAAGAGTGCGCAATTGTGGCCGAAATAGCTCAGTTGGGAGAGCGTTAGACTGAAGATCTAAAGGTCCCTGGTTCGATTCCGGGTTTCGGCAGATGTCCCCTGCCTTTTCCTTTTGTTCGAGGGGAACAGAGACCGAAATTCACTGGGATCCAACCCCACTGTCAAACTGCTTCCCCACAGCCACAGCGCTATCTGTCTCCCAGACGGCCACTAACGAAGCAGTGTTTGTTCCGTGATATAATGGTCAGCACTCTGGGCGTTGAATCCCACGATCTGAGTTCAAATCTCAGTGGAACCTGTGTTCTTTCTTGCGGCAAAAAAAAGAAGAAAAAGCACAAGTTCGTTGGTGCTGCTGGCGAGCCTGTAAGTGATTTATGCTGCGTCCCAATGTGCCTACATATACTACGCCCTTAAAGTATGTACTCATTTTGGTGAAGTAAAAGTACACACTTTTGAGTGTGTAGTAGAAGAGTAGGCAAGCTTTAGGACATACTATCACGTCACACAACTGCGTCTTTAACGGACCGCTCTGTCGCATCTGGTACATGCACCCTGTCACTGTAAACTGGCCTGTCAATCATCTTGTCACAGTCAATATCCTCCGCATTTAATTTAATTTAACTTCCTACCGTATTGGAGAGAAAAGAAAAAGCTTGCTGATCTGCCAGTCGCGGGTCTTTCATGCGGAGAACTCTGCTCATATTGTCTGTGTAATGATGCATTTAAAAGTTAACGACCAAATGGATGTTTATAAAAGTTCACATTGCTGGTGCAGCTGAAATATAACACAGATAACAATAAATAAATATGTTTTACTAAGTTAAATGTTGATTATTAGTAACTCAAACCAATTTTTATAAACCGCTCTACCTAACCGTCGATCGCGCACATCCGCCACATTTGTAATTTATTTTAACGCGTTTTATTAGTGTTGGTAGTTCTCGACCGAATCCTTCGCCAAAGCGCAATGGATTGTGGGTAATTTTAGCCATTAAAGTGTGCACGGATCCACACTTCAAACATTTACCTGAAAAAGTAGACCATCCGGGGACTTTTGGCATACTCATTTCAACATACTATGCTTTGGGACACACGTATTCTAATCTCACATACTATTTAGATTGGATAGTATGAACATTGGGACGCAGGGCAAGTCTTTGCGGCCCTGTGAGCAACAGCTGTTCCTATCAAGGTTCCATGGTGTAATGGTTAGCACTCTGGACTCTGAATCCAGCGATACGAGGTCAAATGGCGGTGGGAGTTGTTTTGCCACCAATTTGCACAGGACACGCTCCGAAAAACATTTTGGCAGCAGTGAGCACCAAAAAAAGCAAGTAGGGAGCGTCGCTTCGTGGCGTCAACGTGCAGTCTGTCTCTTTAGGGAAGTGCGCGTAAAAAGGCAGGACCCAGCTTGGAGAATGCGGGCATCGGTCCCGCTACCTCTCGCATGCTAAGCGAGCGCTCTACCACTTGAGCTAATTCCCCTGGCTGACGCTGGGCGGGGTCCATCTCTCCCAAACACGCTTTCGAAGAGCGACCGCTATTATAACGGGCTTGATGAAAAGAGGCCATCTCTACTCTGTGCTGGCACCTTTGCACTGGCCGCCATTTAGTTGTAGAATTAACCGAGAGATTGTGCTTTTGTTTTTGAGGCCCTTCTTGCTCTTGTTGCCCCAGTATATATGTGTTTGGATTCCTGTATTATGTAGGCTACCTTTGAATCACTCAGGTCGTGCGGCCAGCTTCTCTCCTCTGTTTCCCACACTGGCTTAAAGTCTAAGGGACATCTCCCTAAGATCCCGCTACATCAGCCGTTCTTAATCCTGGTCCTCGAGACCCCCTCGCTCTGCACACTTTGTAGATTTGTCTTACCGCTTCAGGGCTTTGTTCCATTCGATTGTAATCGCCCTGCGAAGTGGACGTCACAGGAAATTCCGCCTTGATTCCACTTCGAAAGAAGTGTATATGCTCCATTCAAAGGGTATTAAAATGCGCGCTCCTGATGTTACTTCTATGCAAATCTCATGATTACGGTTAAATAACCCTTCACACTTCTGGAGTAAGTTTTGTCTGTGTGTGGAGACGCTGCAGACAGTGGTGTCACGCAAACCTGTGTTTTTAAGTGAAGTAAACTTCAGACGATTTCCTGTGTGCAGGGAGTAGAGAACAGTGAGCACTATCTAGGGAACATGTCAATCGGAACAAAGTTCACTCGTGGAGCTCTCTTCTAACGAGCTGATGATCTGAATCAGGTGTGTTAATCAAGAGAGACATGCAAAATTTGCAGTGAAATCCCCTCTGTTTCCCACACTGGCTTAAAGTGTAAGGGACATCTGACCATTTCAGCTGTCCTCCCTAAGATCCCTCTACATGTTAGGTCCAGCCCCATTTTTAAATCCATTCAGAAGCCAACTTTCCTTCGTTTGCCTTTGACACTGTCTGGAGGTGTTTGATTACTTCCACGTTAGTTCATGGTCCTTCTTTGGTTGTTGCTGTAGTTGTTTTTTTTTTTCGAAGCGAAGCACTTATGCGGTTTGGCTCGTTGGTCTAGGGGTATGATTCTCGCTTTGGGTGCGAGAGGTCCCGGGTTCAAATCCCGGACGAGCCCATGATGAGGCTTAGTCCTGATGTCCTCTTGTCTCTTTAGGGTCACGAGCAATCAGAAAGTTTTTGGTCAATTGGGCAGAAACTCAAGAAAAGCCGGGCCGGTTAGCTCAGCTGGTGAGAGCGTGATGCTAATAACGCCAAGGTCGCGGGTTCGATCCCCGTACTGGCCAGCCTCTTTTGCTCTCTGGGAGCTCAGCTCTGCTCTTCTGGCAAAGTGACTGGTGGTCTCACGGAAACCCCCACTGGCTAAAGAGTGCGCAATTGTGGCCGAAATAGCTCAGTTGGGAGAGCGTTAGACTGAAGATTTAAAGGTCCCTGGTTCGATCCTGGGTTTCGGCAGATGTCCCCTGCCTTTTCCTTTTGTTCGAGGGGAACAGAGACCGAAATTCACTGGGATCCAACCCCACTGTCAAACTGCTTCCCCACAGCCACAGCGCTATCTGTCTCCCAGACGGCCACTAACGAAGCAGTGTTTGTTCCGTGATGTAATGGTCAGCACTCTGGGCGTTGAATCCCACGATCTGAGTTCAAATCTCAGTGGAACCTGTGTTCTTTCTTGCGGCAAAAAAAAGAAGAAAAAGCACAAGTTCGTTGGTGCTGCTGGCGAGCCTGTAAGTGATTTATGCTGCGTCCCAATGTGCCTACATATACTACGCCCTTAAAGTATGTACTCATTTTGGTGAAGAAAAAGTACACACTTTTGAGTGTGTAGTAGAAGAGTAGGCAAGCTTTAGGACATACTATCACGTCACACAACTGCGTCTTTAACGGACCGCTCTGTCGCATCTGGTACATGCACCCTGTCACTGTAAACTGGCCTGTCAATCATCTTGTCACAGTCAATATCCTCCGCATTTAATTTAATTTAACTTCCTACCGTATTGGAGAGAAAAGAAATAGCTCGCTGATCTGCCAGTCGCGGGTCTTTCATGCGGAGAACTCTGCTCATATTGTCTGTGTAATGATGCATTTAAAAGTTAACGACCAAATGGATGTTTATAAAAGTTCACATTGCTGGTGCAGCTGAAATATAACACAGATAACAATAAATAAATATGTTTTACTAAGTTAAATGTTGATTATTAGTAACTCAAACCAATTTTTATAAACCGCTCTACCTAACCGTCGATCGCGCACATCCGCCACATTTGTAATTTATTTTAACGCGTTTTATTAGTGTTGGTAGTTCTCGACCGAATCCTTCGCCAAAGCGCAATGGATTGTGGGTAATTTTAGCCATTAAAGTGTGCACGGATCCACACTTCAAACATTTACCTGAAAAAGTAGACCATCCGGGGACTTTTGGCATACTCATTTCAACATACTATGCTTTGGGACACACATATTCTAATCTCACATACTATTTAGATTGGATAGTATGAACATTGGGACGCAGGGCAAGTCTTTGCGGCCCTGTGAGCAACAGCTGTTCCTATCAAGGTTCCATGGTGTAATGGTTAGCACTCTGGACTCTGAATCCAGCGATACGAGGTCAAATGGCGGTGGGAGTTGTTTTGCCACCAATTTGCACAGGACACGCTCCGAAAAACATTTTGGCAGCAGTGAGCCCCAAAAGCGCAAGTAGGGAGCGTCGCTTCGTGGCGTCAACGTGCAGTCTGTCTCTTTAGGGAAGTGAGCGTAAAAAGGCAGGACCCAGCTTGGAGAATGCGGGCATCGGTCCCGCTACCTCTCGCTTGCGCCTACTGCATCCCACCGATTGAGCCAAAGTAAGCCCAAAGTAAGCCCACACGAGCCAATCGCGTTTCTCGCTTGGGCTTACTTTGGGCTTACTTTTGACCAATCGCGTTTCTCGCTTGGGCTTACTTTGGGCTTACTTTTGACCAATCGCGTTTCTCGCTTGGGCTTACTTTTGACCAATCGCGTTTCTCGCTTGGGCTTACTTTTGACCAATCGCGTTTCTCTCTTGGGCTTACTTTTGACCAATCGCGTTTCTCTCTCATGTGGCTTACATTTGACCAGTCGCCGCGCGCCGCTATTATTGTCATCTTTGAAATAGGTAAGGCTGTTGTTTACTTCATTATATCGCTCATTATTTGTTCATATACAGTGTGTTTTTTGGATAATGAAACGTGCCAATTAAGCTATCTAGCATGTATAACACACGTTTTCTTCAGTACCTGTGAACCTGTAACTTTTCTCACGAAATACAGATATGTCGCTACCGATCAGATAAGTTAAAATCATCGGCCGTCCGTTAACGTTAATTAAGCTGTATTGCTGTCAACAATGATGTGTGTGTTGTGTGCAAAGTCATGATTTATGACTACTTTATACTGCACCGGGCGCATAACGTAAGCGTTCCGTACGTATGCAGCGTATGCACGGGCGCCGCTAGAGACTCTGGGCCTGTGACTGAACGTAATGATTAAACAAAAATTACTTATATTTGGTAATAAAACTAGTGACCTCCTCCGATCCCCCCTGCCAATCCTGGGCCCCTAGATTCGTTACCAGCACCCCATCCCCGCCAAAATTGATTATTATTATTATTATTGTTGTTGTCATTATTAAGTAATTATTAATAATGCTATTGTTATTATTAATAATATCAACAACAACAATAATTATTGTTGCTGTTGTTGTTTTAATTATAAAAATGTAGACAAATATATTACTGTTTTAAATTAGAATTGTTATGTAAAATAAAATATGAATATTTGATAATATAAAATAAAAATAATGATGTTTAATAAACTGCAAAGAACAAAGCACTGTAACTGCTTCCATTACGTTAAAGTAGTGTCACATTAATAAATGTCACACTCTACAGTAATATTACAGTTCTTTTCAGATGTCATAAGCATTGACAAAGTCACTAGTAATTCTAGTTATAATGACAATCATTTTAAGACATGTAATAGACAATTACATTACTCTATTACATGTAACCAGTTACTTCATAGCACCTCAAGTGTAGTACATATCTTGTACATTTTTTTTAAATTTCTTTTTTTATTTTTTGTTTATTTCTTTTTTTTATTAACTTTTAGGAACCAGTGCCAGTGATGTGCATTTTCAGGCCTATCTCCTTGAGGGCTTGATGCGTTGGAATGATGACCGAATGGAAGACGTCATAAAAGGAGCATCCTCTATCCGGTCATACGGCAGCGCCATGAGAGAGGCTGTGGATCAGCTTAGCCGAACAGTCTTTGAGAAGCCCTGGGATGAGCGCTATCACCCTCCGGGAGCATATACAGGCAAGAAATTCATTCATTTGTTCTTTTGTAATATTCTACTAGGTTATCTATTGAGCCTTATCTATTTAGACATAAAAATATCCAGATGATGTGTCATTAGTAACCCTTTGAAATAATCAATAATTATTTTTTAAATATTTTTTGGAAAAATGAATGAAAAATTGTGTTTTATGGTCGGTCACAATTGTGACCGGTGGGATAATGTGTGTACTGCATTAACATATTTCTACAGTCATAAAAATTGTTATATATCTCAGCCCAGCTATATTAAACTCACACTCTATTTCATCACACTCAGTTAGTATTATTACGAATAAAAAACCTTGTACAACACTGATAGGAATACTGAGTTAAAATAAAAAAAAAAATACAACTATCAACGTATCAAAATTGTTACTTTATTGTGATATATATGATAAAATTGTTATATTAGTGCTACCAAACATCAATATTGTAACGTATTTGTAACATTTGAACTTTTAATTTAGTGCGGTATTTTTTAATTTTAGTGCAGCTTTCACTAACAACTGCAATTGGATTTATATGTATACCTAAATCCTGTTATCCCAGCGGTCACTATTATGACCATCAACATGTTTACTGATTCTATGACCTCACTCAAAAAAAAACTGAATAATTGTGAATTTATATATTAATACTAGACAATTTATGTTAACACACTTTACTAGCATTTTGTTTAGGAGCTTTGATGCAGCCATCATCTTCTCATGGTGAAAACATGAAGTAAATTGCTCTGGTCTTGTGACAATTTGCACTAACCATGTGAAACTGCACATATTTAATTGAGACCCTTTTTTTTTCCATATTTGCAGGTGAATTGCTGGGAATGGAGTACCTTTACAGTCAGAATGGCAAAACACTGACTCCAGTGCTCCAGAACCCAGAGGAGGAAGACAGGCTGGTGGAGGCAGTTGATGACCAGGACCTGCAAGATGAGGGGTTTGAGGAAGAGATCATGGAGGACATCACAGTTCCAGTGCTGTATGAGGGTGAGCCCTGCCGTGATCTCGAAAACAGCCCCTCATCTTTGCCTCTGCCTCAGTCCCCAGCATCACTGGCTGAGCCGTCCACATCATTTGGTGGAGAAGGACAGCATCTTGTCCCTGCCCCTTCAGTGCTGTCACAGCCATCCAACACTGGAAGCAGTCTCTCCGACGAGGCTCAGGTAAGACACTTTAAGGGCTTTATTTAATTTGAATCTCGTTTTATTCCACATATATTAACATTAATCTGCATTTACTAGGGAGCAGTTATTGGACCCGATGGCGTCGCTGGGTGGGACAAGGTCCAGGATCTGGCTGGTTACCTGGTGGGTCTTCGTCAGGCACCTTACCTTACTGACCTGCAGGTGACAGAGGCCATCCAGCTGTGGACAGCTCTCCCTGATTCTGACAAACAGCGGGTCAACTATCAGCCTCGACATCAGCCTCAGCTCACACATGGGCGCTTTAAAGCACCGAAGCGCTCTGGAGTCACACCGGGTGTGGAGAGTGTGAAACAGTGTCTGATTGGACATCCTGGGGGTCCAGCACAGTGGCCCAGCACCAGCCGCTTGGTTGAGGCCATTTGTATCAAGCTTTGTGCCTTACACAAGTCGCCGACCAAGAAGGCTGGAGTTTGCACCCCCAGATGGTCTAAAATCCTCTCGGATTACCACCACATCTGAGAGCTGGTGCTTAACTGTCGCAGGCTGATGGATGAAACAATGATCCAGCTGTTTGAGCTAAACCAGAAGACACTCATTCAGTGGTAAGCAAGGCACATTATTTACTTCAAATTAACTGAATACTTCTAAACATATATATAATTCAAGTAATTTATTTTTTAGGTTTCAGCGGCGGCAGAAGAATCAGGAAATGAGTGTCCTCGCTCAGGGACTGACTCCACCTGACCCAATTGCTGTGGCCGATACACAGCTTCCTCCGCCGAGGGAAAAATTGGATGAAGCGCCATCAACATCAGGCCCAAAACATCCATTTATCCTTCCACCAAATCAAGAAGGACGGGCTCCAATTCTACGACCAGGTCGACGGCCCGCTGCTACCTCTACGGAGTGCCCCATTGCACCTGCCCCCACAGCATCAAGAGGTGTGCAGCCCATTTCAGCACCTGGCTCGCTGTTAGGCACACTAGTCCTTAACCCAGACATGACTGTGTCAATGGTCATTCCCTCTTCTGGTGCTTCAACATTCGGTGCAGTCCCAGCTCCGCCTGCTCCTGCGTCTGATGCTCCTATGTCCTGTTACACCCAGAGGAACAGGCGCCGGCGGGCCCTGGAGACGGAAAGCGGAGTCCATAAGAGGAAGTATGTGCGAGGAGTTACTTTTAACACGTGCAGCAAATGTGGGCAGCCCAAAACTAAAGAGTTTGGCCATAGCCGATATGGTAATGCCACATTTTGCTCACGTGCCTCAAATGGCAAATCTTTAGATGACTGGTTGGCAGAACAGCGCCAGAAAAATAAATGCCAAACTCCACCTCCTCAATAAATATCTTTCCTGTATATATTTTGTATATATTACATGGGTCCACTCTTTCATATTGTCCCATATCCTCCTCAGTACTGTATCCTCCTCAATAAATAATATCTTTCCTGTATATATTTTGTATATATTGCATGGGCCCACTCTTTCATATTGTTTGATATTGTGTGTGTGTACTCATTTCAATATTTGTGTGTATTAATTTTAATAAAACATTTTACTTTACATTTGAAGTGTCTTTTGATCAGATTTTATTATTACTTTTATTAGATTTTATTATTTTTTTATTTTAATTAAATCTGATAAATCATATCAATCAAATCATATCCCACACACACAAAACAAAAACTTTGAAGAGACATTTTTATTCATTTTATTTAACCATAAACATAAACATGTAATATGCTTTTTAAAAATAATATACACTAAATAATAAATATCAGTCAATGTAATATTGTGAATGAGCGATTTGTGAATGAGCAGCTGTGGGGGCGGGGCGTGTTTTCAATACGACGAAAACTGTCACGTGATCACAATTTAATAAAAACATTGTAAATTAGGCCTATTGTAGTGATTTCATTTCCGCAACAAATAAATTATATTGATAAAAGCGAGCAAAGAACACAGTATCAACGGAGTTTTAGTTTAGTTTAATCAGTTAAACCACTGCATCGTAAAATGATTCAGTTTGATGCGCTACAATCGGATCGCGAATTTGATTCAGAACCGGACTTCCGTCACGCAGACTTAGGTTCGAATCCAGGCGGCGGAGGGTGACTTGTTTCACATGTAACTAAAACTCCTCCTCAACGCACAGGGATATAGCCCTAACATTGTTGCAGGGGACATTTGTCGGCGCACTCCCGTTTTCCCCCGTTTTCTGCGTCTTTTTCGCTTGCGGGAGGGAGCTCAAAGATTGGGCCCCTTCCTTTGCGCAGCGAGCGCTCTACCACTTGAGCTAATTCCCCTGGCTGACGCTGGGCGGGGTCCATCTCTCCCAAACACGCTTTCGAAGAGCGACCGCTATTATAACGGGCTTGATGAAAAGAGGCCATCTCTCCTCTGTGCTGGCACCTTTGCACTGGCCGCCATTTAGTTGTAGAATTAACCGAGAGATTGTGCTTTTGTTTTTGAGGCCCTTCTTGCTCTTGTTGCCCCAGTATATATGTGTTTGGATTCCTGTATTATGTAGGCTACCTTTGAATCACTCAGGTCGTGCGGCCAGCTTCTCCCCTCTGTTTCCCACACTGGCTTAAAGTCTAAGTTTTCCACACTGGCTTAAAATGCGCGCTCCTGATGTTACTTCTATGCAAATCTCATGATTACGGTTAAATAACCCTTCACACTTCTGGAGTAAGTTTTGTCTGTGTGTGGAGACGCTGCAGACAGTGGTGTCACGCAAACCTGTGTTTTTAAGTGAAGTAAACTTCAGACAATTTCCTGTGTGCAGGGAGTAGAGAACAGTGAGCACTATCTAGGGAACATGTCAATCGGAACAAAGTTCACTCGTGGAGCTCTCTTCTAACGAGCTGATGATCTGAATCAGGTGTGTTAATCAAGAGAGACATGCAAAATATGCAGAGAAATCCCCTCTGTTTCCCACACTGGCTTAAAGTCTAAGGGACATCTGACCATTTCAGCTGTCCTCCCTAAGATCCCTCTACATGTTAGGTCCAGCCCCATTTTTAAATCCATTCAGAAGCCAACTTTCCTTCGTTTGCCTTTGACACTGTCTGGAGGTGTTTGATTACTTCCACGTTAGTTCATGGTCCTTCTTTGGTTGTTGCTGTAGTTGTTTTTTTTTTCTAAGCGAAGCACTTATGCGGTTTGGCTCGTTGGTCTAGGGGTATGATTCTCGCTTTGGGTGCGAGAGGTCCCGGGTTCAAATCCCGGACGAGCCCATGATGAGGCTTAGTCCTGATGTCCTCTTGTCTCTTTAGGGTCACGAGCAATCAGAAAGTTTTTGGTCAATTGGGCAGAAACTCAAGGAAAGCCGGGCCGGTTAGCTCAGCTGGTTAGAGCGTGGTGCTAATAACGCCAAGGTCGCGGGTTCGATCCCCGTACTGGCCAGCCTCTTTTGCTCTCTGGGAGCTCAGCTCTGCTCTTCTGGCAAGGTGACTGGTGGTCTCACGGAAACCCCCACTGGCTAAAGAGTGTGCAATTGTGGCCGAAATAGCTCAGTTGGGAGAGCGTTAGACTGAAGATCTAAAGGTCCCTGGTTCGATTCCGGGTTTCGGCAGATGTCCCCTGCCTTTTCCTTTTGTTCGAGGGGAACAGAGACCGAAATTCACTGGGATCCAACCCCACTGTCAAACTGCTTCCCCACAGCCACAGCGCTATCTGTCTCCCAGACGGCCACTAACGAAGCAGTGTTTGTTCCGTGATATAATGGTCAGCACTCTGGGCGTTGAATCCCACGATCTGAGTTCAAATCTCAGTGGAACCTGTGTTCTTTCTTGCGGCAAAAAAAAGAAGAAAAAGCACAAGTTCGTTGGTGCTGCTGGCGAGCCTGTAAGTGATTTATGCTGCGTCCCAATGTGCCTACATATACTACGCCCTTAAAGTATGTACTCATTTTGGTGAAGAAAAAGTACACACTTTTGAGTGTGTAGTAGAAGAGTAGGCAAGCTTTAGGACATACTATCACGTCACACAACTGCGTCTTTAACGGACCGCTCTGTCGCATCTGGTACATGCACCCTGTCACTGTAAACTGGCCTGTCAATCATCTTGTCACAGTCAATATCCTCCGCATTTAATTTAATTTAACTTCCTACCGTATTGGAGAGAAAAGAAATAGCTCGCTGATCTGCCAGTCGCGGGTCTTTCATGCGGAGAACTCTGCTCATATTGTCTGTGTAATGATGCATTTAAAAGTTAACGACCAAATGGATGTTTATAAAAGTTCACATTGCTGGTGCAGCTGAAATATAACACAGATAACAATAAATAAATATGTTTTACTAAGTTAAATGTTGATTATTAGTAACTCAAACCAATTTTTATAAACCGCTCTACCTAACTGTCGATCGCGCACATCTGCCACATTTGTAATTTATTTTAACGCGTTTTATTAGTGTTGGTAGTTCTCGACCGAATCCTTCGCCAAAGCGCAATGGATTGTGGGTAATTTTAGCCATTAAAGTGTGCACGGATCCACACTTCAAACATTTACCTGAAAAAGTAGACCATCCGGGGACTTTTGGCATACTCATTTCAACATACTATGCTTTGGGACACACGTATTCTAATCTCACATACTATTTAGATTGGATAGTATGAACATTGGGACGCAGGGCAAGTCTTTGCGGCCCTGTGAGCAACAGCTGTTCCTATCAAGGTTCCATGGTGTAATGGTTAGCACTCTGGACTTTGAATCCAGCGATACGAGGTCAAATGGCGGTGGGAGTTGTTTTGCCACCAATTTGCACAGGACACGCTCCGAAAAACATTTTGGCAGCAGTGAGCCCCAAAAGCGCAAGTAGGGAGCGTCGCTTCCTGGCGTCAACGTGCAGTCTGTCTCTTTAGGGAAGTGAGCGTAAAAAGGCAGGACCCAGCTTGGAGAATGCGGGCATCGGTCCCGCTACCTCTCGCATGCTAAGCGAGCGCTCTACCACTTGAGCTAATTCCCCTGGCTGACGCTGGGCGGGGTCCATCTCTCCCAAACACGCTTTCGAAGAGCGACCGCTATTATAACGGGCTTGATGAAAAGAGGCCATCTCTCCTCTGTGCTGGCACCTTTGCACTGGCCGCCATTTAGTTGTAGAATTAACCGAGAGATTGTGCTTTTGTTTTTGAGGCCCTTCTTGCTCTTGTTGCCCCAGTATATATGTGTTTGGATTCCTGTATTATGTAGGCTACCTTTGAATCACTCAGGTCGTGCGGCCAGCTTCTCCCCTCTGTTTCCCACACTGGCTTAAAGTCTAAGGGACATCTCCCTAAGATCCCGCTACATCAGCCGTTCTTAATCCTGGTCCTCAGACCCCCTCGCTCTGCACACTTTGTAGATTTGTCTTACCGCTTCAGGGCTTTGTTCCATTCGATTGTAATCGCCCTGCGAAGTGGACGTCACAGGAAATTCCGCCTTGATTCCACTTCGAAAGAAGTGTATATGCTCCATTCAAAGGGTATTAAAATGCGCGCTCCTGATGTTACTTCTATGCAAATCTCATGATTACGGTTAAATAACCCTTCACACTTCTGGAGTAAGTTTTGTCTGTGTGTGGAGACGCTGCAGACAGTGGTGTCACGCAAACCTGTGTTTTTAAGTGAAGTAAACTTCAGACGATTTCCTGTGTGCAGGGAGTAGAGAACAGTGAGCACTATCTAGGGAACATGTCAATCGGAACAAAGTTCACTCGTGGAGCTCTCTTCTAACGAGCTGATGATCTGAATCAGGTGTGTTAATCAAGAGAGACATGCAAAATATGCAGAGAAATCCCCTCTGTTTCCCACACTGGCTTAAAGTCTAAGGGACATCTGACCATTTCAGCTGTCCTCCCTAAGATCCCTCTACATGTTAGGTCCAGCCCCATTTTTAAATCCATTCAGAAGCCAACTTTCCTTCGTTTGCCTTTGACACTGTCTGGAGGTGTTTGATTACTTCCACGTTAGTTCATGGTCCTTCTTTGATTGTTGCTGTAGTTGTTTTTTTTTTCTAAGAGAAGCACTTATGCGGTTTGGCTCGTTGGTCTAGGGGTATGATTCTCGCTTTGGGTGCGAGAGGTCCCGGGTTCAAATCCCGGACGAGCCCATGATGAGGCTTAGTCCTGATGTCCTCTTGTCTCTTTAGGGTCACGAGCAATCAGAAAGTTTTTGGTCAATTGGGCAGAAACTCAAGGAAAGCCGGGCCGGTTAGCTCAGCTGGTTAGAGCGTGGTGCTAATAACGCCAAGGTCGTGGGTTCGATCCCCGTACTGGCCAGCCTCTTTTGCTCTCTGGGAGCTCAGCTCTGCTCTTCTGGCAAGGTGACTGGTGGTCTCACGGAAACCCCCACTGGCTAAAGAGTGCGCAATTGTGGCCGAAATAGCTCAGTTGGGAGAGCGTTAGACTGAAGATCTAAAGGTCCCTGGTTCGATTCCGGGTTTCGGCAGATGTCCCCTGCCTTTTCCTTTTGTTCGAGGGGAACAGAGACCGAAATTCACTGGGATCCAACCCCACTGTCAAACTGCTTCCCCACAGCCACAGCGCTATCTGTCTCCCAGACGGCCACTAACGAAGCAGTGTTTGTTCCGTGATATAATGGTCAGCACTCTGGGCGTTGAATCCCACGATCTGAGTTCAAATCTCAGTGGAACCTGTGTTCTTTCTTGCGGCAAAAAAAAGAAGAAAAAGCACAAGTTCGTTGGTGCTGCTGGCGAGCCTGTAAGTGATTTATGCTGCGTCCCAATGTGCCTACATATACTACGCCCTTAAAGTATGTACTCATTTTGGTGAAGAAAAAGTACACACTTTTGAGTGTGTAGTAGAAGAGTAGGCAAGCTTTAGGACATACTATCACGTCACACAACTGCGTCTTTAACGGACCGCTCTGTCGCATCTGGTACATGCACCCTGTCACTGTAAACTGGCCTGTCAATCATCTTGTCACAGTCAATATCCTCCGCATTTAATTTAATTTAACTTCCTACCGTATTGGAGAGAAAAGAAATAGCTCGCTGATCTGCCAGTCGCGGGTCTTTCATGCGGAGAACTCTGCTCATATTGTCTGTGTAATGATGCATTTAAAAGTTAACGACCAAATGGATGTTTATAAAAGTTCACATTGCTGGTGCAGCTGAAATATAACACAGATAACAATAAATAAATATGTTTTACTAAGTTAAATGTTGATTATTAGTAACTCAAACCAATTTTTATAAACCGCTCTACCTAACTGTCGATCGCGCACATCTGCCACATTTGTAATTTATTTTAACGCGTTTTATTAGTGTTGGTAGTTCTCGACCGAATCCTTCGCCAAAGCGCAATGGATTGTGGGTAATTTTAGCCATTAAAGTGTGCACGGATCCACACTTCAAACATTTACCTGAAAAAGTAGACCATCCGGGGACTTTTGGCATACTCATTTCAACATACTATGCTTTGGGACACACGTATTCTAATCTCACATACTATTTAGATTGGATAGTATGAACATTGGGACGCAGGGCAAGTCTTTGCGGCCCTGTGAGCAACAGCTGTTCCTATCAAGGTTCCATGGTGTAATGGTTAGCACTCTGGACTCTGAATCCAGCGATACGAGGTCAAATGGCGGTGGGAGTTGTTTTGCCACCAATTTGCACAGGACACGCTCCGAAAAACATTTTGGCAGCAGTGAGCCCCAAAAGCGCAAGTAGGGAGCGTCGCTTCGTGGCGTCAACGTGCAGTCTGTCTCTTTAGGGAAGTGAGCGTAAAAAGGCAGGACCCAGCTTGGAGAATACGGGCATCGGTCCCGCTACCTCTCGCATGCTAAGCGAGCGCTCTACCACTTGAGCTAATTCCCCTGGCTGACGCTGGGCGGGGTCCATCTCTCCCAAACACGCTTTCGAAGAGCGACCGCTATTATAACGGGCTTGATGAAAAGAGGCCATCTCTCCTCTGTGCTGGCACCTTTGCACTGGCCGCCATTTAGTTGTAGAATTAACCGAGAGATTGTGCTTTTGTTTTTGAGGCCCTTCTTGCTCTTGTTGCCCCAGTATATATGTGTTTGGATTCCTGTATTATGTAGGCTACCTTTGAATCACTCAGGTCGTGCGGCCAGCTTCTCCCCTCTGTTTCCCACACTGGCTTAAAGTCTAAGGGACATCTCCCTAAGATCCCGCTACATCAGCCGTTCTTAATCCTGGTCCTCAGACCCCCTCGCTCTGCACACTTTGTAGATTTGTCTTACCGCTTCAGGGCTTTGTTCCATTCGATTGTAATCGCCCTGCGAAGTGGACGTCACAGGAAATTCCGCCTTGATTCCACTTCGAAAGAAGTGTATATGCTCCATTCAAAGGGTATTAAAATGCGCGCTCCTGATGTTACTTCTATGCAAATCTCATGATTACGGTTAAATAACCCTTCACACTTCTGGAGTAAGTTTTGTCTGTGTGTGGAGACGCTGCAGACAGTGGTGTCACGCAAACGTGTGTTTTTAAGTGAAGTAAACTTCAGACGATTTCCTGTGTGCAGGGAGTAGAGAACAGTGAGCACTATCTAGGGAACATGTCAATCGGAACAAAGTTCACTCGTGGAGCTCTCTTCTAACGAGCTGATGATCTGAATCAGGTGTGTTAATCAAGAGAGACATGCAAAATATGCAGAGAAATCCCCTCTGTTTCCCACACTGGCTTAAAGTCTAAGGGACATCTGACCATTTCAGCTGTCCTCCCTAAGATCCCTCTACATGTTAGGTCCAGCCCCATTTTTAAATCCATTCAGAAGCCAACTTTCCTTCGTTTGCCTTTGACACTGTCTGGAGGTGTTTGATTACTTCCACGTTAGTTCATGGTCCTTCTTTGGTTGTTGCTGTAGTTGTTTTTTTTTTCTAAGCGAAGCACTTATGTGGTTTGGCTCGTTGGTCTAGGGGTATGATTCTCGCTTTGGGTGCGAGAGGTCCCGGGTTCAAGTCCCGGACGAGCCCATGATGAGGCTTAGTCCTGATGTCCTCTTGTCTCTTTAGGGTCACGAGCAATCAGAAAGTTTTTGGTCAATTGGGCAGAAACTCAAGGAAAGCCGGGCCGGTTAGCTCAGCTGGTTAGAGCGTGGTGCTAATAACGCCAAGGTCGCGGGTTCGATCCCCGTACTGGCCAGCCTCTTTTGCTCTCTGGGAGCTCAGCTCTGCTCTTCTGGCAAAGTGACTGGTGGTCTCACGGAAACCCCCACTGGCTAAAGAGTGCACAATTGTGGCCGAAATAGCTCAGTTGGGAGAGCGTTAGACTGAAGATCTAAAGGTCCCTGGTTCGATCCCGGGTTTCGGCAGATGTCCCCTGCCTTTTCCTTTTGTTCGAGGGGAACAGAGACCGAAATTCACTGGGATCCAACCCCACTGTCAAACTGCTTCCCCACAGCCACAGCGCTATCTGTCTCCCAGACGGCCACTAACGAAGCAGTGTTTGTTCCGTGATGTAATGGTCAGCATTCTGGGCGTTGAATCCCACGATCTGAGTTCAAATCTCAGTGGAACCCGTGTTCTTTCTTGCGGCAAAAAAAAGAAGAAAAAGCACAAGTTCGTTGGTGCTGCTGGCGAGCCTGTAAGTGATTTATGCTGCGTCCCAATGTGCCTACATATACTACGCCCTTAAAGTATGTACTCATTTTGGTGAAGAAAAAGTACACACTTTTGAGTGTGTAGTAGAAGAGTAGGCAAGCTTTAGGACATACTATCACGTCACACAACTGCGTCTTTAACGGACCGCTCTGTCGCATCTGGTACATGCACCCTGTCACTGTAAACTGGCCTGTCAATCATCTTGTCACAGTCAATATCCTCCGCATTTAATTTAATTTAACTTCCTACCGTATTGGAGAGAAAAGAAATAGCTCGCTGATCTGCCAGTCGCAGGTCTTTCATGCGGAGAACTCTGCTCATATTGTCTGTGTAATGATGCATTTAAAAGTTAACGACCAAATGGATGTTTATAAAAGTTCACATTGCTGGTGCAGCTGAAATATAACACAGATAACAATAAATAAATATGTTTTACTAAGTTAAATGTTGATTATTAGTAACTCAAACCAATTTTTATAAACCGCTCTACCTAACCGTCGATCGCGCACATCTGCCACATTTGTAATTTATTTTAACGCGTTTTATTAGTGTTGGTAGTTCTCGACCGAATCCTTCGCCAAAGCGCAATGGATTGTGGGTAATTTTAGCCATTAAAGTGTGCACGGATCCACACTTCAAACATTTACCTGAAAAAGTAGACCATCCGGGGACTTTTGGCATACTCATTTCAACATACTATGCTTTGGGACACACGTATTCTAATCTCACATACTATTTAGATTGGATAGTATGAACATTGGGACGCAGGGCAAGACTTTGCGGCCCTGTGAGCAACAGCTGTTCCTATCAAGGTTCCATGGTGTAATGGTTAGCACTCTGGACTCTGAATCCAGCGATACGAGGTCAAATGGCGGTGGGAGTTGTTTTGCCACCAATTTGCACAGGACACGCTCCGAAAAACATTTTGGCAGCAGTGAGCCCCAAAAGCGCAAGTAGGGAGCGTCGCTTCGTGGCGTCAACGTGCAGTCTGTCTCTTTAGGGAAGTGAGCGTAAAAAGGCAGGACCCAGCTTGGAGAATGCGGGCATCGGTCCCGCTACCTCTCGCATGCTAAGCGAGCGCTCTACCACTTGAGCTAATTCCCCTGGCTGACGCTGGGCGGGGTCCATCTCTCCCAAACACGCTTTCGAAGAGCGACCGCTATTATAACGGGCTTGATGAAAAGAGGCCATCTCTCCTCTGTGCTGGCACCTTTGCACTGGCCGCCATTTAGTTGTAGAATTAACCGAGAGATTGTGGTTTTGTTTTTGAGGCCCTTCTTGCTCTTGTTGCCCCAGTATATATGTGTTTGGATTCCTGTATTATGTAGGCTACCTTTGAATCACTCAGGTTGTGCGGCCAGCTTCTCCCCTCTGTTTCCCACACTGGCTTAAAGTCTAAGGGACATCTCCCTAAGATCCCGCTACATCAGCCGTTCTTAATCCTGGTCCTCGAGACCCCCTCGCTCTGCACACTTTGTAGATTTGTCTTACCGCTTCAGGGCTTTGTTCCATTCGATTGTAATCGCCCTGCGAAGTGGACGTCACAGGAAATTCCGCCTTGATTCCACTTCGAAAGAAGTGTATATGCTCCAATCAAAGGGTATTAAAATGCGCGCTCCTGATGTTACTTCTATGCAAATCTCATGATTACGGTTAAATAACCCTTCACACTTCTGGAGTAAGTTTTGTCTGTGTGTGGAGACGCTGCAGACAGTGATGTCACGCAAACCTGTGTTTTTAAGTGAAGTAAACTTCAGACGATTTCCTGTGTGCAGGGAGTAGAGAACAGTGAGCACTATCTAGGGAACATGTCAATCGGAACAAAGTTCACTCGTGGAGCTCTCTTCTAACGAGCTGATGATCTGAATCAGGTGTGTTAATCAAGAGAGACATGCAAAATTTGCAGTGAAATCCCCTCTGTTTCCCACACTGGCTTAAAGTCTAAGGGACATCTGACCATTTCAGCTGCCCTCCCTAAGATCCCTCTACATGTTAGGTCCAGCCCCATTTTTAAATCCATTCAGAAGCCAACTTTCCTTCGTTTGCCTTTGACACTGTCTGGAGGTGTTTGATTACTTCCACGTTAGTTCATGGTCCTTCTTTGGTTGTTGCTGTAGTTGTTTTTTTTTTCTAAGCGAAGCACTTATGTGGTTTGGCTTGTTGGTCTAGGGGTATGATTCTCGCTTTGGGTGCGAGAGGTCCCGGGTTCAAATCCCGGACGAGCCCATGATGAGGATTAGTCCTGATGTCCTCTTGTCTCTTTAGGGTCACGAGCAATCAGAAAGTTTTTGGTCAATTGGGCAGAAACTCAAGGAAAGCCGGGCCGGTTAGCTCAGCTGGTTAGAGCGTGGTGCTAATAACGCCAAGGTCGCGGGTTCGATCCCCGTACTGGCCAGCCTCTTTTGCTCTCTGGGAGCTCAGCTCTGCTCTTCTGGCAAAGTGACTGGTGGTCTCACGGAAACCCCCACTGGCTAAAGAGTGCGCAATTGTGGCCGAAATAGCTCAGTTGGGAGAGCGTTAGACTAAAGGTCCCTGGTTCGATCCCGGGTTTCGGCAGATGTCCCCTGCCTTTTCCTTTTGTTCGAGGGGAACAGAGACCGAAATTCACAGGGATCCAACCCCACTGTCAAACTGCTTCCCCACAGCCACAGCGCTATCTGTCTCCCAGACGGCCACTAACGAAGCAGTGTTTGTTCCGTGATGTAATGGTCAGCACTCTGGGTGTTGAATCCCACGATCTGAGTTCAAATCTCAGTGGAACCCGTGTTCTTTCTTGCGGCAAAAAAAAGAAGAAAAAGCACAAGTTCGTTGGTGCTGCTGGCGAGCCTGTAAGTGATTTATGCTGCGTCCCAATGTGCCTACATATACTACGCCCTTAAAGTATGTACTCATTTTGGTGAAGAAAAAGTACACACTTTTGAGTGTGTAGTAGAAGAGTAGGCAAGCTTTAGGACATACTATCACGTCACACAACTGCGTCTTTAACGGACCGCTCTGTCGCATCTGGTACATGCACCCTGTCACTGTAAACTGGCCTGTCAATCATCTTGTCACAGTCAATATCCTCCGCATTTAATTTAATTTAACTTCCTACCGTATTGGAGAGAAAAGAAATAGCTCGCTGATCTGCCAGTCGCGGGTCTTTCATGCGGAGAACTCTGCTCATATTGTCTGTGTAATGATGCATTTAAAAGTTAACGACCAAATGGATGTTTATAAAAGTTCACATTGCTGGTGCAGCTGAAATATAACACAGATAACAATAAATAAATATGTTTTACTAAGTTAAATGTTGATTATTAGTAACTCAAACCAATTTTTATAAACCGCTCTACCTAACTGTCGATCGCGCACATCTGCCACATTTGTAATTTATTTTAACGCGTTTTATTAGTGTTGGTAGTTCTCGACCGAATCCTTCGCCAAAGCGCAATGGATTGTGGGTAATTTTAGCCATTAAAGTGTGCACGGATCCACACTTCAAACATTTACCTGAAAAAGTAGACCATCCGGGGACTTTTGGCATACTCATTTCAACATACTATGCTTTGGGACACACGTATTCTAATCTCACATACTATTTAGATTGGATAGTATGAACATTGGGACGCAGGGCAAGACTTTGCGGCCCTGTGAGCAACAGCTGTTCCTATCAAGGTTCCATGGTGTAATGGTTAGCACTCTGGACTCTGAATCCAGCGATACGAGGTCAAATGGCGGTGGGAGTTGTTTTGCCACCAATTTGCACAGGACACGCTCCGAAAAACATTTTGGCAGCAGTGAGCCCCAAAAGCGCAAGTAGGGAGCGTCGCTTCGTGGCGTCAACGTGCAGTCTGTCTCTTTAGGGAAGTGAGCGTAAAAAGGCAGGACCCAGCTTGGAGAATGCGGGCATCGGTCCCGCTACCTCTCGCATGCTAAGCGAGCGCTCTACCACTTGAGCTAATTCCCCTGGCTGACGCTGGGCGGGGTCCATCTCTCCCAAACACGCTTTCGAAGAGCGACCGCTATTATAACGGGCTTGATGAAAAGAGGCCATCTCTCCTCTGTGCTGGCACCTTTGCACTGGCCGCCATTTAGTTGTAGAATTAACCGAGAGATTGTGCTTTTGTTTTTGAGGCCCTTCTTGCTCTTGTTGCCCCAGTATATATGTGTTTGGATTCCTGTATTATGTAGGCTACCTTTGAATCACTCAGGTCGTGCGGCCAGCTTCTCCCCTCTGTTTCCCACACTGGCTTAAAGTCTAAGGGACATCTCCCTAAGATCCCGCTACATCAGCCGTTCTTAATCCTGGTCCTCAGACCCCCTCGCTCTGCACACTTTGTAGATTTGTCTTACCGCTTCAGGGCTTTGTTCCATTCGATTGTAATCGCCCTGCGAAGTGGACGTCACAGGAAATTCCGCCTTGATTCCACTTCGAAAGAAGTGTATATGCTCCATTCAAAGGGTATTAAAATGCGCGCTCCTGATGTTACTTCTATGCAAATCTCATGATTACGGTTAAATAACCCTTCACACTTCTGGAGTAAGTTTTGTCTGTGTGTGGAGACGCTGCAGACAGTGGTGTCACGCAAACCTGTGTTTTTAAGTGAAGTAAACTTCAGACGATTTCCTGTGTGCAGGGAGTAGAGAACAGTGAGCACTATCTAGGGAACATGTCAATCGGAACAAAGTTCACTCGTGGAGCTCTCTTCTAACGAGCTGATGATCTGAATCAGGTGTGTTAATCAAGAGAGACATGCAAAATATGCAGAGAAATCCCCTCTGTTTCCCACACTGGCTTAAAGTCTAAGGGACATCTGACCATTTCAGCTGTCCTCCCTAAGATCCCTCTACATGTTAGGTCCAGCCCCATTTTTAAATCCATTCAGAAGCCAACTTTCCTTCGTTTGCCTTTGACACTGTCTGGAGGTGTTTGATTACTTCCACGTTAGTTCATGGTCCTTCTTTGGTTGTTGCTGTAGTTGTTTTTTTTTTCTAAGCGAAGCACTTATGTGGTTTGGCTCGTTGGTCTAGGGGTATGATTCTCGCTTTGGGTGCGAGAGGTCCCGGGTTCAAATCCCGGACGAGCCCATGATGAGGCTTAGTCCTGATGTCCTCTTGTCTCTTTAGGGTCACGAGCAATCAGAAAGTTTTTGGTCAATTGGGCAGAAACTCAAGGAAAGCCGGGCCGGTTAGCTCAGCTGGTTAGAGCGTGGTGCTAATAACGCCAAGGTCGCGGGTTCGATCCCCGTACTGGCCAGCCTCGTTTGCTCTCTGGGAGCTCAGCTCTGCTCTTCTGGCAAAGTGACTGGTGGTCTCACGGAAACCCCCACTGGCTAAAGAGTGCGCAATTGTGGCCGAAATAGCTCATTTGGGAGAGCGTTAGACTGAAGATCTAAAGGTCCCTGGTTCGATCCCGGGTTTCGGCAGATGTCCCCTGCCTTTTCCTTTTGTTCGATGGGGAACAGAGACCGAAATTCACTGGGATCCAACCCCACTGTCAAACTGCTTCCCCACAGCCACAGCGCTATCTGTCTCCCAGACGACCACTAACGAAGCAGTGTTTGTTCCGTGATGTAATGGTCAGCACTCTGGGTGTTGAATCCCACGATCTGAGTTCAAATCTCAGTGGAACCCGTGTTCTTTCTTGCGGCAAAAAAAAGAAGAAAAAGCACAAGTTCGTTGGTGCTGCTGGCGAGCCTGTAAGTGATTTATGCTGCGTCCCAATGTGCCTACATATACTACGCCCTTAAAGTATGTACTCATTTTGGTGAAGAAAAAGTACACACTTTTGAGTGTGTAGTAGAAGAGTAGGCAAGCTTTAGGACATACTATCACGTCACACAACTGCGTCTTTAACGGACCGCTCTGTCGCATCTGGTACATGCACCCTGTCACTGTAAACTGGCCTGTCAATCATCTTGTCACAGTCAATATCCTCCGCATTTAATTTAATTTAACTTCCTACCGTATTGGAGAGAAAAGAAATAGCTCGCTGATCTGCCAGTCGCGGGTCTTTCATGCGGAGAACTCTGCTCATATTGTCTGTGTAATGATGCATTTAAAAGTTAACGACCAAATGGATGTTTATAAAAGTTCACATTGCTGGTGCAGCTGAAATATAACACAGATAACAATAAATAAATATGTTTTACTAAGTTAAATGTTGATTATTAGTAACTCAAACCAATTTTTATAAACCGCTCTACCTAACCGTCGATCGCGCACATCCGCCACATTTGTAATTTATTTTAACGCGTTTTATTAGTGTTGGTAGTTCTCGACCGAATCCTTCGCCAAAGCACAATGGATTGTGGGTAATTTTAGCCATTAAAGTGTGCACGGATCCACACTTCAAACATTTACCTGAAAAAGTAGACCATCCGGGGACTTTTGGCATACTCATTTCAACATACTATGCTTTGGGACACACGTATTCTAATCTCACATACTATTTAGATTGGATAGTATGAACATTGGGACGCAGGGCAAGTCTTTGCGGCCCTGTGAGCAACAGCTGTTCCTATCATGGTGTAATGGTTAGCACTCTGGACTCTGAATCCAGCGATACGAGGTCAAATGGCGGTGGGAGTTGTTTAGCCACCAATTTGCACAGGACACGCTCCGAAAAACATTTTGGCAGCAGTGAGCCCCAAAAGCGCAAGTAGGGAGCGTCGCTTCGTGGCGTCAACGTGCAGTCTGTCTCTTTAGGGAAGTGCGCGTAAAAAGGCAGGACCCAGCTTGGAGAATGCGGGCATCGGTCCCGCTACCTCTCGCATGCTAAGCGAGCGCTCTACCACTTGAGCTAATTCCCCTGGCTGACGCTGGACGGGGTCCATCTCTCCCAAACACGCTTTCGAAGAGCGACCGCTATTATAACGGGCTTGATGAAAAGAGGCCATCTCTCCTCTGTGCTGGCACCTTTGCACTGGCCGCCATTTAGTTGTAGAATTAACCGAGAGATTGTGCTTTTGTTTTTGAGGCCCTTCTTGCTCTTGTTGCCCCAGCATATATGTGTTTGGATTCCTGTATTATGTAGGCTACCTTTGAATCACTCAGGTCGTGCGGCCAGCTTCTCCCCTCTGTTTCCCACACTGGCTTAAAGTCTAAGGGACATCTCCCTAAGATCCCGCTACATCAGCCGTTCTTAATCCTGGTCCTCGAGACCCCCTCGCTCTGCACACTTTGTAGATTTGTCTTACCGCTTCAGGGCTTTGTTCCATTCGATTGTAATCGCCCTGCGAAGTGGACGTCACAGGAAATTCCGCCTTGATTCCACTTCGAAAGAAGTGTATATGCTCCATTCAAAGGGTATTAAAATGCGCGCTCCTGATGTTACTTCTATGCAAATCTCATGATTACGGTTAAATAACCCTTCACACTTCTGGAGTAAGTTTTGTCTGTGTGTGGAGACGCTGCAGACAGTGATGTCACGCAAACCTGTGTTTTTAAGTGAAGTAAACTTCAGACGATTTCCTGTGTGCAGGGAGTAGAGAACAGTGAGCACTATCTAGGGAACATGTCAATCGGAACAAAGTTCACTCGTGGAGCTCTCTTCTAACGAGCTGATGATCTGAATCAGGTGTGTTAATCAAGAGAGACATGCAAAATTTGCAGTGAAATCCCCTCTGTTTCCCACACTGGCTTAAAGTCTAAGGGACATCTGACCATTTCAGCTGCCCTCCCTAAGATCCCTCTACATGTTAGGTCCAGCCCCATTTTTAAATCCATTCAGAAGCCAACTTTCCTTCGTTTGCCTTTGACACTGTCTGGAGGTCTTTGATTACTTCCACGTTAGTTCATGGTCCTTCTTTGGTTGTTGCTGTAGTTGTTTTTTTTTTCTAAGCGAAGCACTTATGTGGTTTGGCTTGTTGGTCTAGGGGTATGATTCTCGCTTTGGGTGCGAGAGGTCCCGGGTTCAAATCCCGGACGAGCCCATGATGAGGCTTAGTCCTGATGTCCTCTTGTCTCTTTAGGGTCACGAGCAATCAGAAAGTTTTTGGTCAATTGGGCAGAAACTCAAGGAAAGCCGGGCCGGTTAGCTCAGCTGGTTAGAGCGTGGTGCTAATAACGCCAAGGTCGCGGGTTCGATCCCCGTACTGGCCAGCCTCTTTTGCTCTCTGGGAGCTCAGCTCTGCTCTTCTGGCAAAGTGACTGGTGGTCTCACGGAAACCCCCACTGGCTAAAGAGTGCGCAATTGTGGCCGAAATAGCTCAGTTGGGAGAGCGTTATACTGAAGATCTAAAGGTCCCTTGTTCGATCCCGGGTTTCGGCAGATGTCCCCTGCCTTTTCCTTTTGTTCGATGGGGAACAGAGACCGAAATTCACTGGGATCCAACCCCACTGTCAAACTGCTTCCCCACAGCCACAGCGCTATCTGTCTCCCAGACGGCCACTAACGAAGCAGTGTTTGTTCCGTGATGTAATGGTCAGCACTCTGGGTGTTGAATCCCACGATCTGAGTTCAAATCTCAGTGGAACCCGTGTTCTTTCTTGCGGCAAAAAAAAGAAGAAAAAGCACAAGTTCGTTGGTGCTGCTGGCGAGCCTGTAAGTGATTTATGCTGCGTCCCAATGTGCCTACATATACTACGCCCTTAAAGTATGTACTCATTTTGGTGAAGAAAAAGTACACACTTTTGAGTGTGTAGTAGAAGAGTAGGCAAGCTTTAGGACATACTATCACGTCACACAACTGCGTCTTTAACGGACCGCTCTGTCGCATCTGGTACATGCACCCTGTCACTGTAAACTGGCCTGTCAATCATCTTGTCACAGTCAATATCCTCCGCATTTAATTTAATTTAACTTCCTACCGTATTGGAGAGAAAAGAAATAGCTCGCTGATCTGCCAGTCGCGGGTCTTTCATGCGGAGAACTCTGCTCATATTGTCTGTGTAATGATGCATTTAAAAGTTAACGACCAAATGGATGTTTATAAAAGTTCACATTGCTGGTGCAGCTGAAATATAACACAGATAACAATAAATAAATATGTTTTACTAAGTTAAAAGTTGATTATTAGTAACTCAAACCAATTTTTATAAACCGCTCTACCTAACTGTCGATCGCGCACATCTGCCACATTTGTAATTTATTTTAACGCGTTTTATTAGTGTTGGTAGTTCTCGACCGAATCCTTCGCCAAAGTGCAATGGATTGTGGGTAATTTTAGCCATTAAAGTGTGCACGGATCCACACTTCAAACATTTACCTGAAAAAGTAGACCATCCGGGGACTTTTGGCATACTCATTTCAACATACTATGCTTTGGGACACACGTATTCTAATCTCACATACTATTTAGATTGGATAGTATGAACATTGGGACGCAGGGCAAGACTTTGCGGCCCTGTGAGCAACAGCTGTTCCTATCAAGGTTCCATGGTGTAATGGTTAGCACTCTGGACTCTGAATCCAGCGATACGAGGTCAAATGGCGGTGGGAGTTGTTTTGCCACCAATTTGCACAGGACACGCTCCGAAAAACATTTTGGCAGCAGTGAGCCCCAAAAGCGCAAGTAGGGAGCGTCGCTTCGTGGCGTCAACGTGCAGTCTGTCTCTTTAGGGAAGTGAGCGTAAAAAGGCAGGACCCAGCTTGGAGAATGCGGGCATCGGTCCCGCTACCTCTCGCATGCTAGACTACTGCATCCCACCGATTGAGCCAAAGTAAGCCCAAAGTAAGCCCACACGAGCCAATCGCGTTTCTCGCTTGGGCTTACTTTGGGCTTACTTTTGACCAATCACGTTTCTCGCTTGGGCTCACTTTGGGCTTACTTTTGACCAATCGCGTTTCTCTCCTGGGCTTACTTTTGACCAATCGCGTTTCTCTCTTGGGCTTACTTTTGACCAATCGCGTTTCTCTCTCATTTGGCTTACATTTGACCAATCGCCGCGCGCCGCTATTATTGTCATCTTTGAAATAGGTAAGGCTGTTGTTTACTTCATTATTGTATATCGCTCATTATTTGTTCATATACAGTGTGTTTTTTTGGATAATGAAACGTGCCAATTAAGCTATCTACCATGTATAACACACGTTTTCTTCAGTACCTGTGAACCTGTAAGTTTTCTCACGAAATACAGACATGTCGCTACCGATCAGATAAGTTAAAATCATCGGCCGTCCGTTAACGTTAATTAAGCTGTATTGCTGTCAACAATGATGTGTGTATTGTGTGCAAAGTCATGATTTATGACTACTTTATACTGCACCGGGCGCATAACGTAAGCGTTCCGTACGTATGCAGCGTATGCACGGGCGCCGCTAGAGACTCTGGGCCTGTGACTGAACGTAATGATGAAACAAAAATTACTTATATTTGGTAATAATACTAGTGACCTCCTCCGATCCCCCTGCCAATCCTGGGCCCCTAGAATCGTTACCAGCACCCCATCCCCGCCCCCCAAATTACATTAAAATGTGTGTTTTAGGAACCTAGTAAAATTGATTATTATTATTATTATTATTGTTGTTGTCATTATTAAGTAATTATTAATAATGCTGTTGTTATTATTAATAATATCAACAACAACAATAATTATTGTTGCTGTTTTTGTTTTAATTATAAAAATGTAGACAAATATATTACTGTTTTAAATTAGAATTGTTATGTAAAATAAAATATGAATATTTGATAATATAAAATAAAAATAATGATGTTTAATAAACTGCAAAGAACAAAGCACTGTAACTGCTTCCATTACGTTAAAGTAATGTCACATTAATAAATGTCACACTCTACAGTAATATTACAGTTCTTTTCTGATGTCATAAGCATTGACAAAGTCACTAGTAATTCTAGTTATAATGACAATCATTTTAAGACATGTAATAGACAATTACATTACTCTATTACATGTAACCAGTTACTTCATAGCACCTCAAGTGTAGTACATATCTTGTACATTTTTTTTAAATTTCTTTTTTTTATTTTTTGTTTATTTCTTTTTTTTTATTAACTTTTAGGATCCAGTGCCAGTGATGTGCATTTTCAGGCCTATCTCCTTGAGGGCTTGATGCGTTGGAATGATGACCGAATGGAAGACGCCATAAAAGGAGCATCCTCTATCCGGTCATACGGCAGCGCCATGAGAGAGGCTGCAGACCAGCTTATCCGAACAGTCTTTGGGAAGCCCTGGGATGAGCGCTATCGCCCTCCGGGAGCGTATACAGGCAAGAAATTCATTCATTTGTTCTTTTGTAATATTCTACTAGGTTATCTATTTAGCCTTATCTATTTAGACATAAAAATATCCAGATGATGTGTCATTAGTAACCCTTTGAAATAATCAATAATTATTTTTTAAATATTTTTGGGAAAAATGAGTGAAAAATTGTGTTTTATGGTCGGTCACAATTGTGACCGGTGGGATAATGTGTGTACTGCATTAACATATTTCTACAGTCATAAAAATTGTTATATATATCTCAGCCCAGCTATATTAAACTCACACTCTATTTCATCACACTCAGTTACTATTATTACGAATAAAAAACCTTGTACAACACTGATAGGAATACTGAGTTAAAATAAAAAAAAAATACAACCATCAACGTATCAAAATTGTTACTTTATTGTGATATATATGATAAAATTGTTATATTAGTGCTACCAAACATCAATTTTGTAACGTATTTGTAACATTTGAACTTTTAATTTAGTGCAGTATTTTTTAATTTTAGTGCAGCTTTCACTAACAACTGCAATTGGATTTATATGTATACCTAAATCCTGTTATCCCAGCAGTCACTATTATGACCATCAACATGTTTACTGATTCTATGACCTCACTCAAAAAAACTGAATAATTGTGAATTCATATATTAATACTAGACAATTTATGTTAACACACTTTACTAGCATTTTGTTTAGGAGCTTTGATGCAGCCATCATCTTCTCATGGTGAAAACATGAAGTAAATTGCTCTTGTCTTGTGACAATTTGCACTAACCATGTGAAACTGCACATATTTAATTGAGACCCTTTTTTTCCATATTTGCAGGTGAATTGCTGGGAATGGAGTACCTTTACAGCCAGACTGGCAAAACACTGACTCCAGTGCTCCAGAACCCAGAGGAGGAAGACAGGCTGGTGGAGGCAGTTGATGACCAGGACCTGCAAGATGAGGGGTTTGAGGAAGAGATCATGGAGGACATCACAGTTCCAGTGCTGTATGAGGGTGAGCCCTGCCGTGATCTCGAAAACAGCCCCTCATCTTTGCCTCTGCCTCAGTCCCCAGCATCACTGGCTGGGCCGTTCACATCATCTGGTGGAGAAGGACAGCATCTTGCCCCTGACCCTTCAGTGCTGTCACAGCCATCCAACACTGGAAGCAGTCTCTCCGACGAGGCTCAGGTAAGACACTTTAAGGGCTTTATTTAATTTGAATCTCGTTTTATTCCACATATATTAACATTAATCTGCATTTACTAGGGAGCAGTTATTGGACCCGATGGCATCGCTGGGTGGGACAAGGTCCAGGATTTGGCCGGTTACCTGGTGGGTCGTCAGGCTCCTTACCTCACTGACCTGCAGGTGACAGAGGCCATCCAGCTGTGGACAGCTCTCCCTGATTCTGACAAACAGCGGGTCAACTATCAGCCTCGACATCAGCCTCAGCTCACACATGGGCGCTTTAAAGCACCGAAGCGCTCTGGAGTCACACCGGGTGTGGAGAGTGTGAAACGGTGTCTGATTGGACATCCTAGGGGTACAGCACAGTGGCCCAGCACCAGCCACTTGGTTGAGGCCATTTATATCAAGCTTTGTGCCTTACACAAGTCGCCGACCAAGAAGGCTGGAGTTTGCACCCCCAGATGGTCTAAAATTCTCTCGGATTACCACCACATCCGAGAGCTGGTGCTTAACTGTCGCAGGCTGATGGATGAAACAATGATCCAGCTGTTTGAGCTAAACCAGAAGACACTCATTCTTTTTGTTTTGATTTTGCTCGCGTGCCTCAAATGGCAAATCTTTAGATGACTGGTTGGCAGAACAGCGCCAGAAAAATAAATGCCAAACTCCACCTCCTCAATAAATAAATATCTTTCCTGTATATGTTTTGTATATATTACATGGGTCCACTCTTTCATATTGTCCCATATCCTCCTCAGTACTGTATCCTCCTCAATAAATAATATCTTTCCTGTATATATTTTGTATATATTGCATGGGCCCACTCTTTCATATTGTTTGCTATCGTGTGTGTGTACTCATTTCAATATTTGTGTGTATTAATTTTAATAAAACATTTTACTTTACATTTGAAGTGTCTTTTGATCAGATTTTATTATTACTTTTATTAGATTTTATTATTTTTTTTATTTTAATTAAATCTGATAAATCATATCAATCAAATCATATCCCACACACACAAAACAAAAACTTTGAAGAGACATTTTTATTCATTTTATTTAACCATAAACATAAACATGTAATATGCTTTTTAAAAATAATATACACTAAATAATAAATATCAGTCAATGTAATATTGTGAATGAGTGATTTGTGAATGAGCAGGTGTGGGGGCGGGGCGTGTTTTCAATACGACGAAAACTGTCACGTGATCACAATTTAATAAAAACATTAATTGTAGTGATTTCATTTCCGCAACAAATAAATGATATAGATAAAAGCGAGCAAAGAACACAGTATCAACGGAGTTTTAGTTTAGTTTAATCAGTTAAACCACTGCATCGTAAAATGATTCAGTTACAATCGGATCGCGAATTTGATTCAGAACCGGACTTCCGTCACGCAGATCTAGGTTCGAATCCAGGCGGCGGAGGGTGGCTTGTTTCACATGTAACTAAAACTCCTCCTTAACGCACAGGAATATAGCCCTAACATTGTTGCAGGGGACATTTGTCGGCGCACTCCCGTTTTCCCCGTTTTCCGCGTCTTTTTCGCTTGCGGGCGGGAGCTCAAAGATTGGGCCCCTTCCTTTGCGCAGCGAGCGCTCTACCACTTGAGCTAATTCCCCTGGCTGACGCTGGGCGGGGTCCATCTCTCCCAAACACGCTTTCGAAGAGCGACCGCTATTATAACGGGCTTGATGAAAAGAGGCCATCTCTCCTCTGTGCTGGCACCTTTGCACTGGCCGCCATTTAGTTGTAGAATTAACCGAGAGATTGTGCTTTTGTTTTTGAGGCCCTTCTTGCTCTTGTTGCCCCAGTATATATGTGTTTGGATTCCTGTATTATGTAGGCTACCTTTGAATCACTCAGGTCGTGCGGCCAGCTTCTCCCCTCTGTTTCCCACACTGGCTTAAAGTCTAAGGGACATCTCCCTAAGATCCCGCTACATCAGCCGTTCTTAATCCTGGTCCTCGAGACCCCCTCGCTCTGCACACTTTGTAGATTTGTCTTACCGCTTCAGGGCTTTGTTCCATTCGATTGTAATCGCCCTGCGAAGTGGACGTCACAGGAAATTCCGCCTTGATTCCACTTCGAAAGAAGTGTATATGCTCCATTCAAAGGGTATTAAAATGCGCGCTCCTGATGTTACTTCTATGCAAATCTCATGATTACGGTTAAATAACCCTTCACACTTCTGGAGTAAGTTTTGTCTGTGTGTGGAGACGCTGCAGACAGTGATGTCACGCAAACCTGTGTTTTTAAGTGAAGTAAACTTCAGACGATTTCCTGTGTGCAGGGAGTAGAGAACAGTGAGCACTATCTAGGGAACATGTCAATCGGAACAAAGTTCACTCGTGGAGCTCTCTTCTAACGAGCTGATGATCTGAATCAGGTGTGTTAATCAAGAGAGACATGCAAAATTTGCAGTGAAATCCCCTCTGTTTCCCACACTGGCTTAAAGTCTAAGGGACATCTGACCATTTCAGCTGCCCTCCCTAAGATCCCTCTACATGTTAGGTCCAGCCCCATTTTTAAATCCATTCAGAAGCCAACTTTCCTTCGTTTGCCTTTGACACTGTCTGGAGGTGTTTGATTACTTCCACGTTAGTTCATGGTCCTTCTTTGGTTGTTGCTGTAGTTGTTTTTTTTTTCTAAGCGAAGCACTTATGTGGTTTGGCTTGTTGGTCTAGGGGTATGATTCTCGCTTTGGGTGCGAGAGGTCCCGGGTTCAAATCCCGGACGAGCCCATGATGAGGCTTAGTCCTGATGTCCTCTTGTCTCTTTAGGGTCACGAGCAATCAGAAAGTTTTTGGTCAATTGGGCAGAAACTCAAAGAAAGCCGGGCCGGTTAGCTCAGCTGGTTAGAGCGTGGTGCTAATAACGCCAAGGTCGCGGGTTCGATCCCCGTACTGGCCAGCCTCTTTTGCTCTCTGGGAGCTCAGCTCTGCTCTTCTGGCAAAGTGACTGGTGGTCTCACGGAAACCCCCACTGGCTAAAGAGTGTGCAATTGTGGCCGAAATAGCTCAGTTGGGAGAGCGTTAGACTGAAGATCTAAAGGTCCCTGGTTCGATCCCGGGTTTCGGCAGATGTCCCCTGCCTTTTCCTTTTGTTCGATGGGGAACAGAGACCGAAATTCACTGGGATCCAACCCCACTGTCAAACTGCTTCCCCACAGCCACAGCGCTATCTGTCTCCCAGACGGCCACTAACGAAGCAGTGTTTGTTCCGTGATGTAATGGTCAGCACTCTGGGTGTTGAATCCCACGATCTGAGTTCAAATCTCAGTGGAACCCGTGTTCTTTCTTGCGGCAAAAAAAAGAAGAAAAAGCACAAGTTCGTTGGTGCTGCTGGCGAGCCTGTAAGTGATTTATGCTGCGTCCCAATGTGCCTACATATACTACGCCCTTAAAGTATGTACTCATTTTGGTGAAGAAAAAGTACACACTTTTGAGTGTGTAGTAGAAGAGTAGGCAAGCTTTAGGACATACTATCACGTCACACAACTGCGTCTTTAACGGACCGCTCTGTCGCATCTGGTACATGCACCCTGTCACTGTAAACTGGCCTGTCAATCATCTTGTCACAGTCAATATCCTCCGCATTTAATTTAATTTAACTTCCTACCGTATTGGAGAGAAAAGAAATAGCTCGCTGATCTGCCAGTCGCGGGTCTTTCATGCGGAGAACTCTGCTCATATTGTCTGTGTAATGATGCATTTAAAAGTTAACGACCAAATGGATGTTTATAAAAGTTCACATTGCTGGTGCAGCTGAAATATAACACAGATAACAATAAATAAATATGTTTTACTAAGTTAAATGTTGATTATTAGTAACTCAAACCAATTTTTATAAACCGCTCTACCTAACTGTCGATCGCGCACATCTGCCACATTTGTAATTTATTTTAACGCGTTTTATTAGTGTTGGTAGTTCTCGACCGAATCCTTCGCCAAAGCGCAATGGATTGTGGGTAATTTTAGCCATTAAAGTGTGCACGGATCCACACTTCAAACATTTACCTGAAAAAGTAGACCATCCGGGGACTTTTGGCATACTCATTTCAACATACTATGCTTTGGGACACACGTATTCTAATCTCACATACTATTTAGATTGGATAGTATGAACATTGGGACGCAGGGCAAGACTTTGCGGCCCTGTGAGCAACAGCTGTTCCTATCAAGGTTCCATGGTGTAATGGTTAGCACTCTGGACTCTGAATCCAGCGATACGAGGTCAAATGGCGGTGGGAGTTGTTTTGCCACCAATTTGCACAGGACACGCTCCGAAAAACATTTTGGCAGCAGTGAGCCCCAAAAGCGCAAGTAGGGAGCGTCGCTTCGTGGCGTCAACGTGCAGTCTGTCTCTTTAGGGAAGTGAGCGTAAAAAGGCAGGACCCAGCTTGGAGAATGCGGGCATCGGTCCCGCTACCTCTCGCATGCTAAGCGAGCGCTCTACCACTTGAGCTAATTCCCCTGGCTGACGCTGGGCGGGGTCCATCTCTCCCAAACACGCTTTCGAAGAGCGACCGCTATTATAACGGGCTTGATGAAAAGAGGCCATCTCTCCTCTGTGCTGGCACCTTTGCACTGGCCGCCATTTAGTTGTAGAATTAACCGAGAGATTGTGCTTTTGTTTTTGAGGCCCTTCTTGCTCTTGTTGCCCCAGTATATATGTGTTTGGATTCCTGTATTATGTAGGCTACCTTTGAATCACTCAGGTCGTGCGGCCAGCTTCTCCCCTCTGTTTCCCACACTGGCTTAAAGTCTAAGGGACATCTCCCTAAGATCCCGCTACATCAGCCGTTCTTAATCCTGGTCCTCAGACCCCCTCGCTCTGCACACTTTGTAGATTTGTCTTACCGCTTCAGGGCTTTGTTCCATTCGATTGTAATCGCCCTGCGAAGTGGACGTCACAGGAAATTCCGCCTTGATTCCACTTCGAAAGAAGTGTATATGCTCCATTCAAAGGGTATTAAAATGCGCGCTCCTGATGTTACTTCTATGCAAATCTCATGATTACGGTTAAATAACCCTTCACACTTCTGGAGTAAGTTTTGTCTGTGTGTGGAGACGCTGCAGACAGTGGTGTCACGCAAACCTGTGTTTTTAAGTGAAGTAAACTTCAGACGATTTCCTGTGTGCAGGGAGTAGAGAACAGTGAGCACTATCTAGGGAACATGTCAATCGGAACAAAGTTCACTCGTGGAGCTCTCTTCTAACGAGCTGATGATCTGAATCAGGTGTGTTAATCAAGAGAGACATGCAAAATATGCAGAGAAATCCCCTCTGTTTCCCACACTGGCTTAAAGTCTAAGGGACATCTGACCATTTCAGCTGTCCTCCCTAAGATCCCTCTACATGTTAGGTCCAGCCCCATTTTTAAATCCATTCAGAAGCCAACTTTCCTTCGTTTGCCTTTGACACTGTCTGGAGGTGTTTGATTACTTCCACGTTAGTTCATGGTCCTTCTTTGGTTGTTGCTGTAGTTGTTTTTTTTTTCTAAGCGAAGCACTTATGTGGTTTGGCTCGTTGGTCTAGGGGTATGATTCTCGCTTCGGGTGCGAGAGGTCCCGGGTTCAAATCCCGGACGAGCCCATGATGAGGCTTAGTCCTGATGTCCTCTTGTCTCTTTAGGGTCACGAGCAATCAGAAAGTTTTTGGTCAATTGGGCAGAAACTCAAGGAAAGCCGGGCCGGTTAGCTCAGCTGGTTAGAGCGTGGTGCTAATAACGCCAAGGTCGCGGGTTCGATCCCCGTACTGGCCAGCCTCTTTTGCTCTCTGGGAGCTCAGCTCTGCTCTTCTGGCAAAGTGACTGGTGGTCTCACGGAAACCCCCACTGGCTAAAGAGTGCGCAATTGTGGCCGAAATAGCTCAGTTGGGAGAGCGTTAGACTGAAGATCTAAAGGTCCCTGGTTCGATCCCGGGTTTCGGCAGATGTCCCCTGACTTTTCCTTTTTTTCGATGGGGAACAGAGACCGAAATTCACTGGGATCCAACCCCACTGTCAAACTGCTTCCCCACAGCCACAGCGCTATCTGTCTCCCAGACGGCCACTAACGAAGCAGTGTTTGTTCCGTGATGTAATGGTCAGCACTCTGGGTGTTGAATCCCACGATCTGAGTTCAAATCTCAGTGGAACCCATGTTCTTTCTTGCGGCAAAAAAAAGAAGAAAAAGCACAAGTTCGTTGGTGCTGCTGGCGAGCCTGTAAGTGATTTATGCTGCGTCCCAATGTGCCTACATATACTACGCCCTTAAAGTATGTACTCATTTTGGTGAAGAAAAAGTACACACTTTTGAGTGTGTAGTAGAAGAGTAGGCAAGCTTTAGGACATACTATCACGTCACACAACTGCGTCTTTAACGGACCGCTCTGTCGCATCTGGTACATGCACCCTGTCACTGTAAACTGGCCTGTCAATCATCTTGTCACAGTCAATATCCTCCGCATTTAATTTAATTTAACTTCCTACCGTATTGGAGAGAAAAGAAATAGCTCGCTGATCTGCCAGTCGCGGGTCTTTCATGCGGAGAACTCTGCTCATATTGTCTGTGTAATGATGCATTTAAAAGTTAACGACCAAATGGATGTTTATAAAAGTTCACATTGCTGGTGCAGCTGAAATATAACACAGATAACAATAAATAAATATGTTTTACTAAGTTAAATGTTGATTATTAGTAACTCAAACCAATTTTTATAAACCGCTCTACCTAACCGTCGATCGCGCACATCCGCCACATTTGTAATTTATTTTAACGCGTTTTATTAGTGTTGGTAGTTCTCGACCGAATCCTTCGCCAAAGCGCAATGGATTGTGGGTAATTTTAGCCATTAAAGTGTGCACGGATCCACACTTCAAACATTTACCTGAAAAAGTAGACCATCCGGGGACTTTTGGCATACTCATTTCAACATACTATGCTTTGGGACACACGTATTCTAATCTCACATACTATTTAGATTGGATAGTATGAACATTGGGACGCAGGGCAAGTCTTTGCGGCCCTGTGAGCAACCGCTGTTCCTATCAAGGTTCCATGGTGTAATGGTTAGCACTCTGGACTCTGAATCCAGCGATACGAGGTCAAATGGCAGTGGGAGTTGTTTTGCCACCAATTTGCACAGGACACGCTCCGAAAAACATTTTGGCAGCAGTGAGCCCCAAAAGCGCAAGTAGGGAGCGTCGCTTCGTGGCGTCAACGTGCAGTCTGTCTCTTTAGGGAAGTGCGCGTAAAAAGGCAGGACCCAGCTTGGAGAATGCGGGCATCGGTCCCGCTACCTCTCGCATGCTAAGCGAGCGCTCTACCACTTGAGCTAATTCCCCTGGCTGACGCTGGGCGGGGTCCATCTCTCCCAAACACGCTTTCGAAGAGCGACCGCTATTATAACGGGCTTGATGAAAAGAGGCCATCTCTCCTCTGTGCTGGCACCTTTGCACTGGCCGCCATTTAGTTGTAGAATTAACCGAGAGATTGTGCTTTTGTTTTTGAGGCCCTTCTTGCTCTTGTTGCCCCAGTATATATGTGTTTGGATTCCTGTATTATGTAGGCTACCTTTGAATCACTCAGGTCGTGCGGCCAGCTTCTCCCCTCTGTTTCCCACACTGGCTTAAAGTCTAAGGGACATCTCCCTAAGATCCCGCTACATCAGCCGTTCTTAATCCTGGTCCTCGAGACCCCCTCGCTCTGCACACTTTGTAGATTTGTCTTACCGCTTCAGGGCTTTGTTCCATTCGATTGTAATCGCCCTGCGAAGTGGACGTCACAGGAAATTCCGCCTTGATTCCACTTCGAAAGAACTGTATATGCTCCATTCAAAGGGTATTAAAATGCGCGCTCCTGATGTTACTTCTATGCAAATCTCATGATTACGGTTAAATAACCCTTCACACTTCTGGAGTAAGTTTTGTCTGTGTGTGGAGACGCTGCAGACAGTGATGTCACGCAAACCTGTGTTTTTAAGTGAAGTAAACTTCAGACGATTTCCTGTGTGCAGGGAGTAGAGAACAGTGAGCACTATCTAGGGAACATGTCAATCGGAACAAAGTTCACTCGTGGAGCTCTCTTCTAACGAGCTGATGATCTGAATCAGGTGTGTTAATCAAGAGAGACATGCAAAATTTGCAGTGAAATCCCCTCTGTTTCCCACACTGGCTTAAAGTCTAAGGGACATCTGACCATTTCAGCTGCCCTCCCTAAGATCCCTCTACATGTTAGGTCCAGCCCCATTTTTAAATCCATTCAGAAGCCAACTTTCCTTCGTTTGCCTTTGACACTGTCTGGAGGTGTTTGATTACTTCCACGTTAGTTCATGGTCCTTCTTTGGTTGTTGCTGTAGTTGTTTTTTTTTTCTAAGCGAAGCACTTATGTGGTTTGGCTCGTTGGTCTAGGGGTATGATTCTCGCTTCGGGTGCGAGAGGTCCCGGGTTCAAATCCCGGACGAGCCCATGATGAGGCTTAGTCCTGATGTCCTCTTGTCTCTTTAGGGTCACGAGCAATCAGAAAGTTTTTGGTCAATTGGGCAGAAACTCAAGGAAAGCCGGGCCGGTTAGCTCAGCTGGTTAGAGCGTGGTGCTAATAACGCCAAGGTCGCGGGTTCGATCCCCGTACTGGCCAGCCTCTTTTGCTCTCTGGGAGCTCAGCTCTGCTCTTCTGGCAAAGTGACTGGTGGTCTCACGGAAACCCCCACTGGCTAAAGAGTGCGCAATTGTGGCCGAAATAGCTCAGTTGGGAGAGCGTTAGACTGAAGATCTAAAGGTCCCTGGTTCGATCCCGGGTTTCGGCAGATGTCCCCTGACTTTTCCTTTTTTTCGATGGGGAACAGAGACCGAAATTCACTGGGATCCAACCCCACTGTCAAACTGCTTCCCCACAGCCACAGCGCTATCTGTCTCCCAGACGGCCACTAACGAAGCAGTGTTTGTTCCGTGATGTAATGGTCAGCACTCTGGGTGTTGAATCCCACGATCTGAGTTCAAATCTCAGTGGAACCCATGTTCTTTCTTGCGGCAAAAAAAAGAAGAAAAAGCACAAGTTCGTTGGTGCTGCTGGCGAGCCTGTAAGTGATTTATGCTGCGTCCCAATGTGCCTACATATACTACGCCCTTAAAGTATGTACTCATTTTGGTGAAGAAAAAGTACACACTTTTGAGTGTGTAGTAGAAGAGTAGGCAAGCTTTAGGACATACTATCACGTCACACAACTGCGTCTTTAACGGACCGCTCTGTCGCATCTGGTACATGCACCCTGTCACTGTAAACTGGCCTGTCAATCATCTTGTCACAGTCAATATCCTCCGCATTTAATTTAATTTAACTTCCTACCGTATTGGAGAGAAAAGAAATAGCTCGCTGATCTGCCAGTCGCGGGTCTTTCATGCGGAGAACTCTGCTCATATTGTCTGTGTAATGATGCATTTAAAAGTTAACGACCAAATGGATGTTTATAAAAGTTCACATTGCTGGTGCAGCTGAAATATAACACAGATAACAATAAATAAATATGTTTTACTAAGTTAAATGTTGATTATTAGTAACTCAAACCAATTTTTATAAACCGCTCTACCTAACCGTCGATCGCGCACATCCGCCACATTTGTAATTTATTTTAACGCGTTTTATTAGTGTTGGTAGTTCTCGACCGAATCCTTCGCCAAAGCGCAATGGATTGTGGGTAATTTTAGCCATTAAAGTGTGCACGGATCCACACTTCAAACATTTACCTGAAAAAGTAGACCATCCGGGGACTTTTGGCATACTCATTTCAACATACTATGCTTTGGGACACACGTATTCTAATCTCACATACTATTTAGATTGGATAGTATGAACATTGGGACGCAGGGCAAGTCTTTGCGGCCCTGTGAGCAACAGCTGTTCCTATCAAGGTTCCATGGTGTAATGGTTAGCACTCTGGACTCTGAATCCAGCGATACGAGGTCAAATGGCGGTGGGAGTTGTTTTGCCACCAATTTGCACAGGACACGCTCCGAAAAACATTTTGGCAGCAGTGAGCCCCAAAAGCGCAAGTAGGGAGCGTCGCTTCGTGGCGTCAACGTGCAGTCTGTCTCTTTAGGGAAGTGCGCGTAAAAAGGCAGGACCCAGCTTGGAGAATGCGGGCATCGGTCCCGCTACCTCTCGCATGCTAAGCGAGCGCTCTACCACTTGAGCTAATTCCCCTGGCTGACGCTGGGCGGGGTCCATCTCTCCCAAACACGCTTTCGAAGAGCGACCGCTATTATAACGGGCTTGATGAAAAGAGGCCATCTCTCCTCTGTGCTGGCACCTTTGCACTGGCCGCCATTTAGTTGTAGAATTAACCGAGAGATTGTGGTTTTGTTTTTGAGGCCCTTCTTGCTCTTGTTGCCCCAGTATATATGTGTTTGGATTCCTGTATTATGTAGGCTACCTTTGAATCACTCAGGTCGTGCGGCCAGCTTCTCCCCTCTGTTTCCCACACTGGCTTAAAGTCTAAGGGACATCTCCCTAAGATCCCGCTACATCAGCCGTTCTTAATCCTGGTCCTCGAGACCCCCTCGCTCTGCACACTTTGTAGATTTGTCTTACCGCTTCAGGGCTTTGTTCCATTCGATTGTAATCGCCCTGCGAAGTGGACGTCACAGGAAATTCCGCCTTGATTCCACTTCGAAAGAACTGTATATGCTCCATTCAAAGGGTATTAAAATGCGCGCTCCTGATGTTACTTCTATGCAAATCTCATGATTACGGTTAAATAACCCTTCACACTTCTGGAGTAAGTTTTGTCTGTGTGTGGAGACGCTGCAGACAGTGATGTCACGCAAACCTGTGTTTTTAAGTGAAGTAAACTTCAGACGATTTCCTGTGTGCAGGGAGTAGAGAACAGTGAGCACTATCTAGGGAACATGTCAATCGGAACAAAGTTCACTCGTGGAGCTCTCTTCTAACGAGCTGATGATCTGAATCAGGTGTGTTAATCAAGAGAGACATGCAAAATTTGCAGTGAAATCCCCTCTGTTTCCCACACTGGCTTAAAGTCTAAGGGACATCTGACCATTTCAGCTGCCCTCCCTAAGATCCCTCTACATGTTAGGTCCAGCCCCATTTTTAAATCCATTCAGAAGCCAACTTTCCTTCGTTTGCCTTTGACACTGTCTGGAGGTGTTTGATTACTTCCACGTTAGTTCATGGTCCTTCTTTGGTTGTTGCTGTAGTTGTTTTTTTTTTCTAAGCGAAGCACTTATGTGGTTTGGCTTGTTGGTCTAGGGGTATGATTCTCGCTTTGGGTGCGAGAGGTCCCGGGTTCAAATCCCGGACGAGCCCATGATGAGGCTTAGTCCTGATGTCCTCTTGTCTCTTTAGGGTCACGAGCAATCAGAAAGTTTTTGGTCAATTGGGCAGAAACTCAAAGAAAGCCGGGCCGGTTAGCTCAGCTGGTTAGAGCGTGGTGCTAATAACGCCAAGGTCGCGGGTTCGATCCCCGTACTGGCCAGCCTCTTTTGCTCTCTGGGAGCTCAGCTCTGCTCTTCTGGCAAAGTGACTGGTGGTCTCACGGAAACCCCCACTGGCTAAAGAGTGCGCAATTGTGGCCGAAATAGCTCAGTTGGGAGAGCGTTAGACTAAAGGTCCCTGGTTCGATCCCGGGTTTCGGCAGATGTCCCCTGCCTTTGCCTTTTGTTCGAGGGGAACAGAGACCGAAATTCACTGGGATCCAACCCCACTGTCAAACTGCTTCCCCACAGCCACAGCGCTATCTGTCTCCCAGACGGCCACTAACGAAGCAGTGTTTGTTCCGTGATGTAATGGTCAGCACTCTGGGTGTTGAATCCCACGATCTGAGTTCAAATCTCAGTGGAACCCGTGTTCTTTCTTGCGGCAAAAAAAAGAAGAAAAAGCACAAGTTCGTTGGTGCTGCTGGCGAGCCTGTAAGTGATTTATGCTGCGTCCCAATGTGCCTACATATACTACGCCCTTAAAGTATGTACTCATTTTGGTGAAGAAAAAGTACACACTTTTGAGTGTGTAGTAGAAGAGTAGGCAAGCTTTAGGACATACTATCACGTCACACAACTGCGTCTTTAACGGACCGCTCTGTCGCATCTGGTACATGCACCCTGTCACTGTAAACTGGCCTGTCAATCATCTTGTCACAGTCAATATCCTCCGCATTTAATTTAATTTAACTTCCTACCGTATTGGAGAGAAAAGAAATAGCTCGCTGATCTGCCAGTCGCGGGTCTTTCATGCGGAGAACTCTGCTCATATTGTCTGTGTAATGATGCATTTAAAAGTTAACGACCAAATGGATGTTTATAAAAGTTCACATTGCTGGTGCAGCTGAAATATAACACAGATAACAATAAATAAATATGTTTTACTAAGTTAAAAGTTGATTATTAGTAACTCAAACCAATTTTTATAAACCGCTCTACCTAACTGTCGATCGCGCACATCTGCCACATTTGTAATTTATTTTAACGCGTTTTATTAGTGTTGGTAGTTCTCGACCGAATCCTTCGCCAAAGTGCAATGGATTGTGGGTAATTTTAGCCATTAAAGTGTGCACGGATCCACACTTCAAACATTTACCTGAAAAAGTAGACCATCCGGGGACTTTTGGCATACTCATTTCAACATACTATGCTTTGGGACACACGTATTCTAATCTCACATACTATTTAGATTGGATAGTATGAACATTGGGACGCAGGGCAAGACTTTGCGGCCCTGTGAGCAACAGCTGTTCCTATCAAGGTTCCATGGTGTAATGGTTAGCACTCTGGACTCTGAATCCAGCGATACGAGGTCAAATGGCGGTGGGAGTTGTTTTGCCACCAATTTGCACAGGACACGCTCCGAAAAACATTTTGGCAGCAGTGAGCCCCAAAAGCGCAAGTAGGGAGCGTCGCTTCGTGGCGTCAACGTGCAGTCTGTCTCTTTAGGGAAGTGAGCGTAAAAAGGCAGGACCCAGCTTGGAGAATGCGGGCATCGGTCCCGCTACCTCTCGCATGCTAGACTACTGCATCCCACCGATTGAGCCAAAGTAAGCCCAAAGTAAGCCCACACGAGCCAATCGCGTTTCTCGCTTGGGCTTACTTTGGGCTTACTTTTGACCAATCACGTTTCTCGCTTGGGCTCACTTTGGGCTTACTTTTGACCAATCGCGTTTCTCTCCTGGGCTTACTTTTGACCAATCGCGTTTCTCTCTTGGGCTTACTTTTGACCAATCGCGTTTCTCTCTCATTTGGCTTACATTTGACCAATCGCCGCGCGCCGCTATTATTGTCATCTTTGAAATAGGTAAGGCTGTTGTTTACTTCATTATTGTATATCGCTCATTATTTGTTCATATACAGTGTGTTTTTTTGGATAATGAAACGTGCCAATTAAGCTATCTACCATGTATAACACACGTTTTCTTCAGTACCTGTGAACCTGTAAGTTTTCTCACGAAATACAGACATGTCGCTACCGATCAGATAAGTTAAAATCATCGGCCGTCCGTTAACGTTAATTAAGCTGTATTGCTGTCAACAATGATGTGTGTATTGTGTGCAAAGTCATGATTTATGACTACTTTATACTGCACCGGGCGCATAACGTAAGCGTTCCGTACGTATGCAGCGTATGCACGGGCGCCGCTAGAGACTCTGGGCCTGTGACTGAACGTAATGATGAAACAAAAATTACTTATATTTGGTAATAATACTAGTGACCTCCTCCGATCCCCCTGCCAATCCTGGGCCCCTAGAATCGTTACCAGCACCCCATCCCCGCCCCCCAAATTACATTAAAATGTGTGTTTTAGGAACCTAGTAAAATTGATTATTATTATTATTATTATTGTTGTTGTCATTATTAAGTAATTATTAATAATGCTGTTGTTATTATTAATAATATCAACAACAACAATAATTATTGTTGCTGTTTTTGTTTTAATTATAAAAATGTAGACAAATATATTACTGTTTTAAATTAGAATTGTTATGTAAAATAAAATATGAATATTTGATAATATAAAATAAAAATAATGATGTTTAATAAACTGCAAAGAACAAAGCACTGTAACTGCTTCCATTACGTTAAAGTAATGTCACATTAATAAATGTCACACTCTACAGTAATATTACAGTTCTTTTCTGATGTCATAAGCATTGACAAAGTCACTAGTAATTCTAGTTATAATGACAATCATTTTAAGACATGTAATAGACAATTACATTACTCTATTACATGTAACCAGTTACTTCATAGCACCTCAAGTGTAGTACATATCTTGTACATTTTTTTTAAATTTCTTTTTTTTATTTTTTGTTTATTTCTTTTTTTTTATTAACTTTTAGGATCCAGTGCCAGTGATGTGCATTTTCAGGCCTATCTCCTTGAGGGCTTGATGCGTTGGAATGATGACCGAATGGAAGACGCCATAAAAGGAGCATCCTCTATCCGGTCATACGGCAGCGCCATGAGAGAGGCTGCAGACCAGCTTATCCGAACAGTCTTTGGGAAGCCCTGGGATGAGCGCTATCGCCCTCCGGGAGCGTATACAGGCAAGAAATTCATTCATTTGTTCTTTTGTAATATTCTACTAGGTTATCTATTTAGCCTTATCTATTTAGACATAAAAATATCCAGATGATGTGTCATTAGTAACCCTTTGAAATAATCAATAATTATTTTTTAAATATTTTTGGGAAAAATGAGTGAAAAATTGTGTTTTATGGTCGGTCACAATTGTGACCGGTGGGATAATGTGTGTACTGCATTAACATATTTCTACAGTCATAAAAATTGTTATATATATCTCAGCCCAGCTATATTAAACTCACACTCTATTTCATCACACTCAGTTACTATTATTACGAATAAAAAACCTTGTACAACACTGATAGGAATACTGAGTTAAAATAAAAAAAAAATACAACCATCAACGTATCAAAATTGTTACTTTATTGTGATATATATGATAAAATTGTTATATTAGTGCTACCAAACATCAATTTTGTAACGTATTTGTAACATTTGAACTTTTAATTTAGTGCAGTATTTTTTAATTTTAGTGCAGCTTTCACTAACAACTGCAATTGGATTTATATGTATACCTAAATCCTGTTATCCCAGCAGTCACTATTATGACCATCAACATGTTTACTGATTCTATGACCTCACTCAAAAAAACTGAATAATTGTGAATTCATATATTAATACTAGACAATTTATGTTAACACACTTTACTAGCATTTTGTTTAGGAGCTTTGATGCAGCCATCATCTTCTCATGGTGAAAACATGAAGTAAATTGCTCTTGTCTTGTGACAATTTGCACTAACCATGTGAAACTGCACATATTTAATTGAGACCCTTTTTTTCCATATTTGCAGGTGAATTGCTGGGAATGGAGTACCTTTACAGCCAGACTGGCAAAACACTGACTCCAGTGCTCCAGAACCCAGAGGAGGAAGACAGGCTGGTGGAGGCAGTTGATGACCAGGACCTGCAAGATGAGGGGTTTGAGGAAGAGATCATGGAGGACATCACAGTTCCAGTGCTGTATGAGGGTGAGCCCTGCCGTGATCTCGAAAACAGCCCCTCATCTTTGCCTCTGCCTCAGTCCCCAGCATCACTGGCTGGGCCGTTCACATCATCTGGTGGAGAAGGACAGCATCTTGCCCCTGACCCTTCAGTGCTGTCACAGCCATCCAACACTGGAAGCAGTCTCTCCGACGAGGCTCAGGTAAGACACTTTAAGGGCTTTATTTAATTTGAATCTCGTTTTATTCCACATATATTAACATTAATCTGCATTTACTAGGGAGCAGTTATTGGACCCGATGGCATCGCTGGGTGGGACAAGGTCCAGGATTTGGCCGGTTACCTGGTGGGTCGTCAGGCTCCTTACCTCACTGACCTGCAGGTGACAGAGGCCATCCAGCTGTGGACAGCTCTCCCTGATTCTGACAAACAGCGGGTCAACTATCAGCCTCGACATCAGCCTCAGCTCACACATGGGCGCTTTAAAGCACCGAAGCGCTCTGGAGTCACACCGGGTGTGGAGAGTGTGAAACGGTGTCTGATTGGACATCCTAGGGGTACAGCACAGTGGCCCAGCACCAGCCACTTGGTTGAGGCCATTTATATCAAGCTTTGTGCCTTACACAAGTCGCCGACCAAGAAGGCTGGAGTTTGCACCCCCAGATGGTCTAAAATTCTCTCGGATTACCACCACATCCGAGAGCTGGTGCTTAACTGTCGCAGGCTGATGGATGAAACAATGATCCAGCTGTTTGAGCTAAACCAGAAGACACTCATTCTTTTTGTTTTGATTTTGCTCGCGTGCCTCAAATGGCAAATCTTTAGATGACTGGTTGGCAGAACAGCGCCAGAAAAATAAATGCCAAACTCCACCTCCTCAATAAATAAATATCTTTCCTGTATATGTTTTGTATATATTACATGGGTCCACTCTTTCATATTGTCCCATATCCTCCTCAGTACTGTATCCTCCTCAATAAATAATATCTTTCCTGTATATATTTTGTATATATTGCATGGGCCCACTCTTTCATATTGTTTGCTATCGTGTGTGTGTACTCATTTCAATATTTGTGTGTATTAATTTTAATAAAACATTTTACTTTACATTTGAAGTGTCTTTTGATCAGATTTTATTATTACTTTTATTAGATTTTATTATTTTTTTTATTTTAATTAAATCTGATAAATCATATCAATCAAATCATATCCCACACACACAAAACAAAAACTTTGAAGAGACATTTTTATTCATTTTATTTAACCATAAACATAAACATGTAATATGCTTTTTAAAAATAATATACACTAAATAATAAATATCAGTCAATGTAATATTGTGAATGAGTGATTTGTGAATGAGCAGGTGTGGGGGCGGGGCGTGTTTTCAATACGACGAAAACTGTCACGTGATCACAATTTAATAAAAACATTAATTGTAGTGATTTCATTTCCGCAACAAATAAATGATATAGATAAAAGCGAGCAAAGAACACAGTATCAACGGAGTTTTAGTTTAGTTTAATCAGTTAAACCACTGCATCGTAAAATGATTCAGTTACAATCGGATCGCGAATTTGATTCAGAACCGGACTTCCGTCACGCAGATCTAGGTTCGAATCCAGGCGGCGGAGGGTGGCTTGTTTCACATGTAACTAAAACTCCTCCTTAACGCACAGGAATATAGCCCTAACATTGTTGCAGGGGACATTTGTCGGCGCACTCCCGTTTTCCCCGTTTTCCGCGTCTTTTTCGCTTGCGGGCGGGAGCTCAAAGATTGGGCCCCTTCCTTTGCGCAGCGAGCGCTCTACCACTTGAGCTAATTCCCCTGGCTGACGCTGGGCGGGGTCCATCTCTCCCAAACACGCTTTCGAAGAGCGACCGCTATTATAACGGGCTTGATGAAAAGAGGCCATCTCTCCTCTGTGCTGGCACCTTTGCACTGGCCGCCATTTAGTTGTAGAATTAACCGAGAGATTGTGCTTTTGTTTTTGAGGCCCTTCTTGCTCTTGTTGCCCCAGTATATATGTGTTTGGATTCCTGTATTATGTAGGCTACCTTTGAATCACTCAGGTCGTGCGGCCAGCTTCTCCCCTCTGTTTCCCACACTGGCTTAAAGTCTAAGGGACATCTCCCTAAGATCCCGCTACATCAGCCGTTCTTAATCCTGGTCCTCGAGACCCCCTCGCTCTGCACACTTTGTAGATTTGTCTTACCGCTTCAGGGCTTTGTTCCATTCGATTGTAATCGCCCTGCGAAGTGGACGTCACAGGAAATTCCGCCTTGATTCCACTTCGAAAGAAGTGTATATGCTCCATTCAAAGGGTATTAAAATGCGCGCTCCTGATGTTACTTCTATGCAAATCTCATGATTACGGTTAAATAACCCTTCACACTTCTGGAGTAAGTTTTGTCTGTGTGTGGAGACGCTGCAGACAGTGATGTCACGCAAACCTGTGTTTTTAAGTGAAGTAAACTTCAGACGATTTCCTGTGTGCAGGGAGTAGAGAACAGTGAGCACTATCTAGGGAACATGTCAATCGGAACAAAGTTCACTCGTGGAGCTCTCTTCTAACGAGCTGATGATCTGAATCAGGTGTGTTAATCAAGAGAGACATGCAAAATTTGCAGTGAAATCCCCTCTGTTTCCCACACTGGCTTAAAGTCTAAGGGACATCTGACCATTTCAGCTGCCCTCCCTAAGATCCCTCTACATGTTAGGTCCAGCCCCATTTTTAAATCCATTCAGAAGCCAACTTTCCTTCGTTTGCCTTTGACACTGTCTGGAGGTGTTTGATTACTTCCACGTTAGTTCATGGTCCTTCTTTGGTTGTTGCTGTAGTTGTTTTTTTTTTCTAAGCGAAGCACTTATGTGGTTTGGCTTGTTGGTCTAGGGGTATGATTCTCGCTTTGGGTGCGAGAGGTCCCGGGTTCAAATCCCGGACGAGCCCATGATGAGGCTTAGTCCTGATGTCCTCTTGTCTCTTTAGGGTCACGAGCAATCAGAAAGTTTTTGGTCAATTGGGCAGAAACTCAAGGAAAGCCGGGCCGGTTAGCTCAGCTGGTTAGAGCGTGGTGCTAATAACGCCAAGGTCGCGGGTTCGATCCCCGTACTGGCCAGCCTCTTTTGCTCTCTGGGAGCTCAGCTCTGCTCTTCTGGCAAAGTGACTGGTGGTCTCACGGAAACCCCCACTGGCTAAAGAGTGTGCAATTGTGGCCGAAATAGCTCAGTTGGGAGAGCGTTAGACTGAAGATCTAAAGGTCCCTGGTTCGATCCCGGGTTTCGGCAGATGTCCCCTGCCTTTTCCTTTTGTTCGATGGGGAACAGAGACCGAAATTCACTGGGATCCAACCCCACTGTCAAACTGCTTCCCCACAGCCACAGCGCTATCTGTCTCCCAGACGGCCACTAACGAAGCAGTGTTTGTTCCGTGATGTAATGGTCAGCACTCTGGGTGTTGAATCCCACGATCTGAGTTCAAATCTCAGTGGAACCCGTGTTCTTTCTTGCGGCAAAAAAAAGAAGAAAAAGCACAAGTTCGTTGGTGCTGCTGGCGAGCCTGTAAGTGATTTATGCTGCGTCCCAATGTGCCTACATATACTACGCCCTTAAAGTATGTACTCATTTTGGTGAAGAAAAAGTACACACTTTTGAGTGTGTAGTAGAAGAGTAGGCAAGCTTTAGGACATACTATCACGTCACACAACTGCGTCTTTAACGGACCGCTCTGTCGCATCTGGTACATGCACCCTGTCACTGTAAACTGGCCTGTCAATCATCTTGTCACAGTCAATATCCTCCGCATTTAATTTAATTTAACTTCCTACCGTATTGGAGAGAAAAGAAATAGCTCGCTGATCTGCCAGTCGCGGGTCTTTCATGCGGAGAACTCTGCTCATATTGTCTGTGTAATGATGCATTTAAAAGTTAACGACCAAATGGATGTTTATAAAAGTTCACATTGCTGGTGCAGCTGAAATATAACACAGATAACAATAAATAAATATGTTTTACTAAGTTAAATGTTGATTATTAGTAACTCAAACCAATTTTTATAAACCGCTCTACCTAACTGTCGATCGCGCACATCTGCCACATTTGTAATTTATTTTAACGCGTTTTATTAGTGTTGGTAGTTCTCGACCGAATCCTTCGCCAAAGCGCAATGGATTGTGGGTAATTTTAGCCATTAAAGTGTGCACGGATCCACACTTCAAACATTTACCTGAAAAAGTAGACCATCCGGGGACTTTTGGCATACTCATTTCAACATACTATGCTTTGGGACACACGTATTCTAATCTCACATACTATTTAGATTGGATAGTATGAACATTGGGACGCAGGGCAAGACTTTGCGGCCCTGTGAGCAACAGCTGTTCCTATCAAGGTTCCATGGTGTAATGGTTAGCACTCTGGACTCTGAATCCAGCGATACGAGGTCAAATGGCGGTGGGAGTTGTTTTGCCACCAATTTGCACAGGACACGCTCCGAAAAACATTTTGGCAGCAGTGAGCCCCAAAAGCGCAAGTAGGGAGCGTCGCTTCGTGGCGTCAACGTGCAGTCTGTCTCTTTAGGGAAGTGAGCGTAAAAAGGCAGGACCCAGCTTGGAGAATGCGGGCATCGGTCCCGCTACCTCTCGCATGCTAAGCGAGCGCTCTACCACTTGAGCTAATTCCCCTGGCTGACGCTGGGCGGGGTCCATCTCTCCCAAACACGCTTTCGAAGAGCGACCGCTATTATAACGGGCTTGATGAAAAGAGGCCATCTCTCCTCTGTGCTGGCACCTTTGCACTGGCCGCCATTTAGTTGTAGAATTAACCGAGAGATTGTGCTTTTGTTTTTGAGGCCCTTCTTGCTCTTGTTGCCCCAGTATATATGTGTTTGGATTCCTGTATTATGTAGGCTACCTTTGAATCACTCAGGTCGTGCGGCCAGCTTCTCCCCTCTGTTTCCCACACTGGCTTAAAGTCTAAGGGACATCTCCCTAAGATCCCGCTACATCAGCCGTTCTTAATCCTGGTCCTCAGACCCCCTCGCTCTGCACACTTTGTAGATTTGTCTTACCGCTTCAGGGCTTTGTTCCATTCGATTGTAATCGCCCTGCGAAGTGGACGTCACAGGAAATTCCGCCTTGATTCCACTTCGAAAGAAGTGTATATGCTCCATTCAAAGGGTATTAAAATGCGCGCTCCTGATGTTACTTCTATGCAAATCTCATGATTACGGTTAAATAACCCTTCACACTTCTGGAGTAAGTTTTGTCTGTGTGTGGAGACGCTGCAGACAGTGGTGTCACGCAAACCTGTGTTTTTAAGTGAAGTAAACTTCAGACGATTTCCTGTGTGCAGGGAGTAGAGAACAGTGAGCACTATCTAGGGAACATGTCAATCGGAACAAAGTTCACTCGTGGAGCTCTCTTCTAACGAGCTGATGATCTGAATCAGGTGTGTTAATCAAGAGAGACATGCAAAATATGCAGAGAAATCCCCTCTGTTTCCCACACTGGCTTAAAGTCTAAGGGACATCTGACCATTTCAGCTGTCCTCCCTAAGATCCCTCTACATGTTAGGTCCAGCCCCATTTTTAAATCCATTCAGAAGCCAACTTTCCTTCGTTTGCCTTTGACACTGTCTGGAGGTGTTTGATTACTTCCACGTTAGTTCATGGTCCTTCTTTGGTTGTTGCTGTAGTTGTTTTTTTTTTCTAAGCGAAGCACTTATGTGGTTTGGCTCGTTGGTCTAGGGTTTTGATTCTCGCTTCGGGTGCGAGAGGTCCCGGGTTCAAATCCCGGACGAGCCCATGATGAGGCTTAGTCCTGATGTCCTCTTGTCTCTTTAGGGTCACGAGCAATCAGAAAGTTTTTGGTCAATTGGGCAGAAACTCAAGGAAAGCCGGGCCGGTTAGCTCAGCTGGTTAGAGCGTGGTGCTAATAACGCCAAGGTCGCGGGTTCGATCCCCGTACTGGCCAGCCTCTTTTGCTCTCTGGGAGCTCAGCTCTGCTCTTCTGGCAAAGTGACTGGTGGTCTCACGGAAACCCCCACTGGCTAAAGAGTGCGCAATTGTGGCCGAAATAGCTCAGTTGGGAGAGCGTTAGACTGAAGATCTAAAGGTCCCTGGTTCGATCCCGGGTTTCGGCAGATGTCCCCTGACTTTTCCTTTTTTTCGATGGGGAACAGAGACCGAAATTCACTGGGATCCAACCCCACTGTCAAACTGCTTCCCCACAGCCACAGCGCTATCTGTCTCCCAGACGGCCACTAACGAAGCAGTGTTTGTTCCGTGATGTAATGGTCAGCACTCTGGGTGTTGAATCCCACGATCTGAGTTCAAATCTCAGTGGAACCCATGTTCTTTCTTGCGGCAAAAAAAAGAAGAAAAAGCACAAGTTCGTTGGTGCTGCTGGCGAGCCTGTAAGTGATTTATGCTGCGTCCCAATGTGCCTACATATACTACGCCCTTAAAGTATGTACTCATTTTGGTGAAGAAAAAGTACACACTTTTGAGTGTGTAGTAGAAGAGTAGGCAAGCTTTAGGACATACTATCACGTCACACAACTGCGTCTTTAACGGACCGCTCTGTCGCATCTGGTACATGCACCCTGTCACTGTAAACTGGCCTGTCAATCATCTTGTCACAGTCAATATCCTCCGCATTTAATTTAATTTAACTTCCTACCGTATTGGAGAGAAAAGAAATAGCTCGCTGATCTGCCAGTCGCGGGTCTTTCATGCGGAGAACTCTGCTCATATTGTCTGTGTAATGATGCATTTAAAAGTTAACGACCAAATGGATGTTTATAAAAGTTCACATTGCTGGTGCAGCTGAAATATAACACAGATAACAATAAATAAATATGTTTTACTAAGTTAAATGTTGATTATTAGTAACTCAAACCAATTTTTATAAACCGCTCTACCTAACCGTCGATCGCGCACATCCGCCACATTTGTAATTTATTTTAACGCGTTTTATTAGTGTTGGTAGTTCTCGACCGAATCCTTCGCCAAAGCGCAATGGATTGTGGGTAATTTTAGCCATTAAAGTGTGCACGGATCCACACTTCAAACATTTACCTGAAAAAGTAGACCATCCGGGGACTTTTGGCATACTCATTTCAACATACTATGCTTTGGGACACACGTATTCTAATCTCACATACTATTTAGATTGGATAGTATGAACATTGGGACGCAGGGCAAGTCTTTGCGGCCCTGTGAGCAACAGCTGTTCCTATCAAGGTTCCATGGTGTAATGGTTAGCACTCTGGACTCTGAATCCAGCGATACGAGGTCAAATGGCGGTGGGAGTTGTTTTGCCACCAATTTGCACAGGACACGCTCCGAAAAACATTTTGGCAGCAGTGAGCCCCAAAAGCGCAAGTAGGGAGCGTCGCTTCGTGGCGTCAACGTGCAGTCTGTCTCTTTAGGGAAGTGCGCGTAAAAAGGCAGGACCCAGCTTGGAGAATGCGGGCATCGGTCCCGCTACCTCTCGCATGCTAAGCGAGCGCTCTACCACTTGAGCTAATTCCCCTGGCTGACGCTGGGCGGGGTCCATCTCTCCCAAACACGCTTTCGAAGAGCGACCGCTATTATAACGGGCTTGATGAAAAGAGGCCATCTCTCCTCTGTGCTGGCACCTTTGCACTGGCCGCCATTTAGTTGTAGAATTAACCGAGAGATTGTGGTTTTGTTTTTGAGGCCCTTCTTGCTCTTGTTGCCCCAGTATATATGTGTTTGGATTCCTGTATTATGTAGGCTACCTTTGAATCACTCAGGTCGTGCGGCCAGCTTCTCCCCTCTGTTTCCCACACTGGCTTAAAGTCTAAGGGACATCTCCCTAAGATCCCGCTACATCAGCCGTTCTTAATCCTGGTCCTCGAGACCCCCTCGCTCTGCACACTTTGTAGATTTGTCTTACCGCTTCAGGGCTTTGTTCCATTCGATTGTAATCGCCCTGCGAAGTGGACGTCACAGGAAATTCCGCCTTGATTCCACTTCGAAAGAACTGTATATGCTCCATTCAAAGGGTATTAAAATGCGCGCTCCTGATGTTACTTCTATGCAAATCTCATGATTACGGTTAAATAACCCTTCACACTTCTGGAGTAAGTTTTGTCTGTGTGTGGAGACGCTGCAGACAGTGATGTCACGCAAACCTGTGTTTTTAAGTGAAGTAAACTTCAGACGATTTCCTGTGTGCAGGGAGTAGAGAACAGTGAGCACTATCTAGGGAACATGTCAATCGGAACAAAGTTCACTCGTGGAGCTCTCTTCTAACGAGCTGATGATCTGAATCAGGTGTGTTAATCAAGAGAGACATGCAAAATTTGCAGTGAAATCCCCTCTGTTTCCCACACTGGCTTAAAGTCTAAGGGACATCTGACCATTTCAGCTGCCCTCCCTAAGATCCCTCTACATGTTAGGTCCAGCCCCATTTTTAAATCCATTCAGAAGCCAACTTTCCTTCGTTTGCCTTTGACACTGTCTGGAGGTGTTTGATTACTTCCACGTTAGTTCATGGTCCTTCTTTGGTTGTTGCTGTAGTTGTTTTTTTTTTCTAAGCGAAGCACTTATGTGGTTTGGCTCGTTGGTCTAGGGGTATGATTCTCGCTTCGGGTGCGAGAGGTCCCGGGTTCAAATCCCGGACGAGCCCATGATGAGGCTTAGTCCTGATGTCCTCTTGTCTCTTTAGGGTCACGAGCAATCAGAAAGTTTTTGGTCAATTGGGCAGAAACTCAAGGAAAGCCGGGCCGGTTAGCTCAGCTGGTTAGAGCGTGGTGCTAATAACGCCAAGGTCGCGGGTTCGATCCCCGTACTGGCCAGCCTCTTTTGCTCTCTGGGAGCTCAGCTCTGCTCTTCTGGCAAAGTGACTGGTGGTCTCACGGAAACCCCCACTGGCTAAAGAGTGCGCAATTGTGGCCGAAATAGCTCAGTTGGGAGAGCGTTAGACTGAAGATCTAAAGGTCCCTGGTTCGATCCCGGGTTTCGGCAGATGTCCCCTGACTTTTCCTTTTTTTCGATGGGGAACAGAGACCGAAATTCACTGGGATCCAACCCCACTGTCAAACTGCTTCCCCACAGCCACAGCGCTATCTGTCTCCCAGACGGCCACTAACGAAGCAGTGTTTGTTCCGTGATGTAATGGTCAGCACTCTGGGTGTTGAATCCCACGATCTGAGTTCAAATCTCAGTGGAACCCATGTTCTTTCTTGCGGCAAAAAAAAGAAGAAAAAGCACAAGTTCGTTGGTGCTGCTGGCGAGCCTGTAAGTGATTTATGCTGCGTCCCAATGTGCCTACATATACTACGCCCTTAAAGTATGTACTCATTTTGGTGAAGAAAAAGTACACACTTTTGAGTGTGTAGTAGAAGAGTAGGCAAGCTTTAGGACATACTATCACGTCACACAACTGCGTCTTTAACGGACCGCTCTGTCGCATCTGGTACATGCACCCTGTCACTGTAAACTGGCCTGTCAATCATCTTGTCACAGTCAATATCCTCCGCATTTAATTTAATTTAACTTCCTACCGTATTGGAGAGAAAAGAAATAGCTCGCTGATCTGCCAGTCGCGGGTCTTTCATGCGGAGAACTCTGCTCATATTGTCTGTGTAATGATGCATTTAAAAGTTAACGACCAAATGGATGTTTATAAAAGTTCACATTGCTGGTGCAGCTGAAATATAACACAGATAACAATAAATAAATATGTTTTACTAAGTTAAATGTTGATTATTAGTAACTCAAACCAATTTTTATAAACCGCTCTACCTAACCGTCGATCGCGCACATCCGCCACATTTGTAATTTATTTTAACGCGTTTTATTAGTGTTGGTAGTTCTCGACCGAATCCTTCGCCAAAGCGCAATGGATTGTGGGTAATTTTAGCCATTAAAGTGTGCACGGATCCACACTTCAAACATTTACCTGAAAAAGTAGACCATCCGGGGACTTTTGGCATACTCATTTCAACATACTATGCTTTGGGACACACGTATTCTAATCTCACATACTATTTAGATTGGATAGTATGAACATTGGGACGCAGGGCAAGTCTTTGCGGCCCTGTGAGCAACAGCTGTTCCTATCAAGGTTCCATGGTGTAATGGTTAGCACTCTGGACTCTGAATCCAGCGATACGAGGTCAAATGGCGGTGGGAGTTGTTTTGCCACCAATTTGCACAGGACACGCTCCGAAAAACATTTTGGCAGCAGTGAGCCCCAAAAGCGCAAGTAGGGAGCGTCGCTTCGTGGCGTCAACGTGCAGTCTGTCTCTTTAGGGAAGTGCGCGTAAAAAGGCAGGACCCAGCTTGGAGAATGCGGGCATCAGTCCCGCTACCTCTCGCATGCTAAGCGAGCGCTCTACCACTTGAGCTAATTCCCCTGGCTGACGCTGGGCGGGGTCCATCTCTCCCAAACACGCTTTCGAAGAGCGACCGCTATTATAACGGGCTTGATGAAAAGAGGCCATCTCTCCTCTGTGCTGGCACCTTTGCACTGGCCGCCATTTAGTTGTAGAATTAACCGAGAGATTGTGGTTTTGTTTTTGAGGCCCTTCTTGCTCTTGTTGCCCCAGTATATATGTGTTTGGATTCCTGTATTATGTAGGCTACCTTTGAATCACTCAGGTCGTGCGGCCAGCTTCTCCCCTCTGTTTCCCACACTGGCTTAAAGTCTAAGGGACATCTCCCTAAGATCCCGCTACATCAGCCGTTCTTAATCCTGGTCCTCGAGACCCCCTCGCTCTGCACACTTTGTAGATTTGTCTTACCGCTTCAGGGCTTTGTTCCATTCGATTGTAATCGCCCTGCGAAGTGGACGTCACAGGAAATTCCGCCTTGATTCCACTTCGAAAGAACTGTATATGCTCCATTCAAAGGGTATTAAAATGCGCGCTCCTGATGTTACTTCTATGCAAATCTCATGATTACGGTTAAATAACCCTTCACACTTCTGGAGTAAGTTTTGTCTGTGTGTGGAGACGCTGCAGACAGTGATGTCACGCAAACCTGTGTTTTTAAGTGAAGTAAACTTCAGACGATTTCCTGTGTGCAGGGAGTAGAGAACAGTGAGCACTATCTAGGGAACATGTCAATCGGAACAAAGTTCACTCGTGGAGCTCTCTTCTAACGAGCTGATGATCTGAATCAGGTGTGTTAATCAAGAGAGACATGCAAAATTTGCAGTGAAATCCCCTCTGTTTCCCACACTGGCTTAAAGTCTAAGGGACATCTGACCATTTCAGCTGCCCTCCCTAAGATCCCTCTACATGTTAGGTCCAGCCCCATTTTTAAATCCATTCAGAAGCCAACTTTCCTTCGTTTGCCTTTGACACTGTCTGGAGGTGTTTGATTACTTCCACGTTAGTTCATGGTCCTTCTTTGGTTGTTGCTGTAGTTGTTTTTTTTTTCTAAGCGAAGCACTTATGTGGTTTGGCTTGTTGGTCTAGGGGTATGATTCTCGCTTTGGGTGCGAGAGGTCCCGGGTTCAAATCCCGGACGAGCCCATGATGAGGCTTAGTCCTGATGTCCTCTTGTCTCTTTAGGGTCACGAGCAATCAGAAAGTTTTTGGTCAATTGGGCAGAAACTCAAAGAAAGCCGGGCCGGTTAGCTCAGCTGGTTAGAGCGTGGTGCTAATAACGCCAAGGTCGCGGGTTCGATCCCCGTACTGGCCAGCCTCTTTTGCTCTCTGGGAGCTCAGCTCTGCTCTTCTGGCAAAGTGACTGGTGGTCTCACGGAAACCCCCACTGGCTAAAGAGTGCGCAATTGTGGCCGAAATAGCTCAGTTGGGAGAGCGTTAGACTAAAGGTCCCTGGTTCGATCCCGGGTTTCGGCAGATGTCCCCTGCCTTTGCCTTTTGTTCGAGGGGAACAGAGACCGAAATTCACTGGGATCCAACCCCACTGTCAAACTGCTTCCCCACAGCCACAGCGCTATCTGTCTCCCAGACGGCCACTAACGAAGCAGTGTTTGTTCCGTGATGTAATGGTCAGCACTCTGGGTGTTGAATCCCACGATCTGAGTTCAAATCTCAGTGGAACCCGTGTTCTTTCTTGCGGCAAAAAAAAGAAGAAAAAGCACAAGTTCGTTGGTGCTGCTGGCGAGCCTGTAAGTGATTTATGCTGCGTCCCAATGTGCCTACATATACTACGCCCTTAAAGTATGTACTCATTTTGGTGAAGAAAAAGTACACACTTTTGAGTGTGCAGTAGAAGAGTAGGCAAGCTTTAGGACATACTATCACGTCACACAACTGCGTCTTTAACGGACCGCTCTGTCGCATCTGGTACATGCACCCTGTCACTGTAAACTGGCCTGTCAATCATCTTGTCACAGTCAATATCCTCCGCATTTAATTTAATTTAACTTCCTACCGTATTGGAGAGAAAAGAAATAGCTCGCTGATCTGCCAGTCGCGGGTCTTTCATGCGGAGAACTCTGCTCATATTGTCTGTGTAATGATGCATTTAAAAGTTAACGACCAAATGGATGTTTATAAAAGTTCACATTGCTGGTGCAGCTGAAATATAACACAGATAACAATAAATAAATATGTTTTACTAAGTTAAATGTTGATTATTAGTAACTCAAACCAATTTTTATAAACCGCTCTACCTAACTGTCGATCGCGCACATCTGCCACATTTGTAATTTATTTTAACGCGTTTTATTAGTGTTGGTAGTTCTCGACCGAATCCTTCGCCAAAGCGCAATGGATTGTGGGTAATTTTAGCCATTAAAGTGTGCACGGATCCACACTTCAAACATTTACCTGAAAAAGTAGACCATCCGGGGACTTTTGGCATACTCATTTCAACATACTATGCTTTGGGACACACGTATTCTAATCTCACATACTATTTAGATTGGATAGTATGAACATTGGGACGCAGGGCAAGTCTTTGCGGCCCTGTGAGCAACAGCTGTTCCTATCAAGGTTCCATGGTGTAATGGTTAGCACTCTGGACTCTGAATCCAGCGATACGAGGTCAAATGGCGGTGGGAGTTGTTTTGCCACCAATTTGCACAGGACACGCTCCGAAAAACATTTTGGCAGCAGTGAGCCCCAAAAGCGCAAGTAGGGAGCGTCGCTTCCTGGCGTCAACGTGCAGTCTGTCTCTTTAGGGAAGTGAGCGTAAAAAGGCAGGACCCAGCTTGGAGAATGCGGGCATTGGTCCCGCTACCTCTCGCATGCTAAGCGAGCGCTCTACCACTTGAGCTAATTCCCCTGGCTGACGCTGGGCGGGGTCCATCTCTCCCAAACACGCTTTCGAAGAGCGACCGCTATTATAACGGGCTTGATGAAAAGAGGCCATCTCTCCTCTGTGCTGGCACCTTTGCACTGGCCGCCATTTAGTTGTAGAATTAACCGAGAGATTGTGCTTTTGTTTTTGAGGCCCTTCTTGCTCTTGTTGCCCCAGTATATATGTGTTTGGATTCCTGTATTATGTAGGCTACCTTTGAATCACTCAGGTCGTGCGGCCAGCTTCTCCCCTCTGTTTCCCACACTGGCTTAAAGTCTAAGGGACATCTCCCTAAGATCCCGCTACATCAGCCGTTCTTAATCCTGGTCCTCAGACCCCCTCGCTCTGCACACTTTGTAGATTTGTCTTACCGCTTCAGGGCTTTGTTCCATTCGATTGTAATCACCCTGCGAAGTGGACGTCACAGGAAATTCCGCCTTGATTCCACTTCGAAAGAAGTGTATATGCTCCATTCAAAGGGTATTAAAATGCGCGCTCCTGATGTTACTTCTATGCAAATCTCATGATTACGGTTAAATAACCCTTCACACTTCTGGAGTAAGTTTTGTCTGTGTGTGGAGACGCTGCAGACAGTGGTGTCACGCAAACCTGTGTTTTTAAGTGAAGTAAACTTCAGACGATTTCCTGTGTGTGTAGGGAGTAGAGAACAGTGAGCACTATCTAGGGAACATGTCAATCGGAACAAAGTTCACTCGTGGAGCTCTCTTCTAACGAGCTGATGATCTGAATCAGGTGTGTTAATCAAGAGAGACATGCAAAATATGCAGAGAAATCCCCTCTGTTTCCCACACTGGCTTAAAGTCTAAGGGACATCTGACCATTTCAGCTGTCCTCCCTAAGATCCCTCTACATGTTAGGTCCAGCCCCATTTTTAAATCCATTCAGAAGCCAACTTTCCTTCGTTTGCCTTTGACACTGTCTGGAGGTGTTTGATTACTTCCACGTTAGTTCATGGTCCTTCTTTGGTTGTTGCTGTAGTTGTTTTTTTTTTCTAAGCGAAGCACTTATGCGGTTTGGCTCGTTGGTCTAGGGGTATGATTCTCGCTTTGGGTGCGAGAGGTCCCGGCTTCAAATCCCGGACGAGCCCATGATGAGTCTTAGTCCTGATGTCCTCTTGTCTCTTTAGGGTCACGAGCAATCAGAAAGTTTTTGGTCAATTGGGCAGAAACTCAAGGAAAGCCGGGCCGGTTAGCTCAGCTGGTTAGAGCGTGGTGCTAATAACGCCAAGGTCGCGGGTTCGATCCCCGTACTGGCCAGCCTCTTTTGCTCTCTGGGAGCTCAGCTCTGCTCTTCTGGCAAAGTGACTGGTGGTCTCACGGAAACCCCCACTGGCTAAAGAGTGCACAATTGTGGCCGAAATAGCTCAGTTGGGAGAGCGTTAGACTGAAGATCTAAAGGTCCCTGGTTCGATCCCGAGTTTCGGCAGATGTCCCCTGCCTTTTCCTTTTGTTCGAGGGGAACAGAGACCGAAATTCACTGGGATCCAACCCCACTGTCAAACTGCTTCCCCACAGCCACAGCGCTATCTGTCTCCCAGACGGCCACTAACGAAGCACTGTTTGTTCCGTGATGTAATGGTCAGCATTCTGGGCGTTGAATCCCACGATCTGAGTTCAAATCTCAGTGGAACCCGTGTTCTTTCTTGCGGCAAAAAAAAGAAGAAAAAGCACAAGTTCGTTGGTGCTGCTGGCGAGCCTGTAAGTGATTTATGCTGCGTCCCAATGTGCCTACATATACTACGCCCTTAAAGTATGTACTCATTTTGGTGAAGAAAAAGTACACACTTTTGAGTGTGTAGTAGAAGAGTAGGCAAGCTTTAGGACATACTATCACGTCACACAACTGCGTCTTTAACGGACCGCTCTGTCGCATCTGGTACATGCACCCTGTCACTGTAAACTGGCCTGTCAATCATCTTGTCACAGTCAATATCCTCCGCATTTAATTTAATTTAACTTCCTACCGTATTGGAGAGAAAAGAAATAGCTCGCTGATCTGCCAGTCGCGGGTCTTTCATGCGGAGAACTCTGCTCATATTGTCTGTGTAATGATGCATTTAAAAGTTAACGACCAAATGGATGTTTATAAAAGTTCACATTGCTGGTGCAGCTGAAATATAACACAGATAACAATAAATAAATATGTTTTACTAAGTTAAATGTTGATTATTAGTAACTCAAACCAATTTTTATAAACCGCTCTACCTAACTGTCGATCGCGCACATCTGCCACATTTGTAATTTATTTTAACGCGTTTTATTAGTGTTGGTAGTTCTCGACCGAATCCTTCGCCAAAGCGCAATGGATTGTGGGTAATTTTAGCCATTAAAGTGTGCACGGATCCACACTTCAAACATTTACCTGAAAAAGTAGACCATCCGGGGACTTTTGGCATACTCATTTCAACATACTATGCTTTGGGACACACGTATTCTAATCTCACATACTATTTAGATTGGATAGTATGAACATTGGGACGCAGGGCAAGACTTTGCGGCCCTGTGAGCAACAGCTGTTCCTATCAAGGTTCCATGGTGTAATGGTTAGCACTCTGGACTCTGAATCCAGCGATACGAGGTCAAATGGCGGTGGGAGTTGTTTTGCCACCAATTTGCACAGGACACGCTCCGAAAAACATTTTGGCAGCAGTGAGCCCCAAAAGCGCAAGTAGGGAGCGTCGCTTCGTGGCGTCAACGTGCAGTCTGTCTCTTTAGGGAAGTGAGCGTAAAAAGGCAGGACCCAGCTTGGAGAATGCGGGCATCGGTCCCGCTACCTCTCGCATGCTAAGCGAGCGCTCTACCACTTGAGCTAATTCCCCTGGCTGACGCTGGGCGGGGTCCATCTCTCCCAAACACGCTTTCGAAGAGCGACCGCTATTATGACGGGCTTGATGAAAAGAGGCCATCTCTCCTCTGTGCTGGCACCTTTGCACTGGCCGCCATTTAGTTGTAGAATTAACCGAGAGATTGTGCTTTTGTTTTTGAGGCCCTTCTTGCTCTTGTTGCCCCAGTATATATGTGTTTGGATTCCTGTATTATGTAGGCTACCTTTGAATCACTCAGGTCGTGCGGCCAGCTTCTCCCCTCTGTTTCCCACACTGGCTTAAAGTCTAAGGGACATCTCCCTAAGATCCCGCTACATCAGCCGTTCTTAATCCTGGTCCTCAGACCCCCTCGCTCTGCACACTTTGTAGATTTGTCTTACTGCTTCAGGGCTTTGTTCCATTCGATTGTAATCGCCCTGCGAAGTGGACGTCACAGGAAATTCCGCCTTGATTCCACTTCGAAAGAAGTGTATATGCTCCATTCAAAGGGTATTAAAATGCGCGCTCCTGATGTTACTTCTATGCAAATCTCATGATTACGGTTAAATAACCCTTCACACTTCTGGAGTAAGTTTTGTCTGTGTGTGGAGACGCTGCAGACAGTGGTGTCACGCAAACCTGTGTTTTTAAGTGAAGTAAACTTCAGACGATTTCCTGTGTGCAGGGAGTAGAGAACAGTGAGCACTATCTAGGGAACATGTCAATCGGAACAAAGTTCACTCGTGGAGCTCTCTTCTAACGAGCTGATGATCTGAATCAGGTGTGTTAATCAAGAGAGACATGCAAAATATGCAGAGAAATCCCCTCTGTTTCCCACACTGGCTTAAAGTCTAAGGGACATCTGACCATTTCAGCTGTCCTCCCTAAGATCCCTCTACATGTTAGGTCCAGCCCCATTTTTAAATCCATTCAGAAGCCAACTTTCCTTCGTTTGCCTTTGACACTGTCTGGAGGTGTTTGATTACTTCCACGTTAGTTCATGGTCCTTCTTTGGTTGTTGCTGTAGTTGTTTTTTTTTTCTAAGCGAAGCGCTTATGTGGTTTGGCTCGTTGGTCTAGGGGTATGATTCTCGCTTTGGGTGCGAGAGGTCCCGGGTTCAAATCCCGGACGAGCCCATGATGAGGCTTAGTCCTGATGTCCTCTTGTCTCTTTAGGGTCACGAGCAATCAGAAAGTTTTTGGTCAATTGGGCAGAAACTCAAGGAAAGCCGGGCCGGTTAGCTCAGCTGGTTAGAGCGTGGTGCTAATAACGCCAAGGTCGCGGGTTCGATCCCCGTACTGGCCAGCCTCTTTTGCTCTCTGGGAGCTCAGCTCTGCTCTTCTGGCAAAGTGACTGGTGGTCTCACGGAAACCCCCACTGGCTAAAGAGTGCGCAATTGTGGCCGAAATAGCTCAGTTGGGAGAGCGTTAGACTGAAGATCTAAAGGTCCCTGGTTCGATCCCGGGTTTCGGCAGATGTCCCCTGCCTTTTCCTTTTGTTCGATGGGGAACAGAGACCGAAATTCACTGGGATCCAACCCCACTGTCAAACTGCTTCCCCACAGCCACAGCGCTATCTGTCTCCCAGACGGCCACTAACGAAGCAGTGTTTGTTCCGTGATGTAATGGTCAGCACTCTGGGTGTTGAATCCCACGATCTGAGTTCAAATCTCAGTGGAACCCGTGTTCTTTCTTGCGGCAAAAAAAAGAAGAAAAAGCACAAGTTCGTTGGTGCTGCTGGCGAGCCTGTAAGTGATTTATGCTGCGTCCCAATGTGCCTACATATACTACGCCCTTAAAGTATGTACTCATTTTGGTGAAGAAAAAGTACACACTTTTGAGTGTGTAGTAGAAGAGTAGGCAAGCTTTAGGACATACTATCACGTCACACAACTGCGTCTTTAACGGACCGCTCTGTCGCATCTGGTACATGCACCCTGTCACTGTAAACTGGCCTGTCAATCATCTTGTCACAGTCAATATCCTCCGCATTTAATTTAATTTAACTTCCTACCGTATTGGAGAGAAAAGAAATAGCTCGCTGATCTGCCAGTCGCGGGTCTTTCATGCGGAGAACTCTGCTCATATTGTCTGTGTAATGATGCATTTAAAAGTTAACGACCAAATGGATGTTTATAAAAGTTCACATTGCTGGTGCAGCTGAAATATAACACAGATAACAATAAATAAATATGTTTTACTAAGTTAAATGTTGATTATTAGTAACTCAAACCAATTTTTATAAACCGCTCTACCTAACCGTCGATCGCGCACATCCGCCACATTTGTAATTTATTTTAACGCGTTTTATTAGTGTTGGTAGTTCTCGACCGAATCCTTCGCCAAAGCGCAATGGATTGTGGGTAATTTTAGCCATTAAAGTGTGCACGGATCCACACTTCAAACATTTACCTGAAAAAGTAGACCATCCGGGGACTTTTGGCATACTCATTTCAACATACTATGCTTTGGGACACACGTATTCTAATCTCACATACTATTTAGATTGGATAGTATGAACATTGGGACGCAGGGCAAGTCTTTGCGGCCCTGTGAGCAACAGCTGTTCCTATCAAGGTTCCATGGTGTAATGGTTAGCACTCTGGACTCTGAATCCAGCGATACGAGGTCAAATGGCGGTGGGAGTTGTTTTGCCACCAATTTGCACAGGACACGCTCCGAAAAACATTTTGGCAGCAGTGAGCCCCAAAAGCGCAAGTAGGGAGCGTCGCTTCGTGGCGTCAACGTGCAGTCTGTCTCTTTAGGGAAGTGCGCGTAAAAAGGCAGGACCCAGCTTGGAGAATGCGGGCATCGGTCCCGCTACCTCTCGCATGCTAAGCGAGCGCTCTACCACTTGAGCTAATTCCCCTGGCTGACGCTGGGCGGGGTCCATCTCTCCCAAACACGCTTTCGAAGAGCGACCGCTATTATAACGGGCTTGATGAAAAGAGGCCATCTCTCCTCTGTGCTGGCACCTTTGCACTGGCCGCCATTTAGTTGTAGAATTAACCGAGAGATTGTGCTTTTGTTTTTGAGGCCCTTCTTGCTCTTGTTGCCCCAGTATATATGTGTTTGGATTCCTGTATTATGTAGGCTACCTTTGAATCACTCAGGTCGTGCGGCCAGCTTCTCCCCTCTGTTTCCCACACTGGCTTAAAGTCTAAGGGACATCTCCCTAAGATCCCGCTACATCAGCCGTTCTTAATCCTGGTCCTCGAGACCCCCTCGCTCTGCACACTTTGTAGATTTGTCTTACCGCTTCAGGGCTTTGTTCCATTCGATTGTAATCGCCCTGCGAAGTGGACGTCACAGGAAATTCCGCCTTGATTCCACTTCGAAAGAAGTGTATATGCTCCATTCAAAGGGTATTAAAATGCGCGCTCCTGATGTTACTTCTATGCAAATCTCATGATTACGGTTAAATAACCCTTCACACTTCTGGAGTAAGTTTTGTCTGTGTGTGGAGACGCTGCAGACAGTGGTGTCACGCAAACCTGTGTTTTTAAGTGAAGTAAACTTCAGACGATTTCCTGTGTGCAGGGAGTAGAGAACAGTGAGCACTATCTAGGGAACATGTCAATCGGAACAAAGTTCACTCGTGGAGCTCTCTTCTAACGAGCTGATGATCTGAATCAGGTGTGTTAATCAAGAGAGACATGCAAAATTTGCAGTGAAATCCCCTCTGTTTCCCACACTGGCTTAAAGTCTAAGGGACATCTGACCATTTCAGCTGCCCTCCCTAAGATCCCTCTACATGTTAGGTCCAGCCCCATTTTTAAATCCATTCAGAAGCCAACTTTCCTTCGTTTGCCTTTGACACTGTCTGGAGGTGTTTGATTACTTCCACGTTAGTTCATGGTCCTTCTTTGGTTGTTGCTGTAGTTGTTTTTTTTTTCTAAGCGAAGCACTTATGTGGTTTGGCTCGTTGGTCTAGGGGTATGATTCTCGCTTTGGGTGCGAGAGGTCCCGGGTTCAAATCCCGGACGAGCCCATGATGAGGCTTAGTCCTGATGTCCTCTTGTCTCTTTAGGGTCACGAGCAATCAGAAAGTTTTTGGTCAATTGGGCAGAAACTCAAGGAAAGCCGGGCCGGTTAGCTCAGCTGGTTAGAGCGTGGTGCTAATAACGCCAAGGTCGCGGGTTCGATCCCCGTACTGGCCAGCCTCTTTTGCTCTCTGGGAGCTCAGCTCTGCTCTTCTGGCAAAGTGACTGGTGGTCTCACGGAAACCCCCACTGGCTAAAGAGTGCGCAATTGTGGCCGAAATAGCTCAGTTGGGAGAGCGTTAGACTAAAGGTCCCTGGTTCGATCCCGGGTTTCGGCAGATGTCCCCTGCCTTTTCCTTTTGTTCGAGGGGAACAGAGACCGAAATTCACTGGGATCCAACCCCACTGTCAAACTGCTTCCCCACAGCCACAGCGCTATCTGTCTCCCAGACGGCCACTAACGAAGCAGTGTTTGTTCCGTGATGTAATGGTCAGCACTCTGGGTGTTGAATCCCACGATCTGAGTTCAAATCTCAGTGGAACCCGTGTTCTTTCTTGCGGCAAAAAAAAGAAGAAAAAGCACAAGTTCGTTGGTGCTGCTGGCGAGCCTGTAAGTGATTTATGCTGCGTCCCAATGTGCCTACATATACTACGCCCTTAAAGTATGTACTCATTTTGGTGAAGAAAAAGTACACACTTTTGAGTGTGTAGTAGAAGAGTAGGCAAGCTTTAGGACATACTATCACGTCACACAACTGCGTCTTTAACGGACCGCTCTGTCGCATCTGGTACATGCACCCTGTCACTGTAAACTGGCCTGTCAATCATCTTGTCACAGTCAATATCCTCCGCATTTAATTTAATTTAACTTCCTACCGTATTGGAGAGAAAAGAAATAGCTCGCTGATCTGCCAGTCGCGGGTCTTTCATGCGGAGAACTCTGCTCATATTGTCTGTGTAATGATGCATTTAAAAGTTAACGACCAAATGGATGTTTATAAAAGTTCACATTGCTGGTGCAGCTGAAATATAACACAGATAACAATAAATAAATATGTTTTACTAAGTTAAATGTTGATTATTAGTAACTCAAACCAATTTTTATAAACCGCTCTACCTAACTGTCGATCGCGCACATCTGCCACATTTGTAATTTATTTTAACGCATTTTATTAGTGTTGGTAGTTCTCGACCGAATCCTTCGCCAAAGCGCAATGGATTGTGGGTAATTTTAGCCATTAAAGTGTGCACGGATCCACACTTCAAACATTTACCTGAAAAAGTAGACCATCCGGGGACTTTTGGCATACTCATTTCAACATACTATGCTTTGGGACACACGTATTCTAATCTCACATACTATTTAGATTGGATAGTATGAACATTGGGACGCAGGGCAAGTCTTTGCGGCCCTGTGAGCAACAGCTGTTCCTATCAAGGTTCCATGGTGTAATGGTTAGCACTCTGGACTCTGAATCCAGCGATACGAGGTCAAATGGCGGTGGGAGTTGTTTTGCCACCAATTTGCACAGGACACGCTCCGAAAAACATTTTGGCAGCAGTGAGCCCCAAAAGCGCAAGTAGGGAGCGTCGCTTCGTGGCGTCAACGTGCAGTCTGTCTCTTTAGGGAAGTGAGCGTAAAAAGGCAGGACCCAGCTTGGAGAATGCGGGCATCGGTCCCGCTACCTCTCGCATGCTAAGCGAGCGCTCTACCACTTGAGCTAATTCCCCTGGCTGACGCTGGGCGGGGTCCATCTCTCCCAAACACGCTTTCGAAGAGCGACCGCTATTATAACGGGCTTGATGAAAAGAGGCCATCTCTCCTCTGTGCTGGCACCTTTGCACTGGCCGCCATTTAGTTGTAGAATTAACCGAGAGATTGTGCTTTTGTTTTTGAGGCCCTTCTTGCTCTTGTTGCCCCAGTATATATGTGTTTGGATTCCTGTATTATGTAGGCTACCTTTGAATCACTCAGGTCGTGCGGCCAGCTTCTCCCCTCTGTTTCCCACACTGGCTTAAAGTCTAAGGGACATCTCCCTAAGATCCCGCTACATCAGCCGTTCTTAATCCTGGTCCTCAGACCCCCTCGCTCTGCACACTTTGTAGATTTGTCTTACCGCTTCAGGGCTTTGTTCCATTCGATTGTAATCGCCCTGCGAAGTGGACGTCACAGGAAATTCCGCCTTGATTCCACTTCGAAAGAAGTGTATATGCTCCATTCAAAGGGTATTAAAATGCGCGCTCCTGATGTTACTTCTATGCAAATCTCATGATTACGGTTAAATAACCCTTCACACTTCTGGAGTAAGTTTTGTCTGTGTGTGGAGACGCTGCAGACAGTGGTGTCACGCAAACCTGTGTTTTTAAGTGAAGTAAACTTCAGACGATTTCCTGTGTGCAGGGAGTAGAGAACAGTGAGCACTATCTAGGGAACATGTCAATCGGAACAAAGTTCACTCGTGGAGCTCTCTTCTAACGAGCTGATGATCTGAATCAGGTGTGTTAATCAAGAGAGACATGCAAAATTTGCAGTGAAATCCCCTCTGTTTCCCACACTGGCTTAAAGTCTAAGGGACATCTGACCATTTCAGCTGCCCTCCCTAAGATCCCTCTACATGTTAGGTCCAGCCCCATTTTTAAATCCATTCAGAAGCCAACTTTCCTTCGTTTGCCTTTGACACTGTCTGGAGGTGTTTGATTACTTCCACGTTAGTTCATGGTCCTTCTTTGGTTGTTGCTGTAGTTGTTTTTTTTTTCTAAGCGAAGCACTTATGTGGTTTGGCTTGTTGGTCTAGGGGTATGATTCTCGCTTTGGGTGCAAGAAGTCCCGGGTTCAAATCCCGGACGAGCCCATGATGAGGCTTAGTCCTGATGTCCTCTTGTCTCTTTAGGGTCACGAGCAATCAGAAAGTTTTTGGTCAATTGAGCAGAAACTCAAGGAAAGCCGGGCCGGTTAGCTCAGCTGGTTAGAGCGTGGTGCTAATAACGCCAAGGTCGCGGGTTCGATCCCCGTACTGGCCAGCCTCTTTTGCTCTCTGGGAGCTCAGCTCTGCTCTTCTGGCAAAGTGACTGGTGGTCTCACGGAAACCCCCACTGGCTAAAGAGTGCGCAATTGTGGCCGAAATAGCTCAGTTGGGAGAGCGTTAGACTAAAGGTCCCTGGTTCGATCCCGGGTTTCGGCAGATGTCCCCTGCCTTTTCCTTTTGTTCGAGGGGAACAGAGACCGAAATTCACTGGGATCCAACCCCACTGTCAAACTGCTTCCCCACAGCCACAGCGCTATCTGTCTCCCAGACGGCCACTAACGAAGCAGTGTTTGTTCCGTGATGTAATGGTCAGCACTCTGGGTGTTGAATCCCACGATCTGAGTTCAAATCTCAGTGGAACCCGTGTTCTTTCTTGCGGCAAAAAAAAGAAGAAAAAGCACAAGTTCGTTGGTGCTGCTGGCGAGCCTGTAAGTGATTTATGCTGCGTCCCAATGTGCCTACATATACTACGCCCTTAAAGTATGTACTCATTTTGGTGAAGAAAAAGTACACACTTTTGAGTGTGTAGTAGAAGAGTAGGCAAGCTTTAGGACATACTATCACGTCACACAACTGCGTCTTTAACGGACCGCTCTGTCGCATCTGGTACATGCACCCTGTCACTGTAAACTGGCCTGTCAATCATCTTGTCACAGTCAATATCCTCCGCATTTAATTTAATTTAACTTCCTACCGTATTGGAGAGAAAAGAAATAGCTCGCTGATCTGCCAGTCGCGGGTCTTTCATGCGGAGAACTCTGCTCATATTGTCTGTGTAATGATGCATTTAAAAGTTAACGACCAAATGGATGTTTATAAAAGTTCACATTGCTGGTGCAGCTGAAATATAACACAGATAACAATAAATAAATATGTTTTACTAAGTTAAATGTTGATTATTAGTAACTCAAACCAATTTTTATAAACCTCTCTACCTAACCGTCGATCGCGCACATCCGCCACATTTGTAATTTATTTTAACGCGTTTTATTAGTGTTGGTAGTTCTCGACCGAATCCTTCGCCAAAGCGCAATGGATTGTGGGTAATTTTAGCCATTAAAGTGTGCACGGATCCACACTTCAAACATTTACCTGAAAAAGTAGACCATCCGGGGACTTTTGGCATACTCATTTCAACATACTATGCTTTGGGACACACGTATTCTAATCTCACATACTATTTAGATTGGATAGTATGAACATTGGGACGCAGGGCAAGTCTTTGCGGCCCTGTGAGCAACAGCTGTTCCTATCAAGGTTCCATGGTGTAATGGTTAGCACTCTGGACTCTGAATCCAGCGATACGAGGTCAAATGGCGGTGGGAGTTGTTTTGCCACCAATTTGCACAGGACACGCTCCGAAAAACATTTTGGCAGCAGTGAGCCCCAAAAGCGCAAGTAGGGAGCGTCGCTTCGTGGCGTCAACGTGCAGTCTGTCTCTTTAGGGAAGTGCGCGTAAAAAGGCAGGACCCAGCTTGGAGAATGCGGGCATCGGTCCCGCTACCTCTCGCATGCTAAGCGAGCGCTCTACCACTTGAGCTAATTCCCCTGGCTGACGCTGGGCGGGGTCCATCTCTCCCAAACACGCTTTCGAAGAGCGACCGCTATTATAACGGGCTTGATGAAAAGAGGCCATCTCTCCTCTGTGCTGGCACCTTTGCACTGGCCGCCATTTAGTTGTAGAATTAACCGAGAGATTGTGCTTTTGTTTTTGAGGCCCTTCTTGCTCTTGTTGCCCCAGTATATATGTGTTTGGATTCCTGTATTATGTAGGCTACCTTTGAATCACTCAGGTCGTGCGGCCAGCTTCTCCCCTCTGTTTCCCACACTGGCTTAAAGTCTAAGGGACATCTCCCTAAGATCCCGCTACATCAGCCGTTCTTAATCCTGGTCCTCGAGACCCCCTCGCTCTGCACACTTTGTAGATTTGTCTTACCGCTTCAGGGCTTTGTTCCATTCGATTGTAATCGCCCTGCGAAGTGGACGTCACAGGAAATTCCGCCTTGATTCCACTTCGAAAGAAGTGTATATGCTCCATTCAAAGGGTATTAAAATGCGCGCTCCTGATGTTACTTCTATGCAAATCTCATGATTACGGTTAAATAACCCTTCACACTTCTGGAGTAAGTTTTGTCTGTGTGTGGAGACGCTGCAGACAGTGGTGTCACGCAAACCTGTGTTTTTAAGTGAAGTAAACTTCAGACGATTTCCTGTGTGCAGGGAGTAGAGAACAGTGAGCACTATCTAGGGAACATGTCAATCGGAACAAAGTTCACTCGTGGAGCTCTCTTCTAACGAGCTGATGATCTGAATCAGGTGTGTTAATCAAGAGAGACATGCAAAATTTGCAGTGAAATCCCCTCTGTTTCCCACACTGGCTTAAAGTCTAAGGGACATCTGACCATTTCAGCTGCCCTCCCTAAGATCCCTCTACATGTTAGGTCCAGCCCCATTTTTAAATCCATTCAGAAGCCAACTTTCCTTCGTTTGCCTTTGACACTGTCTGGAGGTGTTTGATTACTTCCACGTTAGTTCATGGTCCTTCTTTGGTTGTTGCTGTAGTTGTTTTTTTTTTCTAAGCGAAGCACTTATGTGGTTTGGCTTGTTGGTCTAGGGGTATGATTCTCGCTTTGGGTGCGAGAGGTCCCGGGTTCAAATCCCGGACGAGCCCATGATGAGGCTTAGTCCTGATGTCCTCTTGTCTCTTTAGGGTCACGAGCAATCAGAAAGTTTTTGGTCAATTGGGCAGAAACTCAAGGAAAGCCGGGCCGGTTAGCTCAGCTGGTTAGAGCGTGGTGCTAATAACGCCAAGGTCGCGGGTTCGATCCCCGTACTGGCCAGCCTCTTTTGCTCTCTGGGAGCTCAGCTCTGCTCTTCTGGCAAAGTGACTGGTGGTCTCACGGAAACCCCCACTGGCTAAAGAGTGCGCAATTGTGGCCGAAATAGCTCAGTTGGGAGAGCGTTAGACTAAAGGTCCCTGGTTCGATCCCGGGTTTCGGCAGATGTCCCCTGCCTTTTCCTTTTGTTCGAGGGGAACAGAGACCGAAATTCACTGGGATCCAACCCCACTGTCAAACTGCTTCCCCACAGCCACAGCGCTATCTGTCTCCCAGACGGCCACTAACGAAGCAGTGTTTGTTCCGTGATGTAATGGTCAGCACTCTGGGTGTTGAATCCCACGATCTGAGTTCAAATCTCAGTGGAACCCGTGTTCTTTCTTGCGGCAAAAAAAAGAAGAAAAAGCACAAGTTCGTTGGTGCTGCTGGCGAGCCTGTAAGTGATTTATGCTGCGTCCCAATGTGCCTACATATACTACGCCCTTAAAGTATGTACTCATTTTGGTGAAGAAAAAGTACACACTTTTGAGTGTGTAGTAGAAGAGTAGGCAAGCTTTAGGACATACTATCACGTCACACAACTGCGTCTTTAACGGACCGCTCTGTCGCATCTGGTACATGCACCCTGTCACTGTAAACTGGCCTGTCAATCATCTTGTCACAGTCAATATCCTCCGCATTTAATTTAATTTAACTTCCTACCGTATTGGAGAGAAAAGAAATAGCTCGCTGATCTGCCAGTCGCGGGTCTTTCATGCGGAGAACTCTGCTCATATTGTCTGTGTAATGATGCATTTAAAAGTTAACGACCAAATGGATGTTTATAAAAGTTCACATTGCTGGTGCAGCTGAAATATAACACAGATAACAATAAATAAATATGTTTTACTAAGTTAAATGTTGATTATTAGTAACTCAAACCAATTTTTATAAACCGCTCTACCTAACTGTCGATCGCGCACATCTGCCACATTTGTAATTTATTTTAACGCGTTTTATTAGTGTTGGTAGTTCTCGACCGAATCCTTCGCCAAAGCGCAATGGATTGTGGGTAATTTTAGCCATTAAAGTGTGCACGGATCCACACTTCAAACATTTACCTGAAAAAGTAGACCATCCGGGGACTTTTGGCATACTCATTTCAACATACTATGCTTTGGGACACACGTATTCTAATCTCACATACTATTTAGATTGGATAGGATGAACATTGGGACGCAGGGCAAGTCTTTGTGGCCCTGTGAGCAACAGCTGTTCCTATCAAGGTTCCATGGTGTAATGGTTAGCACTCTGGACTCTGAATCCAGCGATACGAGGTCAAATGGCGGTGGGAGTTGTTTTGCCACCAATTTGCACAGGACACGCTCCGAAAAACATTTTGGCAGCAGTGAGCCCCAAAAGCGCAAGTAGGGAGCGTCGCTTCCTGGCGTCAACGTGCAGTCTGTCTCTTTAGGGAAGTGAGCGTAAAAAGGCAGGACCCAGCTTGGAGAATGCGGGCATCGGTCCCGCTACCTCTCGCATGCTAAGCGAGCGCTCTACCACTTGAGCTAATTCCCCTGGCTGACGCTGGGTGGGGTCCATCTCTCCCAAACACGCTTTCGAAGAGCGACCGCTATTATAACGGGCTTGATGAAAAGAGGCCATCTCTCCTCTGTGCTGGCACCTTTGCACTGGCCGCCATTTAGTTGTAGAATTAACCGAGAGATTGTGCTTTTGTTTTTGAGCCCCTTCTTGCTCTTGTTGCCCCAGTATATATGTGTTTGGATTCCTGTATTATGTAGGCTACCTTTGAATCACTCAGGTCGTGCGGCCAGCTTCTCCCCTCTGTTTCCCACACTGGCTTAAAGTCTAAGGGACATCTCCCTAAGATCCCGCTACATCAGCCGTTCTTAATCCTGGTCCTCAGACCCCCTCGCTCTGCACACTTTGTAGATTTGTCTTACCGCTTCAGGGCTTTGTTCCATTCGATTGTAATCGCCCTGCGAAGTGGACGTCACAGGAAATTCCGCCTTGATTCCACTTCGAAAGAAGTGTATATGCTCCATTCAAAGGGTATTAAAATGCGCGCTCCTGATGTTACTTCTATGCAAATCTCATGATTACGGTTAAATAACCCTTCACACTTCTGGAGTAAGTTTTGTCTGTGTGTGGAGACGCTGCAGACAGTGGTGTCACGCAAACCTGTGTTTTTAAGTGAAGTAAACTTCAGACGATTTCCTGTGTGCAGGGAGTAGAGAACAGTGAGCACTATCTAGGGAACATGTCAATCGGAACAAAGTTCACTCGTGGAGCTCTCTTCTAACGAGCTGATGATCTGAATCAGGTGTGTTAATCAAGAGAGACATGCAAAATATGCAGAGAAATCCCCTCTGTTTCCCACACTGGCTTAAAGTCTAAGGGACATCTGACCATTTCAGCTGTCCTCCCTAAGATCCCTCTACATGTTAGGTCCAGCCCCATTTTTAAATCCATTCAGAAGCCAACTTTCCTTCGTTTGCCTTTGACACTGTCTGGAGGTGTTTGATTACTTCCACGTTAGTTCATGGTCCTTCTTTGGTTGTTGCTGTAGTTGTTTTTTTTTTCTAAGCGAAGCACTTATGTGGTTTTGCTCGTTGGTCTAGGGGTATGATTCTCGCTTTGGGTGCGAGAGGTCCCGGGTTCAAATCCCGGACGAGCCCATGATGAGGCTTAGTCCTGATGTCCTCTTGTCTCTTTAGGGTCACGAGCAATCAGAAAGTTTTTGGTCAATTGGGCAGAAACTCAAGGAAAGCCGGGCCGGTTAGCTCAGCTGGTTAGAGCGTGGTGCTAATAACGCCAAGGTCGCGGGTTCGATCCCTGTACTGGCCAGCCTCTTTTGCTCTCTGGGAGCTCAGCTCTGCTCTTCTGGCAAAGTGACTGGTGGTCTCACGGAAACCCCCACTGGCTAAAGAGTGCGCAATTGTGGCCGAAATAGCTCAGTTGGGAGAGCGTTAGACTGAAGATCTAAAGGTCCCTGGTTCGATCCCGGGTTTCGGCAGATGTCCCCTGCCTTTTCCTTTTGTTCGAGGGGAACAGAGACCGAAATTCACTGGGATCCAACCCCACTGTCAAACTGCTTCCCCACAGCCACAGCGCTATCTGTCTCCCAGACGGCCACTAACGAAGCAGTGTTTGTTCCGTGATGTAATGGTCAGCACTCTGGGTGTTGAATCCCACGATCTGAGTTCAAATCTCAGTGGAACCCGTGTTCTTTCTTGCGGCAAAAAAAAGAAGAAAAAGCACAAGTTCGTTGGTGCTGCTGGCGAGCCTGTAAGTGATTTATGCTGCGTCCCAATGTGCCTACATATACTACGCCCTTAAAGTATGTACTCATTTTGGTGAAGAAAAAGTACACACTTTTGAGTGTGTAGTAGAAGAGTAGGCAAGCTTTAGGACATACTATCACGTCACACAACTGCGTCTTTAACGGACCGCTCTGTCGCATCTGGTACATGCACCCTGTCACTGTAAACTGGCCTGTCAATCATCTTGTCACAGTCAATATCCTCCGCATTTAATTTAATTTAACTTCCTACCGTATTGGAGAGAAAAGAAATAGCTCGCTGATCTGCCAGTCGCGGGTCTTTCATGCGGAGAACTCTTCTCATATTGTCTGTGTAATGATGCATTTAAAAGTTAACGACCAAATGGATGTTTATAAAAGTTCGTTCACATTGCTGGTGCAGCTGAAATATAACACAGATAACAATAAATAAATATGTTTTACTAAGTTAAATGTTGATTATTAGTAACTCAAACCAATTTTTATAAACCGCTCTACCTAACCGTCGATCGCGCACATCCGCCACATTTGTAATTTATTTTAACGCGTTTTATTAGTGTTGGTAGTTCTCGACCGAATCCTTCGCCAAAGCGCAATGGATTGTGGGTAATTTTAGCCATTAAAGTGTGCACGGATCCACACTTCAAACATTTACCTGAAAAAGTAGACCATCCGGGGACTTTTGGCATACTCATTTCAACATACTATGCTTTGGGACACACGTATTCTAATCTCACATACTATTTAGATTGGATAGTATGAACATTGGGACGCAGGGCAAGTCTTTGCGGCCCTGTGAGCAACAGCTGTTCCTATCAAGGTTCCATGGTGTAATGGTTAGCACTCTGGACTCTGAATCCAGCGATACGAGGTCAAATGGCGGTGGGAGTTGTTTTGCCACCAATTTGCACAGGACACGCTCCGAAAAACATTTTGGCAGCAGTGAGCCCCAAAAGCGCAAGTAGGGAGCGTCGCTTCGTGGCGTCAACGTGCAGTCTGTCTCTTTAGGGAAGTGCGCGTAAAAAGGCAGGACCCAGCTTGGAGAATGCGGGCATCGGTCCTGCTACCTCTCGCATGCTAAGCGAGCGCTCTACCACTTGAGCTAATTCCCCTGGCTGACGCTGGGCGGGGTCCATCTCTCCCAAACACGCTTTCGAAGAGCGACCGCTATTATAACGGGCTTGATGAAAAGAGGCCATCTCTCCTCTGTGCTGGCAGCTTTGCACTGGCCGCCATTTAGTTGTAGAATTAACCGAGAGATTGTGCTTTTGTTTTTGAGGCCCTTCTTGCTCTTGTTGCCCCAGTATATATGTGTTTGGATTCCTGTATTATGTAGGCTACCTTTGAATCACTCAGGTCGTGCGGCCAGCTTCTCCCCTCTGTTTCCCACACTGGCTTAAAGTCTAAGGGACATCTCCCTAAGATCCCGCTACATCAGCCGTTCTTAATCCTGGTCCTCGAGACCCCCTCGCTCTGCACACTTTGTAGATTTGTCTTACCGCTTCAGGGCTTTGTTCCATTCGATTGTAATCGCCCTGCGAAGTGGACGTCACAGGAAATTCCGCCTTGATTCCACTTCGAAAGAAGTGTATATGCTCCATTCAAAGGGTATTAAAATGCGCGCTCCTGATGTTACTTCTATGCAAATCTCATGATTACGGTTAAATAACCCTTCACACTTCTGGAGTAAGTTTTGTCTGTGTGTGGAGACGCTGCAGACAGTGGTGTCACGCAAACCTGTGTTTTTAAGTGAAGTAAACTTCAGACAATTTCCTGTGTGCAGGGAGTAGAGAACAGTGAGCACTATCTAGGGAACATGTCAATCGGAACAAAGTTCACTCGTGGAGCTCTCTTCTAACGAGCTGATGATCTGAATCAGGTGTGTTAATCAAGAGAGACATGCAAAATATGCAGAGAAATCCCCTCTGTTTCCCACACTGGCTTAAAGTCTAAGGGACATCTGACCATTTCAGCTGTCCTCCCTAAGATCCCTCTACATGTTAGGTCCAGCCCCATTTTTAAATCCATTCAGAAGCCAACTTTCCTTCGTTTGCCTTTGAGACTGTCTGGAGGTGTTTGATTACTTCCACGTTAGTTCATGGTCCTTCTTTGGTTGTTGCTGTAGTTGTTTTTTTTTTCTAAGCGAAGCACTTATGCGGTTTGGCTCGTTGGTCTAGGGGTATGATTCTCGCTTTGGGTGCGAGAGGTCCCGGGTTCAAATCCCGGACGAGCCCATGATGAGGCTTAGTCCTGATGTCCTCTTGTCTCTTTAGGGTCACGAGCAATCAGAAAGTTTTTGGTCAATTGGGCAGAAACTCAAGGAAAGCCGGGCCGGTTAGCTCAGCTGGTTAGAGCGTGGTGCTAATAACGCCAAGGTTGCGGGTTCGATCCCCGTACTGGCCAGCCTCTTTTGCTCTCTGGGAGCTCAGCTCTGCTCTTCTGGCAAGGTGACTGGTGGTCTCACGGAAACCCCCACTGGCTAAAGAGTACGCAATTGTGGCCGAAATAGCTCAGTTGGGAGAGCGTTAGGCTGAAGATCTAAAGGTCCCTGGTTCGATTCCGGGTTTCGGCAGATGTCCCCTGCCTTTTCCTTTTGTTCGAGGGGAACAGAGACCGAAATTCACTGGGATCCAACCCCACTGTCAAACTGCTTCCCCACAGCCACAGCGCTATCTGTCTCCCAGACGGCCACTAACGAAGCAGTGTTTGTTCCGTGATATAATGGTCAGCACTCTGGGCGTTGAATCCCACGATCTGAGTTCAAATCTCAGTGGAACCTGTGTTCTTTCTTGCGGCAAAAAAAAGAAGAAAAAGCACAAGTTCGTTGGTGCTGCTGGCGAGCCTGTAAGTGATTTATGCTGCGTCCCAATGTGCCTACATATACTACGCCCTTAAAGTATGTACTCATTTTGGTGAAGAAAAAGTACACACTTTTGAGTGTGTAGTAGAAGAGTAGGCAAGCTTTAGGACATACTATCACGTCACACAACTGCGTCTTTAACGGACCGCTCTGTCGCATCTGGTACATGCACCCTGTCACTGTAAACTGGCCTGTCAATCATCTTGTCACAGTCAATATCCTCCGCATTTAATTTAATTTAACTTCCTACCGTATTGGAGAGAAAAGAAATAGCTCGCTGATCTCCCAGTCGCGGGTCTTTCATGCGGAGAACTCTGCTCATATTGTCTGTGTAATGATGCATTTAAAAGTTAACGACCAAATGGATGTTTATAAAAGTTCACATTGCTGGTGCAGCTGAAATATAACACAGATAACAATAAATAAATATGTTTTACTAAGTTAAATGTTGATTATTAGTAACTCAAACCAATTTTTATAAACCGCTCTACCTAACCGTCGATCGCGCACATCCGCCACATTTGTAATTTATTTTAACGCGTTTTATTAGTGTTGGTAGTTCTCGACCGAATCCTTCGCCAAAGCGCAATGGATTGTGGGTAATTTTAGCCATTAAAGTGTGCACGGATCCACACTTCAAACATTTACCTGAAAAAGTAGACCATCCGGGGACTTTTGGCATACTCATTTCAACATACTATGCTTTGGGACACACGTATTCTAATCTCACATACTATTTAGATTGGATAGTATGAACATTGGGACGCAGGGCAAGTCTTTGCGGCCCTGTGAGCAACAGCTGTTCCTATCAAGGTTCCATGGTGTAATGGTTAGCACTCTGGACTCTGAATCCAGCGATACGAGGTCAAATGGCGGTGGGAGTTGTTTTGCCACCAATTTGCACAGGACACGCTCCGAAAAACATTTTGGCAGCAGTGAGCCCCAAAAGCGCAAGTAGGGAGCGTCGCTTCCTGGCGTCAACGTGCAGTCTGTCTCTTTAGGGAAGTGAGCGTAAAAAGGCAGGACCCAGCTTGGAGAATGCGGGCATCGGTCCCGCTACCTCTCGCATGCTAAGCGAGCGCTCTACCACTTGAGCTAATTCCCCTGGCTGACGCTGGGCGGGGTCCATCTCTCCCAAACACGCTTTCGAAGAGCGACCGCTATTATAACGGGCTTGATGAAAAGAGGCCATCTCTCCTCTGTGCTGGCACCTTTGCACTGGCCGCCATTTAGTTGTAGAATTAACCGAGAGATTGTGCTTTTGTTTTTGAGGCCCTTCTTGCTCTTGTTGCCCCAGTATATATGTGTTTGGATTCCTGTATTATGTAGGCTACCTTTGAATCACTCAGGTCGTGCGGCCAGCTTCTCCCCTCTGTTTCCCACACTGGCTTAAAGTCTAAGGGACATCTCCCTAAGATCCCGCTACATCAGCCGTTCTTAATCCTGGTCCTCAGACCCCCTCGCTCTGCACACTTTGTAGATTTGTCTTACCGCTTCAGGGCTTTGTTCCATTCGATTGTAATCGCCCTGCGAAGTGGACGTCACAGGAAATTCCGCCTTGATTCCACTTCGAAAGAAGTGTATATGCTCCATTCAAAGGGTATTAAAATGCGCGCTCCTGATGTTACTTCTATGCAAATCTCATGATTACGGTTAAATAACCCTTCACACTTCTGGAGTAAGTTTTGTCTGTGTGTGGAGACGCTGCAGACAGTGGTGTCACGCAAACCTGTGTTTTTAAGTGAAGTAAACTTCAGACGATTTCCTGTGTGTGTAGGGAGTAGAGAACAGTGAGCACTATCTAGGGAACATGTCAATCGGAACAAAGTTCACTCGTGGAGCTCTCTTCTAACGAGCTGATGATCTGAATCAGGTGTGTTAATCAAGAGAGACATGCAAAATATGCAGAGAAATCCCCTCTGTTTCCCACACTGGCTTAAAGTCTAAGGGACATCTGACCATTTCAGCTGTCCTCCCTAAGATCCCTCTACATGTTAGGTCCAGCCCCATTTTTAAATCCATTCAGAAGCCAACTTTCCTTCGTTTGCCTTTGACACTGTCTGGAGGTGTTTGATTACTTCCACGTTAGTTCATGGTCCTTCTTTGGTTGTTGCTGTAGTTGTTTTTTTTTTCTAAGCGAAGCACTTATGTGGTTTGGCTCGTTGGTCTAGGGGTATGATTCTCGCTTTGGGTGCGAGAGGTCCCGGGTTCAAATCCCGGACGAGCCCATGATGAGGCTTAGTCCTGATGTCCTCTTGTCTCTTTAGGGTCACGAGCAATCAGAAAGTTTTTGGTCAATTGGGCAGAAACTCAAAGAAAGCCGGGCCGGTTAGCTCAGCTGGTTAGAGCGTGGTGCTAATAACGCCAAGGTCGCGGGTTCGATCCCCGTACTGGCCAGCCTCTTTTGCTCTCTGGGAGCTCAGCTCTGCTCTTCTGGCAAAGTGACTGGTGGTCTCACGGAAACCCCCACTGGCTAAAGAGTGCGCAATTGTGGCCGAAATAGCTCAGTTGGGAGAGCGTTAGACTAAAGGTCCCTGGTTCGATCCCGGGTTTCGGCAGATGTCCCCTGCCTTTTCCTTTTGTTCGAGGGGAACAGAGACCGAAATTCACTGGGATCCAACCCCACTGTCAAACTGCTTCCCCACAGCCACAGCGCTATCTGTCTCCCAGACGGCCACTAACGAAGCAGTGTTTGTTCCGTGATGTAATGGTCAGCACTCTGGGTGTTGAATCCCACGATCTGAGTTCAAATCTCAGTGGAACCCGTGTTCTTTCTTGCGGCAAAAAAAAGAAGAAAAAGCACAAGTTCGTTGGTGCTGCTGGCGAGCCTGTAAGTGATTTATGCTGCGTCCCAATGTGCCTACATATACTACGCCCTTAAAGTATGTACTCATTTTGGTGAAGAAAAAGTACACACTTTTGAGTGTGTAGTAGAAGAGTAGGCAAGCTTTAGGACATACTATCACGTCACACAACTGCGTCTTTAACGGACCGCTCTGTCGCATCTGGTACATGCACCCTGTCACTGTAAACTGGCCTGTCAATCATCTTGTCACAGTCAATATCCTCCGCATTTAATTTAATTTAACTTCCTACCGTATTGGAGAGAAAAGAAATAGCTCGCTGATCTGCCAGTCGCGGGTCTTTCATGCGGAGAACTCTGCTCATATTGTCTGTGTAATGATGCATTTAAAAGTTAACGACCAAATGGATGTTTATAAAAGTTCACATTGCTGGTGCAGCTGAAATATAACACAGATAACAATAAATAAATATGTTTTACTAAGTTAAATGTTGATTATTAGTAACTCAAACCAATTTTTATAAACCGCTCTACCTAACTGTCGATCGCGCACATCTGCCACATTTGTAATTTATTTTAACGCGTTTTATTAGTGTTGGTAGTTCTCGACCGAATCCTTCGCCAAAGCGCAATGGATTGTGGGTAATTTTAGCCATTAAAGTGTGCACGGATCCACACTTCAAACATTTACCTGAAAAAGTAGACCATCCGGGGACTTTTGGCATACTCATTTCAACATACTATGCTTTGGGACACACGTATTCTAATCTCACATACTATTTAGATTGGATAGTATGAACATTGGGACGCAGGGCAAGTCTTTGCGGCCCTGTGAGCAACAGCTGTTCCTATCAAGGTTCCATGGTGTAATGGTTAGCACTCTGGACTCTGAATCCAGCGATACGAGGTCAAATGGCGGTGGGAGTTGTTTTGCCACCAATTTGCACAGGACACGCTCCGAAAAACATTTTGGCAGCAGTGAGCCCCAAAAGCGCAAGTAGGGAGCGTCGCTTCCTGGCGTCAACGTGCAGTCTGTCTCTTTAGGGAAGTGAGCGTAAAAAGGCAGGACCCAGCTTGGAGAATGCGGGCATCGGTCCCGCTACCTCTCGCATGCTAAGCGAGCGCTCTACCACTTGAGCTAATTCCCCTGGCTGACGCTGGGCGGGGTCCATCTCTCCCAAACACGCTTTCGAAGAGCGACCGCTATTATAACGGGCTTGATGAAAAGAGGCCATCTCTCCTCTGTGCTGGCACCTTTGCACTGGCCGCCATTTAGTTGTAGAATTAACCGAGAGATTGTGCTTTTGTTTTTGAGGCCCTTCTTGCTCTTGTTGCCCCAGTATATATGTGTTTGGATTCCTGTATTATGTAGGCTACCTTTGAATCACTCAGGTCGTGCGGCCAGCTTCTCCCCTCTGTTTCCCACACTGGCTTAAAGTCTAAGGGACATCTCCCTAAGATCCCGCTACATCAGCCGTTCTTAATCCTGGTCCTCAGACCCCCTCGCTCTGCACACTTTGTAGATTTGTCTTACCGCTTCAGGGCTTTGTTCCATTCGATTGTAATCGCCCTGCGAAGTGGACGTCACAGGAAATTCCGCCTTGATTCCACTTCGAAAGAAGTGTATATGCTCCATTCAAAGGGTATTAAAATGCGCGCTCCTGATGTTACTTCTATGCAAATCTCATGATTACGGTTAAATAACCCTTCACACTTCTGGAGTAAGTTTTGTCTGTGTGTGGAGACGCTGCAGACAGTGGTGTCACGCAAACCTGTGTTTTTAAGTGAAGTAAACTTCAGACGATTTCCTGTGTGTGTAGGGAGTAGAGAACAGTGAGCACTATCTAGGGAACATGTCAATCGGAACAAAGTTCACTCGTGGAGCTCTCTTCTAACGAGCTGATGATCTGAATCAGGTGTGTTAATCAAGAGAGACATGCAAAATATGCAGAGAAATCCCCTCTGTTTCCCACACTGGCTTAAAGTCTAAGGGACATCTGACCATTTCAGCTGTCCTCCCTAAGATCCCTCTACATGTTAGGTCCAGCCCCATTTTTAAATCCATTCAGAAGCCAACTTTCCTTCGTTTGCCTTTGACACTGTCTGGAGGTGTTTGATTACTTCCACGTTAGTTCATGGTCCTTCTTTGGTTGTTGCTGTAGTTGTTTTTTTTTTCTAAGCGAAGCACTTATGTGGTTTGGCTCGTTGGTCTAGGGGTATGATTCTCGCTTTGGGTGCGAGAGGTCCCGGGTTCAAATCCCGGACGAGCCCATGATGAGGCTTAGTCCTGATGTCCTCTTGTCTCTTTAGGGTCACGAGCAATCAGAAAGTTTTTGGTCAATTGGGCAGAAACTCAAGGAAAGCCGGGCCGGTTAGCTCAGCTGGTTAGAGCGTGGTGCTAATAACGCCAAGGTTGCGGGTTCGATCCCCGTACTGGCCAGCCTCTTTTGCTCTCTGGGAGCTCAGCTCTGCTCTTCTGGCAAAGTGACTGGTGGTCTCACGGAAACCCCCACTGGCTAAAGAGTGCGCAATTGTGGCCGAAATAGCTCAGTTGGGAGAGCGTTAGACTGAAGATCTAAAGGTCCCTGGTTCGATCCCGGGTTTCGGCAGATGTCCCCTGCCTTTTCCTTTTGTTCGAGGGGAACAGAGACCGAAATTCACTGGGATCCAACCCCACTGTCAAACTGCTTCCCCACAGCCACAGCGCTATCTGTCTCCCAGACGGCCACTAACGAAGCAGTGTTTGTTCCGTGATGTAATGGTCAGCACTCTGGGTGTTGAATCCCACGATCTGAGTTCAAATCTCAGTGGAACCCGTGTTCTTTCTTGCGGCAAAAAAAAGAAGAAAAAGCACAAGTTCGTTGGTGCTGCTGGCGAGCCTGTAAGTGATTTATGCTGCGTCCCAATGTGCCTACATATACTACGCCCTTAAAGTATGTACTCATTTTGGTGAAGAAAAAGTACACACTTTTGAGTGTGTAGTAGAAGAGTAGGCAAGCTTTAGGACATACTATCACGTCACACAACTGCGTCTTTAACGGACCGCTCTGTCGCATCTGGTACATGCACCCTGTCACTGTAAACTGGCCTGTCAATCATCTTGTCACAGTCAATATCCTCCGCATTTAATTTAATTTAACTTCCTACCGTATTGGAGAGAAAAGAAATAGCTCGCTGATCTGCCAGTCGCGGGTCTTTCATGCGGAGAACTCTGCTCATATTGTCTGTGTAATGATGCATTTAAAAGTTAACGACCAAATGGATGTTTATAAAAGTTCACATTGCTGGTGCAGCTGAAATATAACACAGATAACAATAAATAAATATGTTTTACTAAGTTAAATGTTGATTATTAGTAACTCAAACCAATTTTTATAAACCGCTCTACCTAACTGTCGATCGCGCACATCTGCCACATTTGTAATTTATTTTAACGCGTTTTATTAGTGTTGGTAGTTCTCGACCGAATCCTTCGCCAAAGCGCAATGGATTGTGGGTAATTTTAGCCATTAAAGTGTGCACGGATCCACACTTCAAACATTTACCTGAAAAAGTAGACCATCCGGGGACTTTTGGCATACTCATTTCAACATACTATGCTTTGGGACACACGTATTCTAATCTCACATACTATTTAGATTGGATAGTATGAACATTGGGAAGCAGGGCAAGTCTTTGCGGCCCTGTGAGCAACAGCTGTTCCTATCAAGGTTCCATGGTGTAATGGTTAGCACTCTGGACTCTGAATCCAGCGATACGAGGTCAAATGGCGGTGGGAGTTGTTTTGCCACCAATTTGCACAGGACACGCTCCGAAAAACATTTTGGCAGCAGTGAGCCCCAAAAGCGCAAGTAGGGAGCGTCGCTTCCTGGCGTCAACGTGCAGTCTGTCTCTTTAGGGAAGTGAGCGTAAAAACGCAGGACCCAGCTTGGAGAATGCGGGCATCGGTCCCGCTACCTCTCGCATGCTAAGCGAGCGCTCTACCACTTGAGCTAATTCCCCTGGCTGACGCTGGGCGGGGTCCATCTCTCCCAAACACGCTTTCGAAGAGCGACCGCTATTATAACGGGCTTGATGAAAAGAGGCCATCTCTCCTCTGTGCTGGCACCTTTGCACTGGCCGCCATTTAGTTGTAGAATTAACCGAGAGATTGTGCTTTTGTTTTTGAGGCCCTTCTTGCTCTTGTTGCCCCAGTATATATGTGTTTGGATTCCTGTATTATGTAGGCTACCTTTGAATCACTCAGGTCGTGCGGCCAGCTTCTCCCCTCTGTTTCCCACACTGGCTTAAAGTCTAAGGCACATCTCCCTAAGATCCCGCTACATCAGCCGTTCTTAATCCTGGTCCTCAGACCCCCTCGCTCTGCACACTTTGTAGATTTGTCTTACCGCTTCAGGGCTTTGTTCCATTCGATTGTAATCGCCCTGCGAAGTGGACGTCACAGGAAATTCCGCCTTGATTCCACTTCGAAAGAAGTGTATATGCTCCATTCAAAGGGTATTAAAATGCGCGCTCCTGATGTTACTTCTATGCAAATCTCATGATTACGGTTAAATAACCCTTCACACTTCTGGAGTAAGTTTTGTCTGTGTGTGGAGACGCTGCAGACAGTGGTGTCAGGCCAACCTGTGTTTTTAAGTGAAGTAAACTTCAGACGATTTCCTGTGTGCAGGGAGTAGAGAACAGTGAGCACTATCTAGGGAACATGTCAATCGGAACAAAGTTCACTCGTGGAGCTCTCTTCTAACGAGCTGATGATCTGAATCAGGTGTGTTAATCAAGAGAGACATGCAAAATATGCAGAGAAATCCCCTCTGTTTCCCACACTGGCTTAAAGTCTAAGGGACATCTGACCATTTCAGCTGTCCTCCCTAAGATCCCTCTACATGTTAGGTCCAGCCCCATTTTTAAATCCATTCAGAAGCCAACTTTCCTTCGTTTGCCTTTGACACTGTCTGGAGGTGTTTGATTACTTCCACGTTAGTTCATGGTCCTTCTTTGGTTGTTGCTGTAGTTGTTTTTTTTTTCTAAGCAAAGCACTTATGTGGTTTGGCTCGTTGGTCTAGGGGTATGATTCTCGCTTTGGGTGCGAGAGGTCCCGGGTTCAAATCCCGGACGAGCCCATGATGAGGCTTAGTCCTGATGTCCTCTTGTCTCTTTAGGGTCACGAGCAATCAGAAAGTTTTTGGTCAATTGGGCAGAAACTCAAGGAAAGCCGGGCTGGTTAGAGCGTGGTGCTAATAACGCCAAGGTCGCGGGTTCGATCCCCGTACTGGCCAGCCTCTTTTGCTCTCTGGGAGCTCAGCTCTGCTCTTCTGGCAAGGTGACTGGTGGTCTCACGGAAACCCCCACTGGCTAAAGAGTGCGCAATTGTGGCCGAAATAGCTCAGTTGGGAGAGCGTTAGACTGAAGATCTAAAGGTCCCTGGTTCGATCCCGGGTTTCGGCAGATGTCCCCTGCCTTTTCCTTTTGTTCGAGGGGAACAGAGACCGAAATTCACTGGGATCCAACCCCACTGTCAAACTGCTTCCCCACAGCCACAGCGCTATCTGTCTCCCAGACGGCCACTAACGAAGCAGTGTTTGTTCCGTGATGTAATGGTCAGCACTCTGGGTGTTGAATCCCACGATCTGAGTTCAAATCTCAGTGGAACCCGTGTTCTTTCTTGCGGCAAAAAAAAGAAGAAAAAGCACAAGTTCGTTGGTGCTGCTGGCGAGCCTGTAAGTGATTTATGCTGCGTCCCAATGTGCCTACATATACTACGCCCTTAAAGTATGTACTCATTTTGGTGAAGAAAAAGTACACACTTTTGAGTGTGTAGTAGAAGAGTAGGCAAGCTTTAGGACATACTATCACGTCACACAACTGCGTCTTTAACGGACCGCTCTGTCGCATCTGGTACATGCACCCTGTCACTGTAAACTGGCCTGTCAATCATCTTGTCACAGTCAATATCCTCCGCATTTAATTTAATTTAACTTCCTACCGTATTGGAGAGAAAAGAAATAGCTCGCTGATCTGCCAGTCGCGGGTCTTTCATGCGGAGAACTCTGCTCATATTGTCTGTGTAATGATGCATTTAAAAGTTAACGACCAAATGGATGTTTATAAAAGTTCACATTGCTGGTGCAGCTGAAATATAACACAGATAACAATAAATAAATATGTTTTACTAAGTTAAATGTTGATTATTAGTAACTCAAACCAATTTTTATAAACCGCTCTACCTAACTGTCGATCGCGCACATCTGCCACATTTGTAATTTATTTTAACGCGTTTTATTAGTGTTGGTAGTTCTCGACCGAATCCTTCGCCAAAGCGCAATGGATTGTGGGTAATTTTAGCCATTAAAGTGTGCACGGATCCACACTTCAAACATTTACCTGAAAAAGTAGACCATCCGGGGACTTTTGGCATACTCATTTCAACATACTATGCTTTGGGACACACGTATTCTAATCTCACATACTATTTAGATTGGATAGTATGAACATTGGGACGCAGGGCAAGTCTTTGCGGCCCTGTGAGCAACAGCTGTTCCTATCAAGGTTCCATGGTGTAATGGTTAGCACTCTGGACTCTGAATCCAGCGATACGAGGTCAAATGGCGGTGGGAGTTGTTTTGCCACCAATTTGCACAGGACACGCTCCGAAAAACATTTTGGCAGCAGTGAGCCCCAAAAGCGCAAGTAGGGAGCGTCGCTTCCTGGCGTCAACGTGCAGTCTGTCTCTTTAGGGAAGTGAGCGTAAAAAGGCAGGACCCAGCTTGGAGAATGCGGGTATCGGTCCCGCTACCTCTCGCATGCTAAGCGAGCGCTCTACCACTTGAGCTAATTCCCCTGGCTGACGCTGGGCGGGGTCCATCTCTCCCAAACACGCTTTTGAAGAGCGACCGCTATTATAACGGGCTTGATGAAAAGAGGCCATCTCTCCTCTGTGCTGGCACCTTTGCACTGGCCGCCATTTAGTTGTAGAATTAACCGAGAGATTGTGCTTTTGTTTTTGAGGCCCTTCTTGCTCTTGTTGCCCCAGTATATATGTGTTTGGATTCCTGTATTATGTAGGCTACCTTTGAATCACTCAGGTCGTGCGGCCAGCTTCTCCCCTCTGTTTCCCACACTGGCTTAAAGTCTAAGGGACATCTCCCTAAGATCCCGCTACATCAGCCGTTCTTAATCCTGGTCCTCAGACCCCCTCGCTCTGCACACTTTGTAGATTTGTCTTACCGCTTCAGGGCTTTGTTCCATTCGATTGTAATCGCCCTGCGAAGTGGACGTCACAGGAAATTCCGCCTTGATTCCACTTCGAAAGAAGTGTATATGCTCCATTCAAAGGGTATTAAAATGCGCGCTCCTGATGTTACTTCTATGCAAATCTCATGATTACGGTTAAATAACCCTTCACACTTCTGGAGTAAGTTTTGTCTGTGTGTGGAGACGCTGCAGACAGTGGTGTCACGCAAACCTGTGTTTTTAAGTGAAGTAAACTTCAGACGATTTCCTGTGTGTGTAGGGAGTAGAGAACAGTGAGCACTATCTAGGGAACATGTCAATCGGAACAAAGTTCACTCGTGGAGCTCTCTTCTAACGAGCTGATGATCTGAATCAGGTGTGTTAATCAAGAGAGACATGCAAAATATGCAGAGAAATCCCCTCTGTTTCCCACACTGGCTTAAAGTCTAAGGGACATCTGACCATTTCAGCTGTCCTCCCTAAGATCCCTCTACATGTTAGGTCCAGCCCCATTTTTAAATCCATTCAGAAGCCAACTTTCCTTCGTTTGCCTTTGACACTGTCTGGAGGTGTTTGATTACTTCCACGTTAGTTCATGGTCCTTCTTTGGTTGTTGCTGTAGTTGTTTTTTTTTTCTAAGCGAAGCACTTATGTGGTTTGGCTCGTTGGTCTAGGGGTATGATTCTCGCTTTGGGTGCGAGAGGTCCCGGGTTCAAATCCCGGACGAGCCCATGATGAGGCTTAGTCCTGATGTCCTCTTGTCTCTTTAGGGTCACGAGCAATCAGAAAGTTTTTGGTCAATTGGGCAGAAACTCAAGGAAAGCCGGGCCGGTTAGCTCAGCTGGTTAGAGCGTGGTGCTAATAACGCCAAGGTCGCGGGTTCGATCCCCGTACTGGCCAGCCTCTTTTGCTCTCTGGGAGCTCAGCTCTGCTCTTCTGGCAAAGTGACTGGTGGTCTCACGGAAACCCCCACTGGCTAAAGAGTGCGCAATTGTGGCCGAAATAGCTCAGTTGGGAGAGCGTTAGACTGAAGATCTAAAGGTCCCTGGTTCGATCCCGGGTTTCGGCAGATGTCCCCTGCCTTTTCCTTTTGTTCGAGGGGAACAGAGACCGAAATTCACTGGGATCCAACCCCACTGTCAAACTGCTTCCCCACAGCCACAGCGCTATCTGTCTCCCAGACGGCCACTAACGAAGCAGTGTTTGTTCCGTGATGTAATGGTCAGCACTCTGGGTGTTGAATCCCACGATCTGAGTTCAAATCTCAGTGGAACCCGTGTTCTTTCTTGCGGCAAAAAAAAAGAAGAAAAAGCACAAGTTCGTTGGTGCTGCTGGCGAGCCTGTAAGTGATTTATGCTGCGTCCCAATGTGCCTACATATACTACGCCCTTAAAGTATGTACTCATTTTGGTGAAGAAAAAGTACACACTTTTGAGTGTGTAGTAGAAGAGTAGGCAAGCTTTAGGACATACTATCACGTCACACAACTGCGTCTTTAACGGACCGCTCTGTCGCATCTGGTACATGCACCCTGTCACTGTAAACTGGCCTGTCAATCATCTTGTCACAGTCAATATCCTCCGCATTTAATTTAATTTAACTTCCTACCGTATTGGAGAGAAAAGAAATAGCTCGCTGATCTGCCAGTCGCGGGTCTTTCATGCGGAGAACTCTGCTCATATTGTCTGTGTAATGATGCATTTAAAAGTTAACGACCAAATGGATGTTTATAAAAGTTCACATTGCTGGTGCAGCTGAAATATAACACAGATAACAATAAATAAATATGTTTTACTAAGTTAAATGTTGATTATTAGTAACTCAAACCAATTTTTATAAACCGCTCTACCTAACTGTCGATCGCGCACATCTGCCACATTTGTAATTTATTTTAACGCGTTTTATTAGTGTTGGTAGTTCTCGACCGAATCCTTCGCCAAAGCGCAATGGATTGTGGGTAATTTTAGCCATTAAAGTGTGCACGGATCCACACTTCAAACATTTACCTGAAAAAGTAGACCATCCGGGGACTTTTGGCATACTCATTTCAACATACTATGCTTTGGGACACACGTATTCTAATCTCACATACTATTTAGATTGGATAGTATGAACATTGGGACGCAGGGCAAGTCTTTGCGGCCCTGTGAGCAACAGCTGTTCCTATCAAGGTTCCATGGTGTAATGGTTAGCACTCTGGACTCTGAATCCAGCGATACGAGGTCAAATGGCGGTGGGAGTTGTTTTGCCACCAATTTGCACAGGACACGCTCCGAAAAACATTTTGGCAGCAGTGAGCCCCAAAAGCGCAAGTAGGGAGCGTCGCTTCCTGGCGTCAACGTGCAGTCTGTCTCTTTAGGGAAGTGAGCTTAAAAAGGCAGGACCCAGCTTGGAGAATGCGGGCATCGGTCCCGCTACCTCTCGCATGCTAAGCGAGCGCTCTACCACTTGAGCTAATTCCCCTGGCTGACGCTGGGCGGGGTCCATCTCTCCCAAACACGCTTTCGAAGAGCGACCGCTATTATAACGGGCTTGATGAAAAGAGGCCATCTCTCCTCTGTGCTGGCACCTTTGCACTGGCCGCCATTTAGTTGTAGAATTAACCGAGAGATTGTGCTTTTGTTTTTGAGGCCCTTCTTGCTCTTGTTGCCCCAGTATATATGTGTTTGGATTCCTGTATTATGTAGGCTACCTTTGAATCACTCAGGTCGTGCGGCCAGCTTCTCCCCTCTGTTTCCCACACTGGCTTAAAGTCTAAGGCACATCTCCCTAAGATCCCGCTACATCAGCCGTTCTTAATCCTGGTCCTCAGACCCCCTCGCTCTGCACACTTTGTAGATTTGTCTTACCGCTTCAGGGCTTTGTTCCATTCGATTGTAATCGCCCTGCGAAGTGGACGTCACAGGAAATTCCGCCTTGATTCCACTTCGAAAGAAGTGTATATGCTCCATTCAAAGGGTATTAAAATGCGCGCTCCTGATGTTACTTCTATGCAAATCTCATGATTACGGTTAAATAACCCTTCACACTTCTGGAGTAAGTTTTGTCTGTGTGTGGAGACGCTGCAGACAGTGGTGTCAGGCCAACCTGTGTTTTTAAGTGAAGTAAACTTCAGACGATTTCCTGTGTGCAGGGAGTAGAGAACAGTGAGCACTATCTAGGGAACATGTCAATCGGAACAAAGTTCACTCGTGGAGCTCTCTTCTAACGAGCTGATGATCTGAATCAGGTGTGTTAATCAAGAGAGACATGCAAAATATGCAGAGAAATCCCCTCTGTTTCCCACACTGGCTTAAAGTCTAAGGGACATCTGACCATTTCAGCTGTCCTCCCTAAGATCCCTCTACATGTTAGGTCCAGCCCCATTTTTAAATCCATTCAGAAGCCAACTTTCCTTCGTTTGCCTTTGACACTGTCTGGAGGTGTTTGATTACTTCCACGTTAGTTCATGGTCCTTCTTTGGTTGTTGCTGTAGTTGTTTTTTTTTTCTAAGCAAAGCACTTATGTGGTTTGGCTCGTTGGTCTAGGGGTATGATTCTCGCTTTGGGTGCGAGAGGTCCCGGGTTCAAATCCCGGACGAGCCCATGATGAGGCTTAGTCCTGATGTCCTCTTGTCTCTTTAGGGTCACGAGCAATCAGAAAGTTTTTGGTCAATTGGGCAGAAACTCAAGGAAAGCCGGGCTGGTTAGAGCGTGGTGCTAATAACGCCAAGGTCGCGGGTTCGATCCCCGTACTGGCCAGCCTCTTTTGCTCTCTGGGAGCTCAGCTCTGCTCTTCTGGCAAGGTGACTGGTGGTCTCACGGAAACCCCCACTGGCTAAAGAGTGCGCAATTGTGGCCGAAATAGCTCAGTTGGGAGAGCGTTAGACTGAAGATCTAAAGGTCCCTGGTTCGATCCCGGGTTTCGGCAGATGTCCCCTGCCTTTTCCTTTTGTTCGAGGGGAACAGAGACCGAAATTCACTGGGATCCAACCCCACTGTCAAACTGCTTCCCCACAGCCACAGCGCTATCTGTCTCCCAGACGGCCACTAACGAAGCAGTGTTTGTTCCGTGATGTAATGGTCAGCACTCTGGGTGTTGAATCCCACGATCTGAGTTCAAATCTCAGTGGAACCCGTGTTCTTTCTTGCGGCAAAAAAAAGAAGAAAAAGCACAAGTTCGTTGGTGCTGCTGGCGAGCCTGTAAGTGATTTATGCTGCGTCCCAATGTGCCTACATATACTACGCCCTTAAAGTATGTACTCATTTTGGTGAAGAAAAAGTACACACTTTTGAGTGTGTAGTAGAAGAGTAGGCAAGCTTTAGGACATACTATCACGTCACACAACTGCGTCTTTAACGGACCGCTCTGTCGCATCTGGTACATGCACCCTGTCACTGTAAACTGGCCTGTCAATCATCTTGTCACAGTCAATATCCTCCGCATTTAATTTAATTTAACTTCCTACCGTATTGGAGAGAAAAGAAATAGCTCGCTGATCTGCCAGTCGCGGGTCTTTCATGCGGAGAACTCTGCTCATATTGTCTGTGTAATGATGCATTTAAAAGTTAACGACCAAATGGATGTTTATAAAAGTTCACATTGCTGGTGCAGCTGAAATATAACACAGATAACAATAAATAAATATGTTTTACTAAGTTAAATGTTGATTATTAGTAACTCAAACCAATTTTTATAAACCGCTCTACCTAACTGTCGATCGCGCACATCTGCCACATTTGTAATTTATTTTAACGCGTTTTATTAGTGTTGGTAGTTCTCGACCGAATCCTTCGCCAAAGCGCAATGGATTGTGGGTAATTTTAGCCATTAAAGTGTGCACGGATCCACACTTCAAACATTTACCTGAAAAAGTAGACCATCCGGGGACTTTTGGCATACTCATTTCAACATACTATGCTTTGGGACACACGTATTCTAATCTCACATACTATTTAGATTGGATAGTATGAACATTGGGACGCAGGGCAAGTCTTTGCGGCCCTGTGAGCAACAGCTGTTCCTATCAAGGTTCCATGGTGTAATGGTTAGCACTCTGGACTCTGAATCCAGCGATACGAGGTCAAATGGCGGTGGGAGTTGTTTTGCCACCAATTTGCACAGGACACGCTCCGAAAAACATTTTGGCAGCAGTGAGCCCCAAAAGCGCAAGTAGGGAGCGTCGCTTCCTGGTGTCAACGTGCAGTCTGTCTCTTTAGGGAAGTGAGCGTAAAAAGGCAGGACCCAGCTTGGAGAATGCGGGCATCGGTCCCGCTACCTCTCGCATGCTAAGCGAGCGCTCTACCACTTGAGCTAATTCCCCTGGCTGACGCTGGGCGGGGTCCATCTCTCCCAAACACGCTTTCGAAGAGCGACCGCTATTATAACGGGCTTGATGAAAAGAGGCCATCTCTCCTCTGTGCTGGCACCTTTGCACTGGCCGCCATTTAGTTGTAGAATTAACCGAGAGATTGTGCTTTTGTTTTTGAGGCCCTTCTTGCTCTTGTTGCCCCAGTATATATGTGTTTGGATTCCTGTATTATGTAGGCTACCTTTGAATCACTCAGGTCGTGCGGCCAGCTTCTCCCCTCTGTTTCCCACACTGGCTTAAAGTCTAAGGGACATCTCCCTAAGATCCCGCTACATCAGCCGTTCTTAATCCTGGTCCTCAGACCCCCTCGCTCTGCACACTTTGTAGATTTGTCTTACCGCTTCAGGGCTTTGTTCCATTCGATTGTAATCGCCCTGCGAAGTGGACGTCACAGGAAATTCCGCCTTGATTCCACTTCGAAAGAAGTGTATATGCTCCATTCAAAGGGTATTAAAATGCGCGCTCCTGATGTTACTTCTATGCAAATCTCATGATTACGGTTAAATAACCCTTCACACTTCTGGAGTAAGTTTTGTCTGTGTGTGGAGACGCTGCAGACAGTGGTGTCACGCAAACCTGTGTTTTTAAGTGAAGTAAACTTCAGACGATTTCCTGTGTGCAGGGAGTAGAGAACAGTGAGCACTATCTAGGGAACATGTCAATCGGAACAAAGTTCACTCGTGGAGCTCTCTTCTAACGAGCTGATGATCTGAATCAGGTGTGTTAATCAAGAGAGACATGCAAAATATGCAGAGAAATCCCCTCTGTTTCCCACACTGGCTTAAAGTCTAAGGGACATCTGACCATTTCAGCTGTCCTCCCTAAGATCCCTCTACATGTTAGGTCCAGCCCCATTTTTAAATCCATTCAGAAGCCAACTTTCCTTCGTTTGCCTTTGACACTGTCTGGAGGTGTTTGATTACTTCCACGTTAGTTCATGGTCCTTCTTTGGTTGTTGCTGTAGTTGTTTTTTTTTTCTAAGCGAAGCACTTATGCGGTTTGGCTCGTTGGTCTAGGGGTATGATTCTCGCTTTGGGTGCGAGAGGTCCCGGGTTCAAATCCCGGACGAGCCCATGATGAGGCTTAGTCCTGATGTCCTCTTGTCTCTTTAGGGTCACGAGCAATCAGAAAGTTTTTGGTCAATTGGGCAGAAACTCAAGGAAAGCTGGGCCGGTTAGCTCAGCTGGTTAGAGCGTGGTGCTAATAACGCCAAGGTCGCGGGTTCGATCCCCGTACTGGCCAGCCTCTTTTGCTCTCTGGGAGCTCAGCTCTGCTCTTCTGGCAAGGTGACTGGTGGTCTCACGGAAACCCCCACTGGCTAAAGAGTGCGCAATTGTGGCCGAAATAGCTCAGTTGGGAGAGCGTTAGACTGAAGATCTAAAGGTCCCTGGTTCGATTCCGGGTTTCGGCAGATGTCCCCTGCCTTTTCCTTTTGTTCGAGGGGAACAGAGACCGAAATTCACTGGGATCCAACCCCACTGTCAAACTGCTTCCCCACAGCCACAGCGCTATCTGTCTCCCAGACGGCCACTAACGAAGCAGTGTTTGTTCCGTGATATAATGGTCAGCACTCTGGGCGTTGAATCCCACGATCTGAGTTCAAATCTCAGTGGAACCTGTGTTCTTTCTTGCGGCAAAAAAAAGAAGAAAAAGCACAAGTTCGTTGGTGCTGCTGGCGAGCCTGTAAGTGATTTATGCTGCGTCCCAATGTGCCTACATATACTACGCCCTTAAAGTATGTACTCATTTTGGTGAAGAAAAAGTACACACTTTTGAGTGTGCAGTAGAAGAGTAGGCAAGCTTTAGGACATACTATCACGTCACACAACTGCGTCTTTAACGGACCGCTCTGTCGCATCTGGTACATGCACCCTGTCACTGTAAACTGGCCTGTCAATCATCTTGTCACAGTCAATATCCTCCGCATTTAATTTAATTTAACTTCCTACCGTATTGGAGAGAAAAGAAATAGCTCGCTGATCTGCCAGTCGCGGGTCTTTCATGCGGAGAACTCTGCTCATATTGTCTGTGTAATGATGCATTTAAAAGTTAACGACCAAATGGATGTTTATAAAAGTTCACATTGCTGGTGCAGCTGAAATATAACACAGATAACAATAAATAAATATGTTTTACTAAGTTAAATGTTGATTATTAGTAACTCAAACCAATTTTTATAAACCGCTCTACCTAACCGTCGATCGCGCACATCCGCCACATTTGTAATTTATTTTAACGCGTTTTATTAGTGTTGGTAGTTCTCGACCGAATCCTTCGCCAAAGCGCAATGGATTGTGGGTAATTTTAGCCATTAAAGTGTGCACGGATCCACACTTCAAACATTTACCTGAAAAAGTAGACCATCCGGGGACTTTTGGCATACTCATTTCAACATACTATGCTTTGGGACACACGTATTCTAATCTCACATACTATTTAGATTGGATAGTATGAACATTGGGACGCAGGGCAAGTCTTTGCGGCCCTGTGAGCAACAGCTGTTCCTATCAAGGTTCCATGGTGTAATGGTTAGCACTCTGGACTCTGAATCCAGCGATACGAGGTCAAATGGCGGTGGGAGTTGTTTTGCCACCAATTTGCACAGGACACGCTCCGAAAAACATTTTGGCAGCAGTGAGCCCCAAAAGCGCAAGTAGGGAGCGTCGCTTCGTGGCGTCAACGTGCAGTCTGTCTCTTTAGGGAAGTGAGCGTAAAAAGGCAGGACCCAGCTTGGAGAATGCGGGCATCGGTCCCGCTACCTCTCGCATGCTAAGCGAGCGCTCTACCACTTGAGCTAACTCCCCTGGCTGACGCTGGGCGGGGTCCATCTCTCCCAAACACGCTTTCGAAGAGCGACCGCTATTATAACGGGCTTGATGAAAAGAGGCCATCTCTCCTCTGTGCTGGCACCTTTGCACTGGCCGCCATTTAGTTGTAGAATTAACCGAGAGATTGTGCTTTTGTTTTTGAGGCCCTTCTTGCTCTTGTTGCCCCAGTATATATGTGTTTGGATTCCTGTATTATGTAGGCTACCTTTGAATCACTCAGGTCGTGCGGCCAGCTTCTCCCCTCTGTTTCCCACACTGGCTTAAAGTCTAAGGGACATCTCCCTAAGATCCCGCTACATCAGCCGTTCTTAATCCTGGTCCTCAGACCCCCTCGCTCTGCACACTTTGTAGATTTGTCTTACCGCTTCAGGGCTTTGTTCCATTCGATTGTAATCGCCCTGCGAAGTGGACGTCACAGGAAATTCCGCCTTGATTCCACTTCGAAAGAAGTGTATATGCTCCATTCAAAGGGTATTAAAATGCGCGCTCCTGATGTTACTTCTATGCAAATCTCATGATTACGGTTAAATAACCCTTCACACTTCTGGAGTAAGTTTTGTCTGTGTGTGGAGACGCTGCAGACAGTGGTGTCACGCAAACCTGTGTTTTTAAGTGAAGTAAACTTCAGACGATTTCCTGTGTGTGTAGGGAGTAGAGAACAGTGAGCACTATCTAGGGAACATGTCAATCGGAACAAAGTTCACTCGTGGAGCTCTCTTCTAACGAGCTGATGATCTGAATCAGGTGTGTTAATCAAGAGAGACATGCAAAATATGCAGAGAAATCCCCTCTGTTTCCCACACTGGCTTAAAGTCTAAGGGACATCTGACCATTTCAGCTGTCCTCCCTAAGATCCCTCTACATGTTAGGTCCAGCCCCATTTTTAAATCCATTCAGAAGCCAACTTTCCTTCGTTTGCCTTTGACACTGTCTGGAGGTGTTTGATTACTTCCACGTTAGTTCATGGTCCTTCTTTGGTTGTTGCTGTAGTTGTTTTTTTTTTCTAAGCGAAGCACTTATGTGGTTTGGCTCGTTGGTCTAGGGGTATGATTCTCGCTTTGGGTGCGAGAGGTCCCGGGTTCAAATCCCGGACGAGCCCATGATGAGGCTTAGTCCTGATGTCCTCTTGTCTCTTTAGGGTCACGAGCAATCAGAAAGTTTTTGGTCAATTGGGCAGAAACTCAAGGAAAGCCGGGCCGGTTAGCTCAGCTGGTTAGAGCGTGGTGCTAATAACGCCAAGGTCGCGGGTTCGATCCCCGTACTGGCCAGCCTCTTTTGCTCTCTGGGAGCTCAGCTCTGCTCTTCTGGCAAAGTGACTGGTGGTCTCACGGAAACCCCCACTGGCTAAAGAGTGCGCAATTGTGGCCGAAATAGCTCAGTTGGGAGAGCGTTAGACTAAAGGTCCCTGGTTCGATCCCGGGTTTCGGCAGATGTCCCCTGCCCCTTCCTTTTGTTCGAGGGGAACAGAGACCGAAATTCACTGGGATCCAACCCCACTGTCAAACTGCTTCCCCACAGCCACAGCGCTATCTGTCTCCCAGACGGCCACTAACGAAGCAGTGTTTGTTCCGTGATGTAATGGTCAGCACTCTGGGTGTTGAATCCCACGATCTGAGTTCAAATCTCAGTAGAACCCGTGTTCTTTCTTGCGGCAAAAAAAAGAAGAAAAAGCACAAGTTCGTTGGTGCTGCTGGCGAGCCTGTAAGTGATTTATGCTGCGTCCCAATGTGCCTACATATACTACGCCCTTAAAGTATGTACTCATTTTGGTGAAGAAAAAGTACACACTTTTGAGTGTGTAGTAGAAGAGTAGGCAAGCTTTAGGACATACTATCACGTCACACAACTGCGTCTTTAACGGACCGCTCTGTCGCATCTGGTACACGCACCCTGTCACTGTAAACTGGCCTGTCAATCATCTTGTCACAGTCAATATCCTCCGCATTTAATTTAATTTAACTTCCTACCGTATTGGAGAGAAAAGAAATAGCTCGCTGATCTGCCAGTCGCGGGTCTTTCATGCGGAGAACTCTGCTCATATTGTCTGTGTAATGATGCATTTAAAAGTTAACGACCAAATGGATGTTTATAAAAGTTCACATTGCTGGTGCAGCTGAAATATAACACAGATAACAATAAATAAATATGTTTTACTAAGTTAAATGTTGATTATTAGTAACTCAAACCAACTTTTATAAACCGCTCTACCTAACTGTCGATCGCGCACATCTGCCACATTTGTAATTTATTTTAACGCGTTTTATTAGTGTTGGTAGTTCTCGACCGAATCCTTCGCCAAAGCGCAATGGATTGTGGGTAATTTTAGCCATTAAAGTGTGCACGGATCCACACTTCAAACATTTACCTGAAAAAGTAGACCATCCGGGGACTTTTGGCATACTCATTTCAACATACTATGCTTTGGGACACACGTATTCTAATCTCACATACTATTTAGATTGGATAGTATGAACATTGGGACGCAGGGCAAGTCTTTGCGGCCCTGTGAGCAACAGCTGTTCCTATCAAGGTTCCATGGTGTAATGGTTAGCACTCTGGACTCTGAATCCAGCGATACGAGGTCAAATGGCGGTGGGAGTTGTTTTGCCACCAATTTGCACAGGACACGCTCCGAAAAACATTTTGGCAGCAGTGAGCCCCAAAAGCGCAAGTAGGGAGCGTCGCTTCCTGGCGTCAACGTGCAGTCTGTCTCTTTAGGGAAGTGAGCGTAAAAAGGCAGGACCCAGCTTGGAGAATGCGGGCATCGGTCCCGCTACCTCTCGCATGCTAAGCGAGCGCTCTACCACTTGAGCTAATTCCCCTGGCTGACGCTGGGCGGGGTCCATCTCTCCCAAACACGCTTTCGAAGAGCGACCGCTATTATAACGGGCTTGATGAAAAGAGGCCATCTCTCCTCTGTGCTGGCACCTTTGCACTGGCCGCCATTTAGTTGTAGAATTAACCGAGAGATTGTGCTTTTGTTTTTGAGGCCCTTCTTGCTCTTGTTGCCCCAGTATATATGTGTTTGGATTCCTGTATTATGTAGGCTACCTTTGAATCACTCAGGTCGTGCGGCCAGCTTCTCCCCTCTGTTTCCCACACTGGCTTAAAGTCTAAGGGACATCTCCCTAAGATCCCGCTACATCAGCCGTTCTTAATCCTGGTCCTCAGACCCCCTCGCTCTGCACACTTTGTAGATTTGTCTTACCGCTTCAGGGCTTTGTTCCATTCGATTGTAATCGCCCTGCGAAGTGGACGTCACAGGAAATTCCGCCTTGATTCCACTTCGAAAGAAGTGTATATGCTCCATTCAAAGTGTATTAAAATGCGCGCTCCTGATGTTACTTCTATGCAAATCTCATGATTACGGTTAAATAACCCTTCACACTTCTGGAGTAAGTTTTGTCTGTGTGTGGAGACGCTGCAGACAGTGGTGTCACGCAAACCTGTGTTTTTAAGTGAAGTAAACTTCAGACGATTTCCTGTGTGCAGGGAGTAGAGAACAGTGAGCACTATCTAGGGAACATGTCAATCGGAACAAAGTTCACTCGTGGAGCTCTCTTCTAACGAGCTGATGATCTGAATCAGGTGTGTTAATCAAGAGAGACATGCAAAATATGCAGAGAAATCCCCTCTGTTTCCCACACTGGCTTAAAGTCTAAGGGACATCTGACCATTTCAGCTGTCCTCCCTAAGATCCCTCTACATGTTAGGTCCAGCCCCATTTTTAAATCCATTCAGAAGCCAACTTTCCTTCGTTTGCCTTTGACACTGTCTGGAGGTGTTTGATTACTTCCACGTTAGTTCATGGTCCTTCTTTGGTTGTTGCTGTAGTTGTTTTTTTTTTTCTAAGCGAAGCACTTATGTGGTTTGGCTCGTTGGTCTAGGGGTATGATTCTCGCTTTGGGTGCGAGAGGTCCCGGGTTCAAATCCCGGACGAGCCCATGATGAGGCTTAGTCCTGATGTCCTCTTGTCTCTTTAGGGTCACGAGCAATCAGAAAGTTTTTGGTCAATTGGGCAGAAACTCAAGGAAAGCCGGGCCGGTTAGCTCAGCTGGTTAGAGCGTGGTGCTAATAACGCCAAGGTCGCGGGTTCGATCCCCGTACTGGCCAGCCTCTTTTGCTCTCTGGGAGCTCAGCTCTGCTCTTCTGGCAAAGTGACTGGTGGTCTCACGGAAACCCCCACTGGCTAAAGAGTGCACAAATGTGGCCGAAATAGCTCAGTTGGGAGAGCGTTAGACTGAAGATCTAAAGGTCCCTGGTTCGATCCCGGGTTTCGGCAGATGTCCCCTGCCTTTTCCTTTTGTTCGAGAGGAACAGAGACCGAAATTCACTGGGATCCAACCCCACTGTCAAACTGCTTCCCCACAGCCACAGCGCTATCTGTCTCCCAGACGGCCACTAACGAAGCACTGTTTGTTCCGTGATGTAATGGTCAGCATTCTGGGCGTTGAATCCCACGATCTGAGTTCAAATCTCAGTGGAACCCGTGTTCTTTCTTGCGGCAAAAAAAAGAAGAAAAAGCACAAGTTCGTTGGTGCTGCTGGCGAGCCTGTAAGTGATTTATGCTGCGTCCCAATGTGCCTACATATACTACGCCCTTAAAGTATGTACTCATTTTGGTGAAGAAAAAGTACACACTTTTGAGTGTGTAGTAGAAGAGTAGGCAAGCTTTAGGACATACTATCACGTCACACAACTGCGTCTTTAACGGACCGCTCTGTCGCATCTGGTACATGCACCCTGTCACTGTAAACTGGCCTGTCAATCATCTTGTCACAGTCAATATCCTCCGCATTTAATTTAATTTAACTTCCTACCGTATTGGAGAGAAAAGAAATAGCTCGCTGATCTGCCAGTCGCGGGTCTTTCATGCGGAGAACTCTGCTCATATTGTCTGTGTAATGATGCATTTAAAAGTTAACGACCAAATGGATGTTTATAAAAGTTCACATTGCTGGTGCAGCTGAAATATAACACAGATAACAATAAATAAATATGTTTTACTAAGTTAAATGTTGATTATTAGTAACTCAAACCAATTTTTATAAACCGCTCTACCTAACTGTCGATCGCGCACATCTGCCACATTTGTAATTTATTTTAACGCGTTTTATTAGTGTTGGTAGTTCTCGACCGAATCCTTCGCCAAAGCGCAATGGATTGTGGGTAATTTTAGCCATTAAAGTGTGCACGGATCCACACTTCAAACATTTACCTGAAAAAGTAGACCATCCGGGGACTTTTGGCATACTCATTTCAACATACTATGCTTTGGGACACACGTATTCTAATCTCACATACTATTTAGATTGGATAGTATGAACATTGGGACGCAGGGCAAGTCTTTGCGGCCCTGTGAGCAACAGCTGTTCCTATCAAGGTTCCATGGTGTAATGGTTAGCACTCTGGACTCTGAATCCAGCGATACGAGGTCAAATGGCGGTGGGAGTTGTTTTGCCACCAATTTGCACAGGACACGCTCCGAAAAACATTTTGGCAGCAGTGAGCCCCAAAAGCGCAAGTAGGGAGCGTCGCTTCGTGGCGTCAACGTGCAGTCTGTCTCTTTAGGGAAGTGAGCGTAAAAAGGCAGGACCCAGCTTGGAGAATGCGGGCATCGGTCCCGCTACCTCTCGCATGCTAAGCGAGCGCTCTACCACTTGAGCTAATTCCCCTGGCTGACGCTGGGCGGGGTCCATCTCTCCCAAACACGCTTTCGAAGAGCGACCGCTATTATAACGGGCTTGATGAAAAGAGGCCATCTCTCCTCTGTGCTGGCACCTTTGCACTGGCCGCCATTTAGTTGTAGAATTAACCGAGAGATTGTGCTTTTGTTTTTGAGGCCCTTCTTGCTCTTGTTGCCCCAGTATATATGTGTTTGGATTCCTGTATTATGTAGGCTACCTTTGAATCACTCAGGTCGTGCGGCCAGCTTCTCCCCTCTGTTTCCCACACTGGCTTAAAGTCTAAGGGACATCTCCCTAAGATCCCGCTACATCAGCCGTTCTTAATCCTGGTCCTCAGACCCCCTCGCTCTGCACACTTTGTAGATTTGTCTTACCGCTTCAGGGCTTTGTTCCATTCGATTGTAATCGCCCTGCGAAGTGGACGTCACAGGAAATTCCGCCTTGATTCCACTTCGAAAGAAGTGTATATGCTCCATTCAAAGGGTATTAAAATGCGCGCTCCTGATGTTACTTCTATGCAAATCTCATGATTACGGTTAAATAACCCTTCACACTTCTGGAGTAAGTTTTGTCTGTGTGTGGAGACGCTGCAGACAGTGGTGTCACGCAAACCTGTGTTTTTAAGTGAAGTAAACTTCAGACGATTTCCTGTGTGCAGGGAGTAGAGAACAGTGAGCACTATCTAGGGAACATGTCAATCGGAACAAAGTTCACTCGTGGAGCTCTCTTCTAACGAGCTGATGATCTGAATCAGGTGTGTTAATCAAGAGAGACATGCAAAATTTGCAGTGAAATCCCCTCTGTTTCCCACACTGGCTTAAAGTCTAAGGGACATCTGACCATTTCAGCTGCCCTCCCTAAGATCCCTCTACATGTTAGGTCCAGCCCCATTTTTAAATCCATTCAGAAGCCAACTTTCCTTCGTTTGCCTTTGACACTGTCTGGAGGTGTTTGATTACTTCCACGTTAGTTCATGGTCCTTCTTTGGTTGTTGCTGTAGTTGTTTTTTTTTTCTAAGCGAAGCACTTATGTGGTTTGGCTTGTTGGTCTAGGGGTATGATTCTCGCTTTGGGTGCAAGAGGTCCCGGGTTCAAATCCCGGACGAGCCCATGATGAGGCTTAGTCCTGATGTCCTCTTGTCTCTTTAGGGTCACGAGCAATCAGAAAGTTTTTGGTCAATTGGGCAGAAACTCAAGGAAAGCCGGGCCGGTTAGCTCAGCTGGTTAGAGCGTGGTGCTAATAACGCCAAGGTCGCGGGTTCGATCCCCGTACTGGCCAGCCTCTTTTGCTCTCTGGGAGCTCAGCTCTGCTCTTCTGGCAAAGTGACTGGTGGTCTCACGGAAACCCCCACTGGCTAAAGAGTGCGCAATTGTGGCCGAAATAGCTCAGTTGGGAGAGCGTTAGACTAAAGGTCCCTGGTTCGATCCCGGGTTTCGGCAGATGTCCCCTGCCTTTTCCTTTTGTTCGAGGGGAACAGAGACCGAAATTCACTGGGATCCAACCCCACTGTCAAACTGCTTCCCCACAGCCACAGCGCTATCTGTCTCCCAGACGGCCACTAACGAAGCAGTGTTTGTTCCGTGATGTAATGGTCAGCACTCTGGGTGTTGAATCCCACGATCTGAGTTCAAATCTCAGTGGAACCCGTGTTCTTTCTTGCGGCAAAAAAAAGAAGAAAAAGCACAAGTTCGTTGGTGCTGCTGGCGAGCCTGTAAGTGATTTATGCTGCGTCCCAATGTGCCTACATATACTACGCCCTTAAAGTATGTACTCATTTTGGTGAAGAAAAAGTACACACTTTTGAGTGTGTAGTAGAAGAGTAGGCAAGCTTTAGGACATACTATCACGTCACACAACTGCGTCTTTAACGGACCGCTCTGTCGCATCTGGTACATGCACCCTGTCACTGTAAACTGGCCTGTCAATCATCTTGTCACAGTCAATATCCTCCGCATTTAATTTAATTTAACTTCCTACCGTATTGGAGAGAAAAGAAATAGCTCGCTGATCTGCCAGTCGCGGGTCTTTCATGCGGAGAACTCTGCTCATATTGTCTGTGTAATGATGCATTTAAAAGTTAACGACCAAATGGATGTTTATAAAAGTTCACATTGCTGGTGCAGCTGAAATATAACACAGATAACAATAAATAAATATGTTTTACTAAGTTAAATGTTGATTATTAGTAACTCAAACCAATTTTTATAAACCGCTCTACCTAACTGTCGATCGCGCACATCTGCCACATTTGTAATTTATTTTAACGCGTTTTATTAGTGTTGGTAGTTCTCGACCGAATCCTTCGCCAAAGCGCAATGGATTGTGGGTAATTTTAGCCATTAAAGTGTGCACGGATCCACACTTCAAACATTTACCTGAAAAAGTAGACCATCCGGGGACTTTTGGCATACTCATTTCAACATACTATGCTTTGGGACACACGTATTCTAATCTCACATACTATTTAGATTGGATAGGATGAACATTGGGACGCAGGGCAAGTCTTTGTGGCCCTGTGAGCAACAGCTGTTCCTATCAAGGTTCCATGGTGTAATGGTTAGCACTCTGGACTCTGAATCCAGCGATACGAGGTCAAATGGCGGTGGGAGTTGTTTTGCCACCAATTTGCACAGGACACGCTCCGAAAAACATTTTGGCAGCAGTGAGCCCCAAAAGCGCAAGTAGGGAGCGTCGCTTCGTGGCGTCAACGTGCAGTCTGTCTCTTTAGGGAAGTGAGCGTAAAAAGGCAGGACCCAGCTTGGAGAATGCGGGCATCGGTCCCGCTACCTCTCGCATGCTAAGCGAGCGCTCTACCACTTGAGCTAATTCCCCTGGCTGACGCTGGGTGGGGTCCATCTCTCCCAAACACGCTTTCGAAGAGCGACCGCTATTATAACGGGCTTGATGAAAAGAGGCCATCTCTCCTCTGTGCTGGCACCTTTGCACTGGCCGCCATTTAGTTGTAGAATTAACCGAGAGATTGTGCTTTTGTTTTTGAGCCCCTTCTTGCTCTTGTTGCCCCAGTATATATGTGTTTGGATTCCTGTATTATGTAGGCTACCTTTGAATCACTCAGGTCGTGCGGCCAGCTTCTCCCCTCTGTTTCCCACACTGGCTTAAAGTCTAAGGGACATCTCCCTAAGATCCCGCTACATCAGCCGTTCTTAATCCTGGTCCTCAGACCCCCTCGCTCTGCACACTTTGTAGATTTGTCTTACCGCTTCAGGGCTTTGTTCCATTCGATTGTAATCGCCCTGCGAAGTGGACGTCACAGGAAATTCCGCCTTGATTCCACTTCGAAAGAAGTGTATATGCTCCATTCAAAGGGTATTAAAATGCGCGCTCCTGATGTTACTTCTATGCAAATCTCATGATTACGGTTAAATAACCCTTCACACTTCTGGAGTAAGTTTTGTCTGTGTGTGGAGACGCTGCAGACAGTGGTGTCACGCAAACCTGTGTTTTTAAGTGAAGTAAACTTCAGACGATTTCCTGTGTGCAGGGAGTAGAGAACAGTGAGCACTATCTAGGGAACATGTCAATCGGAACAAAGTTCACTCGTGGAGCTCTCTTCTAACGAGCTGATGATCTGAATCAGGTGTGTTAATCAAGAGAGACATGCAAAATATGCAGAGAAATCCCCTCTGTTTCCCACACTGGCTTAAAGTCTAAGGGACATCTGACCATTTCAGCTGTCCTCCCTAAGATCCCTCTACATGTTAGGTCCAGCCCCATTTTTAAATCCATTCAGAAGCCAACTTTCCTTCGTTTGCCTTTGACACTGTCTGGAGGTGTTTGATTACTTCCACGTTAGTTCATGGTCCTTCTTTGGTTGTTGCTGTAGTTGTTTTTTTTTTCTAAGCGAAGCACTTATGTGGTTTTGCTCGTTGGTCTAGGGGTATGATTCTCGCTTTGGGTGCGAGAGGTCCCGGGTTCAAATCCCGGACGAGCCCATGATGAGGCTTAGTCCTGATGTCCTCTTGTCTCTTTAGGGTCACGAGCAATCAGAAAGTTTTTGGTCAATTGGGCAGAAACTCAAGGAAAGCCGGGCCGGTTAGCTCAGCTGGTTAGAGCGTGGTGCTAATAACGCCAAGGTCGCGGGTTCGATCCCTGTACTGGCCAGCCTCTTTTGCTCTCTGGGAGCTCAGCTCTGCTCTTCTGGCAAAGTGACTGGTGGTCTCACGGAAACCCCCACTGGCTAAAGAGTGCGCAATTGTGGCCGAAATAGCTCAGTTGGGAGAGCGTTAGACTGAAGATCTAAAGGTCCCTGGTTCGATCCCGGGTTTCGGCAGATGTCCCCTGCCTTTTCCTTTTGTTCGAGGGGAACAGAGACCGAAATTCACTGGGATCCAACCCCACTGTCAAACTGCTTCCCCACAGCCACAGCGCTATCTGTCTCCCAGACGGCCACTAACGAAGCAGTGTTTGTTCCGTGATGTAATGGTCAGCACTCTGGGTGTTGAATCCCACGATCTGAGTTCAAATCTCAGTGGAACCCGTGTTCTTTCTTGCGGCAAAAAAAAGAAGAAAAAGCACAAGTTCGTTGGTGCTGCTGGCGAGCCTGTAAGTGATTTATGCTGCGTCCCAATGTGCCTACATATACTACGCCCTTAAAGTATGTACTCATTTTGGTGAAGAAAAAGTACACACTTTTGAGTGTGTAGTAGAAGAGTAGGCAAGCTTTAGGACATACTATCACGTCACACAACTGCGTCTTTAACGGACCGCTCTGTCGCATCTGGTACATGCACCCTGTCACTGTAAACTGGCCTGTCAATCATCTTGTCACAGTCAATATCCTCCGCATTTAATTTAATTTAACTTCCTACCGTATTGGAGAGAAAAGAAATAGCTCGCTGATCTGCCAGTCGCGGGTCTTTCATGCGGAGAACTCTTCTCATATTGTCTGTGTAATGATGCATTTAAAAGTTAACGACCAAATGGATGTTTATAAAAGTTCGTTCACATTGCTGGTGCAGCTGAAATATAACACAGATAACAATAAATAAATATGTTTTACTAAGTTAAATGTTGATTATTAGTAACTCAAACCAATTTTTATAAACCGCTCTACCTAACCGTCGATCGCGCACATCCGCCACATTTGTAATTTATTTTAACGCGTTTTATTAGTGTTGGTAGTTCTCGACCGAATCCTTCGCCAAAGCGCAATGGATTGTGGGTAATTTTAGCCATTAAAGTGTGCACGGATCCACACTTCAAACATTTACCTGAAAAAGTAGACCATCCGGGGACTTTTGGCATACTCATTTCAACATACTATGCTTTGGGACACACGTATTCTAATCTCACATACTATTTAGATTGGATAGTATGAACATTGGGACGCAGGGCAAGTCTTTGCGGCCCTGTGAGCAACAGCTGTTCCTATCAAGGTTCCATGGTGTAATGGTTAGCACTCTGGACTCTGAATCCAGCGATACGAGGTCAAATGGCGGTGGGAGTTGTTTTGCCACCAATTTGCACAGGACACGCTCCGAAAAACATTTTGGCAGCAGTGAGCCCCAAAAGCGCAAGTAGGGAGCGTCGCTTCGTGGCGTCAACGTGCAGTCTGTCTCTTTAGGGAAGTGCGCGTAAAAAGGCAGGACCCAGCTTGGAGAATGCGGGCATCGGTCCTGCTACCTCTCGCATGCTAAGCGAGCGCTCTACCACTTGAGCTAATTCCCCTGGCTGACGCTGGGCGGGGTCCATCTCTCCCAAACACGCTTTCGAAGAGCGACCGCTATTATAACGGGCTTGATGAAAAGAGGCCATCTCTCCTCTGTGCTGGCAGCTTTGCACTGGCCGCCATTTAGTTGTAGAATTAACCGAGAGATTGTGCTTTTGTTTTTGAGGCCCTTCTTGCTCTTGTTGCCCCAGTATATATGTGTTTGGATTCCTGTATTATGTAGGCTACCTTTGAATCACTCAGGTCGTGCGGCCAGCTTCTCCCCTCTGTTTCCCACACTGGCTTAAAGTCTAAGGGACATCTCCCTAAGATCCCGCTACATCAGCCGTTCTTAATCCTGGTCCTCGAGACCCCCTCGCTCTGCACACTTTGTAGATTTGTCTTACCGCTTCAGGGCTTTGTTCCATTCGATTGTAATCGCCCTGCGAAGTGGACGTCACAGGAAATTCCGCCTTGATTCCACTTCGAAAGAAGTGTATATGCTCCATTCAAAGGGTATTAAAATGCGCGCTCCTGATGTTACTTCTATGCAAATCTCATGATTACGGTTAAATAACCCTTCACACTTCTGGAGTAAGTTTTGTCTGTGTGTGGAGACGCTGCAGACAGTGGTGTCACGCAAACCTGTGTTTTTAAGTGAAGTAAACTTCAGACAATTTCCTGTGTGCAGGGAGTAGAGAACAGTGAGCACTATCTAGGGAACATGTCAATCGGAACAAAGTTCACTCGTGGAGCTCTCTTCTAACGAGCTGATGATCTGAATCAGGTGTGTTAATCAAGAGAGACATGCAAAATATGCAGAGAAATCCCCTCTGTTTCCCACACTGGCTTAAAGTCTAAGGGACATCTGACCATTTCAGCTGTCCTCCCTAAGATCCCTCTACATGTTAGGTCCAGCCCCATTTTTAAATCCATTCAGAAGCCAACTTTCCTTCGTTTGCCTTTGAGACTGTCTGGAGGTGTTTGATTACTTCCACGTTAGTTCATGGTCCTTCTTTGGTTGTTGCTGTAGTTGTTTTTTTTTTCTAAGCGAAGCACTTATGCGGTTTGGCTCGTTGGTCTAGGGGTATGATTCTCGCTTTGGGTGCGAGAGGTCCCGGGTTCAAATCCCGGACGAGCCCATGATGAGGCTTAGTCCTGATGTCCTCTTGTCTCTTTAGGGTCACGAGCAATCAGAAAGTTTTTGGTCAATTGGGCAGAAACTCAAGGAAAGCCGGGCCGGTTAGCTCAGCTGGTTAGAGCGTGGTGCTAATAACGCCAAGGTTGCGGGTTCGATCCCCGTACTGGCCAGCCTCTTTTGCTCTCTGGGAGCTCAGCTCTGCTCTTCTGGCAAGGTGACTGGTGGTCTCACGGAAACCCCCACTGGCTAAAGAGTACGCAATTGTGGCCGAAATAGCTCAGTTGGGAGAGCGTTAGGCTGAAGATCTAAAGGTCCCTGGTTCGATTCCGGGTTTCGGCAGATGTCCCCTGCCTTTTCCTTTTGTTCGAGGGGAACAGAGACCGAAATTCACTGGGATCCAACCCCACTGTCAAACTGCTTCCCCACAGCCACAGCGCTATCTGTCTCCCAGACGGCCACTAACGAAGCAGTGTTTGTTCCGTGATATAATGGTCAGCACTCTGGGCGTTGAATCCCACGATCTGAGTTCAAATCTCAGTGGAACCTGTGTTCTTTCTTGCGGCAAAAAAAAGAAGAAAAAGCACAAGTTCGTTGGTGCTGCTGGCGAGCCTGTAAGTGATTTATGCTGCGTCCCAATGTGCCTACATATACTACGCCCTTAAAGTATGTACTCATTTTGGTGAAGAAAAAGTACACACTTTTGAGTGTGTAGTAGAAGAGTAGGCAAGCTTTAGGACATACTATCACGTCACACAACTGCGTCTTTAACGGACCGCTCTGTCGCATCTGGTACATGCACCCTGTCACTGTAAACTGGCCTGTCAATCATCTTGTCACAGTCAATATCCTCCGCATTTAATTTAATTTAACTTCCTACCGTATTGGAGAGAAAAGAAATAGCTCGCTGATCTCCCAGTCGCGGGTCTTTCATGCGGAGAACTCTGCTCATATTGTCTGTGTAATGATGCATTTAAAAGTTAACGACCAAATCGATGTTTATAAAAGTTCACATTGCTGGTGCAGCTGAAATATAACACAGATAACAATAAATAAATATGTTTTACTAAGTTAAATGTTGATTATTAGTAACTCAAACCAATTTTTATAAACCGCTCTACCTAACCGTCGATCGCGCACATCCGCCACATTTGTAATTTATTTTAACGCGTTTTATTAGTGTTGGTAGTTCTCGACCGAATCCTTCGCCAAAGCGCAATGGATTGTGGGTAATTTTAGCCATTAAAGTGTGCACGGATCCACACTTCAAACATTTACCTGAAAAAGTAGACCATCCGGGGACTTTTGGCATACTCATTTCAACATACTATGCTTTGGGACACACGTATTCTAATCTCACATACTATTTAGATTGGATAGTATGAACATTGGGACGCAGGGCAAGTCTTTGCGGCCCTGTGAGCAACAGCTGTTCCTATCAAGGTTCCATGGTGTAATGGTTAGCACTCTGGTCTCTGAATCCAGCGATACGAGGTCAAATGGCGGTGGGAGTTGTTTTGCCACCAATTTGCACAGGACACGCTCCGAAAAACATTTTGGCAGCAGTGAGCCCCAAAAGCGCAAGTAGGGAGCGTCGCTTCCTGGCGTCAACGTGCAGTCTGTCTCTTTAGGGAAGTGAGCGTAAAAAGGCAGGACCCAGCTTGGAGAATGCTGGCATCGGTCCCGCTACCTCTCGCATGCTAAGCGAGCGCTCTACCACTTGAGCTAATTCCCCTGGCTGACGCTGGGCGGGGTCCATCTCTCCCAAACACGCTTTCGAAGAGCGACCGCTATTATAACGGGCTTGATGAAAAGAGGCCATCTCTCCTCTGTGCTGGCACCTTTGCACTGGCCGCCATTTAGTTGTAGAATTAACCGAGAGATTGTGCTTTTGTTTTTGAGGCCCTTCTTGCTCTTGTTGCCCCAGTATATATGTGTTTGGATTCCTGTATTATGTAGGCTACCTTTGAATCACTCAGGTCGTGCGGCCAGCTTCTCCCCTCTGTTTCCCACACTGGCTTAAAGTCTAAGGGACATCTCCCTAAGATCCCGCTACATCAGCCGTTCTTAATCCTGGTCCTCAGACCCCCTCGCTCTGCACACTTTGTAGATTTGTCTTACCGCTTCAGGGCTTTGTTCCATTCGATTGTAATCGCCCTGCGAAGTGGACGTCACAGGAAATTCCGCCTTGATTCCACTTCGAAAGAAGTGTATATGCTCCATTCAAAGGGTATTAAAATGCGCGCTCCTGATGTTACTTCTATGCAAATCTCATGATTACGGTTAAATAACCCTTCACACTTCTGGAGTAAGTTTTGTCTGTGTGTGGAGACGCTGCAGACAGTGGTGTCACGCAAACCTGTGTTTTTAAGTGAAGTAAACTTCAGACGATTTCCTGTGTGTGTAGGGAGTAGAGAACAGTGAGCACTATCTAGGGAACATGTCAATCGGAACAAAGTTCACTCGTGGAGCTCTCTTCTAACGAGCTGATGATCTGAATCAGGTGTGTTAATCAAGAGAGACATGCAAAATATGCAGAGAAATCCCCTCTGTTTCCCACACTGGCTTAAAGTCTAAGGGACATCTGACCATTTCAGCTGTCCTCCCTAAGATCCCTCTACATGTTAGGTCCAGCCCCATTTTTAAATCCATTCAGAAGCCAACTTTCCTTCGTTTGCCTTTGACACTGTCTGGAGGTGTTTGATTACTTCCACGTTAGTTCATGGTCCTTCTTTGGTTGTTGCTGTAGTTGTTTTTTTTTTTCTAAGCGAAGCACTTATGTGGTTTGGCTCGTTGGTCTAGGGGTATGATTCTCGCTTTGGGTGCGAGAGGTCCCGGGTTCAAATCCCGGACGAGCCCATGATGAGGCTTAGTCCTGATGTCCTCTTGTCTCTTTAGGGTCACGAGCAATCAGAAAGTTTTTGGTCAATTGGGCAGAAACTCAAGGAAAGCCGGGCCGGTTAGCTCAGCTGGTTAGAGCGTGGTGCTAATAACGCCAAGGTCGCGGGTTCGATCCCCGTACTGGCCAGCCTCTTTTGCTCTCTGGGAGCTCAGCTCTGCTCTTCTGGCAAAGTGACTGGTGGTCTCACGGAAACCCCCACTGGCTAAAGAGTGCACAATTGTGGCCGAAATAGCTCAGTTGGGAGAGCGTTAGACTGAAGATCTAAAGGTCCCTGGTTCGATCCCGGGTTTCGGCAGATGTCCCCTGCCTTTTCCTTTTGTTCGAGGGGAACAGAGACCGAAATTCACTGGGATCCAACCCCACTGTCAAACTGCTTCCCCACAGCCACAGCGCTATCTGTCTCCCAGACGGCCACTAACGAAGCAGTGTTTGTTCCGTGATGTAATGGTCAGCACTCTGGGTGTTGAATCCCACGATCTGAGTTCAAATCTCAGTGGAACCCGTGTTCTTTCTTGCGGCAAAAAAAAAGAAGAAAAAGCACAAGTTCGTTGGTGCTGCTGGCGAGCCTGTAAGTGATTTATGCTGCGTCCCAATGTGCCTACATATACTACGCCCTTAAAGTATGTACTCATTTTGGTGAAGAAAAAGTACACACTTTTGAGTGTGTAGTAGAAGAGTAGGCAAGCTTTAGGACATACTATCACGTCACACAACTGCGTCTTTAACGGACCGCTCTGTCGCATCTGGTACATGCACCCTGTCACTGTAAACTGGCCTGTCAATCATCTTGTCACAGTCAATATCCTCCGCATTTAATTTAATTTAACTTCCTACCGTATTGGAGAGAAAAGAAATAGCTCGCTGATCTGCCAGTCGCGGGTCTTTCATGCGGAGAACTCTGCTCATATTGTCTGTGTAATGATGCATTTAAAAGTTAACGACCAAATGGATGTTTATAAAAGTTCACATTGCTGGTGCAGCTGAAATATAACACAGATAACAATAAATAAATATGTTTTACTAAGTTAAATGTTGATTATTAGTAACTCAAACCAATTTTTATAAACCGCTCTACCTAACTGTCGATCGCGCACATCTGCCACATTTGTAATTTATTTTAACGCGTTTTATTAGTGTTGGTAGTTCTCGACCGAATCCTTCGCCAAAGCGCAATGGATTGTGGGTAATTTTAGCCATTAAAGTGTGCACGGATCCACACTTCAAACATTTACCTGAAAAAGTAGACCATCCGGGGACTTTTGGCATACTCATTTCAACATACTATGCTTTGGGACACACGTATTCTAATCTCACATACTATTTAGATTGGATAGTATGAACATTGGGACGCAGGGCAAGTCTTTGTGGCCCTGTGAGCAACAGCTGTTCCTATCAAGGTTCCATGGTGTAATGGTTAGCACTCTGGACTCTGAATCCAGCGATACGAGGTCAAATGGCGGTGGGAGTTGTTTTGCCACCAATTTGCACAGGACACGCTCCGAAAAACATTTTGGCAGCAGTGAGCCCCAAAAGCGCAAGTAGGGAGCGTCGCTTCCTGGCGTCAACGTGCAGTCTGTCTCTTTAGGGAAGTGAGCGTAAAAAGGCAGGACCCAGCTTGGAGAATGCGGGCATCGGTCCCGCTACCTCTCGCATGCTAAGCGAGCGCTCTACCACTTGAGCTAATTCCCCTGGCTGACGCTGGGCGGGGTCCATCTCTCCCAAACACGCTTTCGAAGAGCGACCGCTATTATAACGGGCTTGATGAAAAGAGGCCATCTCTCCTCTGTGCTGGCACCTTTGCACTGGCCGCCATTTAGTTGTAGAATTAACCGAGAGATTGTGCTTTTGTTTTTGAGGCCCTTCTTGCTCTTGTTGCCCCAGTATATATGTGTTTGGATTCCTGTATTATGTAGGCTACCTTTGAATCACTCAGGTCGTGCGGCCAGCTTCTCCCCTCTGTTTCCCACACTGGCTTAAAGTCTAAGGCACATCTCCCTAAGATCCCGCTACATCAGCCGTTCTTAATCCTGGTCCTCAGACCCCCTCGCTCTGCACACTTTGTAGATTTGTCTTACCGCTTCAGGGCTTTGTTCCATTCGATTGTAATCGCCCTGCGAAGTGGACGTCACAGGAAATTCCGCCTTGATTCCACTTCGAAAGAAGTGTATATGCTCCATTCAAAGGGTATTAAAATGCGCGCTCCTGATGTTACTTCTATGCAAATCTCATGATTACGGTTAAATAACCCTTCACACTTCTGGAGTAAGTTTTGTCTGTGTGTGGAGACGCTGCAGACAGTGGTGTCAGGCCAACCTGTGTTTTTAAGTGAAGTAAACTTCAGACGATTTCCTGTGTGCAGGGAGTAGAGAACAGTGAGCACTATCTAGGGAACATGTCAATCGGAACAAAGTTCACTCGTGGAGCTCTCTTCTAACGAGCTGATGATCTGAATCAGGTGTGTTAATCAAGAGAGACATGCAAAATATGCAGAGAAATCCCCTCTGTTTCCCACACTGGCTTAAAGTCTAAGGGACATCTGACCATTTCAGCTGTCCTCCCTAAGATCCCTCTACATGTTAGGTCCAGCCCCATTTTTAAATCCATTCAGAAGCCAACTTTCCTTCGTTTGCCTTTGACACTGTCTGGAGGTGTTTGATTACTTCCACGTTAGTTCATGGTCCTTCTTTGGTTGTTGCTGTAGTTGTTTTTTTTTTCTAAGCAAAGCACTTATGTGGTTTGGCTCGTTGGTCTAGGGGTATGATTCTCGCTTTGGGTGCGAGAGGTCCCGGGTTCAAATCCCGGACGAGCCCATGATGAGGCTTAGTCCTGATGTCCTCTTGTCTCTTTAGGGTCACGAGCAATCAGAAAGTTTTTGGTCAATTGGGCAGAAACTCAAGGAAAGCCGGGCTGGTTAGAGCGTGGTGCTAATAACGCCAAGGTCGCGGGTTCGATCCCCGTACTGGCCAGCCTCTTTTGCTCTCTGGGAGCTCAGCTCTGCTCTTCTGGCAAGGTGACTGGTGGTCTCACGGAAACCCCCACTGGCTAAAGAGTGCGCAATTGTGGCCGAAATAGCTCAGTTGGGAGAGCGTTAGACTGAAGATCTAAAGGTCCCTGGTTCGATCCCGGGTTTCGGCAGATGTCCCCTGCCTTTTCCTTTTGTTCGAGGGGAACAGAGACCGAAATTCACTGGGATCCAACCCCACTGTCAAACTGCTTCCCCACAGCCACAGCGCTATCTGTCTCCCAGACGGCCACTAACGAAGCAGTGTTTGTTCCGTGATGTAATGGTCAGCACTCTGGGTGTTGAATCCCACGATCTGAGTTCAAATCTCAGTGGAACCCGTGTTCTTTCTTGCGGCAAAAAAAAGAAGAAAAAGCACAAGTTCGTTGGTGCTGCTGGCGAGCCTGTAAGTGATTTATGCTGCGTCCCAATGTGCCTACATATACTACGCCCTTAAAGTATGTACTCATTTTGGTGAAGAAAAAGTACACACTTTTGAGTGTGTAGTAGAAGAGTAGGCAAGCTTTAGGACATACTATCACGTCACACAACTGCGTCTTTAACGGACCGCTCTGTCGCATCTGGTACATGCACCCTGTCACTGTAAACTGGCCTGTCAATCATCTTGTCACAGTCAATATCCTCCGCATTTAATTTAATTTAACTTCCTACCGTATTGGAGAGAAAAGAAATAGCTCGCTGATCTGCCAGTCGCGGGTCTTTCATGCGGAGAACTCTGCTCATATTGTCTGTGTAATGATGCATTTAAAAGTTAACGACCAAATGGATGTTTATAAAAGTTCACATTGCTGGTGCAGCTGAAATATAACACAGATAACAATAAATAAATATGTTTTACTAAGTTAAATGTTGATTATTAGTAACTCAAACCAATTTTTATAAACCGCTCTACCTAACTGTCGATCGCGCACATCTGCCACATTTGTAATTTATTTTAACGCGTTTTATTAGTGTTGGTAGTTCTCGACCGAATCCTTCGCCAAAGCGCAATGGATTGTGGGTAATTTTAGCCATTAAAGTGTGCACGGATCCACACTTCAAACATTTACCTGAAAAAGTAGACCATCCGGGGACTTTTGGCATACTCATTTCAACATACTATGCTTTGGGACACACGTATTCTAATCTCACATACTATTTAGATTGGATAGTATGAACATTGGGACGCAGGGCAAGTCTTTGCGGCCCTGTGAGCAACAGCTGTTCCTATCAAGGTTCCATGGTGTAATGGTTAGCACTCTGGACTCTGAATCCAGCGATACGAGGTCAAATGGCGGTGGGAGTTGTTTTGCCACCAATTTGCACAGGACACGCTCCGAAAAACATTTTGGCAGCAGTGAGCCCCAAAAGCGCAAGTAGGGAGCGTCGCTTCCTGGTGTCAACGTGCAGTCTGTCTCTTTAGGGAAGTGAGCGTAAAAAGGCAGGACCCAGCTTGGAGAATGCGGGCATCGGTCCCGCTACCTCTCGCATGCTAAGCGAGCGCTCTACCACTTGAGCTAATTCCCCTGGCTGACGCTGGGCGGGGTCCATCTCTCCCAAACACGCTTTCGAAGAGCGACCGCTATTATAACGGGCTTGATGAAAAGAGGCCATCTCTCCTCTGTGCTGGCACCTTTGCACTGGCCGCCATTTAGTTGTAGAATTAACCGAGAGATTGTGCTTTTGTTTTTGAGGCCCTTCTTGCTCTTGTTGCCCCAGTATATATGTGTTTGGATTCCTGTATTATGTAGGCTACCTTTGAATCACTCAGGTCGTGCGGCCAGCTTCTCCCCTCTGTTTCCCACACTGGCTTAAAGTCTAAGGGACATCTCCCTAAGATCCCGCTACATCAGCCGTTCTTAATCCTGGTCCTCAGACCCCCTCGCTCTGCACACTTTGTAGATTTGTCTTACCGCTTCAGGGCTTTGTTCCATTCGATTGTAATCGCCCTGCGAAGTGGACGTCACAGGAAATTCCGCCTTGATTCCACTTCGAAAGAAGTGTATATGCTCCATTCAAAGGGTATTAAAATGCGCGCTCCTGATGTTACTTCTATGCAAATCTCATGATTACGGTTAAATAACCCTTCACACTTCTGGAGTAAGTTTTGTCTGTGTGTGGAGACGCTGCAGACAGTGGTGTCACGCAAACCTGTGTTTTTAAGTGAAGTAAACTTCAGACGATTTCCTGTGTGCAGGGAGTAGAGAACAGTGAGCACTATCTAGGGAACATGTCAATCGGAACAAAGTTCACTCGTGGAGCTCTCTTCTAACGAGCTGATGATCTGAATCAGGTGTGTTAATCAAGAGAGACATGCAAAATATGCAGAGAAATCCCCTCTGTTTCCCACACTGGCTTAAAGTCTAAGGGACATCTGACCATTTCAGCTGTCCTCCCTAAGATCCCTCTACATGTTAGGTCCAGCCCCATTTTTAAATCCATTCAGAAGCCAACTTTCCTTCGTTTGCCTTTGACACTGTCTGGAGGTGTTTGATTACTTCCACGTTAGTTCATGGTCCTTCTTTGGTTGTTGCTGTAGTTGTTTTTTTTTTCTAAGCGAAGCACTTATGCGGTTTGGCTCGTTGGTCTAGGGGTATGATTCTCGCTTTGGGTGCGAGAGGTCCCGGGTTCAAATCCCGGACGAGCCCATGATGAGGCTTAGTCCTGATGTCCTCTTGTCTCTTTAGGGTCACGAGCAATCAGAAAGTTTTTGGTCAATTGGGCAGAAACTCAAGGAAAGCTGGGCCGGTTAGCTCAGCTGGTTAGAGCGTGGTGCTAATAACGCCAAGGTCGCGGGTTCGATCCCCGTACTGGCCAGCCTCTTTTGCTCTCTGGGAGCTCAGCTCTGCTCTTCTGGCAAGGTGACTGGTGGTCTCACGGAAACCCCCACTGGCTAAAGAGTGCGCAATTGTGGCCGAAATAGCTCAGTTGGGAGAGCGTTAGACTGAAGATCTAAAGGTCCCTGGTTCGATTCCGGGTTTCGGCAGATGTCCCCTGCCTTTTCCTTTTGTTCGAGGGGAACAGAGACCGAAATTCACTGGGATCCAACCCCACTGTCAAACTGCTTCCCCACAGCCACAGCGCTATCTGTCTCCCAGACGGCCACTAACGAAGCAGTGTTTGTTCCGTGATATAATGGTCAGCACTCTGGGCGTTGAATCCCACGATCTGAGTTCAAATCTCAGTGGAACCTGTGTTCTTTCTTGCGGCAAAAAAAAGAAGAAAAAGCACAAGTTCGTTGGTGCTGCTGGCGAGCCTGTAAGTGATTTATGCTGCGTCCCAATGTGCCTACATATACTACGCCCTTAAAGTATGTACTCATTTTGGTGAAGAAAAAGTACACACTTTTGAGTGTGCAGTAGAAGAGTAGGCAAGCTTTAGGACATACTATCACGTCACACAACTGCGTCTTTAACGGACCGCTCTGTCGCATCTGGTACATGCACCCTGTCACTGTAAACTGGCCTGTCAATCATCTTGTCACAGTCAATATCCTCCGCATTTAATTTAATTTAACTTCCTACCGTATTGGAGAGAAAAGAAATAGCTCGCTGATCTGCCAGTCGCGGGTCTTTCATGCGGAGAACTCTGCTCATATTGTCTGTGTAATGATGCATTTAAAAGTTAACGACCAAATGGATGTTTATAAAAGTTCACATTGCTGGTGCAGCTGAAATATAACACAGATAACAATAAATAAATATGTTTTACTAAGTTAAATGTTGATTATTAGTAACTCAAACCAATTTTTATAAACCGCTCTACCTAACCGTCGATCGCGCACATCCGCCACATTTGTAATTTATTTTAACGCGTTTTATTAGTGTTGGTAGTTCTCGACCGAATCCTTCGCCAAAGCGCAATGGATTGTGGGTAATTTTAGCCATTAAAGTGTGCACGGATCCACACTTCAAACATTTACCTGAAAAAGTAGACCATCCGGGGACTTTTGGCATACTCATTTCAACATACTATGCTTTGGGACACACGTATTCTAATCTCACATACTATTTAGATTGGATAGTATGAACATTGGGACGCAGGGCAAGTCTTTGCGGCCCTGTGAGCAACAGCTGTTCCTATCAAGGTTCCATGGTGTAATGGTTAGCACTCTGGACTCTGAATCCAGCGATACGAGGTCAAATGGCGATGGGAGTTGTTTTGCCACCAATTTGCACAGGACACGCTCCGAAAAACATTTTGGCAGCAGTGAGCCCCAAAAGCGCAAGTAGGGAGCGTCGCTTCGTGGCGTCAACGTGCAGTCTGTCTCTTTAGGGAAGTGAGCGTAAAAAGGCAGGACCCAGCTTGGAGAATGCGGGCATCGGTCCCGCTACCTCTCGCATGCTAAGCGAGCGCTCTACCACTTGAGCTAACTCCCCTGGCTGACGCTGGGCGGGGTCCATCTCTCCCAAACACGCTTTCGAAGAGCGACCGCTATTATAACGGGCTTGATGAAAAGAGGCCATCTCTCCTCTGTGCTGGCACCTTTGCACTGGCCGCCATTTAGTTGTAGAATTAACCGAGAGATTGTGCTTTTGTTTTTGAGGCCCTTCTTGCTCTTGTTGCCCCAGTATATATGTGTTTGGATTCCTGTATTATGTAGGCTACCTTTGAATCACTCAGGTCGTGCGGCCAGCTTCTCCCCTCTGTTTCCCACACTGGCTTAAAGTCTAAGGGACATCTCCCTAAGATCCCGCTACATCAGCCGTTCTTAATCCTGGTCCTCAGACCCCCTCGCTCTGCACACTTTGTAGATTTGTCTTACCGCTTCAGGGCTTTGTTCCATTCGATTGTAATCGCCCTGCGAAGTGGACGTCACAGGAAATTCCGCCTTGATTCCACTTCGAAAGAAGTGTATATGCTCCATTCAAAGGGTATTAAAATGCGCGCTCCTGATGTTACTTCTATGCAAATCTCATGATTACGGTTAAATAACCCTTCACACTTCTGGAGTAAGTTTTGTCTGTGTGTGGAGACGCTGCAGACAGTGGTGTCACGCAAACCTGTGTTTTTAAGTGAAGTAAACTTCAGACGATTTCCTGTGTGTGTAGGGAGTAGAGAACAGTGAGCACTATCTAGGGAACATGTCAATCGGAACAAAGTTCACTCGTGGAGCTCTCTTCTAACGAGCTGATGATCTGAATCAGGTGTGTTAATCAAGAGAGACATGCAAAATATGCAGAGAAATCCCCTCTGTTTCCCACACTGGCTTAAAGTCTAAGGGACATCTGACCATTTCAGCTGTCCTCCCTAAGATCCCTCTACATGTTAGGTCCAGCCCCATTTTTAAATCCATTCAGAAGCCAACTTTCCTTCGTTTGCCTTTGACACTGTCTGGAGGTGTTTGATTACTTCCACGTTAGTTCATGGTCCTTCTTTGGTTGTTGCTGTAGTTGTTTTTTTTTTCTAAGCGAAGCACTTATGTGGTTTGGCTCGTTGGTCTAGGGGTATGATTCTCGCTTTGGGTGCGAGAGGTCCCGGGTTCAAATCCCGGACGAGCCCATGATGAGGCTTAGTCCTGATGTCCTCTTGTCTCTTTAGGGTCACGAGCAATCAGAAAGTTTTTGGTCAATTGGGCAGAAACTCAAGGAAAGCCGGGCCGGTTAGCTCAGCTGGTTAGAGCGTGGTGCTAATAACGCCAAGGTCGCGGGTTCGATCCCCGTACTGGCCAGCCTCTTTTGCTCTCTGGGAGCTCAGCTCTGCTCTTCTGGCAAAGTGACTGGTGGTCTCACGGAAACCCCCACTGGCTAAAGAGTGCGCAATTGTGGCCGAAATAGCTCAGTTGGGAGAGCGTTAGACTAAAGGTCCCTGGTTCGATCCCGGGTTTCGGCAGATGTCCCCTGCCCCTTCCTTTTGTTCGAGGGGAACAGAGACCGAAATTCACTGGGATCCAACCCCACTGTCAAACTGCTTCCCCACAGCCACAGCGCTATCTGTCTCCCAGACGGCCACTAACGAAGCAGTGTTTGTTCCGTGATGTAATGGTCAGCACTCTGGGTGTTGAATCCCACGATCTGAGTTCAAATCTCAGTAGAACCCGTGTTCTTTCTTGCGGCAAAAAAAAGAAGAAAAAGCACAAGTTCGTTGGTGCTGCTGGCGAGCCTGTAAGTGATTTATGCTGCGTCCCAATGTGCCTACATATACTACGCCCTTAAAGTATGTACTCATTTTGGTGAAGAAAAAGTACACACTTTTGAGTGTGTAGTAGAAGAGTAGGCAAGCTTTAGGACATACTATCACGTCACACAACTGCGTCTTTAACGGACCGCTCTGTCGCATCTGGTACATGCACCCTGTCACTGTAAACTGGCCTGTCAATCATCTTGTCACAGTCAATATCCTCCGCATTTAATTTAATTTAACTTCCTACCGTATTGGAGAGAAAAGAAATAGCTCGCTGATCTGCCAGTCGCGGGTCTTTCATGCGGAGAACTCTGCTCATATTGTCTGTGTAATGATGCATTTAAAAGTTAACGACCAAATGGATGTTTATAAAAGTTCACATTGCTGGTGCAGCTGAAATATAACACAGATAACAATAAATAAATATGTTTTACTAAGTTAAATGTTGATTATTAGTAACTCAAACCAATTTTTATAAACCGCTCTACCTAACTGTCGATCGCGCACATCTGCCACATTTGTAATTTATTTTAACGCGTTTTATTAGTGTTGGTAGTTCTCGACCGAATCCTTCGCCAAAGCGCAATGGATTGTGGGTAATTTTAGCCATTAAAGTGTGCACGGATCCACACTTCAAACATTTACCTGAAAAAGTAGACCATCCGGGGACTTTTGGCATACTCATTTCAACATACTATGCTTTGGGACACACGTATTCTAATCTCACATACTATTTAGATTGGATAGTATGAACATTGGGACGCAGGGCAAGTCTTTGCGGCCCTGTGAGCAACAGCTGTTCCTATCAAGGTTCCATGGTGTAATGGTTAGCACTCTGGACTCTGAATCCAGCGATACGAGGTCAAATGGCGGTGGGAGTTGTTTTGCCACCAATTTGCACAGGACACGCTCCGAAAAACATTTTGGCAGCAGTGAGCCCCAAAAGCGCAAGTAGGGAGCGTCGCTTCCTGGCGTCAACGTGCAGTCTGTCTCTTTAGGGAAGTGAGCGTAAAAAGGCAGGACCCAGCTTGGAGAATGCGGGCATCGGTCCCGCTACCTCTCGCATGCTAAGCGAGCGCTCTACCACTTGAGCTAATTCCCCTGGCTGACGCTGGGCGGGGTCCATCTCTCCCAAACACGCTTTCGAAGAGCGACCGCTATTATAACGGGCTTGATGAAAAGAGGCCATCTCTCCTCTGTGCTGGCACCTTTGCACTGGCCGCCATTTAGTTGTAGAATTAACCGAGAGATTGTGCTTTTGTTTTTGAGGCCCTTCTTGCTCTTGTTGCCCCAGTATATATGTGTTTGGATTCCTGTATTATGTAGGCTACCTTTGAATCACTCAGGTCGTGCGGCCAGCTTCTCCCCTCTGTTTCCCACACTGGCTTAAAGTCTAAGGGACATCTCCCTAAGATCCCGCTACATCAGCCGTTCTTAATCCTGGTCCTCAGACCCCCTCGCTCTGCACACTTTGTAGATTTGTCTTACCGCTTCAGGGCTTTGTTCCATTCGATTGTAATCGCCCTGCGAAGTGGACGTCACAGGAAATTCCGCCTTGATTCCACTTCGAAAGAAGTGTATATGCTCCATTCAAAGTGTATTAAAATGCGCGCTCCTGATGTTACTTCTATGCAAATCTCATGATTACGGTTAAATAACCCTTCACACTTCTGGAGTAAGTTTTGTCTGTGTGTGGAGACGCTGCAGACAGTGGTGTCACGCAAACCTGTGTTTTTAAGTGAAGTAAACTTCAGACGATTTCCTGTGTGCAGGGAGTAGAGAACAGTGAGCACTATCTAGGGAACATGTCAATCGGAACAAAGTTCACTCGTGGAGCTCTCTTCTAACGAGCTGATGATCTGAATCAGGTGTGTTAATCAAGAGAGACATGCAAAATATGCAGAGAAATCCCCTCTGTTTCCCACACTGGCTTAAAGTCTAAGGGACATCTGACCATTTCAGCTGTCCTCCCTAAGATCCCTCTACATGTTAGGTCCAGCCCCATTTTTAAATCCATTCAGAAGCCAACTTTCCTTCGTTTGCCTTTGACACTGTCTGGAGGTGTTTGATTACTTCCACGTTAGTTCATGGTCCTTCTTTGGTTGTTGCTGTAGTTGTTTTTTTTTTTCTAAGCGAAGCACTTATGTGGTTTGGCTCGTTGGTCTAGGGGTATGATTCTCGCTTTGGGTGCGAGAGGTCCCGGGTTCAAATCCCGGACGAGCCCATGATGAGGCTTAGTCCTGATGTCCTCTTGTCTCTTTAGGGTCACGAGCAATCAGAAAGTTTTTGGTCAATTGGGCAGAAACTCAAGGAAAGCCGGGCCGGTTAGCTCAGCTGGTTAGAGCGTGGTGCTAATAACGCCAAGGTCGCGGGTTCGATCCCCGTACTGGCCAGCCTCTTTTGCTCTCTGGGAGCTCAGCTCTGCTCTTCTGGCAAAGTGACTGGTGGTCTCACGGAAACCCCCACTGGCTAAAGAGTGCACAAATGTGGCCGAAATAGCTCAGTTGGGAGAGCGTTAGACTGAAGATCTAAAGGTCCCTGGTTCGATCCCGGGTTTCGGCAGATGTCCCCTGCCTTTTCCTTTTGTTCGAGAGGAACAGAGACCGAAATTCACTGGGATCCAACCCCACTGTCAAACTGCTTCCCCACAGCCACAGCGCTATCTGTCTCCCAGACGGCCACTAACGAAGCACTGTTTGTTCCGTGATGTAATGGTCAGCATTCTGGGCGTTGAATCCCACGATCTGAGTTCAAATCTCAGTGGAACCCGTGTTCTTTCTTGCGGCAAAAAAAAGAAGAAAAAGCACAAGTTCGTTGGTGCTGCTGGCGAGCCTGTAAGTGATTTATGCTGCGTCCCAATGTGCCTACATATACTACGCCCTTAAAGTATGTACTCATTTTGGTGAAGAAAAAGTACACACTTTTGAGTGTGTAGTAGAAGAGTAGGCAAGCTTTAGGACATACTATCACGTCACACAACTGCGTCTTTAACGGACCGCTCTGTCGCATCTGGTACATGCACCCTGTCACTGTAAACTGGCCTGTCAATCATCTTGTCACAGTCAATATCCTCCGCATTTAATTTAATTTAACTTCCTACCGTATTGGAGAGAAAAGAAATAGCTCGCTGATCTGCCAGTCGCGGGTCTTTCATGCGGAGAACTCTGCTCATATTGTCTGTGTAATGATGCATTTAAAAGTTAACGACCAAATGGATGTTTATAAAAGTTCACATTGCTGGTGCAGCTGAAATATAACACAGATAACAATAAATAAATATGTTTTACTAAGTTAAATGTTGATTATTAGTAACTCAAACCAATTTTTATAAACCGCTCTACCTAACTGTCGATCGCGCACATCTGCCACATTTGTAATTTATTTTAACGCGTTTTATTAGTGTTGGTAGTTCTCGACCGAATCCTTCGCCAAAGCGCAATGGATTGTGGGTAATTTTAGCCATTAAAGTGTGCACGGATCCACACTTCAAACATTTACCTGAAAAAGTAGACCATCCGGGGACTTTTGGCATACTCATTTCAACATACTATGCTTTGGGACACACGTATTCTAATCTCACATACTATTTAGATTGGATAGTATGAACATTGGGACGCAGGGCAAGTCTTTGCGGCCCTGTGAGCAACAGCTGTTCCTATCAAGGTTCCATGGTGTAATGGTTAGCACTCTGGACTCTGAATCCAGCGATACGAGGTCAAATGGCGGTGGGAGTTGTTTTGCCACCAATTTGCACAGGACACGCTCCGAAAAACATTTTGGCAGCAGTGAGCCCCAAAAGCGCAAGTAGGGAGCGTCGCTTCGTGGCGTCAACGTGCAGTCTGTCTCTTTAGGGAAGTGAGCGTAAAAAGGCAGGACCCAGCTTGGAGAATGCGGGCATTGGTCCCGCTACCTCTCGCATGCTAAGCGAGCGCTCTACCACTTGAGCTAATTCCCCTGGCTGACGCTGGGCGGGGTCCATCTCTCCCAAACACGCTTTCGAAGAGCGACCGCTATTATAACGGGCTTGATGAAAAGAGGCCATCTCTCCTCTGTGCTGGCACCTTTGCACTGGCCGCCATTTAGTTGTAGAATTAACCGAGAGATTGTGCTTTTGTTTTTGAGGCCCTTCTTGCTCTTGTTGCCCCAGTATATATGTGTTTGGATTCCTGTATTATGTAGGCTACCTTTGAATCACTCAGGTCGTGCGGCCAGCTTCTCCCCTCTGTTTCCCACACTGGCTTAAAGTCTAAGGGACATCTCCCTAAGATCCCGCTACATCAGCCGTTCTTAATCCTGGTCCTCAGACCCCCTCGCTCTGCACACTTTGTAGATTTGTCTTACCGCTTCAGGGCTTTGTTCCATTCGATTGTAATCGCCCTGCGAAGTGGACGTCACAGGAAATTCCGCCTTGATTCCACTTCGAAAGAAGTGTATATGCTCCATTCAAAGGGTATTAAAATGCGCGCTCCTGATGTTACTTCTATGCAAATCTCATGATTACGGTTAAATAACCCTTCACACTTCTGGAGTAAGTTTTGTCTGTGTGTGGAGACGCTGCAGACAGTGGTGTCACGCAAACCTGTGTTTTTAAGTGAAGTAAACTTCAGACGATTTCCTGTGTGCAGGGAGTAGAGAACAGTGAGCACTATCTAGGGAACATGTCAATCGGAACAAAGTTCACTCGTGGAGCTCTCTTCTAACGAGCTGATGATCTGAATCAGGTGTGTTAATCAAGAGAGACATGCAAAATATGCAGAGAAATCCCCTCTGTTTCCCACACTGGCTTAAAGTCTAAGGGACATCTGACCATTTCAGTTGTCCTCCCTAAGATCCCTCTACATGTTAGGTCCAGCCCCATTTTTAAATCCATTCAGAAGCCAACTTTCCTTCGTTTGCCTTTGACACTGTCTGGAGGTGTTTGATTACTTCCACGTTAGTTCATGGTCCTTCTTTGGTTGTTGCTGTAGTTGTTTTTTTTTTCTAAGCGAAGCACTTATGTGGTTTGGCTTGTTGGTCTAGGGGTATGATTCTCGCTTTGGGTGCGAGAGGTCCCGGGTTCAAATCCCGGACGAGCCCATGATGAGGCTCAGTCCTGATGTCCTCTTGTCTCTTTAGGGTCACGAGCAATCAGAAAGTTTTTGGTCAATTGGGCAGAAACTCAAGGAAAGCCGGGCCGGTTAGCTCAGCTGGTTAGAGCGTGGTGCTAATAACGCCAAGGTCGCGGGTTCGATCCCCGTACTGGCCAGCCTCTTTTGCTCTCTGGGAGCTCAGCTCTGCTCTTCTGGCAAAGTGACTGGTGGTCTCACGGAAACCCCCACTGGCTAAAGAGTGCGCAATTGTGGCCGAAATAGCTCAGTTGGGAGAGCGTTAGACTAAAGGTCCCTGGTTCGATCCCGGGTTTCGGCAGATGTCCCCTGCCTTTTCCTTTTGTTCGAGGGGAACAGAGACCGAAATTCACTGGGATCCAACCCCACTGTCAAACTGCTTCCCCACAGCCACAGCGCTATCTGTCTCCCAGACGGCCACTAACGAAGCAGTGTTTGTTCCGTGATGTAATGGTCAGCACTCTGGGTGTTGAATCCCACGATCTGAGTTCAAATCTCAGTGGAACCCGTGTTCTTTCTTGCGGCAAAAAAAAGAAGAAAAAGCACAAGTTCGTTGGTGCTGCTGGCGAGCCTGTAAGTGATTTATGCTGCGTCCCAATGTGCCTACATATACTACGCCCTTAAAGTATGTACTCATTTTGGTGAAGAAAAAGTACACACTTTTGAGTGTGTAGTAGAAGAGTAGGCAAGCTTTAGGACATACTATCACGTCACACAACTGCGTCTTTAACGGACCGCTCTGTCGCATCTGGTACATGCACCCTGTCACTGTAAACTGGCCTGTCAATCATCTTGTCACAGTCAATATCCTCCGCATTTAATTTAATTTAACTTCCTACCGTATTGGAGAGAAAAGAAATAGCTCGCTGATCTGCCAGTCGCGGGTCTTTCATGCGGAGAACTCTGCTCATATTGTCTGTGTAATGATGCATTTAAAAGTTAACGACCAAATGGATGTTTATAAAAGTTCACATTGCTGGTGCAGCTGAAATATAACACAGATAACAATAAATAAATATGTTTTATTAAGTTAAATGTTGATTATTAGTAACTCAAACCAATTTTTATAAACCGCTCTACCTAACTGTCGATCGCGCACATCTGCCACATTTGTAATTTATTTTAACGCGTTTTATTAGTGTTGGTAGTTCTCGACCGAATCCTTCGCCAAAGCGCAATGGATTGTGGGTAATTTTAGCCATTAAAGTGTGCACGGATCCACACTTCAAACATTTACCTGAAAAAGTAGACCATCCGGGGACTTTTGGCATACTCATTTCAACATACTATGCTTTGGGACACACGTATTCTAATCTCACATACTATTTAGATTGGATAGTATGAACATTGGGACGCAGGGCAAGTCTTTGCGGCCCTGTGAGCAACAGCTGTTCCTATCAAGGTTCCATGGTGTAATGGTTAGCACTCTGGACTCTGAATCCAGCGATACGAGGTCGAATGGCGGTGGGAGTTGTTTTGCCACCAATTTGCACAGGACACGCTCCGAAAAACATTTTGGCAGCAGTGAGCCCCAAAAGCGCAAGTAGGGAGCGTCGCTTCCTGGCGTCAACGTGCAGTCTGTCTCTTTAGGGAAGTGAGCGTAAAAAGGCAGGACCCAGCTTGGAGAATGCGGGCATCGGTCCCGCTACCTCTCGCATGCTAAGCGAGCGCTCTACCACTTGAGCTAATTCCCCTGGCTGACGCTGGGCGGGGTCCATCTCTCCCAAACACGCTTTCGAAGAGCGACCGCTATTATAACGGGCTTGATGAAAAGAGGCCATCTCTCCTCTGTGCTGGCACCTTTGCACTGGCCGCCATTTAGTTGTAGAATTAACCGAGAGATTGTGCTTTTGTTTTTGAGGCCCTTCTTGCTCTTGTTGCCCCAGTATATATGTGTTTGGATTCCTGTATTATGTAGGCTACCTTTGAATCACTCAGGTCGTGCGGCCAGCTTCTCCCCTCTGTTTCCCACACTGGCTTAAAGTCTAAGGGACATCTCCCTAAGATCCCGCTACATCAGCCGTTCTTAATCCTGGTCCTCAGACCCCCTCGCTCTGCACACTTTGTAGATTTGTCTTACCGCTTCAGGGCTTTGTTCCATTCGATTGTAATCGCCCTGCGAAGTGGACGTCACAGGAAATTCCGCCTTGATTCCACTTCGAAAGAAGTGTATATGCTCCATTCAAAGGGTATTAAAATGCGCGCTCCTGATGTTACTTCTATGCAAATCTCATGATTACGGTTAAATAACCCTTCACACTTCTGGAGTAAGTTTTGTCTGTGTGTGGAGACGCTGCAGACAGTGGTGTCACGCAAACCTGTGTTTTTAAGTGAAGTAAACTTCAGACGATTTCCTGTGTGCAGGGAGTAGAGAACAGTGAGCACTATCTAGGGAACATGTCAATCGGAACAAAGTTCACTCGTGGAGCTCTCTTCTAACGAGCTGATGATCTGAATCAGGTGTGTTAATCAAGAGAGACATGCAAAATATGCAGAGAAATCCCCTCTGTTTCCCACACTGGCTTAAAGTCTAAGGGACATCTGACCATTTCAGCTGTCCTCCCTAAGATCCCTCTACATGTTAGGTCCAGCCCCATTTTTAAATCCATTCAGAAGCCAACTTTCCTTCGTTTGCCTTTGACACTGTCTGGAGGTGTTTGATTACTTCCACGTTAGTTCATGGTCCTTCTTTGGTTGTTGCTGTAGTTGTTTTTTTTTTCTAAGCGAAGCACTTATGTGATTTTGCTCGTTGGTCTAGGGGTATGATTCTCGCTTTGGGTGCGAGAGGTCCCGGGTTCAAATCCCGGACGAGCCCATGATGAGGCTTAGTCCTGATGTCCTCTTGTCTCTTTAGGGTCACGAGCAATCAGAAAGTTTTTGGTCAATTGGGCAGAAGCTCAAGGAAAGCCGGGTCGGTTAGCTCAGCTGGTTAGAGCGTGGTGCTAATAACGCCAAGGTCGCGGGTTCGATCCCTGTACTGGCCAGCCTCTTTTGCTCTCTGGGAGCTCAGCTCTGCTCTTCTGGCAAAGTGACTGGTGGTCTCACGGAAACCCCCACTGGCTAAAGAGTGCGCAATTGTGGCCGAAATAGCTCAGTTGGGAGAGCGTTAGACTGAAAATCTAAAGGTCCCTGGTTCGATCCCGGGTTTCGGTAGATGTCCCCTGCCTTTTCCTTTTGTTCGAGGGGAACAGAGACCGAAATTCACTGGGATCCAACCCCACTGTCAAACTGCTTCCCCACAGCCACAGCGCTATCTGTCTCCCAGACTGCCACTAACGAAGCAGTGTTTGTTCCGTGATGTAATGGTCAGCACTCTGGGTGTTGAATCCCACGATCTGAGTTCAAATCTCAGTGGAACCCGTGTTCTTTCTTGCGGCAAAAAAAAGAAGAAAAAGCACAAGTTCGTTGGTGCTGCTGGCGAGCCTGTAAGTGATTTATGCTGCGTCCCAATGTGCCTACATATACTACGCCCTTAAAGTATGTACTCATTTTGGTGAAGAAAAAGTACACACTTTTGAGTGTGTAGTAGAAGAGTAGGCAAGCTTTAGGACATACTATCACGTCACACAACTGCGTCTTTAACGGACCGCTCTGTCGCATCTGGTACATGCACCCTGTCACTGTAAACTGGCCTGTCAATCATCTTGTCACAGTCAATATCCTCCGCATTTAATTTAATTTAACTTCCTACCGTATTGGAGAGAAAAGAAATAGCTCGCTGATCTGCCAGTCGCGGGTCTTTCATGCGGAGAACTCTGCTCATATTGTCTGTGTAATGATGCATTTAAAAGTTAACGACCAAATGGATGTTTATAAAAGTTCACATTGCTGGTGCAGCTGAAATATAACACAGATAACAATAAATAAATATGTTTTACTAAGTTAAATGTTGATTATTAGTAACTCAAACCAATTTTTATAAACCGCTCTACCTAACCGTCGATCGCGCACATCCGCCACATTTGTAATTTATTTTAACGCGTTTTATTAGTGTTGGTAGTTCTCGACCGAATCCTTCGCCAAAGCGCAATGGATTGTGGGTAATTTTAGCCATTAAAGTGTGCACGGATCCACACTTCAAACATTTACCTGAAAAAGTAGACCATCCGGGGACTTTTGGCATACTCATTTCAACATACTATGCTTTGGGACACACGTATTCTAATCTCACATACTATTTAGATTGGATAGTATGAACATTGGGACGCAGGGCAAGTCTTTGCGGCCCTGTGAGCAACAGCTGTTCCTATCAAGGTTCCATGGTGTAATGGTTAGCACTCTGGACTCTGAATCCAGCGATACGAGGTCAAATGGCGGTGGGAGTTGTTTTGCCACCAATTTGCACAGGACACGCTCCGAAAAACATTTTGGCAGCAGTGAGCCCCAAAAGCGCAAGTAGGGAGCGTCGCTTCCTGGCGTCAACGTGCAGTCTGTCTCTTTAGGGAAGTGCGCGTAAAAAGGCAGGACCCAGCTTGGAGAATGCGGGCATCGGTCCCGCTACCTCTCGCATGCTAAGCGAGCGCTCTACCACTTGAGCTAATTCCCCTGGCTGACGCTGGGCGGGGTCCATCTCTCCCAAACACGCTTTCGAAGAGCGACCGCTATTATAACGGGCTTGATGAAAAGAGGCCATCTCTCCTCTGTGCTGGCACCTTTGCACTGGCCGCCATTTAGTTGTAGAATTAACCGAGAGATTGTGCTTTTGTTTTTGAGGCCCTTCTTGCTCTTGTTGCCCCAGTATATATGTGTTTGGATTCCTGTATTATGTAGGCTACCTTTGAATCACTCAGGTCGTGCGGCCAGCTTCTCCCCTCTGTTTCCCACACTGGCTTAAAGTCTAAGGGACATCTCCCTAAGATCCCGCTACATCAGCCGTTCTTAATCCTGGTCCTCGAGACCCCCTCGCTCTGCACACTTTGTAGATTTGTCTTACCGCTTCAGGGCTTTGTTCCATTCGATTGTAATCGCCCTGCGAAGTGGACGTCACAGGAAATTCCGCCTTGATTCCACTTCGAAAGAAGTGTATATGCTCCATTCAAAGGGTATTAAAATGCGCGCTCCTGATGTTACTTCTATGCAAATCTCATGATTACGGTTAAATAACCCTTCACACTTCTGGAGTAAGTTTTGTCTGTGTGTGGAGACGCTGCAGACAGTGGTGTCACGCAAACCTGTGTTTTTAAGTGAAGTAAACTTCAGACGATTTCCTGTGTGCAGGGAGTAGAGAACAGTGAGCACTATCTAGGGAACATGTCAATCGGAACAAAGTTCACTCGTGGAGCTCTCTTCTAACGAGCTGATGATCTGAATCAGGTGTGTTAATCAAGAGAGACATGCAAAATTTGCAGTGAAATCCCCTCTGTTTCCCACACTGGCTTAAAGTCTAAGGGACATCTGACCATTTCAGCTGTCCTCCCTAAGATCCCTCTACATGTTAGGTCCAGCCCCATTTTTAAATCCATTCAGAAGCCAACTTTCCTTCGTTTGCCTTTGACACTGTCTGGAGGTGTTTGATTACTTCCACGTTAGTTCATGGTCCTTCTTTGGTTGTTGCTGTAGTTGTTTTTTTTTTTCTAAGCGAAGCACTTATGCGGTTTGGCTCGTTGGTCTAGGGGTATGTTTCTCGCTTTGGGTGCGAGAGGTCCCGGGTTCAAATCCCGGACGAGCCCATGATGAGGCTTAGTCCTGATGTCCTCTTGTCTCTTTAGGGTCACGAGCAATCAGAAAGTTTTTGGTCAATTGGGCAGAAACTCAAGGAAAGCCGGGCCGGTTAGCTCAGCTGGTTAGAGCGTGGTGCTAATAACGCCAAGGTCGCGGGTTCGATCCCCGTACTGGCCAGCCTCTTTTGCTCTCTGGGAGCTCAGCTCTGCTCTTCTGGCAAAGTGACTGGTGGTCTCACGGAAACCCCCATTGGCTAAACATATTTATTTATTGTTATCTGTGTTATATTTCATCTGCACCAGCAATGTGAACTTTTATAAACATCCATTTGGTCGTTAACTTTTAAATGCATCATTACACAGACAATATGAGCAGAGTTCTCCGCATGAAAGACCCGCGACTGGCAGATCAGCGAGCTATTTCTTTTCTCTCCAATACGGTAGGAAGTTAAATTAAATTAAATGCGGAGGATATTGACTGTGACAAGATGATTGACAGGCCAGTTTACAGTGACAGGGTGCATGTACCAGATGCGACAGAGCGGTCCGTTAAAGACGCAGTTGTGTGACGTGATAGTATGTCCTAAAGCTTGCCTACTCTTCTACTACACACTCAAAAGTGTGTACTTTTTCTTCACCAAAATGAGTACATACTTTAAGGGCGTAGTATATGTAGGCACATTGGGACGCAGCATAAATCACTTACAGGCTCGCCAGCAGCACCAACGAACTTGTGCTTTTTCTTCTTTTTTTGCCGCAAGAAAGAACATGTGTTCCACTGAGACTTAAACTCAGATCGTGGGATTCAACGCCCAGAGTGCTGACCATTACATCACGGAACCAACACTGCTTCGTTAGCGGCCGTCTGGGAGACAGATAGCGCTGTGGCTGTGGGGAAGCAGTTTGACAGTGGGGTTGGATCCCAGTGAATTTCGGTCTCTGTTCCCCTCGAACAAAAGGAAGAGGCAGAGGACATCTGCCGAGACCCGGGATCGAACCAGGGACCTTTAGATCTTCAGTCTAACACTCTCCCAACTGAGCTATTTCAGCGACAATTGAATACTCTTTAAATTTGAAATACAGCTGTATACAAAATTGAATACAGAATTATGGCACATCAAGCCTCGAGCAGGATGCATTCTTTGAGTGCACTTCTTCAAAACCTTAAGGATGTCCAAAGGTTTCAGAGTATTTATTTGCGTTTCCGAACTTACCCATTGTTAAACAATCACCGGATAACTTTTTCACACCGCTTGCTTTACTCGCTCACTCTTTAGCTCCTCCTGAGCAGACAGGATGGAGGAAATTCATTGTTCTAATGATTAGAGGAACCGTTTCCTTACTGAATCTGTGTGCATGCTTCATGTCTGTGGGCATCATTACTTCATACTGAATTCATCACACCTAATTTTCCTTACTCCATTCCATCTAATCATCAATAAAGTGTACACTGTGTTTTTTACTTCTTAACACTAGTACCATTTTCTTCACTAATTATTAATACTTGTCCAAAATTCCTGCTTCGCAGGCTGTTTGTGGGCTGAATTTATGGCATATTATGATCAAATGCAGCAGTCATCCTTATATTGTTTTTGTTACTGTTCACTCAGAGGCCTGTGCCGGTCCATCTCCATCAGCGGGAACAGCAAAAACACCAGATCCTCCACATCATCAGCCACCAGCTGAGCTTCCAAGTCACTGGAAAGATCATCTCCCACCTTTCCAGCATGAGTGGATCAGGAACACTCTATTTAAGGCCAACCCACGAACCGGCAAGCCAGAACTAGTGTCCCAGCTGAAGCTTTGGTGGTATCCTCCTCAGCCCCCTTTAATTCATACGCAGCCACCCGCCTCACCTGACCTCTTCTTCTGTCGGCCCCTTTTCTTGTGGATGCCACTGAAGATGTGGTTGTTTCCTCTTGCCTGTGTTCGCCCCGACTGTGGTAAACACAGACTAACAGCGGCAGGACTTTACCGCACAGTGCGCAAGGTGACAACCGGGTGCTGAGGATGATGAGGGAGAGGACACTGGGTAACAGTGTGACTCAGCTTTACAAGAAACTGATGGAACAGCACAGTGAGGCTTGGACACAGCGTGTTCTGCAGTACCTGACTGCCTGTGAACCATTCACAAGGTCCTCCCTTGTGCAGCCTCCTGTGTTTGCTGAGCCTCCCCTTTTACCTGCCCTACCTAAACCTAAGTGGCTGTTAGCCGTGTATGCCAGGGATGTTCTGGGGCGACTGCACGAGGTCAAGGCAAAAATCACATCTGTCTTCGGCTGTGTTCTCAAAATGGACTCCACAAAAAAGGTATTTTTTTCAGCCCTTTTTATATCCAGAAATTTGGCAGATATGGATATGTGTGCATACATAATGAACACAGTATTTGACCCTTTTATTTTTCAAATAGGTCACAAAGAAGCTTGCCGGTGCTGCATCAGGAACAGCTGCCTGGTGTACAAATGTGGGAAACGAACACGGCCAGGTCCTTGTCTCTGTGCTGACAGCCGCCGAGGGACATGGACTGGACGCCATGGCAGCTGGCCTGATGAAACGCTACCGGGAGGCAGGAGAGGCGGCCCCAAAGGTGATGTACGTGGACAGAGATTGCTGCAGTCAGCACAGCCAGTCTCGGGTGAAGATCATGTTTCCGGAGTGGGATGAGCTTGAAGTGCTCCTCGACATCTGGCATTTCATGCGGCGATTTGCTGCAGGTGTCACGACAGAGGCTCATCCGCTCTACGGGATCTTCATGGCACGTCTGTCCGCGTGCATCTTTCAGTGGGATCCAGATGATGTGGCTGCTCTTCGCCGTGCAAAGGAGGGTGAGCTGGCGGCAAAGAAGGCTGGCCACATCTCAGAAAGGGCGGTCAGTGCTCGCATTACCCGGAGGGAGTTGGCACTGCACTGCCGGAGGAGGACCAGGGGGGTGGAGGAGACCACCAGATTGATCGGATCACTGATCGATCTGTTTGACAGTACGGCTGGAAAGGACACTCTGGGAGTTCCTCTGCTAGACCAGGAACGGATCCAGCAGATATGGAGAGAACAGCGGAAGCACGTACCGTGTATCCAAGACCCAGAGCACTTTCCGCTCTACTTGAAGACGGGGACACTGAAGAAAGGTGGTGTGGAGCTGTGCTGCTACAGGTGTGCCCGTGGCTCTACCTCCTTGGAGTCCTTCCACCTCCACCTGAACCGTTTTATTCCAGGTATTACATACATATAGATTACTAATTTTTCTGTAAAAAATATAAGCACTGTAACTGCTTCCATTACGTTAAAGTAATGTCACATTAATAAATGTCACACTCTACAGTAATATTACAGTTCTTTTCTGATGTCATAAGCATCGACAAAGTCACTAGTAATTCTAGTTATAATGACAATCATTTTAAGACATGTAATAGACAATTACATTACTCTATTACATGTAACCAGTTACTTCATAGCACCTCAAGTGTAGTACATATCTTGTACATTTTTTTTTTTTTTAATTTCTTTTTTTATTTTTTGTTTCTTTTTTTTTTTTTTTTTTTTATTAACTTTTAGGAACCAGTGCCAGTGATGCGCATTTTCAGGCCTATCTCCTTGAGGGCTTGATGCGTTGGAATGATGACCGAATGGAAGACGCCATAAAAGGAGCATCCTCTATCCGGTCATACGGCAGCGCCATGAGAGAGGCTGTGGACCAGCTTAGCCGAACAGTCTTTGGGAAGCCCTGGGATGAGCGCTATCGCCCTCCGGGAGCGTATACAGGCAAGAAATTCATTCATTTGTTCTTTTGTAATATTCTACTAGGTTATCTATTTAGCCTTATCTATTTAGACATAAAAATACCCAGATGATGTGTCATTAGTAATCCTTTGAAATAATCAATAATTATTTTTTAAATATTTTTGGGAAAAATGAGTGAAAAATTGTGTTTTATGGTCGGTCACAATTGTGACCGGTGGGATAATGTGTGTACTGCATTAACATATTTCTACAGTCATAAAAATTGTTATATATATCTCAGCCCAGCTATATTATAATAATAATAATAATAATAATATCCAGCTGGTTTATCTGAGTTCTATCTAATGGTCACAGTTCTTTGTTAATCCACACACTCAGCAGACAGTTTTATTTATTTAACGGTTCTGCTAGTGGTGACGAGTTTACACAATTTACAGAATTTATTGTTTGATGAGCATGTGCTCACTACATTTCAGGAAAATGTACCATATTTAAGTGTTGAATGAGGGATTGACAGTCTAAAGTTTCACCAGTGAAATACTGACCAAAAATAAACATTGATTCAATATTTGTCTTTTCAACACTGAAAAGCATTGAATTTTCAACCTCAACCAAAATGATGATTCTGATGGAATTTCAACATTGAATCAATGTCACCTTGCTATCTGGGATGTCATCTGCTGGTGTTGGTCCATTGTGTTTTTTGAAAACCAAAGTCACTGCACCCGTTTACCAAGAAATTTTGGAGCACTTCATGCTTCCTTCTGTTGTCCAGCTTTTTAAAGATGCTGATTTCATTTTCCAGCAGGATTTGGCACCTGCCCACACTGCCAAAAGCACCAAAAGTTGGTTAAATGACCATGGTGTTGGTGTGCTTGACTGGCCAGCAAACTCACCAGACCTGAACCCCATAGAGAATCTATGGGGTATAGTCAAGAGGAAAATGAGAAACGAGACCAAAAAATGCAGATGAGCTGAAGGCCACTGTCAAAGAAACCTGGGCTTCCATACCACCTCAGCAGTGCCACAAACTGATCACCTCCATGCCACACCGAATTGAGGCAGTAATTAAAGCAAAAGGAGCCCCTATCAAGTATTGAGTACATATACAGTAAATGAACATACTTTCCAGAAGGCCAACAATTCACTAAAAATGTTTTTTATTGGTCTTATGAAGTATTCTAATTTGTTGAGATAGTGAATTGGTGGGTTTTTGTTAAATGTGAGCCAAAATCATCACAATTAAAAGAACCAAAGACTTAAACTACTTCAGTCTGTGTGCACTGAATTTATTTAATCCATGAGTTTCACAATTTGAGTTGAATTACTGAAATAAATAAACTTTTCCAAGACATTCTAATTTATTGAGATGTCTTGACTGTGTTTAATTCTCTCCTCCTCTCACTGCAGCCGCCTACTCTCGCCTACATTTCAGGCGAGGCGCATCTCAAACAAGCTTCGTATGGAGCCTCTGTGTCGTATGTCACATCATATTTAGAGTTCTCAAATTTTATTTATTTATTTATTTTTTATTTTTTTGGATAAAATATTACAAAAAAATATTTTATTGCTTTGCAGGAATTCTCGGAGCATCATTATGGTAACGTTAGGTCAACCTAGCCAGCTGGAAATGTTTTATATGACAGCAGTTTTTCATAAAGTAAGTCACATTCTCATAAAGTTACAAGTGGATGTTGTGCCAAAATCGGTGACCTAGCGAAAACTTTGACGGGTACAGAAAGAAGAGCCAAAATATAAAGTTAATAACTTTGAGTTATTATGAAATGGAGTAACATATTTTGATAGCTATGAATGTTGACTTGTCCGATTCAGTGAGCCCTATTCAGTGGGAAATTAGGCTACAGTAAAGCATAAAGATAAGCCTACTAAAGATATTCCACACTAGTTGTGGCTTGTTCTGTGCATGCTTTCATTTTCTGTTAACAAACTAGCCTAGAAAACAGCAAGAGCTACTATCTCAGGACATAACCATACTTAGTACATGTGCAGACAGCAACAGCTGCCTTAATGTTTTATTTCTTCTCTGTACAAGTATTTTTATGAGTAACATTTGCTGAACAACGCCCTCTGGTCAAGAAGAAGAAGAAGAAGAAGAAGAAGTAGTTTAACTAGTTTTCAGTCACTGAGTTCTGAAGCACAGGTCTGAACAGGCTCACTAAAATTATTTTGTATGTAAGAAGTATTTTGCAGAAATCTCCCCCAAAACTGGAAAAGGTTAAAGCAGCTCAAGTTGGAGAGAGTTGACACGAGGAGCCTGTTTCTTCCCTAGTGAGACTTTTTCTGTTGAGTCTAGTTTTGATTTTGATGACTGAGTGACATATTTTCAACATCGTCTGTCGTCAGGTCTCGACTTCATTTCATTTAAATTCATAAGTAATTTGACGATGGCTAAAAGCTGTTAGGTGTTTTAGATGTTGTAAGTAGTCCCTATCCTATGGCAAATGTCATCGTGATTTATGGCTTTGACCTTTCGTGACCTCATAATATTATTATTAATAATAATAATAATAATATCCATATGTGACCTTTGATCTCATAACGAGTTTCAGATGCGGAAATCGGGCAAGCGTGAAACTCCCATGTCATCCGGGGACGAGATATATTGTCATCCGGTGGAAAAGCAATGTTTTTGAAGATTTTTATGGTGCGTTTTTGAATTTTCCTCACAGGAGCATCTGTGGCGCGCGCCCCCCTCCCATCTGAGGTGCGAGTGTCAGGTTGCGTTACAAGGCGCGCTCCCTTTCTCTCTCCCCCTCTCTCCCTCTCTGTCTGTATGGGATCCGTGAGAAAAACAATAATGATCAAGCAATATTAAAAAAGTAAAGGAAATTAAGAGATCAGTTTTAAGACACACAGCTGCGCTCGCACATATATTCTGTGGATTGTATAAAAAGAATTTAAACAAAATAGGTAACATGACTATCAATGAGAAGGGGTAAAAAATGTTTAGCATAACGGATAAAATGGTTAAAAAATATAAATTGACTTGCATTCTTCGCGGGGAATAGAGAATACGCGTCTTCGTGCTATTCCAGTTGGTCTCAAATGAAAAGTTTACAAAATGGTCATGTTTAAATTATTTCTCCCTCTCTCTCTCTAAGCACTTTTTCGCACTAAGAGATGTGATGTGTGAAAGGACGGAGTCCTCCCGCTCCGGACATTTCGGTCCGTTGTGTGAGAGAAGACTGATAAACTTTGCAAACATTTTAAATGAGATCTATAACCTTACTTTAATGTTTAAATAAACAGAATCCCTATACACCCGCCGTCCGGTGATTCTTGTTTTAACTTATTTCACATCAAACCATTGTTTAAAAGTTTCTTATTTTATTCATCATCTTCAAAATTGTATTCCACCACACACACGGTGTGACGAAACATGCAGAGGTTTTCTTTATGTTTTTAGAAATAAATTGAGTAACATTTCACCAACGATACAGCAGGACAATGGTTCAGTGGTTAATGCGGTCATGAAGCGGTGCAGAAGATCGTTTTGATCATGTATCGAACCCCAGTCCGGACTTCAAAATATTTTTAATTATATAGTTAAAATTGCCTCTATTTTAAATAATACTCAGCCTTTACTCTTTGAATTTAATGCTGGGTGTGTTTATTTCACAGACTTTCAGGTTCTGTTTATGTTTACCCATGTGCTAGTAATTTGGAAATTGATGATCTTTTTTCAGTTACAGAAGCTCTCTCACTCTCTCTCTCCCTCTCTGTCTCTCTGTCTCTCTGTCTCTCTCTCTCTCTGTCACACACACACACACACACACACACACACACACACACACACGCTCGCGCACACACACGTTTGCTTAGACATCTAAAATGGTGATATTACACAGAATCCTGATGTTTTTATCTACAGATACATGTTACAACCCATCACAGAAGGCTTTACATCTTAGAAAATAAATAATAATTCATGCGCTTTATAAGTAATTTACTCATGGGCTCAATAAAATGTTCCCTCTCTCTCTGAGAGGACGCTTGCCCCCACACCGTAGGTTAAACAAGCACACAGACACACATTCAATCGTCAGAGTCTTATTCTCGTCTTTTAAACGAATTGAATATAAATAAATGATGCGATCACACATGATATAAAACAAAGCAAAACACTGACACTAGTTTTAGGTAACAAAAATTTTGTAATGAGGAACCAGCAACGTCGAAATAAGTAAAGGGGGAAAAATAAATATTTTAACAGGGAAACGGTGAGGGATATTGTGGGCCCAACATGTCCGGGCAAGCCATTGTCATGTTTGAAGGCCATAAACATTATTTATCAATGTTTTATGGCCATAGACATATTTAAATTCAATTCACGTTTATTTGTATAACTTTATCACAAAACAAATTGTTGCAAAGCAGTTTCACAGAAAAGTAAAGTTTCTACATCATATTTACAAACTTTTAAACTCATATTTACATTATTTTAATGAATTTTATACTGTATCATCCCCCTAAACCTACCCATCACAGTAAACTTTCTACATTTTATATTTTCATAGACATCATTTCATATAATGTAAAAAGCTGTTATGATCACGGGACAATTATTTGGAGTATTACTACACATCAGGTTTGTGACCCCTAAACCTCCCCATCACAGTAAATTTTCTACAATTTTTTAATATATATTTTCACGAACATCATTTAGTATATTTCAAAAAGCAGTTATGCTCAGGTCAAACATTTGAAGTATTACTACGCATTTGGTTTGTGGGGACACTCCATAGACATAATGATTTTTTAAATGTATTTATTTATTTATTTACTGTACAAACTGCACACCTACCCAGCACACAAAAATTTCTGCCTATACATCCATTTTTGATAAAATATTGATTGCAAGCTATCTTAATTACGAGGACTCAAGAAATGGCATCATAAACCACATTTGCATTGTTATATCAGTGTAATACCCATGCCATTATACAAATTTGTGTTCTGATAAATCATATAAACAATCACACGCAAACATTTCAAGCTAAAGAGAGACTTATTTCTATTTTAAAGAATATGGAAATATATCATTATATGCCAGCATGTTACTACCATGTTACTAAAGCAAATCATTCATCATTCATTTTAATCAAGTATTCAACATTTAAGTTTATTGAACTTATAAAACACATCATAGTAACAAACACGTTACTAAAGCAAAGTAAATCATTTATCATACATTTTAATCATATATTTCAACAATTAAGTTCACTGAACTTATAAAACACATAACACGCTTACATTTTTAAATTAAATATTGTTTTTAAGCAATCTGAATTATGACGACTCAAGCAATTTCATCATAAACCACATCTACATTGTTATATCAGTGTAATACCTATGTCACTATACAAATTCGTGTTCTGATAAATCATATAAACAAGCACGCACATACATAAACATTTCAAGCTAAAGAGAGACTTATCTCTATTTTAAAGAATATGGTAATAAATAATTATATATGCCATAGTAACAAACATGTTACTAAAGCAAAACATTTATCATACATTTAAACATGTATTCAACAATTATTTATTGACCTTATAAAACACATCATTCTTTTCTTTTAGAGAAGATGGTAGCAAATAAAACTGTGATTATATATATAACACGCTGTATAAAATAAATATCTACTATAGTTTTAGATGACAATATAAAAACGCCTTACACTTTTCAGAGTGCTTAGAGGTATGCTGGATCTTTATGCAATGATGTCACGAATGAAATGTTTCCAATAAAATAAATAAATAAATAATAAAATAAAAATGTTTAAGTTATAAACATTATTAAATATAAACAAAACTCGCAGATCCTCTTTGTGGTAATCTCCAATGTGAAATGGATTGAATGCTTCAAGACCCATTCAGAGACAGGGAGGAGTCTCTGCGGTCCATAACAGCTCATGTGGCAAGTCTGCTACCCTTTTCCAGAGTGAGCGTCTTCATCTTATAAATGCAATTAATAATGCATTAATAATCTTAAGAGTGTAAATAAGATCTTTCAAAAGATTGTGTAGATGAAATCTTAAAGGCTTTAAATAAAATATTTTACTTATCTGTTTGCAAATTTAACCTAAATTATGATTTATATTCGGCAGTACCTGTTCAAATCTTAGTTTATTATTTTAAAGGAAACGTGTACTTAGTTTATTTTATCAGCCTTTTCTGAACCAAACTTTATCAGCAGAGTGAAACATACCCTTAGCTGAAAATATACTATTGATTGTCTACTGAAATGTAGACAGACCATATGACGATGTAACATCTTGCCTGATGGTCACGTGATCAGTCTTTGAAGAGCGAGTTTATGGCTTTTGCAGGCACCAACCCTTTTACCCATAACGTTACGGCTCATTTAAAATGTTTAAGTCAGCTACAGACATGTGAAAAGCCTTTCCAAAAACATCCATGTCACATTCTTTGGAGTCGTAAACTACGCTTGAATAAAACATAACATGTGAGGAACATCTATGTGCATCAATGGGTCTCCTGAGAATATTTAATTGCGCTTAAAAAGCGCAGAACAAGCTAAACGAAAAAGATGCCCGGAGGTAGAAAATACCTATGTTGTTAAAACCTATATACAATATGTATTAAACATATGCTTTTGTTGTTAAGACTGCTTATTAATAGTGGTAATACTTTAGTTAAGTTTTAAGGGTTCACAAGTCTCAAAGATCTATATTAATTTTATTTATTTATTTATTTATTACTTTTATTATTTTTACAAAGATTTCAATTCAATTCCTAGTAAATATGAGGCCAAAACTTGATATCACAAAAGAAATCATGTTGTCAAATGTTTTTAAAAATAGGGAATGCCAACTCCAAACAGGTCCACACACACACACACACACACACACACAGAGAGAGAGACAGACTGACAGAGGCACCATTCAGGAAGGTCAGCAGTTCAGGTAGGCATATGTAAGCTTTCAAACTTTTTTTTTTTTCCACCCCAAAATCAAGTATTGTGCTTTTGAATAAGACTGATTGTTTTAAAGCATAAACTTCCTTTAAAGCTTGAATAAAAGGTTACCAAATGTAGTTTCGTATCCGTTGTGTTCTAACAAAGTCATTAATCGGTTCTCTTTTGCTTTATACGATTTACTTTTATTACTTCTACAAAGGATAATGCTACTTTTATAAGTCTGATAAATATGTGATGAATGCACGATGAAACGAGAATCGGGGCTGCCAATTAAGTTTGATGCGGTGTTTTTAAGTAAGGGATTTTATATATGTATTTATTTTATTTTTATTATTATTTTTGTACAAGTACCATGGTTTCGTGTCTTTCTAATACTTTTTCTAATGCATCAGAATGTGGATGTTTTTTTTTTTGTTTGTTTTTTTTCACCATCCAACATGAAATTAAGGAGATGTATCAGCAGAGCTTGTTTCAACTGTTTATTATTATTATTATTATTATTATTATTATTATCAATATTAGTGTGTACTTGCATAGACATAGAGTAGATATAGAATAATCCTTATTGTCCATGCGGTATTTCTTTTTAGCACAATTATCCATTCCCATATCCATACGATGAACCGTCAACATGAAAAATAAGTTGCTGTTTTACACTTACAACCGAAACATATCTAACCATTGCTCTGAAAGCCGCACATTCGGTAAAGTTGATGTTGTATGCCCTCTTGAAAAGGCTACAGACACAAAAAATGAGGAATTTTTTTTGCGTACACTATGTAACTCAAGAGACACAGTTTCTAAGAAAATTACCATACCAATACAGAAAATTTCGCTTGGGATATTTGGTTATATTTTTGTAAACGTTGTTTTAAATTACTTTTTTCCTTAAGCCGCTACATCAAGACCTCTTATTCATATAGCTGATGACGATGTTCACATTTTATTTGTAGTACTAATTTCTTTCAACGTTTCTGCCTGACATTAAAATGTAGGCCTGCCTGTACTTCACATCGGTGAGCACTACCAAGCATCTACCGAGTGCCCAGATTTTTCTGTTTTGTCCACATTTGGGAGATTTGGTAGATGGACTACGTGATCACAATTAAGAACCATTATACTACATCCCCTTGAAAAGGTTACAAGACGTAGTGTTTTATGCAGGGAACATGTTGATTTTTGATGGCCTACCCCAATAGCCGATACCGCTCTATACTTTTTTCATTGTTTGTTTTTAGATGAAGACTATTCTCAGAGTTTGGTCAATCGTGCAGCGAGTGTTTGCAGGAAAACATGAACAAATACAGTATAAGATAATTAAATGAAAGTCAAGAGAGTGTTTAAACTGAGATTGTACTTTAGAGCTTTTTCTGGTCCGTCTACAAAGCGGTCGCGAGGCACAAGGCCTCAATCTTACTATTTCACCGTTACATCTACTTCATTTAGAGCACATAAAGTTACGCATTACAAGTTGAAGATGACGTGGAAACGCTATATTCTTTGTACGCGTCTCCAAACATGACTTTAAATAAATCACTGTTGTTTTAAGCGAAAGCGATGATTCAGTCCGTTTTATTCAGTCGTTGTGTTTTAGGAGTCCGCCTTTCAGTTTTTTACAACCGCAGCTGAGCGTTGTCATGTCTGTTCTTCTTCTTTAAGAAAACATGCGGTCGGCAGTTTTTAACACGTGTTAACTCTCTTAATTTTTCACAATTGCAAATGTTTGTTTAGCTTAAATATTAGTATTTAGTCGGTTACAAAAGTGTCAGGCATGATGCTTACATGTATTTTTAAATAATTACGATAAAGTTACAGGTTTCTCGGACGAACGCTTGACAGAGCGTTACTCAATCAGTCCTCTGCGTCGTCTTTTAATAAAATATTCCATTGAATGTCACTAAGACAAATTCTGTCTTACAATAAGAACAATACGGTCTAACAACACAAACGCAAATGCTTGTTCTAACTCTTTCACACACCAGACTGGTCCCTGGTAAGTACGCCTAAAATTGATAGATATCTTGACTTTATCCGTGTGTTTAACGGCGCTAGGCCTTGCCACACCGTCGTTAGATATAAACCGCAAAGTTTTTCATAGGGTTACGCTTTGAAACCAGAACAATTCCATGACTTTGCGCGTTCTTTCTGTTTGAATTTGTTTACCGCAGTTTCACCGCTCTTGTTGTATTTTCCCATCTAACGGTAATTGTTAGGCCTTACGCTTTACAAACTAGTTTTTGCTGTCGTGTTAGCGGGCTCTTCGTCCATATTTCTGCGAATTTGCTTGATTTAATAAAATATCGCTTTAACCCGTCCTCTTCATTCGAGACATTTACGTTATATTATTAACACTATCCTAGTTTATATAAGATACGAGACCATTTCTCGATCGTTATTTCCGTCTTTTCTTTTTAGAAAATTGATTTGAAAAATACATTTGTAAAATTGATCATTTGTAAGTCGCTTCGGATAAAAGCGTATACAGAATCATTAAAATAAAAAATTGAACTTGGAGAAAAGTATAACGAGTGGTTTTATTTTTAACAGCATATTGTTGAATATACAATAAAGTAGTGAAGAAAACGATCAAATTGCCGTTACAAACAAACAATAGTAACGGCATTACAGGCAGTCTAGCCAGAAAATAAAATTTCTGCAACCCAACATGTTTCGGGCTAATATAAAATCAACCAACGATCCGACAATTTCACATACCATGGATTCATAATTTTTTGAGATCAGCGACGTACATAAATCTGTTACATACGTACACAGACAAAGAACCTCTTTAATGTCCATCTCATCCTCACATTCAGACATAACATCCAGAATTTTTCTGGTGGTTATGCAAATTGAGTCTCTGCCGATAATAAACATGCTCGTCAAATCAGGCCATGAATCGGTGAGAACTCTTACAATTTTCATTTCGTTCTTGAGATTTTTGACACGCTTGGTATCCCCCGTAGAATCATGATTCGGATCGCACGCGTGATCGATGACCGTGGTCATCAGACCGATCATTTGTCCTCGGTAATGCGGTTTAAACGTAGAGTCTATAACGCCTTTTACAGGACATGCTTTTCCCGCGCCGCAGTCGCACTCCGGTTGCTCATCAGCAGCGGCTCCAGAGTCACGCTCCGTCAGCTTTTGCGCTGCGTCAGACATCCTTTTCAGGCTTATGGGTAGTTCCTCCTAATCGATATAGAGCGTTGTCGCCGTTTCCTAGAATGTGGATCGTCTGTTTTAATCCGCGACGGTCCAGTGGAATTTCAGTTTCCGGTTTATGGTTCAGATCATAAACCGGAAACAGGCTCAGACACTTTGGATTGTTGAAGCTGATTCTGTCGGTCCATTTAGATCTAGGAAAGTCCTTCACAGATCTAGGAAAGTACGCGATAACTGCAGAGTTTATCCGGAACAGCAGCTCTTTGCTCACAGGGGATGTAGCGTAGGGGATGTTAATATTTAAATTGTTGAGGTCTTGTTTCCACGTGTCGGCTGTTGGTTGGGTGTTGAGATGGGGGTGTTGCACTCAAAAGCGGTAAAGGTGGGTCTGCGGAGTGTGGTTTGATCAAAGAGAAATAGTTCTCACAGAAAGTAACGGTATTGTATGGTAGATCGGGAAACTCGTTGTACACAGACCGATCATTTAACTTGACCGAAACAGTTCGTCTATCGTTGGAAAAATGGTGTTTAACAGAGGCGCGTCACTCCGATCGAAATATAGATTCGTTTTGCAGCACCCGAAAGGGTTGTCCTCGGGAATAGGAAAGTCACGGTCATACTCAGAGTCAGATTCATCAGAGTCAGTCTCATCAGAGTCTGACTCGTCGCTGCTTTGAGACAAAAAGTTTTTTTCAGATTCCTCGTGACGTTTATTTACCATCATGAGATAACTTTGGTCATGATGCGTTTTGTTCCAACAGGATGTAATGCACATGTAGGCCGTCCGCGTTGTCACCCGATATCTCATCCCCGGCGAAACAGCATCCCACTGGAAAATGTACCTGATTTTACCGCCAAAATGAAATTCTCTCCAAATTTGATTGTAGAAGTACGTCCAGTCTATGGCGGTCAAAAGCAGGTAGGCGCATTCGGATGTATAGTCTTCGTAAGAATCCAAAACGTAGAGTTTCACAGTCTGCAATGTCGTGTCAAACACAAATCTACCCACACGACCATCAGACACTGGGAAATCTCGTTTCACAAAATCTTCATCTTCACGGTCAATCTTCGTCAGACGGAGTGCATTTCCGTCCGTTTCAACAGAACTTCTTGGGCGGTGTTACCGACATCGCTCTTCTTTCAGGAGTGAATGGAGCAGAGGAGGCTGTTGTAACGATGTAGAAAACAATGCAGAAACCTTATTTAAATAACAAATTCTGAATGTAGGCGGGCCAAACAACCGAGGAAAGTAACGCCTTCAACGGCGTGCGCTTTAACGCATGATATTATCTCTTAAATTATTAGATCATTTATAATAATACTAGTTTGTGAGAACCTCTGATAGTTTTTAATTTTTCAAATCAATTTTCTAAAAAGAAAAGACGGAAATAACGATCGAGAAACGGTCTCGTATCTTATATAAACTAGGATAGTGTTAATAATATAACGTAAATGTCTCGAATGAAGAGGACGGGTTAAAGCGATATTTTATTAAATCAAGCAAATTCGCAGAAATATGGACGAAGAGCCTGCTAACACGACAGCAAAAACTAGTTTGTAAAGCGTAAGGCCTAACAATTACCGTTAGATGGGAAAATACAACAAGAGCGGTGAAACTGCGGTAAACAAATTCAAACAGAAAGAACGCGCAAAGTCATGGAATTGTTCTGGTTTCAAAGCGTAACCCTATGAAAAACTTTGCGGTTTATATCTAACGACGGTGTGGCAAGGCCTAGCGCCGTTAAACACACGGATAAAGTCAAGATATCTATCAATTTTAGGCGTACTTACCAGGGACCAGTCTGGTGTGTGAAAGAGTTAGAACAAGCATTTGCGTTTGTGTTGTTAGACCGTATTGTTCTTATTGTAAGACAGAATTTGTCTTAGTGACATTCAATGGAATATTTTATTAAAAGACGACGCAGAGGACTGATTGAGTAACGCTCTGTCAAGCGTTCGTCCGAGAAACCTGTAACTTTATCGTAATTATTTAAAAATACATGTAAGCATCATGCCTGACACTTTTGTAACCGACTAAATACTAATATTTAAGCTAAACAAACATTTGCAATTGTGAAAAATTAAGAGAGTTAACACGTGTTAAAAACTGCCGACCGCATGTTTTCTTAAAGAAGAAGAACAGACATGACAACGCTCAGCTGCGGTTGTAAAAAACTGAAAGGCGGACTCCTAAAACACAACGACTGAATAAAACGGACTGAATCATCGCTTTCGATGATTCGCCATCGCTTAAAACAACAGTGATTTATTTAAAGTCATGTTTGGAGACGCGTACAAAGAATATAGCGTTTCCACGTCATCTTCAACTTGTAATGCGTAACTTTATGTGCTCTAAATGAAGTAGATGTAACGGTGAAATAGTAAGATTGAGGCCTTGTGCCTCGCGACCGCTTTGTAGACGGACCAGAAAAAGCTCTAAAGTACAATCTCAGTTTAAACACTCTCTTGACTTTCATTTAATTATCTTATACTGTATTTGTTCATGTTTTCCTGCAAACACTCGCTGCACGATTGACCAAACTCTGAGAATAGTCTTCATCTAAAAACAAACAATGAAAAAAGTATAGAGCGGTATCGGCTATTGGGGTAGGCCATCAAAAATCAACATGTTCCCTGCATAAAACACTACGTCTTGTAACCTTTTCAAGGGGATGTAGTATAATGGTTCTTAATTGTGATCACGTAGTCCATCTACCAAATCTCCCAAATGTGGACAAAACAGAAAAATCTGGGCACTCGGTAGATGCTCGGTAGTGCTCACCGATGTGAAGTACAGGCAGGCCTACATTTTAATGTCAGGCAGAAACGTTGAAAGAAATTAGTACTACAAATAAAATGTGAACATCGTCATCAGCTATATGAATAAGAGGTCTTGATGTAGCGGCTTAAGGAAAAAAGTAATTTAAAACAACGTTTACAAAAATATAACCAAATATCCCAAGCGAAATTTTCTGTATTGGTATGGTAATTTTCTTAGAAACTGTGTCTCTTGAGTTACATAGTGTACGCAAAAAAAATTCCTCATTTTTTGTGTCTGTAGCCTTTTCAAGAGGGCATACAACATCAACTTTACCGAATGTGCGGCTTTCAGAGCAATGGTTAGATATGTTTCGGTTGTAAGTGTAAAACAGCAACTTATTTTTCATGTTGACGGTTCATCGTATGGATATGGGGATGGATAATTGTGCTAAAAAGAAATACCGCATGGACAATAAGGATTATTCTATATCTACTCTATGTCTATGCAAGTACACACTAATATTGATAATAATAATAATAATAATAATAATAATAAACAGTTGAAACAAGCTCTGCTGATACATCTCCTTAATTTCATGTTGGATGGTGAAAAAAAACAAACAAAAAAAAAAAACATCCACATTCTGATGCATTAGAAAAAGTATTAGAAAGACACGAAACCATGGTACTTGTACAAAAATAATAATAAAAATAAAATAAATACATATATAAAATCCCTTACTTAAAAACACCGCATCAAACTTAATTGGCAGCCCCGATTCTCGTTTCATCGTGCATTCATCACATATTTATCAGACTTATAAAAGTAGCATTATCCTTTGTAGAAGTAATAAAAGTAAATCGTATAAAGCAAAAGAGAACCGATTAATGACTTTGTTAGAACACAACGGATATGAAACTACATTTGGTAACCTTTTATTCAAGCTTTAAAGGAAGTTTATGCTTTAAAACAATCAGTCTTATTCAAAAGCACAATACTTGATTTTGGGGTGGAAAAAAAAAAAAGTTTGAAAGCTTACATATGCCTACCTGAACTGCTGACCTTCCTGAATGGTGCCTCTGTCAGTCTGTCTCTCTCTCTGTGTGTGTGTGTGTGTGTGTGTGTGGACCTGTTTGGAGTTGGCATTCCCTATTTTTAAAAACATTTGACAACATGATTTCTTTTGTGATATCAAGTTTTGGCCTCATATTTACTAGGAATTGAATTGAAATCTTTGTAAAAATAATAAAAGTAATAAATAAATAAATAAATAAAATTAATATAGATCTTTGAGACTTGTGAACCCTTAAAACTTAACTAAAGTATTACCACTATTAATAAGCAGTCTTAACAACAAAAGCATATGTTTAATACATATTGTATATAGGTTTTAACAACATAGGTATTTTCTACCTCCGGGCATCTTTTTCGTTTAGCTTGTTCTGCGCTTTTTAAGCGCAATTAAATATTCTCAGGAGACCCATTGATGCACATAGATGTTCCTCACATGTTATGTTTTATTCAAGCGTAGTTTACGACTCCAAAGAATGTGACATGGATGTTTTTGGAAAGGCTTTTCACATGTCTGTAGCTGACTTAAACATTTTAAATGAGCCGTAACGTTATGGGTAAAAGGGTTGGTGCCTGCAAAAGCCATAAACTCGCTCTTCAAAGACTGATCACGTGACCATCAGGCAAGATGTTACATCGTCATATGGTCTGTCTACATTTCAGTAGACAATCAATAGTATATTTTCAGCTAAGGGTATGTTTCACTCTGCTGATAAAGTTTGGTTCAGAAAAGGCTGATAAAATAAACTAAGTACACGTTTCCTTTAAAATAATAAACTAAGATTTGAACAGGTACTGCCGAATATAAATCATAATTTAGGTTAAATTTGCAAACAGATAAGTAAAATATTTTATTTAAAGCCTTTAAGATTTCATCTACACAATCTTTTGAAAGATCTTATTTACACTCTTAAGATTATTAATGCATTATTAATTGCATTTATAAGATGAAGACGCTCACTCTGGAAAAGGGTAGCAGACTTGCCACATGAGCTGTTATGGACCGCAGAGACTCCTCCCTGTCTCTGAATGGGTCTTGAAGCATTCAATCCATTTCACATTGGAGATTACCACAAAGAGGATCTGCGAGTTTTGTTTATATTTAATAATGTTTATAACTTAAACATTTTTATTTTATTATTTATTTATTTATTTTATTGGAAACATTTCATTCGTGACATCATTGCATAAAGATCCAGCATACCTCTAAGCACTCTGAAAAGTGTAAGGCGTTTTTATATTGTCATCTAAAACTATAGTAGATATTTATTTTATACAGCGTGTTATATATATAATCACAGTTTTATTTGCTACCATCTTCTCTAAAAGAAAAGAATGATGTGTTTTATAAGGTCAATAAATAATTGTTGAATACATGTTTAAATGTATGATAAATGTTTTGCTTTAGTAACATGTTTGTTACTATGGCATATATAATTATTTATTACCATATTCTTTAAAATAGAGATAAGTCTCTCTTTAGCTTGAAATGTTTATGTATGTGCGTGCTTGTTTATATGATTTATCAGAACACGAATTTGTATAGTGACATAGGTATTACACTGATATAACAATGTAGATGTGGTTTATGATGAAATTGCTTGAGTCGTCATAATTCAGATTGCTTAAAAACAATATTTAATTTAAAAATGTAAGCGTGTTATGTGTTTTATAAGTTCAGTGAACTTAATTGTTGAAATATATGATTAAAATGTATGATAAATGATTTACTTTGCTTTAGTAACGTGTTTGTTACTATGATGTGTTTTATAAGTTCAATAAACTTAAATGTTGAATACTTGATTAAAATGAATGATGAATGATTTGCTTTAGTAACATGGTAGTAACATGCTGGCATATAATGATATATTTCCATATTCTTTAAAATAGAAATAAGTCTCTCTTTAGCTTGAAATGTTTGCGTGTGATTGTTTATATGATTTATCAGAACACAAATTTGTATAATGGCATGGGTATTACACTGATATAACAATGCAAATGTGGTTTATGATGCCATTTCTTGAGTCCTCGTAATTAAGATAGCTTGCAATCAATATTTTATCAAAAATGGATGTATAGGCAGAAATTTTTGTGTGCTGGGTAGGTGTGCAGTTTGTACAGTAAATAAATAAATAAATACATTTAAAAAATCATTATGTCTATGGAGTGTCCCCACAAACCAAATGCGTAGTAATACTTCAAATGTTTGACCTGAGCATAACTGCTTTTTGAAATATACTAAATGATGTTCGTGAAAATATATATTAAAAAATTGTAGAAAATTTACTGTGATGGGGAGGTTTAGGGGTCACAAACCCGATGTGTAGTAATACTCCAAATAATTGTCCCGTGATCATAACAGCTTTTTACATTATATGAAATGATGTCTATGAAAATATAAAATGTAGAAAGTTTACTGTGATGGGTAGGTTTAGGGGGATGATACAGTATAAAATTCATTAAAATAATGTAAATATGAGTTTAAAAGTTTGTAAATATGATGTAGAAACTTTACTTTTCTGTGAAACTGCTTTGCAACAATTTGTTTTGTGATAAAGTTATACAAATAAACGTGAATTGAATTTAAATATGTCTATGGCCATAAAACATTGATAAATAATGTTTATGGCCTTCAAACATGACAATGGCTTGCCCGGACATGTTGGGCCCACAATATCCCTCACCGTTTCCCTGTTAAAATATTTATTTTTCCCCCTTTACTTATTTCGACGTTGCTGGTTCCTCATTACAAAATTTTTGTTACCTAAAACTAGTGTCAGTGTTTTGCTTTGTTTTATATCATGTGTGATCGCATCATTTATTTATATTCAATTCGTTTAAAAGACGAGAATAAGACTCTGACGATTGAATGTGTGTCTGTGTGCTTGTTTAACCTACGGTGTGGGGGCAAGCGTCCTCTCAGAGAGAGAGGGAACATTTTATTGAGCCCATGAGTAAATTACTTATAAAGCGCATGAATTATTATTTATTTTCTAAGATGTAAAGCCTTCTGTGATGGGTTGTAACATGTATCTGTAGATAAAAACATCAGGATTCTGTGTAATATCACCATTTTAGATGTCTAAGCAAACGTGTGTGTGCGCGAGCGTGTGTGTGTGTGTGTGTGTGTGTGTGTGTGTGTGTGTGTGTGTGACAGAGAGAGAGAGAGACAGAGAGACAGAGAGACAGAGAGGGAGAGAGAGAGTGAGAGAGCTTCTGTAACTGAAAAAAGATCATCAATTTCCAAATTACTAGCACATGGGTAAACATAAACAGAACCTGAAAGTCTGTGAAATAAACACACCCAGCATTAAATTCAAAGAGTAAAGGCTGAGTATTATTTAAAATAGAGGCAATTTTAACTATATAATTAAAAATATTTTGAAGTCCGGACTGGGGTTCGATACATGATCAAAACGATCTTCTGCACCGCTTCATGACCGCATTAACCACTGAACCATTGTCCTGCTGTATCGTTGGTGAAATGTTACTCAATTTATTTCTAAAAACATAAAGAAAACCTCTGCATGTTTCGTCACACCGTGTGTGTGGTGGAATACAATTTTGAAGATGATGAATAAAATAAGAAACTTTTAAACAATGGTTTGATGTGAAATAAGTTAAAACAAGAATCACCGGACGGCGGGTGTATAGGGATTCTGTTTATTTAAACATTAAAGTAAGGTTATAGATCTCATTTAAAATGTTTGCAAAGTTTATCAGTCTTCTCTCACACAACGGACCGAAATGTCCGGAGCGGGAGGACTCCGTCCTTTCACACATCACATCTCTTAGTGCGAAAAAGTGCTTAGAGAGAGAGAGGGAGAAATAATTTAAACATGACTATTTTGTAAACTTTTCATTTGAGACCAACTGGAATAGCACGAAGACGCGTATTCTCTATTCCCCGCGAAGAATGCAAGTCAATTTATATTTTTTAACCATTTTATCCGTTATGCTAAACATTTTTTACCCCTTCTCATTGATAGTCATGTTACCTATTTTGTTTAAATTCTTTTTATACAATCCACAGAATATATGTGCGAGCGCAGCTGTGTGTCTTAAAACTGATCTCTTAATTTCCTTTACTTTTTTAATATTGCTTGATCATTATTGTTTTTCTCACGGATCCCATACAGACAGAGAGGGAGAGAGGGGGAGAGAGAAAGGGAGCGCGCCTTGTAACGCAACCTGACACTCGCACCTCAGATGGGAGGGGGGCGCGCGCCACAGATGCTCCTGTGAGGAAAATTCAAAAACGCACCATAAAAATCTTCAAAAACATTGCTTTTCCACCGGATGACAATATATCTCGTCCCCGGATGACATGGGAGTTTCACGCTTGCCCGATTTCCGCATCTGAAACTCATTATGAGATCAAAGGTCACATATGGATATTATTATTATTATTAATAATAATATTATGAGGTCACGAAAGGTCAAAGCCATAAATCACGATGACATTTGCCATAGGATAGGGACTACTGTTGTACCTTTTCACCATAAAACCCGACAAGCGTTTTGTAGCATTATGTTCAGGCTTTAAGCTACGATGTAAGCTTGATTGGATCCGTTTTAACATGTTTGTTGTTCATAGTGTGTTTATAACAGAAATGAAAGCATGCACCCTGACCCTAAATTTAGGTGGGGCAGATTATTTTGTAAACTTTATATTGTAATCTCTGAACACAAAATTTTGTGTTATCCTGTGGTTGGCGCGCTAATGTTTATTGACAGGCTCGAAGTAATGTTACACGCACAAAATGCTGTATATTAATTGCCTTTAAAAAGCGGGTCAGTCTCAAATCTTCCCCAATGGTTCTCAATCAGAGCGCGCTGCAGTTCCCCTTTTCACCACAGATTTACATTGCAAAATTGTGGGGCGCTGTTGAGCTCGGGAGGTCTCAGGCGGCACCCCAACCCCCAATTTTTATAACAATATCATTTAATATAATTACCTTATTAAATGTTTCTGTCTTTTTTGTCAAATATTTACAAATAACCAGTTTCTTCAGTCAATCACAAGACTGCATTTTACTTGCTATTATTCATCTGTTGTTATTTATTTATTGTGGTATTACACATATAATTTGTGCTATTATAAATCTATTATATCACTTACATTATTGTACTGTTGTACTCGCTTTTTATATTATTCACTTTACTACAACTTGTACTACATATACTTTTTAATATTACATATCAGTTTTACTATATTTTTACTGTGCACTGTATCAGTGCATAATAATTTACCACTGTAACTATAAGTTTTACTGGATCCATAAAGGATTATCAGTTACATGTGTTATTGTTTGTGGTGTTTATCTGTATAGAGTGCTATGAAAATAAAAAGCAGACTACCAGTGTGTCACTTTTTTATTTGTATTTGCTGATTTTATTCAATTTTCTCAATGATGGTAAATTATTAGTGCTTAAAGATGTATTATTTCGATTTTTTCCTGTATTTCAAAGCGAATGAGCTGTGTTCTGACCTGAAGCACGAGAAAAGCTAAAATGTTGGGGTTGAAGACAGAGAAAGCAATGAAACAACTTAATTTCATTTGATGTGCATTAAAATTACATTACATGTATATGTCACAGTTATACTACATTAATATTAGAATTGTTAACAGAAAAAAAATCAACCAAATCAACACGAGTGTGATTGTGAGCTTTCACAATTTCTTACGAAAATTAATAATTTTCCAAGCCTAAATAAATAACTGGAGGCAGAGTTATTTTTAAGTCCATGTAGATCACAAACCACTGAAATCAGTTGATAAATGTAAACGTTATCGTGTTTTTATCCAGAAAAACCGCAGCTCCCCCGTTTACCTCCATTTGTTTTTAAGGCAGTCTTGCCCACACAAACATGGCGGACGCGTTGACGAATCGCAGCAACGGCTCAAAGCGGCCAATGAGGCGTCTAGGTATTTTATATGTCTATGGTAGGACCGCCCTTAAAGAACGCTAGTTTTTTGTGACAGCGCCACCTACCGAGTCGGAGAACTCTATCTATTTAAAAATATAATAAGAAGTAGAATAAGACAAATAAGTTACCAATTATATGAATTTAGTATTAATAAAAAATTAATTTGTACAACAGAGGTGGCACAGAAGAACACAAAAGTGGCTTGTATTTACATTTTCAGACGTTTAATGAGGCTCAGAGGTGGCATGAGTGCAATTCAATTAATAAATTCATGTGGAGATTAATGTTTTAAATATACAATTTTGAATACAGAACTATTAAATGATTTAAATAACTGAAATTATACAGTAGCCCCTCAACTGAAACCGCCAGCAGGTGGCGGTAAGTCACTGATTTTATCACTGAATCATTCATTAAATTGATTCGTTCGAACGGCTGATTCATTCAGGAATGAAGCAAGTGACTGTCTTTATAAATGGGGAATCATGAATCACTGACTCACTAGATTTGTTCAAAAACGCACTTTCATTCATGAATCTGATATGATTCACCGCTGTGTTTGCTTTTAGATATGCGCTGCAGCTCAGCTGTTACTTTATTTGAAACTATTTTCGTTGATAATATAGAGCAAAATCATGCAGTACTTATTTATTGATCTGTTGTATTAAATCAATATCACATTGGCAAACTCTCTTAATAATTATTAAAAGCTGTCACTCTCCTTCTCGCGATCTGTGGGCGCACAGAAAATGAGAGTACGCGAGTGAGTTCTCAAGACTCAAAAAGCACGTGCAGATGTGATACATTCCGTCTGAACCTGCGGGAATGAGTAGAATTATTATTAACAGACCGCAATCCCGCACCGAAACTCAAGTTCTGCTCTCTTCTCTGTTAATAACCCGACTGTGAATGATGAGAGCAGTGTTACTGTGTTGTCAGTGAGAAGCTGCAGCTTCAGCTCCACTCCAGGCTTTGATCACATCCCCCTCAGCAGCCTGAATACACCTCCACTTTCCTTAATTTAAGGCCTATTCAAACTAAAATTAAGACATTTATTACACTATTTGAGAAATGTAAGCCTATTTACGGCCTTAAAATTATGAAAAGTGAATTTAAGACATTAAAGACAGGCGGGAACCCTACAAATGACGGAAATCCGTCGTAGACTCGCTGCAATTAACGGAAATCTGTCGTAGCGACGGAGAACTTTAATCCCTGTACATTTAATAATGACTTGCCTTTTATTATTAACCTTGATATTAACCGAGATTCCATCCTCTGACCTAGATTTAAAAAGATAAAAGTAAAAATTAAGAGTATCCAACACCTGTCACAGGTAACAATCAACAGAAATTCATTCTTACCTGATGTGAGCAAACCAAGGAAATGTCCCTCTGATGGGCCTACAAAAAGGGAAAAATGAAGAATGAAAAACATAGCTATTAGGCTAACCCAATATTGGTTGTAATTGGTTTTGTGTCTTCTTTACTGTTCTACTGGAGAAAAAAAGTCACCCACACCTTGGATGACCTGAGGGTGAGTAAATTAACAGCAAATTTTCATTTTGGGGTGAACTATCCCTTTAAGGTGTGTCACAGGTGTACAGTAAAACAAAATTAATATATAAAATTGTTCACTTAACATAAAAATTGCATAAAATCAAACAATGCAAGGTTTTCCCTCCCACGAAATTCAAATAAGGTCGATGGCACTAATAAGTTGGTAGAAATATGTTTTACGTTTTTTTTTCTCAGGAAGAAAAGTCAAAATCGCGCTCAGCCTGCGTGTGCTGTCACACACTGTGTTCAAACATAAACATTACACTCTCACTACTGTGTCTGGTAGGGTTTGGTGGAAAAACAAAGTGAAATATATTTAATGAAACTCTTACCTCGGCCGCTCGTTGGTCTGGACGCGCGTTCATGAGACTCGTCGCAGACTCGCAGTTCACTCGGATTTATCCAGAAAAACACATCAGTTGTAACGGAAGATGAATAGTGAAATACACATGAAATGAAATCACTACTACTTCTTTTCTCTGAGGTGAATCCGTTGTGTTCGTAGCTAAGTAAAGGATCAGCATCTGTCAACTGTCATCATATAAAGGGAACTCACTGTAAAGAAAGTAAGTTAAGTTACAAGGATTTTATATATATATATATATATATATATATAAAATTATTTTTAAGCGTTATGTTTTATGTCAAGTGTTTTTAGTAATCTTTTATTACTTACCTCTATTAAAAAAAAAAATTTAAAAAAACCCCTTTGCCCTTACCCTTTAGGCCTGGTCTTCTTCTTCTTCTTCTTCTTGGTTTTTAACGGCGGCTGGCAACCAACGTAAATAGGTGCATTACCGCCACCTTCTGCTCCGGAGTGTGGAACAGAATTTTATATTCTATTTACTAGTCCCGTCTCTCTAATAAAATCATAGAAGGCTTTACTATTTATTTCACTTGACCATTTTATTAACACCTTCAAATTTAGATCCTGAATTCCATTTTTCCTTAATTCTTCTATCATTTTTCTTCTTTCTTGTTCATATTTCCTACATTCAATAAATACATGAGGTATTGTTTCTTCAACATTACAGTATTCACATAATCCATTTGGATGTTTCCCTATTATTTTAAGTGTGCTATTTAAATTTGAGTGCCCTAACAATATTCTGTTAAAGATGACCTCCTCTTTCCTTGACTTACCTTTACACTTTATATTTTGATTTACTTTGTTTATTAAACTATAAAGGAATCTACCCTTGTCCCCATTATTCCACTTAACTTGCCATTCTTTATTCACTTTACTCCAGATTAAAACCTTAATCTCTGATTTACTTAATGGAACTTGAATCTGTCCTGTCTCTCTCTGTAGCTTTTTTTGCTAATTTATCCACTTCTTCATTTCCCCTTATTCCTATGTGTGCTGGGACCCACATAAAACTGACTGATGTATCATTTTGAACAATTCTTGAATGTATTTGTAGGATACTAAAGAGAATATCTTGGTGACTTGATTTAAAAGATCTCAAACTCTTTAAGACTGAAACCGAGTCAGAACAAATTAAAACATTATCAGGTTTGTGTTCCTCCACTGCAATGCCAAGAGTATTCCTATCATTTCTACAGTATAAACTGACAAATGATTAGAAGTTCGCTTTACTCCACTGATCCACTGGTAACCACTGTCTTGGACTAAAAAAGCAGCCCCAGTTGTTTGACGTTCTGGATCTTTTGAGCCATCTGTATACACTTGTATATGCTGGGGGTATTGAACTCTGGTATATGTTGAAAATACATATGTCAAGTCAGCTTCTCTTTCAGTTTTTTTAACCTCCAACAGATGCAAATCTACTTGAGGTGTTACATACACCCATGGTTCATATTCCTGAATAACAACTGTTGGACTCATCTTGATGTTATTTACTTGTATTTCTTCTGCATATATTTTACTAATCCACCCAAAGCTTGTTCTACACCTTTCATTCTGTTCCCAACAGTTCTGTAACACCATTTTTGTAGGATGTTCATCTTTATGGCCCTGGAGGTTAGCCCAGTAATTGATCGTTAATTGCTTCCTTCTAATTTCTAGTGGCATCTCTCCTGCCAAGACTTATAAAGCTGGTATGGGTGTAGTCTTTACTGCACCACAACATTGTCTCATTGCTTGAGCTTGAATTTTACTAAGTTTTTCCAACAGGTTTTTTGAGGCAGAACCATATACCACACAACCATAATCAAACACAGACCGGATCAGTGCTATATAAATTGTTTTTAATGAAGAAAAACTTGCCCCCATTCCACTCCACTTACACATCTCATGATGTTTAACACCTTCTGACATTTCTCAACTATTTTATCTATATGTTCACTCCAGGTAAGTTTTGTATAAAAATAAATACCTAAAAACTTAAATACCTTCTCTCTTTCCAATGTTTTCTCATACATCTTCAAACTCACTTCTGGAACAACCCTCTTTCTAGAGAAAATTACTGTTTTCGTTTTCTCCACTGAGAATTTAAACCCCCAATCATATGCCCATTCTTCTATTTTCCTAATTTCCTCTTGTATCTTCCTATTAATATATAAGATATTCCTTCCCCTTTTCCAGAGAGCCCTGTTATCTGCAAATAGAGACCTACCTATATCTGGTTCCACTTGATTAAAAACATCATTGATCATTATGGAAAACAATAGTGGACTTATTACACTCCCTTGAGGAGTTCCATTTTCTATCTGTACAGTACTTGACACTTCATTTCCTATTCTTACCTGGATGCTTCTGTTCGCCAAAAAATCTTTTATCCAGTTGTATATTTTTCCACCAATATTCATCATTTTTAATTTTATCAAAAGTCCCTCTCTCCACATCATATCATAAGCCTTCTCGACATCCAAAAATACTGCTATTACTGACTCTTTATTTATCTGTGCTTTTCTAATTTCATTTTCTAAACATACAATAGGATCCATTGTTCCTCTTCCTTTTCTAAAACCACTTTGATATTTTGATATTAATCCTCTTTTTTCCAATAAATATGTCAACCTTTCCGAAATAATCCTTTCCATAATTTTACAAATATTTGACGTAAGAGCTATCGGTCTATAATTAGAGGGTTTTGAAGGATCCTTTCCTGGCTTTCTTATAGGTATTATTATTGCTTCTTTCCAAACTTTTGGAAGTCTTCCTTCCTCCCATACTCTATTATATAACTCTAAAATTTTCCCCACGGCCCTGTCCTTAAGATGTCTCATCATTATATATCCAACCTGATCCTTTCCTGGAGATGAACGTTTTTTATTTGCATTACAAATAGCTCTCTTCAGTTCATCTCTATTGATTGGGAAGTTAATTGGCTGGCCTTCCATTCCGCCCCTCCTTACCAATGATTCTATATTTCGTCTCTTTGTTATTTCTCTCCTCCTCTTACCTTCCTCACTTAAATTCCCTGACCCATGTATTTGTGCAAATGTTTTGACTAGCATTTCTGCTTTATCCTTATCCGTTACAGCTATTTCCCCTTCTGCCTCTAATACTGGATAATCCCACTCTTTCTTATTACCTTCCATTCTCTTGATCATTCTCCACACATCACCTACTGGAGTTGTTCTTCCAATTCCACTACAAAAGCTACGACAACTTTCTCTTTTAGCTTGCCTGATAGTTTTCCTCACTACTGCTTGAGCCTTCTTGAATAAGATTAGATGGTTATAATTATGTGTTCTCTTAAGAAGTTTAAAAGCCTTATTTCTATCTCTCACAGCTTTACTACGCTTGTCTGTCCACCAAGGAACAGCTTTTCATAAAAGCAGTCTTTCATAAAGTAAGTCACATTCTCATAAAGTTACAAGTGGATGTTGTGCCAAAATCGGTGACCTAGCGAAAACTAACGGGTACAGAAAGAAGAGCCAAAATATAAAGTTAATAACTTTGAGTTATTATGAAATGGAGTAACATATGTTGATAGCTATGAATGTTGACTTGTCCGATTCAGTGAGCCCTATTCAGTGGGTAATTAGGCTACAGTAAAGCATAAAGATAAGCCTACTAAAGATATTCCACACTAGTTGTGGCTTGTTCTGTGCATGCTTTCATTTTCTGTTAACAAACTAGCCTAGAAAACAGCAAGAGCTACTATCTCAGGACATAACCATACTTAGTACATGTGCAGACAGCAACAGCTGCATTAATGTTTTATTTCTTCTCTGTACAAGTATTTTTATGAGTAACATTTGCTGAACAACGCCCTCTGGTCAAGAAGAAGAAGAAGAAGTAGTTTAACTAGTTTTCAGTCACCGAGTTCTGAAGCACAGGTCTGAACAGGCTCACTAAAATTATTCTATATGTAAGAAGTATTTTGCAGAAATCTCCCCCAAAACTGGAAAAGGTTAAAGCAGCTCAAGTTGGAGAGAGTTGACACGAGGAGCCCGTTTCTTCCCTGGTGAGACTTTTTCTGTTGAGTCTAGTTTTGATTTTGATGACTGAGTGACATACTTTCGACATCGTCTGTCGTCAGGTCTCGACTTCATTTCATTTAAATTCATAAGTAATTTGACGATGGCTAAAAGCTGTTAGGTGTTTTAGATGTTGTACCTTTTGATTTCACTTTCAAATCGACAAAATGCAAGTTAAAATTATTTCACTGCTTCTCTAATCACCTTTTCACCATAAAACCCGACAAGCGTTTTGTAGCATTATGTTCAGGCTTTAAGCTACGATGTAAGCTTGATTGGATCCGTTTGAACATGTTTGTTGTTCATAGTGTGTTTATAACAGAAATGAAAGCATGCACCCTGACCCTAAATTTAGGTGGGGCAGATTATTTTGTAAACTTTATATTGTAATCTCTGAACACAAAATTTTGTGTTATCCTGTGGTTGGCGCGCTAATGTTTATTGACAGGCTCGAAGTAATGTTACACGCACAAAATGCTGTATATTAATTGCCTTTAAAAAGCGGGTCAGTCTCAAATCTTCCCCAATGGTTCTCAATCAGAGCGCGCTGCAGTTCCCCTTTTCACCACAGATTTACGTTGCAAAATTGTGGGGCGCTGTTGAGCTCGGGAGGTCTCAGGCACCCTCCGCGCTCCCGGCAGTTGTAGGACCGCCCTTAAAGGACCCTAGTTTTTTGTGACAGCGTCACCTACCGAGTCGGAGAACCGCAGTCCCAGGAACACATTTCCAGGACCCTAGTTTTTGAGGACCGAAAAAAGTGCCACCAAGGCAGTATTTCTACCCAGTTTTAACTACATTAGAGTTTTAGAGTTTTTTTTTAAAGTTTTATTACACCCAAATACTACTTTCTTTATTGCAATTAAACCTGGTTCCTAGGAATGTTGGGTCTAAGTAGCATAATATAATAACTGAAGTAAAATAAACAAGGAATCATGGTATAGTCTTTTCAGTCACTAGATCAACCACATTTCAAGTACAGAGGGAAGACACAAGGATGACTCTGGGGGTAGATTTAAGATTGTGTAAATTTTATAAAATAATATATTACAACAGTTGAACTTGAACACACACAAAAACAAATTTGTTCATGACGTGAACCACATAGAAAGAACTTCATGGACAACGTCTTCACTGACTCCTAAGAGAGAGAAAGAGAGAGAAGTGAATGAAATAAGGAACATTTAGTTGAACATGTTCTACTCTCTAATTTTAAATTTCATATTTAAAAGATCTTAGTTACCACAGAGCGCACACACACATACGATAAAAAAATAATTAAATCACTCTTCATACCAATTAATGTTCATAATACTATTATTGCATAGCTACTGTTCAAAGATTTGGAAAAATTTTATTTTGATGTTGTGGGAACAAAGGTTCTTGAAACATTCATGTCAATAAAGCTCATCTGAACTATCACCCTATTAACATTTACATTTACATTTACATGTATGCATTTAGCAGACGCTTTTATCCAAAGCGACTTACAATGCATTCAGGCTATACATTTTTTTATCAGTGTGTAATTAAATTCTTCCACTTCACTGAAATAGTAAATGGAGAACATAATCACTGCTAGGTTAACAGAAATACTGTTAACGCTTAAAAACGGATACATTGGACATTGTGTATAAAACAATTCCAATACTTGACCAATTTATTTATTTATATTTTGTCATACTATTGCCTGCCCTGAGCTGTGTCCTTGAAAGCACTTCATATAGAGTACAGTACACAGTAAATGACACACTCTAACACGTGGTATTTTAACAGTCAATTATTATGATGGCCTCTCTGTTATGTCTGACTATTAAAATGTCATATGGCTCAACCAACATTATAAAACCATGTCAAAATGAAGAGACGTACTCATAACATGTATTGTGGGGTAATGTTAAACAGGCTGACTGTGAGCACATGACAGTTAAAATATTAAGATTATTTTAACTTACTTAAAATGGAAAAACAATGAGTAATTAACAAGCTTTCACAACGAATGTACTACAGTTTATTGTGCTGTCAATAATTCAACACAGGCTTATCATGCAACAGTTTCATTAAATGAATGTGCTAACAATTCATTTTACAGCATTAGAGGCTAATATATGATGGCTATGCATTCAAGACTATTTAGCAAATCACAATCACTTCGGCTATGTTAACTTTCCAATGAAATGCATTACAATTTTTTTTAATGTTAAACAAATAAAAATTGATTCACATTTGATACTCATACTCTGATTGTCATCCATCTTCGCTGGTCCTCTAATTCGGTAAGGTGGCGTTGTCACTAAAAACCTAGGGTCCTAGAAATGCGGTCCTAGGACTGCGTTCCTGAAAATGCAGCCTCCGGTTCTGCAGGCAGATGCTACTCCCCGTGCTTAGTATCATGTATCCAGGGCGTCTTCAAGATGGCGTCGGTGTAGGTCGCGTTTACTTTGCTCTTACTTGTATTTTGTGCAAAACTTGATTTTTCTTCGAACAAAATTTGTTTCCATGCATTGATTTTATACACTTTATGCTCTCCATATATTTAATGTACTGCGATTAGTGAGTTTGTATATTTTTGAGAGCTTTTTTCCTCTTTTTGACAACGACTATTTACTGGATAGGCTACAGCAAGTGTTTGGATTCTAGAATTGCGGTGTGGCGTCATGATGGAGGTGGATGACAGCTCGAGATCTGAGAGTGTTAAACGTATGCATACTTATGCCAAATCTGCTAATGTTGTGGACTCACTGGATACGTGCTTTCCCGAATCTCCCGAAGCAAGCCCTTTGCCGAAAATGTGGCGCCCAGCCTCAGATCCTTCAAATGCGGTCCTGCTTGAAGCAATAGAGAGACTGGGTAAGAAGCAGGATGACTTCATGGAGAAACTTTTGGAGATGGATAATTCTGTCGCGTCCAATTCCATCCTCATCTCTGACCTTGCTACGAGGGTTGACGCTGTTGCTAAAAAGTCAGAGGATACAGCTACTAAATCTGATAAAATGGACACTCAGATGTCTACTTTGGCTGCTGAAAACAAACGCTTATGGGATAAAGTGGATGAACTGGACGCCTATAAGAGACGATGGAATCTAAGGATCTCAGGTGTTCCAGAGGTCGACGGGGAGAATGTCAAAATGGTCGTAATGGACATTTTTCTTCAGGTGACCCCAAGTTTAGCAGATGTTCTGCAAACCTCGATTGATGTTGCGCACAGGCTTGGCCCTAAATTGGGCAATACACGCCCTCGCACAATAATTGTACAGTTCCTCTCGCGGTCTCACCGTGATCGTGTTTGGGCAGACGCAAAAAAATCTGAAGTGCTCAAACAGAAAAAAATTAAGATAACAGAGGACCTGATGCAGAGAACGAAGGAAGCCCGGAACAAACTGTGGCCGTTGGTGGAGAAAGCCCGAGAAGAGGGTCGTTGAGCTGGTTTCAAGGGTCCATTTGCAATTGTTGATGGAAAAAAGATTTGTGCGGACAATATCTGACGTCTAATGGACATTAGAGGTTAAGTGCCCTTACGCCAGTTAAGGTCATTGCCATCTTCACTGCGAAAATTTTTAATTGCAAAATAATTGTAAGGAAACCGACAAGAAGTTGATAAAAACTAGTGCTGTCAATCGATTAAAAAATTTAATCGCGTTAATCACAGTCATGGACTGTGATTAATCATGATTAATCGCAAATTTAAAATACTAGGATTTACCTGTAAATGTGTTGAAATAAAGAAATGCATGATATGCATGCTGTTTTAAGGAAACAGAACGTTTCACACTTCTGCCAGGTATGAGACATAATCCTTATTATTATTTTATCATTATTCTTCTGTTTTTATTCAGCCATTATCAGCCTTTAAACTGGCAATAAAACGTTTACCAAGCCACATCACTTCAATCCCACAGTATACATTTACCCAACTATTATCAAAAGTATTTCTAAATAAATACAACAAAACATTTTCTTGCGACCTTACATGAAGTATTATGACAAAATGCATTATGAAGAAGAATTGGACCTGTTCTGCAGGTGCATTAGAGCTAACATTAGTATCATGCTTCATAAGACAATTTATGAGATTAATAGTACACTTTTACTCAGAACTCACTTCAAACCACCATCGAGTGTTTGTAATAACTTCCTTTTGCGATCACATGTGGAATTTGGTCGTTTACTGCTGTTAATTGTGTGTATCCTGTGTGTATCCAATGTATCCTAAAAATCTGTGCTGACCAGCTGGCCCCCATCTTCACACAGATCTTCAACAGATCACTGGAGCTGTGCGAAGTCTCCTCATGCTTCAAACGCTCCACCATCATCCCCGTCCCAAAGAAACCCAAAATTACTGGACTTAATGACTACAGACCTGTGGCTCTAACGTCTGTGGTCATGAAGTCATTTGAAAGACTGGTTTTGGCTTATCTGAAGTCCTCCACCGAACCCTTACTGGACCCCCTGCAGTTTGCCTACAGAGCAAACAGGTCTGTGGATGATGCAGTCAAAATGGGACTGCACTTCATCCTGCAGCATCTGGACAGACCAGGGACTTATGTGAGGATCCTGTTCGTAGACTTCAGCTCCGCTTTTAACACCATCATCCCAAACTAACTCAGCTCTCCGTCCCCACCTCCGTCTGTCAGTGGATCACCAGCTTCCTGACAGACAGGCAGCAGCTAGTGAGGCTGGGAAAATACACATCCAGCACTCGTACGATCAGCACTGGAGCTCCTCAGGGCTGTGTTCTCTCCCCACTGCTCTTCTCCCTGTACACTAACGACTGCACCTCTAAAGACCCCTCTGTCAAGCTCCTGAAGTTTGCAGACGACACCACACTGATCGGCCTCATCCAGGACGGTGACGAGTCTGCCTACAGACAGGAGGTTAAGGAGCTGGCTGTCTGGTGCAGTCTTAACAACCTGGAGCTCAACACGCTCAAAACTGTGGAGATGATCGTGGACTTCAGGAGGAACCCCTCTGCACTCCCCCCACTCACCATCATGAACAGCACTGTGACTGCAGTGGAGTCATTCAGATTCCTGGGCACCACCATCTCCCTGTCACGCCCCTGGACTGTTTTGTTGTAGTTTTTGCTCCCCATGTGTTCCTTGTGACCCAGTTTCTCCCCAGTCTGATTGTTAATTTGTTTCCAGGTGTGTCTCCTTAGTTCCTTGATTGTCCTGTCTTTAAAAGCCCCAGTCCTTTCAGTTAGTGTTTGTCGGTCTTTAAATGTCGTCTTAGGCTCTATGTTCCCTAGATGAATGTCTTCTTGTGTTCCCTATATGGATTAAAGACTCCCAGTTTGTGAATTCTCCGGGTCTCCTCGTTCCTGGCTCCAGCACTCGTGACAGAAAGACCGACCCAAACAGTTACCTCCGTGTCCTCCCTCCGTTTTGTTTTCCGTTTTCAATCAGTGTTTTTGTTTCCGTTGTGTTGCCCCATGGATCCCTACGTCCGGCCCGAATTCCTCCTCCTCCTGCTGGAGCAAGAGGACCGATCTCTCGAGGACCATACACGACTTTTCCTGATGTTAGCTAACGCCACCAGCTACCCGGACGGCGCGCTCTGCACATTCTATAACGCAAGCTTGAACACCGCGTGCAGAGCGCTGTCGTCCGAGGATGGTCCTCGAGAGGATTTCGCCGCCTTCGTGGAGTGGACACTGGCGAGGCACGGATCCCCGTTCACCGTCTGTGCCGAGGGGGATCTCGCCAGTGCCACTCCTGACCCAGAGCCCAGCCCACCAACTCCCCGCGGTGCGGAGCACCAGCCCGAGCCCACCGATGACGGAGAGCCATTTCCCGCTACGATCCACGAGCCAGCGCCAAGCCGAGCGACTGAGCGGAAGATCGTCCTGGAAGTTGAGCCCAACACGTCAGATCAGGTGCGAGAGCTGATCACGTGGGAGCCAGCCGTGGACGGTGTGAGCGCAGAGTGGAGCTCCGCCCCCTGCACCGCGGCTGAGGGTGAGCTGATGATACATCTGGGGCTGCTAGACTTTGAAGGGGATCTGTTGGACTGGGAACATGATCTGGAGGTCGACGCTTCCCCTATCCTCTCTCCGTCTCCGCTGGTTCCAGCCAGCTCCGCTCCTCCCGAGCGCCCCCCTGTGCCCGCTTCCCGAAAGCGTCCTCCAGAACCCGCGCCTCCAGAGCGCCCCACAGTATCAGCTCCCATTCCTGAGTTAACCCCTGGAAGCCCGGAGGATCTCAAATGCCCACCCTCCCACCCGCTCCTGCCTCCTCCACCGCTGTCGTCTGGCAGCCCCTCTGCTCGCCCTCAGCCCTCCATCAATGCGGTGCGAGCTCCGCGGGTCTGCCATCCTCCATCGCCGTGGCTGGAGAATCCCTCACCTCCACCTCCAGCCTCCGAGGCCCAGACTCCACCTCGGCCCGTAGACCCAGCGGCTCCACCTCGGCTCCTAGCTCCCTCGCCTCCACCGTCATCCATCGATCCACCAGCTCCACCAGGCTCCCTCGTCCCTCCGGCTCCGCCTTGGTCGGGCGTCGACCCGCCATCGCCTCGGGACTCCTCTCCTCTGGCTGCGCCTCGTCACTCCGTCCCACCGGCTCCGTTGGGCTCCTTCCTCCCTCCAGCTCCACCTTGGTCCTCAGTCGCTCTGGCTCCGCCGCGGATCTCCGGAGCTCCGCCTCTGCCTCGGTCGCCAGAGCTCTCGGCTCCACCCTGGCCCCCCGGATCCTCGGCGTCACCCTGGCTCGTCGGCTCTCCGTCTCCACCTCGGGCTCCTCCTCCACCTGCTCCACCTCCGTTGGTCGGCCCCCTGGAGTCGGCGGCCATTCCTCCTCCATGGCTCCTCCCTCCGTCGGCTCCACCGTGGGCCATCATGGCTGTGGCCTGGGTCCTGCCAGGCTCCTCCTGCTCCGAGTCCCTCCTGTCTCCTCCCTGGCTCCTCCCTCCTTCGTCACCTCCCTGGTCTCTGTCTGCCGGCCCCCTCCCGGTTGTCCGTCCTCCTCCTGAGCCGCCGCCATTGTTCCCACCCGTTCCCCCCCCTCTGTTGTTCCACGGTGCGAGGACGCACCTTCCGGGAGGGGGGAGTAATGTCACGCCCCTGGACTGTTTTGTTGTAGTTTTTGCTCCCCATGTGTTCCTTGTGACCCAGTTTCTCCCCAGTCTGATTGTTAATTTGTTTCCAGGTGTGTCTCCTTAGTTCCTTGATTGTCCTGTCTTTAAAAGCCCCAGTCCTTTCAGTTAGTGTTTGTCGGTCTTTAAATGTCGTCTTAGGCTCTATGTTCCCTAGATGAATGTCTTCTTGTGTTCCCTATATGGATTAAAGACTCCCAGTTTGTGAATTCTCCGGGTCTCCTCGTTCCTGGCTCCAGCACTCGTGACACTCCCAGGACCTGAAGTAGGACAATCACATAGACTCCATTGTGAAAAAGGCCCAGCAGAGGTTGTACTTCCTTCGCCAGCTGAGGAAGTTCAACCTGCCACAGGACCAGACACAGGAACAGTTTCTTCCCTCAGGCAATCCATCTCATGAACACTTGACATTAAACGTGGAACACACAACACTATTATAAATTATTTATTCAACACACATACTTATTTTTTCATTTCAGATTTGCACATATTAGACCTGTACACCATAATTGTCTATATTATATATTGTGTTTTTGCTATTTGTACATTGCCTATTTGTATATTATTCTTTTATTGTCTGTGTCCTGTCCTGTTGCTGTCTTTCTGTTGCATTGTAGAGCTTCTGTCACAAAAACAAATTCCTCGTATGTGTAAGCATACCTGGCCAATAAAGCTCATTCTGATTCTGATTCTGATTCTGATAAAATATGCTATTTATAGCCTTTTATATCGCTGTACAAATTAGCATAGATGTACACATTCATCTCAAGAAAATCACATACATATCATATCCTATCGTAATTGTGTGTTTATTATCTTATATAATCTATAGTGGCTGTTGTCATGTTTATTTCTGCTGTGTAAAAGCCTCATGCTTTGGCTGAAACTCACGTTGTTTGTGATGTTATAACCGTCTCTCCCGTTCTTAAGTTGCCAGGGATACATTCCAACTATAATACACATTAGTAAAAGGATCTATTTTCATTTTTATTTGTCTATATACACTTTGGGCGGCCGCGGTACATTATAAAAGTAGCCCAAAAAACCGCAACCCGCGGCTCTGTAATTTTTCCTGCGACTGTATTTTCAAAATAACCCACTTGTGCCGTTACCCTGGCAACACTGGTTCGCTGTACCCTCATCACACAATGATAGATAACCTTCCGCGCTGCGATGATGGGAAGAAGTTGGGGTCAAGCATTATCACATGATTAATTTGCGTTAAAAAAATATTAACGCGTTAAAATTTTTAGATTAATCGCATGCGTTAACGTTGACACCCCTAATAAAAACGCAGTACTGTTGTAATGTTAAGGTAAGCAGAGGGCAGATTAAAATAATAGTTTATGCTGTTAAAGAGGAGTTTGAATAAGTTTCAAGTTTTGCACTTTATTGTACCTCGTATTACATTTCATATTCTTTATTACTGTAGCAGTTAAAAGTTTTTCTCTTGTTCTCTTATTGTTCTTATGTCAGTTAAACTTTCTTGTTTTTCTCTTAATGTACGGGGGATTCGTGACTTATCTAAACGCAAAGCTTTATTTTTATTTTTTATGGCACAGAAAAGAGATTTTTATTTTCTTCAAGAAACACATTCTTCTTTAAAAGTTGAAACTTTTTGGCGTAATCAATGGGGAGGTAATATTTTATTTTGTCATGGTACTAACCACTCTGCTGGAGTTCTTATTTTGTTTGATCGTAATTTTAGCGGCTCTATTCTTCAGTGCTTTTCTTCTTCTGAGGGCAGATGGATTATTGTTGTTATTCTTTTGGGAGATTTCTTGTTTATCTTGGCCAATGTTTATGGTTTTAACAATCATACACAAAACAGTAGTTTTTTTCAGGATCTTTCTTCTAAAATTTTTGATTTAAAAAGTAAATATCCTTCTGCTGCATTAATAGTCGAAGGAGATTTTAACGAAGCTCCCAACTTATGTATGGATAGATTTCCTTCAAAACAAGAATCACGCAGATGTAACACCATTGTTAATGATTTTTGTCATATCCTTTCTCTATTGGATGCTTACAGGTGTATGCATGCTGATGCTCATTCTTTTTCTTGGTTTAGTGCAGATCTCTTAAGAAAATCGCGTATAGATTATTGGCTTATATCTGATTTCATGTCTTCTTTTATTAAATCCAGTGATATCTGTCCTGCTCCTCTCACAGATCATGCTTTTATCGATCTTATTTTATCTGATTCTGGTGCTGGTTGTCATAGAAACCCTGGATACTGGAAACTAAATTGTTCCTTATTAGAAATTTCCTCTTATTGTTCAGGTATTAAGAATATTATTGAAGAATTTAAAGGAAAACCATCAGTTTCAATATCTTCTAATTGGGAGTTGTTCAAATATGAGTGTAGAACATTCTCTATTCAATTCAGTAAACAGTTGACAAAGGCAAAATCTTTAAGGTATACCTCTATTTTACACGAAATGAATCAAATTTTAGGAAAACAACAAACAGAAGAAGATGATAAAATATAACTACACATCCTAAAAGAAGAATTAGATAACATCTATACAGAAAAAGCTAAGGGTGCATTTATTAGATCGAGGGTGAAATGGCTAGAATTCGGGGAGAAAAATTCAGCATATATATTTTTTTTTAATTTAGAAAAGAGAAGAGGAAAAGTTAAAAAAAAATATCTTCTCTTTATGTTGAGGGTAGTTTAGTTACAGATGAAGCCAGAGTTTCTAATTTTGTTTCCAGTTTTTATTCACAGCTCTATACTTCCACATTTAAGCCACAAATTTCTGATAGCTTTTTTGAGAGGGTTCAGGCATTCACACCCATTATAAGTGATGATAATATGTCTTCTTGTGAGATGGATTTGTCTTTGGAAGAGTTGGATGTTATTATTCATAAATTCATAAAGTTTCTTTTAGAAGTGTTTAAAGACTGTGTACAGAAAGGTGAATTGACTGAGTCCATGAAGCAGGGGTTAATTAGTTTAATTCCAAAACCTAACAAAGATTCCCTGTATTTAGATAATTGGTGCCCGATTACTTTACTTAATTCAGATTATAAATTGTTAGCTTCCCTTTATGCAAATAGGCTGAAGCCATGCTTAGAAGAAATTGTTTCTCAGAATCAGAATCAGAATCAGAAAGAGCTTTATTGCCAAGTATGCTTGTGCATACAAGGAATTTGTTTTTGTGTCATAACTTCCAGTACACAGAGACAACAACAGCACACAGACAATAAAAATATAATGAGAATTAAAAAAAAATAAAAAATTACACGTAAATATAAATAGACAAAAATTTGAAAAAATAAATTGAGAGATAAATAAGTGGTATGTACAGTTGTGCTATAGATGATAAAATGGAATAGAATAGAATGAAAAGCAGGGATGTGGTAAGATGGAGGTGGTAACAAATATTAGGTTATTGCACATTGTTATTGCATAATGGGGGGAACATTTAACTGTTCATTAGATAGATTGCCTGGGGGAAGAAACTGTTCTTGTGCCTGGCTGTCCTGGTATTCGGTGCTCTGTAGCGCCGACCAGATGGCAAGAGTTCAAAGAGGGGATGGCTTGGATGTGAGGGATCCAGAGTGATTTTCTGAGCTCTTTTCCTCACTCTGGATGTATACAGTTCTTGAAGGGTGGGCAGGGGAGCACCAATAATCCTTTCGGCAGTCCGAATCGTTCTCTGTAATCTTCTGGTGTCTGATTTTGTAGCTGAGCCAAACCAGACAGTTATTGATCTGCACAGAACAGACTCGATGACGGCTGAGTAGAACCGTTTCAGCAGCTCCTGTGGCAGGTTAAACTTCCTCAGCTGGCGAAGGAAGTACAACCTTTGTTGGGCCTTTTTTACAATGGAGTCAATGTGAGTGTCCCACTTCAGGTCCTGGGAGATGATGGACCCTAGGAACTTGAATGTCTCCACTGCTGCCACAGTGCTGTTCATGATGGTGAGTGGGAGAGAGCAGGGGGGTTCCTCCTGAAGTCCACTATCATCTCTACATTATCATCTAACATCTTCTGTTTCCCAGTCTGGCTTCATGAAAGGCAGGCACATAGCAAATAATATACAGTTAGTGTTAGATATTTTAGACTATAAGGAATTGATAAACGATAAAGCAATTATTTTATTTTTAGACTTTCATAAGGCTTTTGATACAGTGGAACATGAGTTTATGTTTGAATCCCTGCGTAGGTTTGGTTTTGGTCAATCTTTCATTAAAATAGTACAGATTTTTTACAAAAATATTAATAGCAATGTCTCTTTGGTAAATGGTGTTTCTCCTCGGTTTGTGATTAGTAGGGGTATCAGACAAGGGTGTCCCATTTCACCTTTTTTATTTTTATTGGTCGCTGAGTTTCTTAATATTTTTATTACTCACTGTTTAGATGTTCAGGGTATTCTAATAGCGGAACATACTTTTCTAATTAGTCAGCTGGCGGATGACACCTGTCTGTTTTTAAAGATGAGAAGCAGGTTCCTGTTATTTTGGATGCTTTGAATTTATTTTCTAACGCTTCTGGTCTCTCAGTCAATCGAAATAAGAGTGAAATTATGCCTGTTCACAGTCTGGACAAAGATCAGATAGAAAGTACTGAGGTCAAAAACTCTGTAAGATATTTAGGTATTTTAAATTTTTTGTTAGCTTGTGATTTTAGTTGCAATAAACTCCCAGTTAAGCTCGCTAATTTTCATAAGCAAGCTCTGGACACTTGTAAGCTTGCCTTCTGTCACAATTTTTCCCCTCATAGATGTATTCTATGGAATAATCAGAATGTGCTGCGTGGAAAAAAAAATCTGTTTTTATTAAAAACTGGTTTGACAAAGGTGTAATTTTTGTTTTAGATTTGTTAAAAAAAGGATGGTAACTTCTATTCCTATTCCGAATTTTCAGAACTCTTTGAAGTGGATACCTCACCTAAAGTGAATGGGTTATTAGTTCTATTTCACCTAAACTGTTACATTTGGTTAGGGCAAATTGTTGCAAATCTTCAAAATGTGAAATGTCAAAAATTTGTATTGGAGGTCTGGAGCTTTCTAATGTTAAATGTAACAATTTCTGGATTAGAAAAACCCTTATGAAGAAGTTTAGTTGTCATCCTAAAGCATTTTATAAGTGGAAATTAAATTACCCTTTTCTTTCTACTATTAAAATATGGGCCGGTATTAACAAGTTTCTGTAACCTAACAAGATGAAAGAACTTTACTATAAAATTCTTCATATGTACTATCCCTGTAATTCTTTACTCTCAAAATTTAAGTTGGACATCTATTCACAATGCACATTCTGTAATTCAAATTTGGAAACAATATCACACTTATTTTTTGAATGTGATTATGCAAAGGAATTTTGGAAAGAAATGTCTTGGCTTGTTTTCTCAGCTTACAACAAACTTTTTTAGTTTTGAGATAATTAATGTACTATTTTTGATTTGGGAATCAGGATCAAAGGATGATATGTTGAAACTGTTAACTCTTTGTGGCCTATTTCATCTTCACAAATGTAAAGTTACTGATTGTATGCCCAATTTTAGGATTTTTTGTATTGATTTGAAACTATTTTATGAGTCTCTCTGCTTATCACTTAATAGGAAAGCTGCTAAAACTACTGTATTGATGGAAAAAATAATGACCTTGATGTAAGGGTTTCTTCCTGAGTATTCTTTGAAGTTGACATTTTACGTGTAATTTTTCTTTTTTTTTTTTTCTTTTTTTTTATTTACTAAAAGATCTTTGTTAACTTTTTATTTATTAGTTTTTCTGTTTATAATTCTTTTTTATTATTATTTATGGATTCACTGTTTTGTATTCTGGTTGTGTATGTGTTTTATTGCTTTGACTGTATCCCCTGTGAATGTTATGTCTTTAATAAAAAAAAATAAATAAATAAAAATAAATAAAGAAAAATAAAAAAAAGTATCATGTATCCATAGGTTTCATGTGACGTCACAGTGCTTTATCGCCGCCATTTTTGTGTCCGAGTCACAATGTTGTGCTGTAACAACAGTCTTCAGAAAAACCCCGAACTACAATTTTATTCGATCCCAAAGAGGTTAGATCTGCAGAATAAATTGTTGGCTTCAATCATTAGGCACCACTGGCAGCTAACGTACGATCAGAAAAGGATAATAAGGGATAATTGTGATTCTTCATAGGAGAATAAAGGATGCTAAAATATTTGTATTGTACCACGTCATTTGTGTCTGCAGTTGTGTATATATCACAAGGTTCTCAAAAATAATCACATTTGTTTTGCTAAACCTATTTATTTATCATTATATTGAATCTGTCATACAAAAAAAAACAAAAAAAAAACAACATCGTCCTGAGTGAGTAAATTACCTTTGTGAATTGTGACTGGCTGCACAAGTGGTGTAATAATTTACGACATAGCCTACATTAGCCTTGATTTGTGCTTCAATAATGAAATCCAGGTTTAAGAATACACTAGAAGTGAAAGAGGTCTTCCCTCAGGTAGATTGCATGTTTTCTTGGCTTGCTGGATGTTGGGCTCATGATCAGTATTCACGTTTGCATTCACCAAAGCTGAGTTGCTGAAATCAGAAGGTGGACGGAGAAGAGGATCAACATGAAGCAGGAGCGACCAGCAGCAGAGGATTCTTCGAGCTCTTAAAGCCTTCATCGAGCGGCTACGCTCGCAATTCAAACAGTTATTTGTCCAGAAAGAATGAGTAATTATAAATTGTGCTAATATTAGCTAAATTGCCATTAAATTCAGATTGTGTAGTAAGCTAATAACGTTATCTTGTTACACTATCATTGACTCAAAAGTGCTTTGAGCTGATGTGAGTTTTAAATTTACAAGTAATCAGGATATTACATGGCATAACTGTTACACTTGCTATCCTAAAAATAATCAAGTCCAGGGATCAGTGTGAGAATGGTAGTAAAAGGTAATTTATTATTTCAATATATTAATATTATCTATTAAATCTCATAGAGATGTGCTGTGATCGTTGTCACATCAGACACAAATATGGCGGTGAGCATAGCGGAAGTGACGTCTTTGGAACCCATGGATACATGCCTGCTAAAGCAGGGGTGTAAATTTCATCTAAATTCTCAAGAGCAATTTTTGAAGGGGACACAACTAATACAGCCAAAATTGTACTTGTAAGGATAGATATGTGTACACACAGGACCGTATGCAGGTTTTATAAATACCGAGGTCCCAAAATGGAGATTGGTAAGGGGGTTCGGGGGCATGCTCCCCCGAGGAAATTTTTATTTTCCTGACTTACATGTGTGCATTTTAAGATGTTTTAAGGCTCATAAATTGGATAATAATATTGGTTTAAAACCAAGTCAGTAGGCAGTAGTAGCATAAATTATTTTTCAAGATAACAGATTCTTAAACATGAGAATCAGATTAAATGTTGAAATGAATGATCCACGCTACAAACTGGAAATAGAGAAGATAGTTTGTTTATGTTTTATGAATTTAATAAACTCAAGTTATAATTATCCTGGTAGCCTTCAGTAAAATCAAGTGTCTAAAATGATTAAACATGAATATTATTTTTTATATATATATATAATTTTAATTCACACTGACAGAAATTAATCTTTTCCAATAAGCTTAAACTGATTTTTATATTTTATGGGCATTTTTACCTTCATAAAGCATTTTTTTTTTTTTTTTTTTAATTGTCCATTATCTTTTGAGTCAAATTGTTACATTTAATCAGTGAATTAGAATAATAAGACATTTGGGCTATTACCAAGCAAATTAAATCAACACAGAAGCTGAATCTGAAATGACATTTAGATGTATTTACACACTGTTTAATCTAAGATATGAATGCATTTAACTGCAATTACAAATGCATAAATAATATTTTGATATATTAAAAAGAAAACGTTAAATACTGATATTTGAAATGATTTAAAACATAAAAAAAAAAAAAAACGGGGGAAAAAATCGAAATGTGAAATTTAAACCACCAGTAGGTGGCAACAAATCACTGTTAATAAATGAGTCATTGCGATTGAACCGAATCATTTAAACAGTTGATTCATTCAGGAACGAATCCCCGTCAAGTTGCTCAGAGACACAAAACAGTGCTGTGGCTGTGTTTGGAGTTATTTTTGTTGGCGAAATAGAGCAAAAACAGGCATAGTGTCTAAAACGTAAGTCTCTTAATTATCTTTTTGTTTATTGAGCTGTTGTAAAAAAATCAACATCACATGTAATCATGGTAATTTTTGGAGAAAAATGGCATGATTAACTATATGAACTGGTATAAATATATACATTTTCTTCCCCCATGTCTTGAATTTGTGATCATTCTAAATGCATTTTAATAGACAGGGGGTGCGTCCGAAATCGCATACTACATAAGTAGGTACTACATTTGAATTTGAAGGTACTTCTCGACCGTTAAAACAGTACGTTCTATATAGTATGGATGTGGGTAGTATGAATAAAATTCGGACGCACTACATCCGCCATGTTGATATTGTCACGTGACATGCGTCATCACAACAGCGCGAAAATTTAAAGAGCCCACTCTGTTGAACAAACATTGGCGATGTTTTACTTTTTTTTGCTATTCTTACCGCTTTCGTCGGCGTTTTTGCGTCGGTTAGCTGCTCACCGATCACCCCTTCGTCGACAGCTTGTCTACCATTTACTAAATATATAGCAAGTATAATTTACCTCAGAATAAAAGCAGCCACAGCTGTAAACCTGCTGATTTTGAGTCATTTATTGTAATAAATGAATGCAAATAAAAATACAGGAGAAACAAAAGGAAACATGAATCAATGAATAAACTTGAATGAATTATTATTTTATATAATATTTTACATAATACATAAACATGATAAATAGATAAACATATGCACACACACAAATTCATATTTTATATATATATATATATATATATATATATATATACACACACAGTATAAACAATACATAATATAAAACAAAACATAAAACAGGTGTCATCACCTATTTATCTAGTAAGTACCTCAGAATAAAAAAAAAAGCCACAGCCAGAATGACAGCGGCTAATATAGATAAAAATGTATAAATATATATATATATAGCCTACACACACCCAATATATACATATGCAATGTTGTGAAGGTTACTTTGCAAATGTAATAGGTTACAGATTATAAGTTATTCTATCTAAAATGTAACAAGTAGTGTAACTATTTCAATTACTTTACTAATGTAACTGATTACATTTGATTACTTTTCTGAATTTCTAATGTTTTCAACTGTTAATCATTTTCAAAATGCAAACCAGGCAGGGTTAATTTCACAGAACTCAACACTGATTAGTCCTTATTCACTTGAATTAAGATTATAATAATTTAATTTTAAAGCACAGCTACCACAAAATTAGACTTACTTTGAGATAATTCTGCGGTTAAGTACAGATTTAAAACCATAACAAGAAACAGTTTAGTAGCTATTATACTGTTTTTTTTTTAATTAGATCTTTGCATACAGCAGTTATGATAGGAAACACTGGCATCTAACAATGCCTTGGAAAAAACAGTTAATCTTAAAAAAATTAAGCATATGCATGAATCCAAATAGTAAATAAAACAGTTATCGACTAAGCATGTCCTATTCTGTGTCCTAAACTCCTGAAACATTGGTGTCTCATATTTTACAGCAGTCGCTGCAATTTATGAAAGAAATCAATTAAATCTGCATGTGTGAGTAAATATTCAGATGTAACCCCCTTTGCAATCATTAACATTTTCATAAGTAGCTGTAATTTAATTACACTTTTTTTTATCACTAACTGTAACTGATTACAATTACATTTATTTTGTAATTTAATTACATAATAACTTTATAGACAATATGCACACACAGCAGCATCACACTGGGCCTGTCACTGGCCTTCGACATCCTCAAGTCCTCTGTGCATGACATTGTGCTCAGAATGAGCAGAGCAGTCTTCAGGCTGATTGTTTTCTCCACCGCGGATGACCTGGAGACAGTGGGAGCAGGTTTTGCTCAGCTGGCTGGGTCTCCAACTTTGTGGTAGCTAGAACAATAGATACAGTGGAAGAAAAAATATTTTGATGTTTTGTAGTTATATTTATGTATTTTAAGTTTTTTGAAACCTGTCTGTGGTTACCTAACTGAAGCTGCTGAAGTTCATTTGCCTGACACTATTATAAAAATGTTTTAAGAAATTTCTTTTTGGTGTTGATTTAAGCTCTATTATACTACTTTATGCTATGCTAAAAGTTATGTTGTTTTGTCTGAAGCTTTGTGCTCTTATCCACGTAGAAATTAAATAAGAATAATAATAAATAAAGAGAATACATTTTAAAGGTGACTTGGTGTATGGGTATTTCTCTAAAGTGTGGCACCAGTTCTTAAGATAACAGCTGGAAACTGCTACAAAATCAGTGAGCACACATGTGCTTTAAAATAGTTTCTCAATGTCACATAATAAGCACTTTGCAAATGACAAAATATAGCTACTGCAGATACCTGGCAAATAAATGTTGTAATAAAACTTGCTAAAAAAACAAATCAATGAAGAGCCCAACATAAATAAATGTAAAGCGAGTGTGTAGTTAAGGTTAATACTCATTTGTATAACTCACTTACTCTATCCCTTTGATTGCAGCATTGTTTCCAGTGAAGAGGGCTTCATTAGCCTCTCTCTCCTGGATGAGAACACGAGTGTATTCATCAGTCCCTGTAACATCAAAACAGGATTTTAACATTTAAACTTTAGTGATAATTCTTGATCAATCTATCAATGCTAACATTACATTGACAAGCTGAAGCACTTATTAAGAGTATTTTCTCTCAAAATATCAGCACTGGTAAAAGAGAAATCGCTTTAATTCTCTTAAGTTTTGTAACTTTATCTCATTAAACTACTAAACGAACCGTCTGTTCAAAGAAAGCAGCGATAACAAGCTGATATAAGTTACTGCATTGATGTTTGATCAATCTGATCCGTAATAATGATTAAACATCTTTTAACAGCAATTCACAAAATCGTCTCATCGGTTTACATTGTTTGAACCTTCAACAGGTAAGCCGTTTACTTGGATGATTTTAAACAAGTACAATTTAACCACAATGAACAAGGTTTTTTTCTGAGGTACTTACACTTAAAATCAGCCGCTTTCCGCCATGTTCCGGATCTGACGCCTCCTCTCCCGTGGCCTCATGGGATAGTAAAGTGTCCATCGAATGCCTACTACAGAACTCGGCCGGAAGCAGTAGGTCATCCGGGTACTTCTCGCCTACTGTTTTTCGAATACTATGAATTCGGACATACTACTCACCTCGCATACTGTTTTTCGCATACTATATAGTAGGGAAGTATGCGATTTTGGACGCAACGTGAATCATGCAGTGAAAGAACGCACTCTAAATGCGCACGCGCACTAGTCTAGACTTCATGTAATGTATGAGTGCACTCTGTAGGGGTGTTTTGAATGGTTTTTGCAAAAGACTCGATCATGTCAAATCGCACATCAACAACAACAATTACGATATTATCGCAGACTATATATCCCACACCCCTACCGCTGAGGCATCTCAGATGAGAACATCTGTTACCTTGGCTTTTTATCCTTGCAGCACCAAAGCAGAATTAATATAAGGTAATTATTTTACAACTTCTGTTATTGGAAATACACCGAGGTCCGGACCCCGGGGACCTCAATGGTGGGTACGGCCCTGTGTACACAGCGTGTGTACATAGCATAGAGATCATTTAAATATGAGTTCATGGTTCACCACACGGTCATATTATAATTATTATTTTGCGTCTTCAATAGTATTTTAGGTTTCGTCTGTCTCTTTAGTTATTCAACCGCATTAAGCCCACTGCCCTGCTGAAAAAAAACAGCATATGATGTGCCACTTAACATCATATTGAGCAAAACCCTACACATCGGTAGGTCTACAATATTAGCCTAATATCAGTTCACACACAGGCTTATCGCTGTTTTAGTTATAGTGGGTGACAAGCTATAACCTTATAATCATTCATAGAAAATACATAGGCTATCATCATTTTTTTTTTGTTTTGTTTTTTGTCATGAGTCATGACTAATTTATTAATGATCCAACATCATCTGAATTAAAGAGAAAGAATCATTTCACCCGATGTTTAAAGAGAATTAAATAGCCTTGACAGCCTAATTACTTACACATAACTACTGAGGAACTTTGCTCTGTCCCACTGGACTCGTGTGTGTATCAGTAAAGGAGGAAAGCAGGCAGTGGACCAAACCACTGTGAGGCAAAGGATGGGGGAATGAAAACATTTCTGAACTTAAAACGCTTTTTTTTGCATTTATTTTGTTTTACTACTTACACAATAATTTAAAGTATATGTCCATTATATTATTTTCAATACACAGAGTCGCTTGTAATGATATTTTTAGGGGGGGTGGGGGGACAACCCTCACATAGGGTTCCATGGAATATCTTATCTCTTTAGTCTAAAATGACCAATGAACAAATTTATGAGCTGCGCATTTAACTTTAATTTCACTTTTACTTTTTTGAACTTGTGACGTTTTTAGTTTTCAAACTTATCCACATTTTTTTTTCCCCGTAAAAGCAGGTGCAGCCATTCGTAGATTGCAAATATCTTCAAATCATTCTTCCATCCGCTAAAATGGGGTTTAATCTCTAAATACTTACATCTATGAATAAAGTGTTTGCACAAAATAATTAAGTTATTTATCAAAAAGTCTAGGTTCTTATCTTTCAACAAACTCCAACTTTAATTGAGACCACAGTCAAAGGGTGTACTGGTATATGTTTGGAATGAAGCCAGTTTTGAAATTCAAACCAGAAGTTTTGGACAGGTTCACAATGGAAAAACATATGTTCTACCATTTCAGTGTCTTTCTCACAGAACCCCCATGAATTGTTCCCCCTATTAAATCTTTCATGTAAAAAGTTATCAGATGGATAAATGTCATTAAGAATTTTAAATGTCACTTCTTTGGCCTTAGGAAGGATTGGATATGTTAAATATCGCTTCCTTATTTTCTTTCCCTCTTCTTCACTAAATTCTTGAAGAATATATTTTCTTTTGAGTTGACTGGGGAAGCATTGTTTTGATAGTACCTTTCTAATAAACTTATTTGTAAATTGTTTGTTCTTTAAATTTGTACCTTCAATACAGAGTGATCTCATTTCTGGTATAGTATTAGAGTACAATACAAACTGTTGAATCATTGTTTGTAGGGGTGCTGGGATGGCCTTCATTACTTTGTTGCATTCTCTAATAGAGCATTGTAAATTAAATTTATCACATAAATCACTATAAAATAGAAGATTACCATAATTATCCATCAAATGTGATATTGCTCATATACCTTTTTCCATCCAAGTCCCTAAAAACAAAGATTTTTGATTACTCAGAATACATCTGTTGTTCCACAGAGATGTATTATGTGGAGTAAAATTGTGTTTAAATATTAAGTTCCAGTATTGAAGAACCTGCTGGTGGAAATCTGAAAGTTTCACAGGCAATTGTTGTAAATCACAATCACAAGACAAAAAGAAAAATTCTATTCCACCCAGTTTTCCAAAAATTGCATTAGGGATGTTAAACCAGAAGGAGTCCTTATGACTAACAAAATAATTTAACCATTTCAACTTTAGTACACCATTTATCACAGAAAAATCTATAACATTCATGCCACCTTCTTCAAAAGTCTTAACCATCTCAGCTTTCCTAATGTAATGGCATTTTTCCTTCCAAATAAAGTTGAAGTTTGTTTTGTTCAATAAATTAATCATATTCTCTGAAATCTCTAATGAATAAGCTGGGTAAATAGCTCTGGATACAACAAAACTCTACCAAATATAGTTATATCCCTTTGGCCATAAGTTCATCTTTTTACATTTATCAATATTTCTAAGAATATTTTCTTTCTCTCTTATTTCTTTATTTCGGGTGACTGTAATACCCAAATATTTAACTTCTGTTTTAACACTTATGTTACTGATTGAACGAGCTGGTTGTTCGTGCAAAGCAAGGATTTCACACTTATTAATATTTAACATAACACCTGATGCTTTAGAAAATTGATCAACTGAATCTAATGCTGTAACAATTTGGTTTTCATTTTTTAAGAACAAAGTTGTATCATCTGCAAATTGAGTTATTATGATGCGTTTCCCCAATATGTTAAAGCCTTCAGCTCCGCTGTTCTTTTCCATAATGGACAATAATTCAGCAACCATTATAAAAAGTAAAGGAGAGCTGTTACACCCTTGCCTAATGCCCCTATAACTGAAAATCTAGAGCAAGTACCATGTTCTAAAGACACACAACTATTAATATCGTTATAATGTATACTAATTAGATTTGTGAATTTCTGACCAAAACCAAAATGCTTTAAACTTCTAAGATAAACAGATGTTCTACTGAATCAAAGGCTTTGTAGAAGTCAAGAAATATGATGAAGCCCCTTTCTACAAATATATCACTGTAATCGATCAAATCTAGAACCAATCTTATGTTGTTATGAATAGATCTTCCACCAAGGAAGCCAGATTGAGTTTCACTTAATACCTGAGACAGGCCTTTTTTCATTCTAGCTGCTATAATTCCCAATAATAATGTGTAGTCTGTGTTTAAAAGTGTAATGGGTCTTAAATTATCTAGTAATCTCTTGTCTTTGCCCTGTTTAGGAATTAGTATTATTAGGCCTTGCTTCATACTTGTTAGTAATTCTTTCCTTTCTATGCATTCTTGAATCGCTTTGAATAACAACTGTCTAATATCTTTCCAGAAGAACCTATAAAATTTGGCCGTGAGCCCATCCGAGCCTAGAGATTTATTCAAAGACAATTTCAAGCTCACCTCATCCAATTCTTCAATTCTTAGATAAGGACTCACAAAATTCTTTAAATGTGTCATCAATTGTGGGCATGAGGTCCTTAATTCTATCCAAATATCTAGAAGAATCAGAGTGAGAGTACATAGATGTGTAGAGGTTTTTATAAAATCTGAAAACCTCTTCAATTGTTTTAACATCCTTACACTCTACTCCTTTTATCAGTAAACTTGATACAGCCTTATTTTCCTGTCTTCTTTTCTCTAAACTACTGAAATACGATGTATTCTTTTCCCCTTCCTCTATTCACTTTGCTTGTGATCTTACAAAAGCACCTTGGGCTCTTTTACAATGCATATCATCTAATTTAGTTTGCAGTATCAATAATTTCTCTGTCATCATTGTCTAATTTTGCCTTTTCACAGTGTTTACTAATTTCCTGAAACAGGTTGCTTTCTTCTTTTCTTTTTTTCTTGACTGCCTCACTACTAAACTTTATGGAACTTTCTCTAATTGTGTATTTTAGAAATTCTCATTTATTATAAAAATTTGTAATTGTCTCATTATTTTCAGTTTCAAATATTATTTCTTTTATTCTTGTACAACATTCTTTATTTTTTAACAGACCTGAATTAAATTTCCAATAACCTCTTTTTTTTTTATTTACTTCATCTATTAACTGAATTTAACTTAATTTCTATTATACAGTGATCTGTCAATGGGGCTTTAGAAATCAAAAGATCTGAAACAAATTCAGCAAGTGCATCAACAACCAGCCAATAGTCAATCCTAGATTTGCAGGTGTAATTAGCCTGCATTGTTTTATTCCTGGATATACCCTTCTACATATATCTACCAGAAAATGTTTAGTAATAAATTCTCCATTTATGGGATTGAAGTGGTTGCTATCAAATTTAGTGGGCCATATGTCTTCCCTTTCATCCGGTGTCATATTCCAGTCACCTCCCATTAAAATAAAATTTGTTGGGTACAAGGCTTTGAGCTCTGATAGTGTGAATGTGATCTCTTCAAGCATTCCTTTATTTTGGGTATTAGTTTTATGTCCATACACATTTGTTAAAATAAAAAAATAACTATCGACTTTTAAAACCATCAACCAATGACCTTGATCATCTGTCCTGCGTGTAATTATGTCACTTGGAAACCTATAAAAACAGACATACTGTTTCCATGACTAAATAAAATTCGATCACCCCATTGGTTAGCCCAGAATTTAGCATCTGCCTCGGAAGAATGAGTTTCTTGCAACAAAAGACAATTTGATTTCCACTCTTTACAAAATAAAAACAAGGTTCCTTTTGACCAAATCCTTTAGACCCCTCACATTTAACGAAGCAAGTGAAATTGAACAATTGAACATTTCTAACAAAAAAGTGAAAAAGCTAAATATACTGTATAAAACAAAATGAAAAAAAAAAAACAATAAAGAAATTGGTTCAAAGCTTCTGTGTGCTGTTTCTCAATAACAGAAATAGTCACATGAGTTATTAACACATTCATAAGTCATTTAGCCCCGCCCAAAAAATCATGAACACAAAAATGGTGAAAACCTGTTTAACTCCACAATTAAGTACTACATAGTTCACAGTCTTTGTAACGTTTCCACAATGCATTTCTAACATTTATAATGTGTTTAGAAACAATTCTCAGAATTGACTTTACACGGACTTTAAGTGTTCCCTTAAGCGTTCCTACAAAGTCCTTAGTAGCTATTTCACCTTGATAAATTTAAGGGACCAAAACAGCTCCCTTAAGTCATCTTAAACTCAGTATTTTTAAGCTTTTTAAGCTCAAATGTAAGACTTAAGACATTTTTTTAAGACCTGCATAAATAAAATATCATATGAGCGTAGTAGGGCAATGACTATGGTAACATATTAAACTGTAAAATGACTGTAAAAAGCATGACTTACAGGTTTTCACAAAACAAAAAGTTTTATATAATTTTTTTAAGAAAAAAAAATACATTAATTAAAGCTGCAGTCCGTAACTTTTTTTTTTTTTGGTTAAAAATGATCTGAAATCAATATTTGAGCAATTACATAAACCAGCCAGTGTTCAAAACTATTGCTTTACTTTAGCCCGATTCACAACGGTTAGCTTATTACAATGTTTTCTAATTTGAGTGGTACGGGTAGGTTTTTGTGGGAAATTCAAGCATGGCACTGCGTCATTACGTCACGTCTGTAAACATAAAGAAGTTGTCCCGGCTACTAGACTATCGCATGTGAGGATCCTGCAGGTAGCAGATCGTTTACAGCCTTTTCTCACAGCAGCTAGAATAATTAAATGTATCATTTTGATGGCGGATTGTAATCCAGAAAGGATTATGTGTTTATGAAACACATGTGAATGAAATTAAATTATATTCAAGTTTTAAATATGCTTCTGATTACAGATAGCCTGGCATTACACAAGATTTGTTTTTTAAAGAAAACCAGTTCGATGGGAGCATAGTTTGCTTTTGGGGTTAAAAGAATTTATTAATATGAAATTCGAATGGCATGACAATTAGATTAGACTGTACAGAAATTGAAATCTACACGCTAATACACACTATACTCATAGTCACGCAATGCTGATGTTGTTAACATTAATACTCTGAGAATAAAGTATAACAGTAATAATACTTTGCAAGGTTTGATGTGATATGAGCTAACCAATCTTTAGATTTAATTACTATTGGTAGCGCGATATATGGTAATGCTTTTTTCCTCAGTTGGGCAGAATAAACGTGGCAGACTTGTTCAGATGGCAAAATACGGTGAAAATTCTTATTTGTGTCATATTTCCAAAACATAGGCTAGAATCTGTGATTGCGAAGTACAGTAAACTTCCACACTGGTACGGTGATTGACAGCTACACATTCACCTCAAAACGTTAGATTCATCCGCACTGAAGCCTTGCTGACTCACAACCCCACGCAAGGAAGATAATTCTGCAAACAGCTGCAATTCCAGGTTTTCAAACAGAGAAGGCGACAAAGAGGCAAAACTTACGGACTGCAGCTTTAAATAACAATAGAGAATGTGAAGCTACGTCACGCCGTGTTGCATGTTGGGGCGCCGCCGCCATTTTGAGAGGATCACCCTCTGCTGCAAATGCTGAAATTAATAAGGATACCTGTTTATCTTTTGTTTTCTTTTTGCCTTTAAGTTACATATTCACATTCTTCATGCAAGGCAGAGAATCTATTTCATCACTTCACAAGATAGTTAGATTTTATCTCAAGTTTTGTAGAATTTTGTTTAAAATGTTGATCTGATTGTGTCGCCCGCTGCTGCTTCAGCCGTCATATGGTATATTATCCAAGTAAAGTGTTCAACAAGCTGACAGAAGTTGGTCCATTTTTTTGTTGGAAGCTTTTAAATGATGAAGTATAAATGTTGTCACTGTATTCATTTTTCCATGGCCACGGAGGAGGATCATAGATTGTGGGTCACGTTCAACGGACAGACACAAGCACACTGTATGTTTATATTTATTTCAACAAATGATAACTAAAATTAAATCACTAGAAGCTTGTGAACAGTTTTGTAGCATTTTAAAATGCTTGTTTAATGTACTAAGACAGTTATGATAAAAGACATACAGAAGAGCCCAGAGTATTAACGCAACTTGTTTAAACGTTAAGTGTTTTCCTCCCTTTAGAAAATCATAATAAACGCTCATGCATTAAGACAGACAGTATTTCAATTTCGTATTTGGTTTAGTCAGTTTTTCTGCACATAGTATGCTTTATTAGCAAGGTGTGTACAGAATGTGGTCTTTAATACGGTCTCGGTGCATGAGAGGAAAACGTGTTGCGTTCACATTTTGGGCTTATGTGTATCTGTAGATAGTATGCTTTACAATTTTGTCTTATCACTATTTTGGTACCTTAAGCAACATTTGTATTAAGCCTTATGTTTCTCCGCGTCCTGTTTCCCTTGGTGTTTTTACGGAGAGGCAGCGCTATCCTCTCAGTATGGTGGATAAACAAAGCAGTTTCCCAGAACTCAATGCGGCGTGACGTCAGCTTCACATTCTCTATATAAATGTAATGTATGTCTTAATTGCTTAGATTTTTATAATGCAGAAACGGGCAGCACTCATTTATTTGTTCATGTTTTAGTTGGTTAGGTTTATATTTCGATAATCTAAAACACGAACAAACATTAAATAAACGAGCGCTGCCCATTTCTGCTCTGCTTTGTGTACAGTCCTTACCAAGGAAACAACTTTGTTTCTGCAGTGAAAGAGTCTCCTTCTGACCAATGACGGAAAACTTACCAAATGTGAAAATTAACCCATGTTTTGATGCTGCAAACACGCAGAGTTGTAAATGTGAACAGGTGGATCGACAAGAAGATAATGCATTATGAAAATCTAAACAATTAAGACATGCATTACATTTACATTGTTATTCAATTAATGTAATAATTGATTAATAATAATTGTTTAAATTAATATAATAATTGATACAACATTTTCTTAAAGAGGTCATATGATGCAATTTCAAGTTTTCCTTTCTCTTTGGAGTGTCACAAGCTGTTTGTGCATAGATAAGATCCCTGAAGTCGCAAAGACTAAAGTCTCAAAACCAAAGAGATATTCTTTTTAAAAGTTAAGACTCGACCACGCCCCCCTAAAACGGCTCATTCAAACACGCCCCCACATCTCTACGTCATGATGTGGGAAGATTTGCAAAACACCACCCAAATGTATATGCAAAGAAAGAGTGCAGGACTTTTATTCTCGCTGTAGTATTGTTGCTGCCGCCTTCGCCATGTCCTGAAGACGCTGTGTTTTGTTGTGAAAGAGAAAGTACTTTGGGCTTCCAAAAGAGGACACAACTAGAAATCAGTGGTTAAGTTGTATTTACAACACTGTTCCAGAACAGTTCAACCCAAATATTAGAGTGTGTGCAGCGGATTTTTACGGAGGACTATTTCCTGGACCTGGGAGTAGCCTGCCAGCTATCAAAGACTGTTTCTATGAAGTGGGGCAATTCCAACTTTTGGCGCTTCTGACTCACAGCCTGTAAGTATGTTTTCATATTTAAAGAATTTGCCACTGACCATTCAAACACGAGTTTTGAGCTGTGTAGAGTAACGTTAGTGCTTGTTGGTTGTTGTTTCTCCGATCACAAATGCAGACATGGTAATGTTTACACGGCGCGATGCAACGTGACGCGTAAAAAGACAGTATAAGTCATTATAATCAGTAATTATGTCCCCACTGGATGCAACAAATGCCTCATTTGAAATGGGTTTTATTGGTTTTGTGTCATCGCGCCGGAACACGGCATCACAATACGGTGAGGGGCGTAACATTTCCGTCTCACGCTTGAGATATTTGGCCAATCACAACGCACTGGATAGCTGGCCAATCAGAGCACGCCTCGCTTCTCAGAATGATGAGGTTTGTAAAAATCGGCGCGTTTCAGAAAGGCAGGGCTTAGAGGAGCAACAATAATGTACAGTATGTGGGAAATAATGTGTTTTTTGAACCTTAAACCACATAAACATATTGCATTACACCAAATACACAAAATAATGTTCTTTTTAGCAATGTCATATGACCCCTTTAAAAATATATATATAGAACTTTTTGTTTTGTGAAAACCTGTAAGTCATGCTTTTTACAGTCATTTTACAGTTTAATACAGTGGGGCAAAAAAGTATTTAGTCAGCCACCAATTGTGCAAGTTCTCCCACTTAAAAAGATGAGAGAGGCCTGTAATTTTCATCATAGGTATACCTCAACTATGAGAGACAAAATGAGAAAAAAAAATCCAGAAAATCACATTGTAGGATTTTTAAAGAATTTATTTGCAAATTATGGTGGAAAATAAGTATTTGGTCAATAACAAAATTTCATCTCAATACTTTGTTATATACCCTTTGTTGGCAATGACAGAGGTCAAACGTTTTCTGTAAGTCTTCACAAGGTTTTCACACGCTGTTGCTGGTATTTTGGCCCATTCCTCCATGCAGATCTCCTCTAGAGCAGTAATGTTTTGGGGCTGTCGCTGGGCAACACGGACTTTCAACTCCCTCCAAAGATTTTCGATGGGGTTGAGATCTGGAGACTGGCTAGGCCACTCCAGGACCTTGAAATGCTTCCTACGAAGCCACTCCTTCGTTGCCCGGGCGGTGTGTTTGGGATCATTGTCATGCTGAAAGACCCAGTCACGTTTCATCTTCAATGCCCTTGCTGATGGAAGGAGGTTTTCACTCAAAATCTCACGATACATGGCCCCATTCATTCTTTCGTTTACACGGATCAGTCGTCCTGGTCCCTTTTCAGAAAAACAGCCCCAAAGTATGATGTTTCCACCCCCATGCTTCACAGTAGGTATGGTGTTCTTTGGATGCAATTCAGCATTCTTTCTCCTCCAAACACGACAAGTTGAGTTTTTACCAAAAAGTTCTATTTTGGTTTCATCATTCTCCCAGTCCTCTTCTGGATCATCCAAATGCTCTCTAGCAAACTTCAGTCGGGCCCGGACATGTACTGGCTTAAACAGGGGGACACGTCTGGCACTGCAGGATTTGAGTCCCTGGCGGCGCAGTGTGTTACTGATAGTAGCCTTTGTTACTTTGGTCCCAGCTCTCTGCAGGTCATTCACTAGGTCCCCCCGTGTGGTTCTGGGATTTTTGCTCACAGTTCTTGTGATCATTTTGACCCCACGGGGTGAGATCTTGTGTGGAGCCCCAGATCGAGGGAGATTATCAGTGGTCTTGTATGTCTTCCATTTTCTAATAATTGCTCCCACAGTTGATTTCTTCACACCAAGCTGCTTACCTATTGCAGATTCAGTCTTTCCAGCCTGGTGCAGGTCTACAATTTTGTTTCTGGTGTCCTTTGACAGCTCTTTGGTCTTGGCCATGGTGGAGTTTGGAGTTGGACTGTTTGAGGTTGTGGACAGGTGTCTTTTATACTGATAACGAGATCAAACAGATGCCATTAATACAGGTAACGAGTGGAGGACAGAGGAGCCTCTTAAAGAAGAAGTTACAGGTCTGTGAGAGCCAGAAATCTTGCTTGTTTGTAGGTGACCAAATACTTATTTTAGCGAGGAATTTACCAATAAATTCTTTAAAAATCCTACAATGTGATTTTCTGGATTTTTTTTTTCTCATTTTGTCTCTCATAGTTGAGGTATACCTATGATGCAAATTACAGGCCTCTCTCATCTTTTTAAGTGGGAGAACTTGCACAATTGGTGGCTGACTAAATACTTTTTTGCCCCACTGTATGTTACCATAGTCATTGCCCTACAACCCTCATATGATGTTTTATTTGTGCAGGTCTTAAAAAATGTCTCAAGTCTTACATTTCATCTTAAAAATCCTACAGATACTGAGTTTAAGATGACTTAAGGGAGATGTTTTGGTCCCTTAAATTTATCAAGGTGAAATAGTTACTAAGGACTTTGTAGCAACGCTTAAGGGAACACTTAGATAATTAAGGGGAATACTTAATGACAGCCTTAAGGTTCCTTAAGTTGACCTTTAGGATTTTTCTTGCAACCTAAGTTTCACTAAGGGTTCCCTTATTCTTATAACTAAGGGATTTCTTAGCTTAAGGGCTTTCATACAACCGGGCCCAGGCTTCCGGTCTCATCCGCGTCCAGCTATTTTTAGCTGTACAAAACCATTGGTTTGCTGCTTGATATTGAGAATTGGTGTGTCTTATTATTTTAATGTATTATCTTAATTATGATCACACTGGTTTGTAGCACAAACAGTTTTACTGTTTAATGCACATTGTTATTCTTCTTTTTATTTCTTTATATAGCCGATGAAATGAACTGGAAGTCTTGCCCATAGGCTTACTTCCGCATTGAAGAAAACGGTGGATAGCATGTTGACTTTTGTATATTTACATTTACATTACTTTCAGTCATTTAGCAGACGCTTTTATCCAATACTAATGTATATCAATGTATATCAAACACTGCTATTAACCTTTTCACATTTTAATAAGCCTTTGACACTTTTAAAGCAGATATTCATAATAGCACTCACATAGAATATTAGCTATAACCTTTTTACTTAAACTCTTTACAGAATACACCTGATTACTCTGTTTGCACAAGAGGAGTCAAGCTGAGTGTGAAGAGGAAGAAGTGTTTGTTGGAGTCTCTGCCAAAGCATCTTCTAAAGACTCCATAAAACTGATCATCTGAAGGAAGGGAACCAGCCATCAGGATCTGAAACAGCCCTTATATGCATATAAAAACACAGACCTAAAGTCCCTCTCAGTGGACAGGAATGCCAAGTATTGGATCGAATTCATTATTTAATGTGAAGTTCTGTGAAAAAAAAAAATAAGACTCATGCAATCTGAGAGTGAAACATTTTTATTTACTTTCAAATTAACTGAATAATCCTCGTTTGCACTTTATATGGACATGTTATTATTAAGGACCATTATATCCACTGTTGCTATCACCATTGCTGCTAATTTGGGACTTTGTTTCTGTGGATGTGCCCGTGCTGAATATGAGATGGATGGAGAATGTTGCCCCATGTGTGCCCCCGGTACAGTACAAATGTTTATTTCAGATTCTGTATGATAAAGGCTGGAATACACTACACAACTTTTGGACAGAATTTTGCCCAATGTTTTTGATGCTAGATGCCGAAAGTTCAGAGCCAGTTTGCAGATTTTATGCAGGCAGAGTTGACAGATTTTACAAAAAACATGTAATGTATTATGAATACAGACTCAGCTTTTTATCTTCAGGCTATGACCTTTTACAAAGTCGACAAGCATATGATGCCTAGTGTCTGTTAAGATTTTAAAAGTTATGTAGCGTATTCTGGCCAAAAGCAATGTTAATGTTAACCAATATAACAGATAAGAAGTGGTATTTAGATCCTAAAGAGTTAAACTTAAAATTTTAGAAGCACAAATACACTGTTTTCAAACTTGTATTACAAATTGTTTGAAACATTTGGTTAAGTTAAAAAGCTGTTATGGTTATGTCATGTTATGGGGGGGGGGGTTACGTTCCGCATTCCCCTCGGTAGAAATTGCATTTCCCCTCCATCGTCACATTTTCCCTTTTTTTTTTTTTTTTTCAGGAAACCGTGTTTATTGGCATTGTACTGTAGATACCAGTACAACATGTGTTCCTTGTCCTGCATCAACATACACAGATGAACACAACAGACTTTTATCATGTTTTCACTGCACTGTGTGTGATCCAGGTATGTGCCCAGTGATAAAAGCATTAATTTAATGGTAAAGAGATATAAATAATTAATAAGGAAGTGCTGTCTAATGCATTTATACTTTTAATATAAATATAAATGCTTTGTTTTTGTGTTCACAGTCTATCGACTAAAAGTTCAAAAGGCCTGCACATGCTGTGCCGATACAATTTGTGAGCCTCAGGAAGGATTCCATTGCATTGAACTAAATAAAGACTCCTGTGCATTAGCAGTGGAGCACTCAGAATGTAAACCTGGACAATATATTAAACAAACAGGTAGAATTTAAAACAGGGACAAAATGCATGCAAAATGTATTTCAGCATTAAGCTGTATATTTCTTATGATTTACAGCAGTTTTCTGATTTAATTACTGAGGTTATCGGAATTATTTGATTACCCCAGCAATTACAACCCTAGTAGCAGCTTTACTGACATTGTATATCTCATGCAGTCTAATTAATTTTACAGGAACAGCATTTAGTGATACCGTATGTGCTGACTGCATTGATGGAACCTATTCAAATGGCTCTCTAATGTCCTGCCTGCCACATTCAAAGTGAGTAGTGTCCACAGATTTACAATTTTCATTTAAAGATTACTCTAAGACTGGATATACTGATATTACTGAATTAAATATCTTTAGATGTGAGACTATGGGACTTACAGAAGTAAAAGCAGGAACAACATCCTCTGATGCTGAATGTGAGAAAGTGATTTCAGTTGGTCTCATAGCTGGAGTCACAACAGCTGCAGTTCTTATGGCTGTAATTGTGGCATTAGCATGCATTATATACAGAACACATAAAGCATGGGGCTCTAACGAACGTAAGAACTAAATTCTTACAATACAATTCCAATAAAACTAATTTTAACATATTACTATTATTAACATTAGCAGTGCTAATACTTTTATATTGTAGGTGTCTGCTACATACCACAACAAGCAACTGAACATTCATAATCAGTAAGTGAATATTTGACCTGTTCTTTATTAACACAAACAGTTAAAATATGATTATAATAGGAACCGCCTTACTAAAATACTGATGTTGTTTTCAAACTGAAGTTACATAAAGCTTTATTTTATCTATTTTTTACAAAAGTGGCAGACATGGTTTGGACTGACATAAAACAGTATTAACAGGTAAGAGTCAACAGCTGATCAGTAGGAACTTTATATAATGGTGCTCATATGAAATCAGTTAATAAATGTTTTCATAAATGTGCAATCTATTAAATATAATCTACAAATCATTTAGATGGTTTGTAGTTTGAAGGTTGGACTTCCATCAAACACAATCAAACCTCTACAAATGATTCAGAATGCAGCGGCACGACTGGTCTTCAACGAGCCCAAAAGAGCCCATGTTACACCTCTCTTTATCTCCTTGCACTGGCTACCGGTTGCAGCTCGGATCAAGATCAAGACACTGATGCTTGCATATAGAACAACCACAGGCTCAGCACCCGCCTACTTCCACTCACTATTACGAATCTACACCCCCTCCAGAAGTCTGAGATCTGTTAATGAGCGACGACTCGTGGTACCATCACAGAGAGGCTCAAAATCACTCACCAGAACATTCACGTTCACTGCTCCTGGCTGGTGGAATGATCTTCCCACCCCTATCCGGAGTGCTGGATCCCTATCAATCTTCAAGCAACAACTGAAAACTCATCTCTTTCAACACTACCTGACTTCATCCTAAACTTAAAAAAAAAAAAAAATCTTTCTCTTTCTCCTTATTTATTCCTTCCCTTTCTAGCTTGTACTTATTTGAACAATGCCTGAGACTTGTTGTTACAAGCACTTCCTCTCTCTGATTGCCTCTTCAAGATGAATCGCTTTATGTATTCCCCAATTGTAAGTCGCTTTGGATAAAAGCGTCTGCAAAATGATGAAATGTAAATGTAAATTTATTATCATAAAAGATGGATTTAAGATGGATAAAAGATTTGTGTTCCTTTACTGATTTGTATTGTTTGTTTTGTGTTTTTTGATATATCACTCTCTATTTTTCGATTATACATACATGACTGTCATTAAAACCAAACCTAGATTATAAAACTCACTGAAATAAAACCATATCTTTGCATACATTAATCACCTTATGTGATCAAAATTCGCAAATGTTTCAAAACATCAGTCTAGCACCTATCACTATACTGTCTCATTGTTTTCCATGTGGTCACATAACAGTAGTGCAGTTAAATCAAAAGACCATTGTGGAGAAAAATTCTATTACACGCAGGCCAATTTTGCATTGATTCATACAGATCACATGATGAGGAAAAAAATGACTAAGCACATTTAGGATTATTTATGCTTTTCTTTCCACAAAATCACAACAAGTTTTTTTTTTTCCCAGAGAAACAGAAAAGTATGTGCTGACCAGTGTTGGGGGTAACGCATTACGAGAAATGCGAGTTACGTGATCAGATTACTTTTTTCAATTAACTAGTAAAGTAACGCATTACTTTTTAATTTACAAGAAAATATCTGAGTTACTTTTTCAACTCCAGTAACCTTTTTTTTTTTTTTTTTGACTGACAGTTCTCCTGTCTGCATGTTGAGAGAAATCAGGAGTAAGATGTTACTGTAGTTCTAGAATAAATGTGAACATGCATTAATTCATTTCACTCGCAAAAAAAAAAAAACAAAAAAAACAAAAAAAAAACAGATTCAGTATTACTCAAAATGAATAAAAACAATAAAATGCAACTCAGAATATGACGCAAACCAGCAATAATTAAATGTTAAATAACACAAATATCCTTTATGTATTTAATCCCATTTTATTAACCAAGGTCTTTGCTGCTGACCTTCGATGATCCAATTCAACCATACTAATAAGCAAATATTACTCTAGATAAACATGCTTCTTTTTTGTTGTTTGTGTGTTGAACTTTCTTCTTCTGCGTTCTACTGTTCAGACGGCAATTTTTTTTTCCTTCAGTCTGAAGCTTATTCATTTCACTTTTGGTGTGAAAGGGCTTTTACATTTACCAAAAATAGAACTTTTTTTATATTAAAATTAAAAACAAACAAGCAAGCCCAGCCCAGATTTAAAAAGTAACGCAAAAGTAATGTAACACATTATTTTCCATAAAAAGTAACTAAATAACGTAATTAGTTACTTTTTTTAGGGAGTAATCCAATATTGTAATGCATTACTTTTAAAAGTAACTTTCCCCAACTCTGGTGCTGACATTACAGTTCAAGGATGATAAGAAGGTTAAAAGTGTATGTTGCTTTTATTAATATTGTCTTAAATATAAATAATTCAGCAACCTTCATGTATTCAAAATAGACAAATTAAAATGCTAGACAGGTAGTGATAGGTAAACCAGCAGCGGTCGTGGCATCCATCGTGTGAAGGCCGAAGAGTGTAAAGACCATCGATTCTACCATGCGACTCCACCGGGCAGGGACACCGGCAAAGGATATAAGTATCGCTTTTTATTTCTCCTCTTTCCTATTACTTGCATGTGTGTTTGGCTCAGTGTTTTTTTTTTTTTTGTTTTTTTTTTTTTTTAGGATTACTGATAAACTAATGTAGTTTGATTTGTATTTGTTATTTATTTTAATTTTAGTTAAAGTTGGAATAATGTTTGTCATTTTATTAGTTTTTTTATGTCTATAGTTTTTTTTATTAAGTTTTAGTTTTATTTAATTTGAGTTATTTTAGTACTTCAACAAACTAAATGGAAATGAAATAATATATATATTGAATTTATAAATGTGTATATATACAGTATGTATGTGTGTGTGGTTGTACATACACATATGCAGTTGTTTTTTGGTGTTTGGCTTGGTGTTACGTTAGAATCATTATTATACTCTTATACCTTTTGTTCTTTAATGTTTTGAATTGTTTTTAGCTGTTTTAATATTACAGTTGATTGCTTCTGTTGTCCTCATTTGTAAGTCGCTTTGGATAAAAGTGTCTGCTAAATGACTAAATAAATTAATAAATTAAATATAAACAATAAAATCGACAACGATAACCTCATGTTTATGAGCAATTCAAAAAAAAAAATAAAAATAAAAATCAGTCGTCACTATAGCCTCTTTCTGCAAAGTAAATCCGCAATGCAGTTTTCTCTGAACAGTGACTATGGATGGACTAATTCCAACATCAAGTCAGGCCACAGCCTTTTTTTAATGCAGTATCATACTGTGTTTGTTGTAATTGTAGATAGATAGTTATTCATGTTGTTTACTTGCACTACTGTACAGGCTAAATCACATTGTTCCTTATTATATGCTCTTTAAAACATTTTCCTCGCTTCTTTCTCCTCTTCCTCCCCTCCTTCATCAACTCTAAAAACTAACGACTTTGCCACGTTCTTCATTAATAAAATTAAAACCATCAGTGCACAATTTTCCACACCACAGTCTGTCAAGCACATCTTACCAGCAAACATACACTCGTTCACATCCTTCTCTTCATTCTCGGAGGCAGAAGTCTCCAAACTCATCCTTTCTAATTATCCTACTACTTGTCCGCTTGATCCTATTCCATCTCATCTCCTTCAAGCTATTTCTCCTGCACTTGTACCTGCACTCACTCACATCATTAACACATCCCTTCACACTGGTGTTTTTCCTTCAGCATTTAGACAGGCTCGTATAACCCCACTACTTAAGAACCCCACCCTTAACCCATCTCTTTTAGAGAACTACGGACCGGTTTCCCTTCTTCATTTCATTGCTGTGTTCAACCAAGTCTCTGCCTTTCTCACACAGAACAAACTCCTCGACAGCAACCAATCTGGTTTCAGAAGTGGACATTCAACCAAGATTGCCTTGCTCTCAGTTGCTGAAGCCATAAGGCTTGCAAGAGCGGATTCCAAGTCTTCAATACTTATCTTGCTGGTCCACTGCTTTTGACATGGACCCGAGTCCGCTTAAAAAGGGTGGTCTGGGGTTCGGTTCATGTGAACTCCGGTACGGTTCGCTGCTGATGTGAACACAATCATACCATATCGCGGAAGTGGACCGCTATTGATGACAGTTGTCAGTCCCACACGCGTCAATGTCAAGATGAGTGGAAAGGGATTACTTTGGTCATCCGAAGAAATCGAAACCTTGGGCTGATGAAAACATAAACGCAATTGGAAAGTACACATAAAAATGCTGACATCTTCAAAATTTTCAGTGAGCACCTGAAAACGAGGGGATTCACAAGAGCGGCGGATCAATGTCACGTGAAGAGAAAAAAAAACTCAGACAGCAATATCTGAAGATACATGACTCCCTCAGAGAGACTGGAAGCTCAAGGGAAGAGAAGGAGAAGTTTCTTCGGTATGATGCCATTGACAACATTCTTGGTTCTAGGCCCAAAAGTGACCCATTACACCATGACCAATCCATGCAACCCCCGACGAACAACACGAACATGTGTCAGTTTCAGAGCCATCATCCGACACTACAGATGAGCCAACGACCAGTGAGTAGGCCCTATTCTGCTTAAACCTATGGTTTTTGTTATTGTTATTGTTGATTATTAGCACAATGTACAGTTGATAAAATGGATATTGATCATTAATGCATATTGTTCTTCATTTGGTTGGTAGCTGAAAACATGTTATATAAACAAGCAGCTTATTGAGTTTTTAAAAAAAAAAAAAAATGTAACTAATGATTCATCTGTATATGAATAGCTGACTGACTGTAAATGGAAGCATTGACATTCTTTATAATGCAACAGGGACAATGTCTTGGTCAAGTTAATGGCTTTTCTTGTTAACTTTATGTAGATTAGTAGTGCAGTTAGCCCAGAATTGAAAGTACTGTTAATAATTGTCTTTAATTGTTTTTGATTATATGGTGTTATAAACAGTGATGGGAATAACGGCGTTATAAATAAACGGCGTTACTAACGGCATTATTTTTTTCAATAACGAGTAATCAAACCAATTATTGTTTCTCCCGTTACAACGCCGTTACCGTTACTGACAATAAAATGCGGCGTTACTATAATTTATTATAATATTATTAGCATTTTATTTTTCAGTTTATCTGAATGGATGCGCAGTGTAGCTGTATTTGACATACCGTAAACTAATGTGAAGGCGCATGACTCGCCGTCGCTTTGTCTCACACGCGCAAAGAAAGATACAGAACAAGAGAGTCTTTCATAACATGCAGAATTGACGCGCTACATGTAAACAATATTCTTTGTTGTATTTTTCTGTCAAAATAACAGCGTTCCTTTGGAATTCTTCCGCTTTTAAGAACCGCCGGTTTCTCTGGTAGCTAATGCGCAAACGGCAATCTCATTGGCTGGCGCTCACCTATTATCATCCCTGTTTTGATTTTTCAATTCGAGCGAGCCTGTTTTTATACAGTCTATTGAGCGAACGCATACAACGTGATTAATATTCATGAACCCAGTAGTTCATTAATCCTTAGTACGTTTTATACTGTTAGTAGAATTCATAGCAGTTTTGTTATCTTATCAGTATTATTTTTAGCTTTTATTATACTTCTTCTTTTATCGAAACACTAAATGACAAGCAATATCTTAAGCACCACCACCAGTCTTAAGTTCAGTCAACATGACAAATATGCATTCATGGTTATTCTAATTACTAAAGTTCTGTCATCATATAATGCTAAATTATTATAATATCATATTATAATGGTTGACTAACTGATGCTAAGTGTCAGATATTTAAAAAAAAACTGTGCCATTTTACAAACATAAGCTTTATATATATATATATATATATATATATATATATATATATATATATAATTGGTTGATAATATTTACAACAATATATTGAATTTGATAGGTGTCTCTCACATTGTCCCACAGAAATATTAAAAGAGTGTAGATTAGTGTACAATGTTTTCTAATAATGATTTATTCTATTTTGTGTCCATTTCATTCATTTAACATATTTAATATTGGGGGCATCCAAGTTATTTGTTATATTTGAACATTTTTTTTTTTTTTTTAAGTAACGCAATAGTTACTTTCCCTGGTAATTAGTTACTTTTATAATGATGTAACTCGGTTACTAACTCAGTTACTATTTGTGAGAAGTAACTAGTAACTATAACTAATTACTTTTTTAAAGTAACGTGCCCAACACTGGTTATAAAGGCTGCATGTGTAATTACAGAGGAATTTGCATAATGCAGTTGAAATGTTTTGAAATGAAGTTGAAAGCAGTATGTATGATTTTTTGTTCTTTTTTTTTTTTCAAGAAAATAGAATCTGGAGTTCTTTCTGTTGAACTTGACATTTTTGTTTAAACAGTATTATAACTGCAATTTTACTTTTCATGTGGAACAGTGCTTTGCCCACAAAATGTTTATCGATGTTTTGATAATTGACTAACAAATGTGCCTTAATTTTGTTAAATCTGTTCTAATAATTCAGGAAGACTGCTTACGACACTTTCAATAAAAGTTCCTGACATGTTTCTTGTCTTCCTTTGACTTTTTATTGACAGATGAACTAATGAGAACAAGTTATTGTCATACAAAACTGCAACATGAGTTGTCAAATACTGAAAAGCTTTCACATTGATGTGATATAGCAGTAAAAGTACATTTCTCTGAGCATGCATAAAGAGTCTCCAGTGTTGATTTTACAGATGTCTGTTTTAACTGTATTTCATGCATAAAACTTTGTAGAATATATTGGAATAGAAAATGGAATTAATACAATGAATGACAAAGAAATGCATAGAAAAACAAATCTAGTCAAACAATTTTATCTTGTGAGCTTTATAACAGTTAAAGGAAATTCACTCAATCATGTTGATTTGTGTATAGTTGAGAGGGAATTGTTTTGTTTTATTATTACTAGCACATCTTGTCAAGAAAATGTAACCCACAATTAAACACTGGAAAAATAAGAACATAGGACGTCTCTAATTGAGTTGTCAGGGTTGTTTGACATACAGTCATTTGATCCATTGGACTCGTTAACTCCATCATTGTCTTCATCATAGTCCTCACTGTGAATTTCACGGAAATTGTGTAGCATACAACAGGCAACGATGGTAGTGTTTATGTTTTTGATGTTACAGTCGTACCTTTTCATCAAACGTGTAAGGCTCCAGCCTGTAATAACTCTCCTAAACACTAGGTGGCCCCAGCTTTTGTAAGATTCATTGTATTTCTACTCATTTAGCACTTGATTTCGTCCACCTGTGGGTCATTATCTCGTTTGAGTTTCCCTATTTAAGCATGCTGCTTGCTTTCAGTTGTGTTCAGTCTTGAGCCTACTATGTATGTATTACCCTCACCAAGAAAGCTAAGTCTGTTGTTTTTTTTTTGTATTTTTCTCTGTGGAAGCACGGCTTCCTTTTTTGTTGTATTTTTGAACTTGAACTCCAGTAAAGCACTCTCTATTCAGTCATCTATCTGCCCTTGGGTCCATCTGTTATTTGTCATCCACCATAGCTCAGTGGTAAAGAGGCTGTTCAGTCTACTAGAAGACCTGAGTTCAATTTCAGCCTCAGACACCCGTCACAGCAAGACTGAACCATGGAAGTGGACCCAGCAGTAGATGCCACACCTGCCTCCAATGATGATCGTATCCTAGCTATTCTGTCTGGCCAAGCTTCCACCATTCACAGACATGAGCAGATCCTAACTGAAATACTACAACGCTTAAGTGAGCAGACTATGTCTCAAGCTTCTTCAGTTTTAACCACCCCACCCATTCTAGCTGAAAGGTCCGCACCTCCATTTCCTGGGCCTCTACCTGAGCCAAGACTGCCTGCACCAGAGAGGTATGATGGGAACCCTGAGAGATGTCGAGGTTTTATCACTCAGTGTACTTTGGCATTTGGATTACAACCTAACAGCTTTCCAACAGAGAACAGCAAGGTTGCATATATCATCACTCTGCTCACTGGAAAAGCGCTGGACTGGGCTACGGCTTTGTGGGAACAACATTCCCCATTGGCTGACAATTGTGACCTATTTGTTGCAGAGATGAGGAGGGTTTTTCATCACCCTACCAGTGGGGGAGAGGTTGACCACAGGCTACTCCAGATTTCTCAAGGGACAAGGAGTGTGGCAGAGTTTGCTATTGAGTTCCGCACCTTAGCCACAGAGAGCAGTTGGGACCAACGAGCCCTGAGAGCGACGTTTCACCATGCCCTGTCTCCTGATCTCAAAGATGAACTGGCCTTTCGAGATCCGGCTCCTGACCTAGAGTCCCTTATTGACATTGCTATCAGGGTGGACAACCGCATTCGAGAGCGCAGATGGGAACGCCGTGGGGAGGTCCGGCTGCCTGAGCCCCAAGCTTCTAGCAGGGCCCTTGATTCACCTCCACTTCCCATGAATTTCGAGGAACCCATGCAGTTGGGTAGGGCCAGACTGTCACAAGCCGAGAGGGAACGACGCATGAGGGAGAAATGCTGTTTGTACTGTGGAAAGCCAGATCACTTTAGATCCAACTGTCCAGAGTTGACGGGAAAAGACAACTCTCGTCCAAGAAGAGGGGGGCTGGGACGAGAGTAATCACCTTCCCCCAACCAGCAGCTTCTGGGGTTTCACTCAATGTATCACTGGATTGGGGTAACCAACATCACAAGCTTCAGGCCTTCCTAGATTCAGGGGCTGCTGGAAATTTTATGGACTTTACCTTGGCCAGACACCTGAGAATTCAGCCCATCACTCTTCGAGAACCCCTGACCATAACTGCATTGGATGGGAGACCCCTGGGCTCTGGTCAGGTAAGACAGTGCACCACACTCCTCCATCTCCAAATTGGTTGTCATAAGGAGAGGATACAGTTTTTCTTGATTCATTCACCAGAGTTCCCTTTAATTCTTGGTTTCCCATGGTTATCCCTTCATAATCCACATATAGATTGGACAGCCAGGGAAGTGATTGGTTGGGGTACTAATTGTGGTAATTTGGGTCTCTCTCTCTGTTATTTTTCCGAGTTGCTGGCGACATCTCCTGACTCACAACCAACCACTTCCAAGCTGCTGCCCATTCCTTTCAAGCCATCAGCCCAATCCACAAAGGTGCTAACTATCCCCAAGTTTAAACCTGTATCCTCCGGAGTCCCAGTGCTTCCTCCTGAGTTGTCTCGAGTCCCCTCAGAATATGCAGACCTCTGTGAAGTTTTCAGCAAGACCCGCGCAGCCTCTCTGCCGCCCCACAGACCATATGACTGTGCAATCGATCTGCTACCAGGTACCTGCCCCTCTCGAGGGAGACTTTATTCCCTCTCGGGCCCAGAAAGAGCTGCCATGGAGGAATATATCAAGGACTCTCTTAACAGTGGGTTCATCCGTCCATCTACGTCACCGGCAGGGGCTGGCTTCTTCTTTGTGGGGAAGAAGGATGGCGGTCTTCGGCCGTGCATTGACTACCGAGGCCTTAATCGCATTACGGTAAAGAACCGCTACCCACTGCCACTAACGACAACGGCCTTTGAACTCCTTCAAGGGGCAACCATTTTCACTAAGTTAGACCTTCGGAATGCCTATCACCTTGTTAGGATACGAGAGGGAGATGAGTGGAAGACGGCTTTTAACACTCCTAAGGGACACTATGAGTATCAGGTAATGCCCTTTGGGTTAGTCAATGCTCCAGCCGTTTTTCAGGCACTTATTAATGATGTGCTACGAGATATGCTAGACAAGTTTGTATTTGTATATCTTGATGATATTCTCATCTTCTCTCGCTGCTATCAAGAACATGTCCAACATGTCCGAATCGTTCTATCTCATCTGTTGAAGAATGGACTCTTTGTCAAGCTGGAGAAGAGCGAATTTCATGTCCCCACGGTCTCTTTTCTTGGATTCATTGTCTCTAGTGGCAACGTCCAGATGGATCCTGGCAAGATTCAGGCGGTTCTAAATTGGCCTCAACCATGCTCCGTCAAAGAGGTCCAACGCTTTCTGGGATTCGCCAACTTTTATAGGAGGTTCATTAGGAACTTTAGTGCTATAGCAGAACCCCTGACCGCTCTTACCAAGAAGGCATCAAGCCCATTTAAGTGGACTGAGAGGGCTGGTCATGCATTTGACCGACTCAAGCAGCTCTTCACGTCCGCACCCATTCTGACTCTCCCAGATCCCGAGTTGCCCTTTGTAGTCGAGGTGGATGCTTCGGGTGTTGGGGTAGGAGCAGTCTTATCACAGAGAGCAAGAGGTGACCACAAGCTTCATCCTTGCGCTTACTTCTCACGTCGACTTTCCCCAGCTGAGAGGAATTATGATATTGGTAACCGGGAGCTGTTGGCAGTGAAGTTGGCCCTTGAGGAGTGGAGACAATGGTTGGAGGGGGCCAAACACCCATTCCTTATCTGGACAGACCACAGGAACCTCACCTACATCCGTGAAGCCAAGAGATTGAGCTCACGTCAGGTTCGTTGGGCCCTCTTCTTTAACCGCTTTGACTTTACTCTCTCATACCGGCCAGGTTCTAAGAACTCAAAGCCTGATGCCCTCTCAAGGCAGTTTGATCCACCAGAAGTGGAGGGCAAACCTGAATCAATCTTACCCAGCTCCAGAGTGGTGGCATCAATCCAGTGGGGAATCGAAACTGCAGTGAAGAGGGCCCAACAGCAACATCCCGACCCAGGTAACGGCCCTCCGGGTCGCCTTTTTGTGCCTAACTCCATGCGTTCTGATGTGTTACAGTGGGGCCATGCTTCTCTTTCTTCGGGCCATCCTGGGAGCACTAGAACCTTGAAACTCATCCAGAGAAGGTTTTCGTGGCCCAACATGAATCGAGACGTTCGGGGTTTTGTGGCTGCCTGCGCGGTGTGTGCCCAGAACAAGGAACCCAGAACCCACCCTCATGGCCTACTGCACTCACTACCCATCCCTACACGCCCCTGGTCCCACATATCTTTGGACTTTGTAACGGGTCTACCAAGATCTCAAGGTAACACTGTAATTCTGGTGGTGGTAGACCGGTTTTCAAAGGCTTGTCATCTTATACCATTACCCAAGATTCCCACAGCAGGTCAGACAGCGGACTTGATGATGCAACATGTCTTCAGAATTCATGGCTTTCCCCAAGATATGGTGTCCGACCGGGGATCACAATTCACCTCCCGGTTCTGGAAGTCGTTCGGACGACTAATTGGGGCATCCATTAGCCTGTCCTCTGGATTTCACCCTCAATCAAATGGACAGACAGAGAGAGTTAACCAGGAGATTGAGAAGACTCTCAGATGCCTGGTCTCTAACAATCAGACTGCTTGGAGCTCTCAGTTGGTCTGGGCTGAATTTGCACACAACACTCTACACCACTCTTCTTTAGGCATGTCCCCCTTTGAATGCCAGTTTGGTTTCCCCCCCCCTCTGTTCCCTGAACAGGATCCCGAGGTCCGTGTACCAGCTGCTGCTCAACTTGTTCAGAGGTGTCGACGGGCGTGGCGGAGAGCACGACTAGCCCTACTAAGGGCCACTCAACAACAGCAGAGGCATGCAAACCAGCACCGTAGAATTGGGCCGTCACTTAGACCAGGTCAGAGAGTGTGGCTGTCTACTAGGGACCTCCCCCTGCACGTTGAGTCACGGAAACTAGCACCCCGCTTCATCGGCCCTTTCAAAGTCCTCAAAAGGATCAACCCAGTATCCTACCGACTTCTTCTACCCAGGTCCATGCGCATCCATCCCACCTTTCACATCTCCCGTTTGAAACCCGTTGTCTATTCTCCTTTGTCCCCAGCCAGGAAACCCCCTCCAGTTCCTCGCATCATTGGTGGTCAGCCAGCCTACACCGTGCGCCGACTGCTGGACTCTCGCCAGGTCCGTGGCAGAACCCAGTATCTTGTGGATTGGGAGGGGTACGGCCCAGAGGAGCGGTCTTGGGTACCAGCTCGAGATATTCTAGACCCAGATCTCATCAGGGAGTTCCACCACCGCGGACAACAACACAGTTAGGGGAACGTCAGGAGCCGTTCCTGGGGGAGGGGCTCCTGTAAGGCTCCAGCCTGTAATAACTCTCCTAAACACTAGGTGGCCCCAGCTTTTGTAAGATTCATTGTATTTCTACTCATTTAGCACTTGATTTCGTCCACCTGTGGGTCATTATCTCGTTTGAGTTTCCCTATTTAAGCATGCTGCTTGCTTTCAGTTGTGTTCAGTCTTGAGCCTACTATGTATGTATTACCCTCACCAAGAAAGCTAAGTCTGTTGTTTTTTTTGTATTTTTCTCTGTGGAAGCACGGCTTCCTTTTTTGTTGTATTTTTGAACTTGAACTCCAGTAAAGCACTCTCTATTCAGTCATCTATCTGCCCTTGGGTCCATCTGTTATTTGTCATCCACCATAGCTCAGTGGTAAAGAGGCTGTTCAGTCTACTAGAAGACCTGAGTTCAATTCCAGCCTCAGACACCCGTCACAAAACGCCACCATCTCCCCTTGAAACGGCCAAAAGCCCTCTCGATGGTCATGCTTAGCCGTGTCTTGCTTAGCCTGTGATTGAAGACTGCCTGTGCCGTGTTCCTCTGTTTTCGGCATATGGTTTTATTAACCATTTGAGAAGAGGATATGCTGCATCCCCTATTAACACTACAGGCACATCAACATCATGAAATCTTTCTGTGAGGTTTGGGAAAAGTGTGCCACTGTGGCCCCTCTGGTGAAGCGATGAATCATCGTGAACTTTGCCTGGCCAGCCTACGTTTATGTCCCAGAATCTCATTCGGTGGTCTCCTACACCTTGTTAGAATGACTGAATAAAAACCTTTACGGTTATAATAATCTGCAGGGCTGTCAGGTGGGCAAAACATACCAATGTGGGTACCATCAATGGCCCCACCACACTGTGGGAAACCCCAATGGTCAAGAAAACCTTGAATGATGATTCTGAATTCTTCTTCAGAAGGTGTTTTGATATACACCAGGAGCAATTTCTCCACAATGACTGATGTAACATGTTTTGTTATCTTGCAAGCAGTGGACAAACCAATCCCAAACAAATGTGAAAGTGACTTGAATTGCAGGTTTGTAGCCAGCCTCCAGATACATATTGCAACTTGCTGTTCCACAGACAACAGTGTTCTAAATCTGGTGATATGTCTTTCAAATATGTCTTGGATTAATCAATCGGTACAGGTAATTAGACAAGGTTTTTCTTTCACGTTGTCAATAATTCAATAATCAAAAGAAGACATTGCAGTTTAATCCCTCGTGAAATATCTTAAATGTAGTTACAGATTTATTTATTTATTTTTTTTTTTTATGAGATTTCTATGTGTTGTAATTTGTTTGGTTTTTTTGTTTTTTGTTTTTTTACAAAAAAACATGGCGAAAACACTGATAAACTAACTGTATGTCGGCTATTAATTTAACGGGTTTACATGAGGAAAAGATTATGCTTAACGTGCTAATTTTCCGGCACCGGGTGGCGTGCGATTAAGAGGCCAGAGTGAGGTTAGTGATTCCCGGGGAGACGCTGACTCGAGCGCCGGGGACGCGGCCTGCTCCCGGGGAAAGAGCGACGAGACTAAATACAAAACCCAATATAAAGGTAGGTTACCGTAGCTTTACTATGGTATTTTAGTAAATTCACAGTTACCACAGATGTACCATTATTTTATATCCATTTAACTATTTTTAAAAACATATTTTCAAATGGTAATCAATTTGCCATGTTTTATAGTTATATTATAGTAACACCATGGTTGTTTTTCATAAGAGTGCGTTTCAAGGTCATAGAAATCTTAAATAAATATATAAATAAATAATGGGGGATAATTCAGTTCTGATCCCTAGAATTGAGTTAAGATTAATAATCATAAACTGTAACTAAATATAAATGAAACCTAATACACATACAGCAAAAGAAATCATACATTTTCTTTTTAGTTATCTTCAGCTCTTAAACGTTTTAGCAGTTACACATTTTTATTTGTGAAAGCAGTATTTATAAATTGACTTTTAAAAATCTTTATACAGTAATCATGAAGGAAGACTTGTCATGGTGATTCATTGGTCATAAGTTGTAGGTTAAACCATTTTAAAGTGCATATACATTTGGTGTAATCATTATAGTTTATTAATTGTTAAAGTTGTAATTTTGTAAAAAAAAAAAAAAAATAATAATAATAATAATAATTATTATTATTATTTATTTATTTATTTTTTTTATTTTATTTTTTTTCAGATTGTGAGCATTTGGTTGTTTGAATATAGAGGAGAAATGATAGATTTATTTGAAGCAGAGCACAGAAGAGACGTCTATCAAAATACGGTCTTTGACTTTACTTGGCAAAACAAGCAGTGCTGGTAGGTTTTTAAAATGTACATGTAGACATTTTAATCATTGTCTTTGTATTCATGTCATAGTTTTTGTCTTTTAGTTTAATTGTAAGGCAAAACATTCTACAAAATATGTTTTTTATTTTTTTTTATTTATTTAATTTTTTTTATTTTATTGAAGCATTGATGCAGTTGCTCTTGGCCGGCTGGTGAATGACGATCTCTTTCATCAGAAACTGCATCATGAAAAAGACTGAGGTCAGGAAAACCTGCCTTTGGCAGCGAGGGACATTATTCCTGAAGAAGAAATAACATACAACTGCGGAGCAAGTGACTGGCTTTAGAGAAAGGTTTGACACAATTTGACTACTTTTGTCATTTTTACAGATGTGAGATCCAGATTCTTTAAGACTGTGACTATTTTTTGAAGGCTGGAGGGAACGGGAGTAAAGATCCTGTACTTGTACATATAGTGCTGTCACGCTACGAGTTCCTGCTCGTGGACCTTTACCAATCTTTCCCGCTCTCTCTCTCTCACTTCACTTCCTGTAAAATACAGTAGAGAAGAATGCAGTTTCTGATGCAGCCTCACTGTACGGTTTAGCGTAGTGGGGGCCCGGTCTATAAACAATGGTTTCTAACTAATATTTCTATTACCTTTTATTATAGCCTTCAGTCAGTTAGTTCCAGTCTTAAAGTCATACAGCATTTTATTATTATTATTATTATTATTATTATTATTATTATTATTATGGTAACACTTTATGATAACTTTCATTAATAAATCACTAAAAATCATTTTATAATATTTAACTACTCATTACTTAATATATATTCACATATCTAGAGATAATGTGCTTGTTAATGTTAACTAATTAACTTATTAAACATTACCAAATAATTAACAGATCATTATTTAATGTAAACTGAAATGCTTACAAATGTCATTAAACTTTCAATTCATATGATCATGGATTTTTTTATTTTTTATTTTTTTTTTAAATCTTCAAATTATTTTGACAGATGGTTTACAATCATGATTAAAAGCTTCATTAATAAATTGTTAACAAATATTAAATAATGCTTAATGGATCATTAGTTAATGTTTACAAATGTCATTAAATGTTCAATGTGTTTTAAAAATCTACAAATGATTATAATAGAAATTATACAATATTTACAAGCTTATTTGTTAATGTACTTTTGAATGCTTACAAATGCCATTAAACTTCAGTTCACATATTAACTAATGCTCATTTTTACATTTACAAATGTTGTGAAAATATAGCTTATAGGCACTTCACAAGCTATTCATGTTAATATATTCATTAACTCATAATCACAGTCTGTAAAGGTCATATATTTGGTCTTTGTTTGTTGTGTAGACTTCTACTATTTGCATATCTTAAATCATTTATTAATAATTTGTTAATATTTTTGCAGTACCCAATCTAAAATGGAAACTATTCATCAATTTTAAATGATTATAAACATTTACTAATCATTAGTACCTTTACGAGCAGTCATTTTGATGACAAAACCTGTCACAAATGACCGGAATTCATCCTATTTTCACATCTTTACAAATCATTTATTAATCATTAGTTCATGTTTTTGCAGTACCCAATCTAAAGTGGAGACTATTCATCATTTGTAAATGTTTATAAACATTTACTAATTTTTTAGTATCTTTATTGGCACTGGACTTTTAGCTACTTTAATAATGTTTGTGTAAAGGGTGATTAGTTAAGTTTAGCTAAATGCTTGGTAAAGACATGTCACACATTGTAATTTGGGTGCAAAACATGTTTTTAATCACCTCAACACTTATATTAGTATACTATTGTGTATCATTAAACAGAATATTCCTTGAGTCATGCATCAACAGGAGGGGAAAAAACTAATTTTCAAGAAAATACTTCATTTATCATTTATTAAAACAATGCAATATAAACAGATTGAATTGTGTTCCCTTATAGTAATCTAATTGACCTCTGTACACTTGTTGACCTCTAACCCAACCCTTAAGCCTCGTTCAGACTGTCAGCCCAAATCTGATTTTGTGCATATCCAGATGGAATCTGATTTGAATAACTGACTGTTCACACAGTGTATCGCAACTGTTCATATCCCGTTTGTGTCCATAAGCGCTCTTTCGTTTTTACTGAATGTGCATTGGTTTCTGGGGTAATGCTGTTGTGTTGTTATGCCTGTGCTAAAAACAACAGTAACAGCAATACAGTTTGCAATACAGATGTTGTCTTACCGACGCGGTTGTGCTGTATTATATTTCGTCTTGTGAGGCAGCGGCAGAAACGTAGGAAGCTTGAATGTGCGGCTTTATTCCGTGCTGCCGTCTCTGCTACTTTGCTTTTTTTTTTGTTTTTGTTTTTTTTTTTTTTTTAGTGGTCTCAGCTGCTTTCAAAACTCAAAGAGGTACGTGTACTAGCAGTATATTGTTTTTTTCCGCTTGACTTGCACTTCACAACAACACAAGCTTGTTTCTGCAAAGATGTTCAGCATGTTTTCTGCAAAAACGTCTGACGTGTTTACGTTTTACGAGGCGTGAGGACGTGAAAAAGCTACGCTAAATCCGATCTGACTGGTCAGACTGAAACGGATTTCCAGAAATGCGATTTAAATAGGATTCCAAACCACATATGAATGTAGCTCGAAATGGATTTGCACAAATTGGATTTCATGTAGTTCGTTGCCGTTCAGACCATCTAAATATGATCAGATTTCAATCAGATTTGCACAAAAATTGGATTTGGGCTGACAGTCTGAACGAGGCTTTAAACCAAACCTGTGCCTAACCTTATACCCGTATCACACCTCAACAGCAGCAAAGATGTTGTGCATTAACAAAAGCTTTTAATCATTGTATAACATCTGTTAAAATTATTTGTAGATTTTCAAGATGTGCATGATCATACGAATTAGAAGTTTAATGACATTTACAAGCATTTTAATTTACATGAAATGTTAAATTAGGTAACGTTGAATACATTTATTAGTAAACGTTAACAAGCACATGATTTCACATTTCTAGATATGTGAATATATGAACTAATAATCTGTTAAGCATTACATAATGTTTGTTAATGATTTATTAATTAAAGTTATTATACAGTGTTACCATTATTTTTTATTTTTATTTTTATTTTTATTTATTTATTTTTTTTTCAGTCTTGAGGTCAAACAGCATTTATTATAATCATCATCATCATTATTATTATTATTATTATTATTATTTTAAATGTTATTTTCAGTCTTGAGGTCAAACAGCAGCACACACACACTGTTTCTGGTGTGACATTGTGGGGTCCTGTAGATTGTTAATGGAGAGTCATGTGAAACCCATTGTACTGAATACACACACACTGTACAGTTTAGTGTAGTGGGAACCCGGTCTATAAGTAATGGTTTCTAACTAATAGTTGTATTATTTTTTTATTATAGCATTCAGTTAGTTAGTTTGTTAGTTAGTTAGTTAATTAGTTAATAAATTAGTCAGTTAGTTGGTTCCAGTCTTGAAGTCAAACAGCATTTTTTTTTTTTTTTAAATTTATTATTATTATTTTAAATGTTATTTTCAGTCTTGAGGTCAAACAGCAGCACACATACACTGTTTCTGGTGTGACATTGTGGGGTCCTGTAGATTGTTAATGGAGAGTCATGTGAAACCCATTGTACTGAATACACACACACTGTACAGTTTAGTGTAGTGGGAACCCGGTCTATAAGTAATGGTTTCTAACTAATATTTGTATCATCTTTATTATAGCCTTCATGTACGGATGAAGTTATGACAGCCATGGAGAGCTGCTCTTGACCTGTAGGAGCTACACAACTTCAGGTAGTTAATTTACCCTTCAACTGACCAAAATGAGCAATATTCTCCTGGCGTTTGAAAAAGGATGCTTGGTAAATTTTACAGGCAGAAATCTTGATGAAATCGACATAGATCCAGAAGATACTCTACAAATCTTAAAAAAAAAAAAAAAAAAATCTCTCTCTGGCTGTGTTTGCACTGGTTCAATTTTTTTTTTTTTTTTATGTTGTTTTTTTTACATGCATGACACAGATTGGATATTGCTGCACACATTTAAACACAAAAATCCACCCAAGATCAGATATTTTATGCATCCGTCCTGAGCCACTTCCAAATATGGTTTTAAATTGGATACATATCAGATATCTGGACATCTGACCTATGTCTAAATGCATAAATCTGATTCCCATTGGAAATACAATCCACCCCAGTGTGAGGGCAACATGTTTACCCATAAAAATAACTTTTCTTAAAGTTATGAAGCAGATGTTGCTTGTAAGCACTGGCACAAAAAAATAACTTATTTTGAGGCAGAAAGGTAAGAGGTAAGAATGCGCACACAGAAACATTCAGGAGCACAGAAACTTGCTTTCAGCTGCTGCCCCATAAATTTAATAAAAAAACCATTTTGCTTACCACACTACTTTTTCACCTCAGAATCTGTAGATAAAATAACTTAAGAAAACTACTATTATTGTATTCGTTCAGTCAAATTTTGTGCTGCAAACATTAATGAAAGCTTTATCTAGTCCATACTGGTACATGATCATGGTATAAGCGGGTTATCACAGCTGCTGTGCGTTCAAGTCAAAGAGCCACTTCACATGAATTCTATCAATAATTTTATATAAGGCTGCTTAAAACCCAAGGGTCAACCGTGTCACAGAAAGCGGTCACCAATGGAATCATTCAGTTTTGAGTGGAGATTCATGTAAACACAGATATCTGATACAAGTCATATCTTAAGTGTAATATAAACAGGCGGGACAAAAAAAAAATTGGATAGTCAAAAGATTGGATCTGTGCATTAATAAGCTCTCCTCTCTCTCTGTCACTGTCTCTCTTTTAATTTGGAGATATTAAATGTGTTTTTTTATTTCTATTCTTCAATAGGTGGTTCACACACACACACACACACACACACACACACACACACACACACACTTTAATACAGGGCCAGATTTTAGGAGTGCTTTTGAATTGCAGACATTTGTTACACTTTGTTTTAAATTATGTATTTCTGTGTTTTCTGCCTCTAGAGAGAGTTACAGTGGACAGTGATTTAGAAGAGTCTAATAATTCCAGTCCGAAAGGTAACAGTTACATTGTCAAATTGTTCCAAATCATATTTTTTTCTAATGTATGTTTCCATTTTATTTTATCAAATACTACTTAGAAAATTAGTTTGTTTCTGGGGATGGTAAATTACTTGAAATTATTTGTGATTCATCTTTGGATCCATTTCACAAGCTTTTACTCTCTTGACTACTTGCACAACTGCTTCTGCATGCAGCTTAGGCATTTTCAGCATCGGCATGAAAGTTAACGACGTGATACATCAATTTAAAAAAGTGTGCACCGGCTACAAGTTGGCATTTGAATTACAATGCATCGTTTCTAACATTTGCATAGGTAAAAACAAATTTATTTGTATATTTATTTATATATAATTATTAGTAGATGCGCTATACTTTTATTATTTAGAAAGTGCCCTATAATTTGTGAACAATATTTTATGTGTAGATTGATTTCTCCTCTAAACTGTTTTTCAAGCGTGTTTTCTCATCACCGCTGCTGCGTGAATGACGTATCACAATACTATCTTTAATGTATTGTATTGTTGGCTATGCATCGAGATGCTTATCACATCGACCTCAGTTATGTCAATTTTCTGTAATTATAGTAAAACAAATATATACTGTATTTTATTAGACTTTAATTCCAGAAAATCGACAGAGAAGCCGCAGTGCCACTATGGTTTTGTTACTAAATCTCTTTTCTGTTTGCGTCCGCTTTGCATACATGCAGCTTGTGTTTGATTTAGCCTCATACGCTGATAATTACAAAAACTAGCTGAAAGAACTATTGCTAACAATAAAAGAAAGACTTGGGTCTTGTGAACATTGATAGATACTGTACTTGTCTGATAGATACTCTGTGTATATATGTGACCTGTGCTGGCAAAATGAGTCGCAATGAGTAAATTTTCAAAAATGTAAAACTTTACATTAAACATTAAAAGACCTTTAAAATGATATATGATTTGTTGTAATCGGATGAAAAATGACTGAGCTATACCCGTTTGAAGTCAATTCTGAGAAAAATCGAGTTGAGGTTTTTTGAAGGTTCCAAAGCAAAATCAACTAACAGCGTTGCATTTTTTTCCCTCCAATTCTTTTCTTATAATAATTATGATAATTAATAATTACTGCAGTAATAATCACCATATAGCTATTTTTATTTTATCTTTGTTATTATAAATAAGAACAGATGCAAAAAAGCAGTAGAACAAGCAATTCCCTCTTTTTTTTTTTTTGTTTGATTAACATTAATGCGACAGACGGCCTGTATATTAGACCTACTGTAATGCATGGATCTAAGATAATGTTACACATCAGATGTTTGTTCCCCAGCAGTTCCCTAAACGTTCACTTTAGACATAGCAGTGTATGTTTGTGTGAATATTTAAATACTGTAATTCTGTGTATATGTGTATATTTATCGGGATCAGGCGCTACGGATGTCAATCAGCTCGAGAAGGGAGCAGAGAAAATGCACAAATAATGGTCATTTTAGATGTTTAATTACTATTCAGAACATTAGGATTACTAGACGAGGGCTTAATGAACTCATTTTTGTGAAAACCTCAAATTCGACTAAAATTGATTCGACATTTCTTTCCCTTTTTTTTTTTTTTGCCTGTAGCTCAAAATTAGATCATGTGTATTCACGTTCATTTTGCCAGCATGAGTCACATTTTGATATTTGTCAAAAATAGCACATATTTAGACTGAGGCACAGCCTTCATTTATGAGACTAAAGCAAAATAATAGTGACACGTACATAGTTTATTTGCAATATACAGTCTTTTTAAACCGTCACACTTTATCCTCAATTGGTTGAAAGACTAAAAAACAGCAATTAGGGGGAAAAAAAAAAAAAAAAGTAATGATTAATAGTTAGTCAGCTTTATGCAGAGATTTGTCAATGATCAGGCTGGCTTTATTTCTACTTTCAGTCCACTAAATTATCCTCACCACAGCACACTGTATGTGAAGATGGCGGTACACTTCCAGCAGACCCAGCGTTCAAAAGAAATCGTTTTTTTTTTTTTTTTTCTTTTGTAGATAATTTTGTGATTATGGCTGACTGACAAGTACATATGTACAAGCTTATGTTCATAACACATGTAGGCTAAGATGAGGCAAGATGACCCTCCACACTTTGACCTTAATTTCCACACTCTGACCTCTACAGACGACCTTAATTTTCTTGATTATAGACAGCACAAAATCTCATCACAGCACATTTGTAAATTGTACAATGGCTACACTAATTTTTATCATTTCATCTGAATATCAACATTTGCAAAATTTAGTCAAAACAGTTTTGAGGTTGATATAATTTTGTGTCACTGGAAAATAGTGATCTATGACGTATTTTGACGATGTCTGTGGCCCTGTTCGGACGGGACAAACTTTGAGTTACAGGTCTTATTACCCGATATCTGTGATTACAAGTACCGATTCGGACGGGACTAACATCTCCGTGTTTATTACAGAGGTGTGAGGGTCTGTAAAAAACAGAAGGTAATTTTCTCTGGAATCATTAGAGGTTGTGTGAGAAAACATAGACTTGGTTAAAATCATGTCTGTGAAACACAAAGTTCTCTAATGACCCCCTGGAAAACTAGTCCTGTCTGAATAGGGCTTATGACATTGTTTGATAAGGAGGGATCTGTGGACACAGTTGGCACAGAATTTAGGTTTAAATGTAATGCTATAATTAAAAAATAACTTTCAGATGATTCTCTTTTACTTAGATTCAGCTTTGTCTGTTACCAGTTATTCAACTAAATTGCCACAATACAGTGTTAAAATGACTTTGTATTTATAGTTACAAAGTTTTTAAAACAATTTAAAAATGTAAAATTTTAATAAGAGGTTATTTACTTGGGGTGCTCTTTTGAAGAATAAATAAGAGGTCATCTTACCCCCTGTAATGCTAGATTTCCGTATTTAGTTGTCATAGCACAAATGTCAAATTATTCTATTTCTTTCCCTCATCACATTGGCTGATGCATCATCGTCATCATCCCATACATGCTACATTTCTGTCTAATCATGTTACAATTTACAAGTAAATTCACATTGTTCTTAAGGGTGGCATCTTCCCTCATCTTACCAGACTACTATAGCATGTTTAAAGCAGTTGAGTATATACATATACATAATTTTAACAATATTTATATTATATGCTATTTATTTTGATTTTGAAATTGAATTGCTAATGTATACAAGGACAATAACGGGTGAGGGCAGTTCAGCTCTTAATACTATGGGAATTAGATCGATTCTTGAGGTTGTGATACAATTTAAAAATGATTCACGAATTTGAATCAAATTTCAATTTCTTTTATGCATAGATTTGATTCTAGTTTACTGTTTTGTGCTACTTTTCCTATTTGACTGCAATAGACAGTCAGATAGATATTGATTCAATAGATCTTGAAGAAAAAAATCTCACTGAATAAAATGTAAACCTTGATACTAGTTTTTTCTTATTTTAGTCAACTCATTATTTTAAAACAAATGCCAAAGCTGAAAGCAATCATTACAATTGACTAGTAGTAGTAAAGCAAAATAAAGTGAAGCAGCCCTGAGACAAACAGAAAAAATACTTGGTACATTTACATAAATTCCTTGATACAAAAAAAAAAAAAAACTTTCAAATATAAACCTGGTAAATAAAAATAAATAAACAGTAGGACAAATACAATATTAATAGTACACTAGTTAAATAAACTTTTTCCAGGAACAGTAGCCTAGGTTTATGTAACATGCCCTAAGAGGCGCTGTTTGTATTTGTGCTTCGACTGTTTGTCTGTCGGCGCCAGAACTGCATTGAGTCCTTTTTCACTGTTTTCTGTGACAAATAAAACACTTTAAAGTATCAGTTACTTTTAGTAATACAGCGAAGTTAAAGAAATGTAACACTTTAGAAAATCAATTATTGAAATTTGTGAATCTATCCAAATAGGCAGAAAATAGAATCACGTTTTATGTCAAACAATTTTATTTCTCACCTTTACTTAATAACAAACATTAAATGTAATTTTTATAAATTGACAGAAATTATCACAATTACATTACCAATGTCAATAATTAACCATTAAGAATGTCATTGTGCAGACCTACTGAATATGCTTTAGGCCTTGTTTCACACATTAGAACATGCATTTTTTTTCTATTTAGGTATTTATTTTAAGGAAAAATGACTGGAAAAGTGTAAAGAATTACAAAATTTGAAGTGTTTGTCATTTTTACAACTTTTTTCGGTATGGGTCTTTCGGTTCGGTACGCATGTGTACCAAACAAATACAGCATTGTTTTAAACACTGCACGAGTGAAACTTCATCTTTCAAGTTATGTCAATTTTTTCCAGGAAATTCAAACAATAAATGGTGTTTGACAGTCTTTGTTGTGGCATGACAGATCGCTGTATAAACGCCTCGGAGAGCCATTTAAACGTGCCGTGGCGCAGCTGGTATAAACAAAAGCATTGACCCAAGCGGCCGCGATCAGCTCCGGTGGCCGTGTCAGAGCTGTAACGCACCACAGACATGTGCAGTGTGAATGGGGTCTGATCAACAGTAGAGCGGAGCGAGAGTGAACGCGATCATCCCCTCCCTCTTTACTACCACTTTTCACAAGAAATAAACATGAATGAACATCTCATTTAATCGCTCAGTCAGTTTTCAACCGCAGAAAGACGTCTATCTATTTTTTTTTATTATTATTATTATTATATAATTTAAAAAATAGCACTTGCATATCATTGCTATTTTGTTGATTTTGATTGCTTCCATTGTCCTCATTTGTAAGTCACTTTGGATAAAAGCGTCTGCTAAATAAGTAAATGTAATGTAAATGTAATCTGTTATGAAGCTAGTTATAACAGCCACTGTAGCCTATAAATGAATAACCTATATTTCAGAAACAAATAGAAATTTTATAATTTAGAAGTTAATTTAAAAACTGCATTATGTGCAATTCATGTTTGCTTTTTTTTTTTTTTTTTTTTTTTTTTTTAGTTTTGTTGATTTATTACATTTAGAAATAAATATTAATTAAATTTAAGTTGTGGCTCTGTTGTTAATTGTAACTTTTAGTAAAATGTAAAAGGGCTCCCTGTATTTTAGAGCAGAAGTTAGAACAACTTGCTCAGTAAACCACTGTTTGATTAAAAAATAAAAATATAAAAGAATATATGTTTAGTTTTCCCCCTGCTGAACCGAAATCATGCCAAACCGTGATGTAAAAACCGAGGGACATACTGAACCGTCCTGTTTGTGTACCGCTACACCCCTACTGGTCAGATCATGTTTTCAAGCCATCTAGAATATGATTTTTACTTAATGTAAAGTGGTGATTTCTCAATGGGTTTATTTCGTTTTTAACTATTCTTTCCATTAACACCCATAATTGTTTTTCATTTAGATTGATTTGTGGATGCAGAATGATTTATCTCGTGAACCAGTATTAGCCAATAGTAACCATATCCAATCTTATTGCGATGTGTATTGCCTCCTCTTACGTGACTTTTCCCCATTCATTCTCAATTACCCCCCACCAAACCCAGCACATGCTCGAGAGGTCTGTACAAACTCAATAGAGGCAAGAGAGACACGGGCTCCTGGTGTAACTTTACCTGCTGCTGTCACTGTTGGACAGTGTGACTTCAGAAAAACCAGCAATTTATATCTTATGATCCTTTGACAGCAACCAAGATGGCATTGACTTAAATGTTGCATTTGAACAAATAATGCAAAAAGACAGTACAGTTCTGTAGCTGTAAAACTGCTGCTTGTGGTCAATGCAAGTGCTCGTTTTGAAATGGCGAGATATGTGCTTGATTGATTGATTGATTTTTTTTTTTTTTTTTTTTTTTTTTTTTTTTTTTACAGGTCCCGTTAAGAAGATACCATGGAGCAAACAGGAAATACATGCTGCCAAGATGCACATGATCAAATTCATTCAGAAGCGGAAACTGTGTGAGGTGTATAGAGACTGAACCACTAGCTCTTAAAAATTGAGAGTGCGCAGCTTTGAAGTTTTACATTAAAAATCAGGGCCTGGTTTCACAGACAGGGCTTAGACGAAGCTAGGATTAGGCCAAAGTTCAATTAGGACATTTAAATAATTTATATAAACGTGCCTTAGGAAAAACATTACTGGTGTGCATCTTGAGACTAAACAAAGGCACTGATACAGGTGTATCTCAATAAATTAGAATGTCGTGGAAAAGTTTATTTATTTCAGTAATTCAACTCAAATTGTGAAACTCGTGTATTAAATAAATTCAATGCACACAGACTGAAGTAGTTTAAGTCTTTGGTTCTTTTAATTGTGATGATTTTGGCTCACATTTAACAAAAACCCACCAATTCACTATCTCAACAAATTAGAATATGGTGACATGCTAATCAACTCAAAACACCTGCAAAGGTTTCCTGAGCCTGGTGGTCAGGATGGTCTCTTAGTTTGGTTCACTAGGCTACACAATCATGGTGAAGACTGCTGATCTGACTGTTGTCCAGAAGGATGGTAAGCCACAAACATTCATTGCCAAAGAAGCTGGCTGTTCACAGAGTGCTGTATCCAAGCATGTTAACAGAAAGTTGAGTGGAAGGAAAAAGTGTGGAAGAAAAAGATGCACAACCAACCGAGAGAACCGCAGCCTTATGAGGATTGTCAAGCAAAATCGATTCAAGGATTTGGGGGAACTTCACAAGGAATGGACTGAGGCTGGGGTCAAGGCATCAAGAGCCACAAGGAATTTGGCTACAGTTGTCGTATTCCTCTTGTTAAGCCACTCCTGAACCACAGACAACGTCAGAGGCGTCTTACCTGGGCTAAGGAGAAGAAGAACTGGACTGTTGCCCAGTGGTCCAAAGTCCTCTTTTCAGATGAGAGCAAGTTTTGTATTTCATTTGGAAACCAAGGTCCTAGAGTCTGGAGGAAGGGTGGAGAAGCTCATAGCCCAAGTTGCTTGAAGTCCAGTGTTAAGTTTCCACAGTCTGTGATGATTTGGGGTGCAATGTCATCTGCTGGTGTTGGTCCATTGTGTTTTTTGAAAACCAAAGTCACTGGACCCGTTTACCAAGAAATTTTGGAGCACTTCATGCTTCCTTCTGCTGACCAGCTTTTTAAAGATACTGATTTCATTTTCCAGCAGGATTTGGCACCTGCCCACACTGCCAAAAGCACCAAAAGTTGGTTAAATGACCATGGTGTTGGTGTGCTTGACTGGCCAGCAAACTCACCAGACCTGAACCCCATAGAGAATCTATGGGGTATTGTCAAGAGGAAAATGAGAAACAAGAGACCAAAAAAATGCAGATGAGTTGAAAGCCACTGTCAAAGAAACCTGGGCTTCCATACCACCTCAGCAGTGCCACAAACTGATCACCTCCATGCCACGCCAAATTGAGGCAGTAATTAAAGCAAAAGGAGCCCCTACCAAGTATTGAGTACATATACAGTAAATGAACATACTTTCCAGAAGGCCAACAATTCACTAAAAATGTTTTTTTATTGGTCTTATGAAGTATTCTAATTTGTTGAGATAGTGAATTGGTGGGTTTTTGTTAAATGTGAGCCAAAATCATCACAATTAAAAGAACCAAAGACTTAAACTACTTCAGTCTGTGTGCATTGAATTTATTTAATACACGAGTTTCGCAATTTGAGTTGAATTACTGAAATAAACGAACTTTTCCACAACATTCTAATTTATTGAGATGCACCTGTATATATGGTTCAATGGTCTTTATAAATTTGTGATTTCAATTCTGCTTTATTTTATATTGTCTAAAGCGTTTCAAATGATCCTTATTGATGTAATGATTTGTTAGTAGTGAAACATGAACTGTCTCACTGATATGAGGTTGCTGATCTTCAGAGACAAGTTATTGGTGAGTCTTACTGAGTTTACATTTTTACGCAGGCATTCAAGAGTTATACTGAAGTTGTTTGTTGTATTTATTGGTACTAAGTTATAAGAAACTGTTTAGAATGCGTCATGAAGGGTTTATTAATTTTATTTTTTTTTTTGTCTTTTTACACTCAGATTAGTGTTATCTTTGAACACAGGCATGAAAGAGTTTATGCAAGTGTTAATTGTCGACTTGCTGACCTACTAATGTATTGAGTTTTGAAAAGCTATTAAGATTACAGATGACATGTTTCTCAATATTTTTTTTTATTTAATTTATTTATTTATTTATTTTTTTTGTTACTTTGCATTAAATAGAACATATAGAACACACAGAACAATAACATTTTTGTTTGGAGCTCCTATTTTATTCACAGTATATTGTCTCTATACAAACTGCTTTAATAAATGCACATTTCAAATGTTGAAGTTAATTTACTTCATTGTGATAACTTTATACAAATGATAAAATGAGTGTGAGTTCAGTCCCCACAATGACCAAAAACTGGTGTTAGGTGTGTTTAGATTCGATCCCCACAATGACCAAAAACTGGTGTTTAGTGTGTGAGTTCAGTCCCCACAATGACCAAAAACTGGTTGTGTGTGTGCCGGACCCCAGATATACACAAAACCTGAAAGGTCCCCACAAGTGGCCACTGTGTCAGGTTTATAACTTTTGTAGTGAAATATTTGTAATCTGAAGTGATACTTTTAAACAGGCTTTTTAGATTTTGTCAGATTATTTTTTTTTATGTCTCTAGGATCATAGGAAAGGGCGGTCCCCACTATGTAGCAATTGTGTGTGTGAGAGAGAGAGAGAATGTTTACGGATTAAAGAATGAATGAATAATTATGTGAATATATGAATAATAATTCCTTAATCAGTATCCTAAATTCATATACTGTACCTGCCAAAAACATAACCTGTTTATTAGATCTAATGACTGGTGAAAAGAGGGTTTGAAGACTCCAAACCTTAGGATCCTTTTATGGAGATAGTTTCCATGAGCAGGTGCATCAGTCTCCTACAGACTACATACACATAAAATCAATATTCTTTTAAATCCCAGATGCTCAAGCCTACAGTAAGAAGCCTGTAATATAGGGGAGTATGATTTTGGCAGGTGTTAATTCTCCCCTATCCAATGTCAGCTTTGCATGGTCAGAGACACATGAATCTTGTGCTGGTGAAACATCTTGGACTAAAGATGTTATTTACTAAGCATTGTAAGTATTATGGTAACCCTACTCTGCTCAGTATGCAATACTACTTCTGTAAAGTATAACTTACTAAATACGCTTTTTTAAACATTAACATTATGAATGTCCGTAAAGTTGCTTTGAAACTATGTATGTTGTATATAAATAAAATTGACTTGATCTCACATTATTGGGGTTGTCTTCAAAAATACACACACACACAAACACAAAACAGCCACAAAAACAGGTAATTAAAGTGATTCTGGTTTTGATTCTGATTAAAAAGCACCTGTATCTGCTTTAATAGGAAGGCTATAAACAGGGGTAGATGGGAGAAACTCTCAGACAGCGTACTATAGGCTGTATCACTGTGTAGGCTTCTTTGCAATTGTGTTTGTTTGATTCATTGTTTGATTGACCCATGGATCCAGACATTTACAAACAAATTACAACTTGCAAAACCTCAGGTCCTTTATGTTCTGGGCTGCTGTATATTTAACTGACAAAAATGCACACAGAAACCTAAAACTGACTTTTAATATTCAGGAAAAATGAGCAGACAGTACAGTGCCCACACTTATCAGTATCACACAGTGCATTAGTTTTGATCATCTATCAAGCTGAGAAACAATTCAAAACTACAGCTGTTTCTCTGGATGTTGAAAGGTCTTTAATAAGATCAGTTTAATTCATTACAAGAAATAAAAGCGCTCTAAGTCACATTACTGAACCACTAAGACTCAGAATGTGGCTACTGAGCAGTCATTTGTCTTCAGTTACAACGCAGTGATAATATAACATTCAGTGTGTAATTTCAATCTAGAAAACTAGTTTTCTAGATGTTGTAGCAAATTAGCTCAAAAAGGGAATTGTATATAAATAATTACAATTAATTATGATTAATTACAATTATTTATATCGGCTGACAGTAATAACTGTCGCAGAGTTAAATTGCCATCAGCTGATCTGTTCGTCTAGTGAACATTCAGTGTAAATTCATATCAACTCTAAGAAAGGATATATCCGTGGCCACAGAAAATATCTTCCTATTAATGCATTAGAGCATGTAGCAAGGGTCAAAATCGTAAAGGGACATTAATATGCAAGGCAGAATCAGAAACTCATGTAATTTGTGCACAAGAGTTTTATTAATTAAACACTAACGCAAACTAGTCTAACAAACAAACAAACAGTTGCTCATACATGGGGAAAGGGCTAATGAGAGTTGATGGATGAAACCATCAGGAAAACAGAGAATGCAGTTATGGAAAAAGTCATTTAACCACCTGAGTAAAACCATCAGCACCGTTTATAACGGGGTCTATAACTTATACTAAACCTCTGTTTCGTTTAGTTAAATGTACTATACTTGCACTTCATTTTGTCGTGACGGAATGAGGTCTCGGATGAAGTGTCTTGATGGTTTCAAGGTTATTGGACTCCCGATCACGTTCTTCCGGGTTGAAGAGTGATGAATTCCAAAGATGTTCTGAGGTAGAAATGTCTTCCAGGTAGAGAGTGGAAAAAGAGTTAAGAAAGGGATCTGCTGAGGTCCGAGGAGCTTTGATTGAATGGAAAGACAAGGCCATAAGCCTGGCACAATAACTTAAGGGTCCAGAAGAGCTCCAGCTCACATCTTCCTCATCCTCTTGGGTCCTAACAGAACCGCAGACTGGGTCTTTGTGGTCAAGAGTCATCCCCAGGCTGGGGAGATCACCCACGGCTCTATGTTGGGGCGCCGCCGGTGCTCCCGCACCGGTTCGGGCTCTCCGTCAGAAGATAGCAGAAGCGCTTTTCTTAGAAGAGGGGGTTTTTTTAGAGGAGAGGCCGGACCTGTGAATGAGACCTTTATCTGGTATAGAGGTCACACCTCTGGGGAGTCAAAGAGCCAATGGGCTTCCGTCTCTTTGGAGGGAAGGTTTTACGACTCTTTGTCTCTGAGCATGGCAATTTGCATGGGGTTGGATTTAATAGTCGATGTACAACTATTAAAGATTCTTAGAACACTAATATGTTGCATTGGTATCAACTTGTAATATACACTGTCATTTAAATCATCCGAAGACGAATTGATAGAGATCAAACATGATATAAGTGAGGTAATATTAACTAGTGATCTATCATAAGCATGCATAAAACAGGATACAGTACAAAAAGACAATATACACGAACAGTAACAATATACACAATGACCTGAGGATATGTGTGTTCATTCAAAGAAAGGTTTTTCAATGAATTAATTAGAGAAGAGTCCATTTTTATGTGCATTACATGTCTTTCCTATGGAACGATGAGGTGAGTGTTGCTCGGCCCGCATTCCTCAGAGCAATAAAACTAGTGTTATCAGGTTGGTTGCTATGGAACCGGGGCCTGGGGTCATCCACAGACATACCGGCACCGAGTCTGGTGTTGGGTGAGGGGTCTGTGACTGTTTTAATCTAAATCTAATCTATTTGTTAAATCAATGTTAGAACAAATGTGTGTCTGATTGGTCCAAATGCTACAATGTCAACAGCTCTATGTTTGCAGTGTCCTAATCATGTCTGCAAATTAAATATTCATGGTGAATCAACACTCTGGTCTTTGTCAAGTCAAGTCACCTTTATTTATATAGCACTTTTAACGATACAGATTGTGTCAAAGCACTTAACAGTATCAAATTGGAGGATAGAGTGTCAGTAATGTATAATGATAAGATTAAACACTCAATTTTCAGTTAAAGGCATTTCATTATTGAATTCAGAGATGTCATTGTCTAGCTCAGTTTAGTTTAAATAGTATCTATGAAATAAAATTGACGTTAATCGTAAAAAATTAAGTGTCCCCAACTGAGCAAGCCAGAGGCGACAGCGCCAAGGAACCAAAACTCCCTCTGTGACAGAATGGAGAAAAAAACCTTGGGAGAAACCAGGCTCAGTCGGGGGGCCAGTTCTCCTCTGGCCAGGATATTACTGTTTATTTATGTTTTTACTTTTTGTTTTAATTAAATTTTAAATGTATAAATGTATTATATTTCTATTTTTTATATTGTTGCAATTTCTAACAATAATAGTATTATGTAGTTAGGTATTTTATTATATTTTTAGTTATTTTGTTTTATTTTTAGTTTTATTGTATTTAAGGTGAGGTCTTCACTGGGGATATGTCCCCGGGGCTCATCCAGGTGTCCGGCCGGTTAAAGAAATGTGTCTTTAATCTAGATTTAAACTGACAGAGTGTATCTGCCTCCCGAACAGTGTTAGGTAGATTGTTCCAGAGTTTGGGCGCTAAATAGGAAAAGGATCTGCCGCCCGCAGTCGATTTTGATATTCTAGGTATTATCAAACGGCCAGAGTTTTGAGAACGCAGCAGACGTGGAGGACTATAATGTGATAAGAGCTCGCTCAAGTACTGAGGAGCTAAGCCATTCAGGGCTTTATAAGTAATTAACAAGATTTTAAAATCTATCCGATGTTTGATAGGGAGCCAGTGCAGTGTTGACAGAACCGGGCTAATATGGTCATACTTCCTGGTTCTAGTAAGGACTCTAGCTGCTGCATTTTGGACCAACTGTAGTTTATTGATCAAGCGTGCAGAACAACCACCCAGTAAAGCATTACAATAGTTTAACCTTGAGGTCATAAATGCATGAATTATCATTTCTTTGTCTTCAAATTATTTGCTCTAATGATTTGACAAAACACTTCCTAACATATGTTGGCATTATAAACAATCTAGTACGTGAAAAAAAGTAATATTTCATATAAAGCCGCTAGCAACATTTCTGGAAGAGATTTTGTTTTAGGTTATATCAATACTATAGCCTGTTATGAATAGCATACTTCTCCATCCAATCAATCACTGAATAGAGCAAAAGGGAGAATTATTTAAATGGTAGGCCTATATTGTACCAAAACAACTTGGTTGTTGAATATGTTTAATATTTGCTGTATTTAACATTTTCACAAACTGCGAGTACAATAATTACAACTTTTCAAATTTTGTTTATGCTTTTGGAAATGGATCATTTCTGTCTAATCAGGCTTATTTTTTGCATTTTAGTCTCATATTGACCACAAAGTATGTGCTTTCTGCAAATGTAGGCTAATTGTGCAATTGTAATTGATTAGTTTGTTTTTTTATATTATTCATATCAGAGTTGTGACTGCGGAAGTTTCAGGAATGTGTAATATTGTATAAGTAACCAGCAGTGTTGGGCACGTTACTTTAAAAAAGTAATTATTTATAGTTACTAGTTACTTTTCACAAATAGTAACGGAGTTAGTAACTGAGTTACATCATTATAAAAGTAACTAATTACCAGGGAAAGTAACTATTGCGTTACCTAAAAAAAAATAAAAATAAAATAAAATAAAATAAAATTTCAAATATAACAAATAACTTGGATGCCCCCAATATTAAATATGTTAAATGAATGAAATGGACACTAAATAGAATAAATCATTATTAGAAAACATTGTACACCAATCTACACTATTTTAATATTTCTGTGGGACAATGTGAGAGACACCTATCAAATTCAATATATTGTTGTAAATATTATCAACCAATTATATATATAAAGCTTATGTTTGTAAAATGGCACAGTTTTTTTTTTTTTTAAATATCTGACACTTAGCATCAGTTAGTCAAGCATTATAATATGATATTATAATAATTTAGCATTATATGATGACAGAACTTTAGTAATTAGAATAACCATGAGTGCATATTTGTCATGTTGACTGAACTTAAGACTGGTGGTGGTGCTTAAGATATTGCTTGTCATTTAGTGTTTCGATAAAAGAAGAAGAAAAAAAAAACTAAAAATAATACTGATAAGATAACAAAACTGCTATGAATTCTACTAACAGTATAAAACGCACCAAGGATTAATGAGCTGCTGGGTTCATGAATATTAATCACGTTGTATGCGTTCGCTCAATAGACTGTATAAAAACAGGCTCGCTCGAATTGAAAAATCAAAACAGGAATGATAATAGCTGAGCGCCAGCCAATGAGATTGTCGTTTGCGCATTAGCTCCGCCCACTACCGGAGAAACCGGCGGTTCTTAAAAGCTGAAGAATTCCAAAGGAACGCTGTTATTTTGACAGAAAAATACAACAAAGAATATTGTTTACATGTAGCTCATCAATTCTGCATGTTATGAAAGACTCTCTTGTTCTGTATCTTTCTTTGCGCGTGAGACAAAGCGACGGCGAGTTGTGCGCCTTCACATTAGTTTACGGTACGTCAAATACAGCTACACTGCGCATCCATTCAGATGAACTGAAAAATAAAATGCTAATAATATTATAATAAATTATAGTAACGCCGCATTTTATTGTCAGTAACGATAACAGCGTTGTAACGGGAGAAACAATAATTGGTTTGATTACACGTTACTGAAAAAAATAACGTCATTAGTAACGCCGTTTATTTATAACGCCGTTATTCCCATCACTGGTAACCAGTAACCAGTACAGCTGGTGAAAACAGGGGTGGCGTTTCCGTATGGCAGAGTATGGCAATAATATTCTGAATATTTTACAGTTGGTTTGATACATTTATCTCAAACTGTGTTAGTGTTTAATGAATTTATAGGTACAGTATATAAGACATATAAAAAATATGGTTTCAGTACTGTATATAAAAACAATAAAGGCATAATCATAAAAATCAAGCCTTGTGCATTATAGGGAATAATATTTAGATATTTTTACAGTTGGTTTGATACCTTTAAATCAAATGGTGTTGTTGTTTAATGATTTTGTATTATTGCAAACGGGTCATTCTTCATTTGTGGTGGCAAGTGGTGTCCCTCTACTTTACAACAGTTGAAATAAACTTTAAATACCAATAAATCATAAAATGTTTGCATGTTTGTATTATGTAGGGTAAACACAATTTGTGCACTGTTAATAGTTACATTTTTTTTTGTTTTAAAATACATATTTGAGTTTTAGAGATTGCATTTGTAACAAAATATGGATGTTCCCGCCATAACTCAGAGAGGTATCATAGAATGTAACTGCAACAATATAACATTTTTAACACAAATAAAGTGGTTATATTGTGAATATAGATTTTATTTAACGTACAATTGTATTAAATTGTTTTAAAAAAAATACATATTTTGTTATATTTAAGAAATAGTTGTGTCCCCCAAATTCATGTCTGTGGTGTTACAACAATGGATGTCGCCTCTTTAAGAAAAGGGAGAATTCTATTTGGACTACTTCCTGTGTGTAAAGGTCACCGCAGGTGCTGGTTGATCTGAGGGGTGCATGGGGAGTACATTCTTTCTTATTCATTTTCTTAAAGTTAGCTACATTTCTGACAATTTCATGTGTCGCACTTTATTAGTGTCTGTGGTGTTATATTGATAACTTGCAGATCTGACATAATTTCGATCAAAATTTTGATAAATACATATTTATTAATATTTCCAAAATGTCCCCTGACCTTGAAATCATCATGATGGTAGCCTAAATTTTAGAAAGGTCTGGATTTAGGCTGATTTGTCTGTGGTGTTACTGTCCTTTCTGGTAACACCACAGAGCCTATAGTAACTTGCCATATAAAGTCTGTGGTGTTACTTCAAAATGACACAGACATAAGTGGCTGTGTCACCAGTGTTTGATTGAAATTATTTAAAAATCAAAGCTTTCATTTTAATGGATATAGCATATTAAACTAATTTTAAATGCATGGCAATATATTTTATTAGAAAAAACAAACAAACAAGCATTTTTACAAATTCTGCCTCTCATTTGCCAGCCCAATTGAAGAATTTAAGAATTGAAGAACATAAAATGCTAATTCCAAAAACAGAGCCTTGTGCAATAACAGGGATTTAGTATTGGTTTTATATTATAATGTAGTTAAATTGTTTAATTAATTTATATGGTTAATTTATATATTTTTTTTTTCTAAAAATTAAGCCTTGTGCAACGTAAAGGGTATATATTTATGTCTATCTGAGTTCGTTACGGCTCAAAACATAACAGGCGTTAAGAGTTGAATTGTTATGAAACCGAATGTCTAATGAATGTCAAACATAAAACACACTTTACTGAACAACGCCCTCTGGTCAACAAGAAGAAGTAGTTTAACTAGTTTTCAGTCACTGAGTTCTGAAGCACAGGTCTGAACAGGCTCACTAAAATTATTTAGTTTGTAGGAAGTATTTTACAGAAATCTCCCCCAAAACTGGAAAAGGTTAAAGCAGCTCAAGTTGACACGAGGAGCCCGTTTCTTCCCTGGTGAGACTTTTTCTGTTGAGTCTAATTTTGATTTTGATGACTGAGTGACATAATTTCGAGTAGGATAGAAATAATGACAGAGTTATTATTATTATATAGACGCAACATCGTCTGTCGTCAGGTCTCGACTTCATTTCATTTAAATTCATAAGTAATTTGACGATGGCTAAAAGCTGTTAGGTGTTTTAGATGTTGTACCTTTTGATTCACTTTCAAATCGACAAAATGCAAGTTAAAATTATTTCACTGCTTCTCTAATCACCTTTTCACCATAAAACCCGACAAGCGTTTCGTAGCATTATGTTCAGGCTTTAAGCTACGATGTAAGCTTGATTGGATCCGTTTGAACATGTTTGTTGTTCATAGTGTTCATAACAGAAAATGAAAGTATGCACAGAACAAGCCTCCACTAGCATGGAATACACCGGGGGTGGGGGGGTGTCTTTAAACCAGGTCTATTTATTTATATATATATAATATTATTTATTATACTGTTATCAGCACGTTGAAGTAGATTCATCTCTTGTCGTCTCTTAGAGAATATGCGCTGTTGTTGTAGGATTAGAAAACTCTTGTCAGTTTTTTATTTATTGTTTTATTTATTTATTTATTTTTACTTTCACTTTCTGTGTAGGCTATGACTGAAGTTAAGACGTTCCCCGGCATAACTATTGCGCAAAGTTTGCATGTTGCTTGTGTGATATCCATTGGCTCGCCTTCATGGTTTAAAACAGAAATATTTCCAGTATTGCGACTAACCGCAAACCCCCATGCATATGTATCTTAAACGCAGGGATACATGAAAGAGGAATCAAATCAGTATGCCGCGCTGTCTGAAACACGTCTCTATGTTTGTGCGCGCTTCAACCGCAGTCAAGCCAGCCACAGTTCAGGAAAACACGGTCAAACCAGCCGCGATTGAATTTTTTTTGTAAAAAAATTTACGATGATTACGGTAATTGCAGGACCAACACAGAGGCAACGCGCTTTCAGAGTACTTTTCATTCTAGACGCCCAGAATTGAGATATAATGACATTTTTCGTTATGTTTTTGTTTGTTTTTTTTGTACATCTGCTTTAATATTCGTATTATTTATTGGTGTCTGACGTTTCTGTATTAGGCCTACTATATTCTTCTACTAACATTTCATTGCAAGATTCGTAGAAAAGGAGATATGGGACATTAATCGATTTAGAGGGGTATTAAGAACAAGTAGAAGAAATGAACGGTCAGTTCTTATAGAAGACATCCCATACTATATGCACACCTCATATGAAACAATTTTGACCGCAGCTTTTTTCAAGATAAGTTATATTATTACATTTTAAAGGGCTATAAAGACCCCATTTCTAATAAGTACAATAAATGAATGGTCAGTTCTTATATAGAATGTCCCATACTATATGCACACCTCATATGAAACTATTTTACTACAGCGTTTTCAAGATATGGAACATTATTCGATTTAGAGGGGTATAAAGAGCCCATTTCTAATAAGTACAATAAATGAATGGTCAGTTCTTATATAGAATGTCCCATACTATATGCACACCTCATATGAAACCATTTTACTGCAGCGTTTTCAAGATATGGGACATTATTCGATTTAGAGGGGTATGAAGACCCCATTTCTAATAAGTACAAGAAATGAACTGACAGTTCTTTTAGAGGACATCCCACACTATATGCACACCTCAAATGAAAACATTTTACTGCAGCATTTTTGAGATATGGGACATTATTACACTTTAGAGGACTCTAAAGACCACATTTATAATAAGTACAAAAAAATTAATGGTCAGTTCTTATATGTGACGCCCCACACTATATGCACACCTCATATGAAACCATTTTACTGCAGCATTTTTGAGATATGGGACATTATTACACTTTAAAGGACTCTAAAGACCACATTTCTAATAAGCACAAGAAATGAATGGTCAGTTCTTATATGGGACGTCCCATACTATATGCACACCTCAAATGAAACCATTTTACTGCAGCATTTTTGAAATATGGGACATTATTTGATTTAGAGGGGTATAAAGACCCCATTTCTAATAAGTACAAGAAATGAATTGTCAGTTCTTATAGAGGACATCCCACACTATATGCACTCCTCATATGAAACCATTTTACTGCAGCATTTTTGAGATATGGGACATTATTACACTTTAGAGGACTCTAAAGACCCCATTTATAAGTACAAAAAATTAATGGTCAATTCTTATATGTGACGCCCCACACTGTATGCACACCTTATATGAAACCATTTTAATGCAGCATTTTTCAGATATGAGACATTATCACACTTTAGAGGACTCTAAAGACCCCATTTCTAATAAGTACAAAAAATTAATGGTCAGTTGTTATATGTGACGTCTCACACTATATGCACACCTTATATGAAACCATTTTACTGCAGCATTTTTGAGATATGGGACATTATTACACTTTAAAGGACTCTAAAGACCACATTTATAATAAGTACAAGAAATGAATTGTCAGTTCTTATATAGGACATCCCATACTATATGCACACCTCAAATGAAAACATTTTACTGTAGCATTTTTGAGATATGGGACATAATTACACTTTAGAGGACTCTAAAGACCTCATTTATAAGAAGTACAAAAAATGAATGGTCAGTTCTTATATGTGACTTCTCACACTATATGCACACCTCTTAGGAAACCATTTTACTCAAGCATTTTTGAGATATGAGACATTATTACAATTTAGCGGACTCTAAAGACCCCATTTCTAATAAGTACAAGAAAAGAATTGTCAGTTCTTATAGAGGACATCCCACACTATATGCACACCTCATATGAAAACATTTTACTGCAGCGTTTTCAAGATATAGAACATTATTCGATTTAGAGGACTCTAAAGACCCCATTTCTAATAAGTACAATAAATGAATGATCAGTTCTTATATAGGACGTCCCAAACTTTATGCATACCTCATATGAAACCATTTTACTGCAGCGTTTTCCAGATATGGGACATAATTCAATTTAGAGGGGTGTAAAGACCCCATTTCTAATAAGTACAAGAAATGAATTGTAAGTTCTTATAGAGGACATCCCACACTATATGCACTCCTCATATGAAACCATTTTGCTGCAGCATTTTTGAAATATGGGACATAATTACACTTTAGAGGACTCTAAAGACCCCATTTATAATAAGTACAAAAAATCAATGGTCAGTTCTTATATGGGACGTCCCAAACTATATGCACACCTCATATGAAACCATTTTACTGCAGCGCTTTCAAGATATGGGACATTATTCGATTTAGAGGGGTATGAAGAACCCCCTTTCTAATAACTACAAGAAATTAATGGTCAGTTCTTATATGGGACGTGCCAAACTATATGCACACCTCATATGAAACCATTTTACTGCAGCGCTTTAAAGATATGGGACATTATTACATTTAGAGGGGTATGAAGAACCCCCTTTCTAATAACTACAAGAAATCAATGGTCAGTTCTTATACGGGACGTCCCATACTATATGCACAACTCACACGAAACCATATAACTGCAGTGTTTTTAAGATATGGGACATTATTACACTTTAGAGGACTCTAAAGACCCCATTTCTAATAAGTACAAGAAATGAATGGTCAGTTCTTATATAGGAAGTCCCATACTATATGCACACCTCAAATGAAAACATTTTACTGCAGCATTTTTGAGATATGGGACATAATTACACTTTAGAGGACTCTAAAGACCCCATTTATAATAAGTACAAAAAATTAAGTTCAGTTCTTATATGTGACATCTCACACTATATGCACACCTCTTAGGAAACCATTTTACTCAAGCATTTTTGAGATATGAGACATTATTACAATTTAGCGGACTCTAAAGACCCCATTTCTAATAAGTACAAGAAAAGAATTGTCAGTTCTTATAGAGGACATCCCACACTATATGCACACCTCATATGAAAACATTTTACTGCAGCATTTTTGAGATATGGGACATTATTACATTTTAGAGGACTCTAAAGACCCCATTTATAATAAGTACAAGAAATGAATGGTCAGTTCTTATATAGGACGTCCCATACTATATGCACACCTCATATGAAACCATTTTCCTGCAGCATTTTTGAGATATGGGACATTATTCGATTTAGAGGGGTGTAAAGACCCCATTTCTTATAAGTACAAGAAATGAATTATCAGTTCTTATAGAGGACATCCCACACTATATGCACTCCTCATATGAAACCATTTTCCTGCAGCATTTTTGAGATATGGGACATTATTACACTTTAGAGGGTCTAAAGACCCCATTTATAATAAGTACAAAAAATTAATGGTCAGTTCTTATATGGGACATCCCATACTTTATGGACACCTCATATAAAACCATATAACTGCAGCATTTTTGAGATATGGGACATTATTCGATTTAGAGGGGTATAAAGACCCCATTTCTAATAAGTACAATAAATTAACGGTCAGTTCTTATACGGGACGTCCCATACTATATGCACAACTCATATGAAACCATATAACTGCAGCATTTTTGAGATATGGGACATTATTACGCTTTAGAGGACTCTAAAGACCCCATTTCTAATAAGTACAAGAAATGAATGGTCAGTTCTTATATAGGACGTCCCATAATATATGCACACCTCATATGAAACCATTTTACTGCAGCGTTTTCAAGACATGGGACATTATTCGATTTAGAGGGGTATAAAGACCCCATTTCTAATAAGTACAAGAAATAAATGGTCAGTTCTTATAGGGAACATCCCATACTATATGCACACCTCATATGAAACCATTTTACTGCAGCGTTTTCAAGATATGGGACATTATTCAACTTAGAGTGGTGTAAAGACCCAATGTCTAATAATTGGAAGAAATTAATGGTCAGTTCTTATATGGGACATCCCATACTATATGCATACCTCATATGAAACCATATTACTGCAGTGATTTCAAGATATGGGACATTATTCAACTTAGAGTGGTGTAAAGACCCCATTTCTAATAAGTAAAATAAAGGAATGGTCAGTTCTTAAACAGGACGTCCCACACTACATGCATGCTTCATATGAAATCATTTTACTGCAGCGTTTTCAAGATATGGGTCATTATTATATTTTATAGGGGTATAAAGACCCCATTTATAATAAGTAGAAGAAATGAATGGTCAGTTCTTATACGGACAACTCATATATGCACACCTCATATGAAACCATTTTACAGCAATGTTTTTGAGATATGGAACATTATTCCATTTAGAGGGCTGTAAAGACCCCATTTCTAATAAGTAGAAAAAAACTAATGGTCAGTTCTTATAGAGGACATTCCATACTATATGCAAACCTCATATGAAACTATTTTACTGCTGCGTTTTCGAAATACGGGAAATTATTTGAAATAGAGGGATATAAAGACACCATTTCTGATAAGCAGAAGAAATGAATGGTCAGTTCTTATACGGGACGTCCCATACTACATGCACACCTCACATAAAACCATTTTACTGCAGCGTTTTCAAGATATAGAACATTACTCGAATTAGAGGCATATAAAGACCCCATTACCAATAAGTAGAACAAAATAATGGTCTGTTTCCATAAGGGACATCCCATACAGTATGCATACCTCATATGAGTCCATTTTACTGCAGCATTTTGCAAATATATGTTATTTTTATACTTTATACACGTATAAAGACATCATTTTGTAATAATTAGAAAAATTGAATGGTCAGTTTCTATAGGGGACGTCCCATACAGTATATGTAACTCATATCAGTCAATTTACTGCAGCGTTTTTGAGATATGTCACATTATTTGACTTCAGAGAACATCAGGTTACCAACGGGTGATAAAAATGGAGTAATAAACCTTGGGAGAAACCAGGCTCAGTCGGGGGGGCAGTTTTCCTCTGGCCAACAGCAAACAGAGCTTGATTTTGATTCAGGCAGCATTACTACGTCATAAGTCCGACTGGGATCGCAACAGTCAAAATATTTAATCCAGTTCCATCTAATTGAAGATCCTATTCATCACGCTTGTATGGGAGGGTTTTTTGGGAATCTGTGTCACTGGTTGTGGTGTCGATGAGGCCTTCACACAGGGGATGATCTAGTTGACACAATCTCTGCTGACACTTCAGGGCTGCATTGTTGTCGTGTCTACGCACAGGTCCTCCATCTGATCTGGATACGGCCCGGATCCAGCCGACCACGGTAATCCTTGGAATAACAATCAAAAATACTAATATTAGCGTAGACGGCATTCTTCTTCTGATGTAACGAGTACATCTGGTGTTATAGGAAGTGTTCCTGGTTCTGGCTGACCTAATTTATGCATTTAGCAGACACTTTTACCCAAAGCGACTTACAGTGCATTCAGGCTGTACATTTTTTATCAGCATGTGTGTTCCCTGGGAATTGAACCCACAAACTTTTGCACTGCTAACGCAATGCTCTACCACTGAACCACAGAAACACCTCTAAAGTTAGGCTTAATTGTTATGCAGCCTAACAATCCTTTTTATCAATTTAAATTGATAATGTGTTATGTGTATGCCAGGTTAGAGATGTGCTTTTAGTCTAGATTTAAAGTGACAGAGTCTGTCTGATTCCTGAACAATGCTAGGAAGATTGTTCCAGAGTTTAGGTGTCAAATAGGAGAAGGATCTAGTGCCTGCGGTAAAATGGACTCAAAAGAGGTATGCATACTGGAAAAGAAAGGAAAGGAAAGGACGTGACGTGTGGCCAAGTATGGTGACCCATACTCAGAATTTGTGCTCTGCGTTTAACCCATCCAAGTGCACACACACAGCAGTGAGCAGTGAACACAAACACACACACACTGTGAACACACACCCGGAGCAGTAGGCAGCCATTTATGCTGCGTTGCCCAGGGACCTGTTGGGGGTTTAGTGCCTTGCTCAAGGGTCTCACCTCAGTCGTGGTGTTGAGGGTGGAGAGAGTGCTGGACACTCACTCACCCCTCCTACAATTCCTGCCAGACCTGAGACTCGAACCCATGACCTTTGGGATACAAGTCTGACTCCCTGTGTGTATGGGACGTCCCCTATAAGAACGGACCATTCATTTCGTGTACTTATTAGAAATGGGGTCTTAATATCCCTCTAAATCGAATAATGTCCCATATCTTGAAAACACTGCAGTAAAATGGTTTCATATGTGGTGTGCATAATGTATGGGACGACCCGTATAAGAACTGACAATTCATTTCTTGTACTTATTAGAAATGGGGTCTTTATACCCTTCTGAAACGAATAATGTCCCATATCTTGAAAACACTGCAGTAAAATGGTTTCATATGAGGTGTGCATAAAGTATGGGATGTCCCCTATAAGAACGGACCATTCATTTCTTGTACTTTTTAGAAATGGTGTCTTTATACCCCTCTTAATCGAATAATGTTCCATATCTTGAAAACGCTGCAGTAAAATGGTTTCATAGGAGGTGTGCATAAAGTATGGGATGTCCTCTATAAGAACTGACCATTCATTTTTTGTACTTATTAGAAATGGGGTCTTTATAGCCCTATAAAATGTAATAATGTACTTTATCTTGAAAAAGCTGCAGTAAAATGGTTTCATATGAGTTGTGCATATAGTATGGGATGTCTTCTATAAGAACTGACCATTCATTTCTTCTACTTGTTCGAAACGGGGTCTTAATACCCCTCTAAATCGATTAATGTCCCAGATCTCCTTTTCTACGAATCTTGCAATGAAATGTAGGAAGAAGAATATAGTAGGCCTAATACAGAAACGTCAGAGACCAATAAATAAATAAATAATACTAATATTAAAGCAGATGTACAGAAAATAAACAAAACAATAACGAAAAATGTAATTTTATCTCAATTCTGGGCGTCTAGAATGAAAAGCGCTCTGAAAGCGCGTTTCCTCTGTGTTGTTCCCGCAATTACCGTGATCATAGTAATACGCGCGCACTGTAAATTCAGTCGAGGCTGGCTTGACCGCGGTGTGCTTCAGGTGTGTGCGAGAACAGCGCGCTAGTAACGAATTGAGTTCTGTTTCGTTTCTTCTTCTTGTGGTTTTAAATAGCTTGAAAGTGTAAATTGGCAAATTAATCTGCGAATCACATGCCGAACGGTGGGGTGTGGACCTGGTCCGTAAATCACGGATCAACTGCGATCCGTTTAAGCCCTAATTGCCTATATGACAGATCAGAGCAATCTTTTATTTACTAATTTAACATGAAATCGTCAAATTGCTACTCCATATCAATCGCATACAACGAAAATACAGAAAAATTAGAACAATAATTTACGCACAATAAATAACAGAGCGTCATTTCTATATACACATTTTCCCCAGAACCTTCTCGCGACCCGGTAGGAATTCTTCCACGACCCGGTAGTGGGTCGCGACCCGGTGGTTGGGGACCTCTGGTCTAAAATGACCAATGAACAAATTTATGAGATGCGCATTTAACTTTAATTTCACTTTTACTTTTTTGAATTTGTGACGTTTTTAGTTTTCAAACTTATCCACATTTTTCTTCCCGTAAAAGCAGGTGCGGCCATTTGTAGATTTTAAGGGTCTGGGCCCGGTCGCATGAAAGCCCTTAAGCTAAGAAATCCCTTAGTTATAAGGTTAAGGGAACCCTTAGTGAAACTTGAGTTGCAAGAAAAATCCTAAAGGTCAACTTAAGGAACCTTAAGGCTGTCATTAAGTATTCCCCTTAATTATCTAAGTGTTCCCTTAAGCGTTGCTACAAAGTCCTTAGTAACTATTTCACCTTGATAAATTTAAGGAACCAAAACAGCTCCCTTAAGTCATCTTAAACTCAGTATCTGCAGAATTTTTAAGCTCAAATGTAAGACTCGAAACATTTTTTAAGAACTGCACAAATAAAATATCATATGAGCGCAGTAGGGCAATGACTATGGTAACATATTAAACTGTAAAATGACTGTAAAAAGCATGACTTACAGGTTCACAAAACATTTTTTTTTATATTTAAAAATTTTATATTTTTTTAAGCAAAAAAAAAAAAAAGAAAAAAATGAAAATTAAATAACAATAGAGAATGTGAAACTATGTCACGCCGTGTTGCATGTTGGGGCGCTGCCGCCATTTTGAGAGGATCACCCTCTGCTGCAGATGCTGAAATTAATACGGATGCCTGCTTATCTTTTGTTTTCTTTTTGCCTTTAAGTTACATATTCACATTCTTCATGGAAGAAAGAAGGAAGAGAATCTATTTCATCACTTCACATGATAGTTAGATTTTATCTCTTAAGTTTTGTAGAATTTTGTTTAAAATGTTGATCTGATTGTGTCGCCCGCTGCTGCTTCAGCCGTCATGTGGTAGATTATCCAAGTAAAGTGTTCAACAAGCTGACAGAAGTTGGTCCATTTTTTGTTGGAAGCTTTTAAATGATGAAGTATAATTGTTGTCACTTTATTCATTTTTCCATGGCCACGGAGGAGGATCATAGATTGTGGGTCACATTCAACGGACAGACACAAGCACACTGTATGTTTATATTTATTTCAACAAATGATAACTAAAATTAAATCACTAGAAGCTTGTGAACAGTTTTGTAACATTTTAAAATGCTTGTTTAATGTACTAAGACAGTTATGATAAAAGACATACAGAAGAGCCCAGAGTATTAACGCAACTTGTTTAAACGTTAAGTGTTTTCCTCCCTTTAGAAAATTGTAATAAACGCTCATGCATTAAGACAGACAGTATTTAAATTTCATATTTTGGGTTAGTCAGTTTTTCTTCACATAGTATGCTTTATTAGCAAGGTGTGTACAGAATGTGGTCTCGGTGCATGAGAGGAAAACGTGTTGCGTTCACATTTTGGGCTTATGTGTATCTGCAGATAGTATGCTTTACAATTTTGTCTTATCACTATTTTGGTACCTTAAGCAACATTTGTATTAAGCTTTATGTTTCTGTTCAAGTTTGCTAATTCACAAGCCGAGTGAGAATCAAACTAGCAAAGGTGATGTTAATTATTAAACCAAAAAAAAATCAAAACTTAAACACGCAGCAATGTGATTCTTTTATTGAGTGACAGGCAGTGGGTTAATCGGTGACATTATTAACAGATTTACTATCCGGCGTCTTCTCGTCGTCTTCGCGACCTGCTTCCCTTGGTGTTTTTACACAGAGAAAAGGTGAAAAAACATACTGCACTGTCCAGTTTTCTCTCAGAACGAGTACTGGAGTTACTTTTGCCATTCTCGATGCAGCATGAATGACATGCAGTGGTGACATTTTCCACAATCATGACAGAAAATCAAAATACTGCCCTGAACTCAACAGCGGAAAGGCAGCGCTATCCTCTCAGTATGGCGGATAAACAAAGCAGTTTCCCAGAACTCAATGCGGCGTGACGTCAGCTTCACATTCTCTATATAAATATAATGTATGTCTTAATTGCTTAGATTTTTATAATGCAGAAACGGGCAGCACTCGTTTATTTGTTCGTGTTTTAGTTGGTTAGGTTTGTATTTCGTTAATCTAAAACTCGAACAAACATTAAATAAACGAGCGCTGCCCATTTCTGCGCTGCTTTGTGTACAGTCCTTACCGAGGAAACCGCTTTGTTTCTGCAGTGAAAGAGTCTCCTTCTGCCCAATGACGGAAAACTTACCAAATGTGAAAATTAACCCTTGTTTTGATGCTGCAAACACGCAGAGTTGTAAATGTGAACAGGTGGATCGACAAGAAGATAATGCATTATAAAAATCTAAAAAATTAAGACATGCATTACATTTACATTGTTATTTAATTAATGTAATAACTGATTAATAATAATTGTTTAAATTAATATAATAATTGATACAACTCATCCATTTTCTTAAAGGGGTCATATGATGCAATTTCAAGTTTTCCTTTCTCTTTGGAGTTTTACAAGCTGTTTGTGCATAGATAAGATCCCTGAAGTCGCAAAGACTAAAGTCTCAAAACCAAAGAGATATTCTTTATAAAAGTTAAGACTCGCCCACGCCCCCCTAAAACGGCTCATTCAAACACGCCTCCACATCTCTACGTCATGATGTGGGAAGATCTGCAAAACACCACCCAAATGTATATGCAAAGAAAGAGGGCAGGACTTTTATTCTCGCTGTAGTATTGTTGCTGCCGCCTTCGCCATGTCCTGAAGACGCTGTGTTTCGTTGTGAAAGAGAAAGTACTTTGGGCTAACAAAAGAGGACACAACTAGAAATCAGTGGTTAAGTTGTATTTACAACACTGTTCCAGAACAGTTCAACCCAAATATTAGAGTGTGTGCAGCGGATTTTAACGGAGGACTATTTCCTGAACTTGGGAGTAGCCTGCCAGCTATCAAAGACTGTTTCTATAAAGTGGGGCAATTCCAACTTTTGGCGCTTCTGACTCACAGCCTGTAAGTATGTTTTCATATTTAAAGAATTTGCCACTGACCATTCAAACACGAGTTTTGAGCTGTGTAGAGTAACGTTAATGCTTGTTGTTTGTCACCTAATGTTGACAGTATAAGTCATTATAATCAGTAATTATGTCCCCACTGGATGCAACAAATGCCTCGTTTGAAATGGGTTTTATTGGTTTTGTGTCATCGCGCCGGGACACGGCATCACAATACAGTGAGGGGCGTAACATTTCCATCTCACGCTTGAGATATTCGGCCAATCACAACACACTGGATAGCTGGCCAATCAGCACGCCTCACTTCTCAGAATGATGAGCTTTGTAAAAATCGGTGTGTTTCAGAAAGGCGGGGCTTAGAGGAGCAACAATAATGTACAGTATGTGGAAAATAATGTTTTTTTGAACCTTAAACCGCATAAACATATTGCATTACACCAAATACACAAAATAATGTTCTTTTTAGCAACGTCATATGACCCCTTTAAAAAAATATATATAGAACTTTTTTTGTTTTGTGAAAACCTGTAAGTCATGCTTTTTACAGTCATTTTACAGTTTAATATGTTACCATAGTCATTGCCCTACAACCCTCATATGATGTTTTATTTGTGCAGGTCTTAAAAAATGTCTCAAGTCTTACATTTGAGCTTAAAAATTCTGCAGATACTGAGTTTAAGATGACTTAAGGGAGATGTTTTGGTCCCTTAAATTTCTCAAGGTGAAATAGTTACTAAGGACTTTGTAGCAACGCTTAAGGGAACACTTAGATAATTAAGGGGAATACTTAATGACAGCCTTAAGGTTCCTTAAGTTGACCTTTAGGATTTTTCTTGCAACCTACGTTTCACTAAGGGTTCCCTTATTCTTATAACTAAGGGATTTCTTAGCTTAAGGGCTTTCATACAACCGGGCCCAGGCTTCCGGTCTCATCCGCATCCAGTTATTTTTAGCTGTACAAAACCGTTGGTTTGCTGCTTGATATTGAGAATTGGTGTGTCTTATTATTTTAATGTATTATCTTAATTATGATCACACTGGTTTGTAGTGCAAACAGTTTTACAGTTTAATGCACATTGTTATTCTTCTTTTTATTTCTTTATATAGCGGCTAATGAACCGGAAGTCTTGCCCATAGGCTTACTTCCGCATTGAAGAAAACGGTGGATAGCATGTTTACTTTTGTATATTTACATTTACATTACATTTAGTCATTTAGCAGACGCTTTTATCCAATACCACTGCTATTAACCTTTTCACATTTTAATAAGCCTTTGACACTTTTAAAGCAGATATTCATAATAGCACTCACATAGAATATTAGCTATAACCTTTTTACTTAAACTCTTCACAGAATACACCAGATTTCTCTGTTTGCACAAGAGGAGTCAAGCCGAGTGTGAAGAGGAAGAAGTGTTTGTTGGAGACTCTGCCAAAGCATCTAAAGTCCATCAAACTGATCATCTGAAGGAAGGGAACCAGCCATCAGGATCTGAAACAGCCCTTATATGCATATAAAAACACAGACCTAAAGTCCCTCTCAGAGGACAGGAATGCCAAGTACTGGATCTAATTCATTATTTAATGTGAAGTTGTGTGAAAAAAAAAAATAAAAATAAGACTCATGCAATCTGAGAGTGAAACATTTTTATTTACTTTCAAATTGACTGAATAATCCTCCCTTGCACTTTATATGGACATGTTATTATTAAGGACCATTATATCCACTGTTGCTATCACCATTGCTGCTAATTTGGGACTTTGTTTCTGTGGATGTGCCCATGCTGAATATGAGATGGATGGAGAATGTTGCCCCATGTGTGCTCCCGGTACAGTACAAATGTTTATTTCAGATTCTGTACGATAAAGGCTTGAATACACTACATAACTTTTGGACAGAATTTTGCCCAATGTTTTTGATGCTATTTGCCGAAAGTCAGAGCCAGTTTGCAGCTTTTATGCAGGCAGAGTTGACAGATTTTACAAAAAACACGTAGTGTATTATGAATACAGACTCAGCTTTTTATCTTCAGGCTATGACCTTTTACAAAGTCGACAAGCATGATGCCTAGTGTCTGTTAAGAATCTATTAAGATTTTAAAAGTTATGTAGTGTATTCTGGCCAAAAGTAATGTTAATGTTAACCAATATAACAGATAAAAAGTGGTATTTAGATCCTAAAGAGTTAAACTTAAAATTTTAGAAGCAGAAATACACTGTTTTCAAACTTGTATTACAAATTGTTTGAAACATTTGGTTAAGTTAAAAAGCTGTTATGGTTATGTCATATCTACCGTTCCTCTCGGTAGAAATTGTGTTTCCCCTCTATCGTCACATTTTACCTTTTTTTTTTTTTTTTTTTTTCAGGAAACCATGTTTATTGGCATTGTACCGTAGATACCAGTACAACATGTGTTCCTTGTCCTACATCAACATACACAGACGAACCCAATAGACTTTTATCATGTTTTCCCTGCACTGTGTGTGATCCAGGTATGTGCCCAGTGATAAAAGCATTAATTTATAGTAAAGAGATATAAATAATTAAAAAGGAAGTGCTGTCTAATGCATTTATACTTTCAATATAAATATAAATGCTTTGTTTTTGTGTTCACAGTCTATCGACTAAAAGTTCAAAAGGCCTGCACACGCTGTGCCGATACAATTTGTGAGCCTCAGGAAGGATTCCATTGCATTAAACTAAATAAAGACTCCTGTGCATTAGCAGTGGAGCACTCAGAATGTAAACCTGGACAATATATTAAACAAACAGGTAGAATTTAAAACAGGGACAAAATGCATGCAAAATGTATTTCAGCGTTAAGCTGTAGATTTCTTCTGATTTACAGCAGTTTTCTGATTTAATTACTGAGGTTATCGGAATTATTTGATTACCCCAGCAATTACAACCCTAGTAGCAGCTTTACTGACATTGTATATCTCATGCAGTCTAATTAATTTTACAGGAACAGCATTTAGTGATACCGTATGTGCTGACTGCATTGATGGAACCTATTCAGATGGCTCTCTAATGTCCTGCCTGCCACATTCAAAGTGAGAATTGTCCACAAATTTACAATTTTCATTTAAAGATTACTCTAAGACTGGATATACTGATATTACTGAATTAAATATCTTTAGATGTGAGACTATGGGACTTACAGAAGTAAAAGCAGGAACAACATCCTCTGATGCTGAATGTGAGAAAGTGATTTCAGTTGATCTCATAGCTGGAGTCACAACAGCTGCAGTTCTTGTAGCTGTAATTGTGCCATTAGCATGCATTATATACAGAACACATAAAGCATGGGGCTCTAACGAACGTAAGAACTAAATTCTTACAATACAATTCCAATAAAACTAATTTTAACATATTACTATTATTAACATTAGCAGTGCTAATACTTTTATATTGTAGGTGTCTGCTACATACCACAACAAGCAACTGAACATTCATAATCAGTAAGTGAATATTTGACCTGTTCTTTATTAACGCAAACAGTTAAAATATGATTATAATAGGAACCGCCTTACTAAAATACTGATGTTGTTTTCAAACTGAAGTTACATAAAGCTTTATTTTATCTATTTTTTACAAAAGTGGCAGACATGGTTTGGACTGACATAAAACATATGTTTCCCTTCTTCCTTTCATTGCTGTGTTCAACCAAGTCTCTGCCTTTCTCACACAGAACAAACTCCTCGACAGCAACCAATCTGGCTTCAGAAGTGGACATTCAACCAAGATTGCCTTGCTCTCAGTTTCTGAAGCCATAAGACTTGCAAGAGCGGATTCCAAGTCTTCAATACTTATCTTGCTGGTCCACTGCTTTTGACATGGACCCGAGTCCGCTTAAAAAGGGTGGTCTGGGGTTCGGTTCATGTGAACTCCGGTACGGTTCGCTGCTGATGTGAACACAATCATACCATATCGCGGAAGTGGACCGCTATTGATTACAGTTGTCAGTCCCACACGCGTCAATGTCAAGATGAGTGGAAAGGGATTACTTTGGTCATCCGAAGAAATCGAAACCTTGGGCTGATGAAAACATAAACGCAGTTGGAAAGTACACATAAAAATGCTGACATCTTCAAAATTTTCAGTGAGCACCTGAAAACGAGGGGATTCACAAGAGCGGCGGATCAATGTCACGTGAAGGGAAAAAAAAACTCAGACAGCAATATCTGAAGATACATGACTCCCTCAGAGAGACTGGAAGCTCAACGGAAGAGAAAGAGAAGTTTCTTTGGTATGATGCCATTGACAACATTCTTGGTTCTAGGCCCAAAAGTGACCCATTACACCATGACCAATCCATGCAACCCCCGACGAACAACACGAACATGTGTCAGTTTCAGAGCCATCATCCGAAACTACAGATGAGCCAACGACCAGTGAGTAGGCCCTATTCTGCTTAAACCTATGGTTTTTGTTATTGTTATTGTTGATTATTAGCACAATGTACAGTTGATAAAATGGATATTGATCATTAATGCATATTGTTCTTCATTTGGTTGGTAGCTGAAAACATGTTATATAAACAAGCAGCTTATTGAGTTTTTTTTTTTTTTTAAAAATGTAACTAATGATTCATCTGTATATGAATAGCTGACTGACTGTAAATGGAAGCATTGACATTCTTTATAATGCAACAGGGACAATGTCTTGGTCAAGTTAATGGTTACCATTCCTTTTCTTGTTAACTTTATGTAGATTAGTAGTGCAGTTAGCCCAGAATTGAAAGTACTGTTAATAATTGTCTTTAATTGTTTTTGATTATATGGTGTTATAAACAGTGATAGGAATAACGGCGTTATAAATAAACGGCGTTACTAACGGCAATATTTTTTTCAATAACGAGTAATCAAACGAATTATTGTTTCTCCCGTTACAACGCCGTTACCGTTACTGACAATAAAATGCGGCGTTACTATAATTTATTATAATATTATTAGCATTTTATTTTTCAGTTTATCTGAATGGATGCACAGTGTAGCTGTATTTGACGTACCGTAAACTAATGTGAAGGCGCACAACTCGCCGTCGCTTTGTCTCACACGCTCAAAGAAAGATACAGAACAAGAGAGTCTTTCATAACATGCAGAATTGATGCGCTACATGTAAACAATATTCTTTGCTGTATTTTTCTGTCAAAATAACAGCGTTCCTTTGGAATTCTTCAGCTTTTAAGAACCGCCGGTTTCTCCGGTAGTGGGCGGAGCTAATGCGCAAACGGCAATCTCATTGGCTGGCGCTCACCTATTATCATCCCTGTTTTGATTTTTCAATTCGAGCGAGCCTGTTTTTATACAGTTTATGGAGCGAACGCATACAACGTGATTAATATTCATGAACCCAGTAGTTCATTAATCCTTAGTGCGTTTTATACTGTTAGTAGAATTCATAGCAGTTTTGTAATCTTATCAGTATTATTTTTAGCTTTTTTTATACTTCTTCTTTTATCGAAACACTAAATGACAAGCAATATCTTAAGCACCACCACCAGTCTTAAGTTCAGTCAACATGACAAATATGCATTCATGGTTATTCTAATTACTAAAGTTCTGTCATCATATAATGCTAAATTATTATAATATCATATTATAATGCTTGACTAACTGATGCTAAGTGTCAGATATTTAAAAAAAAAAACTGTGCCATTTTACAAACATAAGCTTTATATATATATATATATATATATATATATATATATAATTGGTTGATAATATTTACAACAATATACTGAATTTGATAGGTGTCTCTCACATTGTCCCACAGAAATATTAAAAGAGTGTAGATTAGTGTACAATGTTTTCTAATAATGATTTATTCTATTTAGTGTCCATTTCATTCATTTAACATATTTAATATTGGGGGCATCCAAGTTATTTGTTATATTTGAACATTTTTTTTTTTTTTTAAGTAACGCAATAGTTACTTTCCCTGGTAATTAGTTACTTTTATAATGATGTAACTCAGTTACTAACTCAGTTACTATTTGTGAGAAGTAACTAGTAACTATAACTAATTACTTTTTTAAAGTAACGTGCCCAACACTGGTTATAAAGGCTGCATGTGTAATTACAGAGGAATTTGCATAATGCAGTTGAAATGTTTTGAAATGAAGTTGAAAGCAGTATGTATGATTTTTTGTTCTTTTTTTTTTCAAGAAAATAGAATCTGGAGTGCTTTCTGTTGAACTTGACATTTTTGTTTAAATAGTATTATAACTGCAATTTTACTTTTCATGTGGAACAGTGCTTTGCCCACAAAATGTTTATCGATGTTTTGATAATTGACTAACAAATGTGCCTTAATTTTGTTAAATCTGTTCTAATAATTCAGGAAGACTGCTTACGACACTTTCAATAAAAGTTCCTGACATGTTTCTTGTCTTCCTTTGACTTTTTATTGACAGATGAACTAATGGGAACAAGTTATTGTCATACAAAACTGCAACATGAGTTGTCAAATACTGAAAAGCTTTCACATTGATGTGATATAGCAGTAAGAGTACATTTCTCTGAGCATGCATAAAGAGTCTCCAGTGTTGATTTTACAGATGTCTGTTTTAACTGTATTTCATGCATAAAACTTTGTAGAATATAATGGAATAGAAAATGGAATTAATACAATGAATGACAAAGAAATGCATAGAAAAACAAATCTAGTCAAACAATTTTATCTTGTGAACTATATAACAGTTAAAGGAAATTCACTCAATCATGTTGATTTGTGTATAATTGAGAGGGAATTGTTTTGTTTTATTATTACTAGCACATCTTGTCAAAAAAATGTAACCCACAATTAAATACTGGAAAAATAAGAACATAGGGCGTCTCTAATTGAGTTGTCAGGGTTGTTTGACATACAGTCATTTGATCCATTGGACTCGTTAACTCCATCATTGTCTTCATCATAGTCCTCACTGTGAATTTCACAGTAATTGTGTAGCATACAACAGGCAACGATGGTAGTGTTTATGTTTTTGATGTTACAGTCGTACCATTTCATCAAACGCCACCATCTCCCCTTGAAACGGCCAAAAGCCCTCTCGATGGTCATCCGTGTCTTGCTTAGGCTGTGATTGAAGACTGCCTGTGCCGTGTTCCTCTGTTTTCGGCATATGGTTTCATTAACCATTTGAGAAGAGGATACGCTGCATCCCCTATTAACACTACAGGCACATCAACATCATTAAATCTTTCTGTGAGGTTTGGGAAAAGTGTGCCACTGTGGCCCCTCTGGTGAAGCGATGAATCATCATGAACTTTGCCTGGCCAGCCTACGTTTATGTCCCAGAATCTCATTCGGTGGTCTCCTACACCTTGTTAGAATGACTGAATAAAAATCTTTACGGTTATAATAATCTGCAGGGCTGTCAGGTGGGCAAAACATACCAATGTGGGTACCATCAATGGCCCCACCACACTGTGGGAAACCCCAACGGTCAAGAAAACCTTGAATGATGATTCTGAATTCTTCTTCAGAAGGTGTTTTGATATACACTGGGAACAATTTCTCCACAATGACTGATGTAACATGTTTTGTTATCTTGCAAGCAGTGGACAAACCAATCCCAAACAAATGTGAAAGTGACCTGAATTGCAGGTTTGTAGCCAGCCTCCAGATACATATTGCAACTTGCTGTTCCACAGACAACAGTGTTCTAAATCTGGTGATATGTCTTTCCAGATGTGGCCTGAGGATATCACATAGCTGCATGAATGTGGTCCTCTTCATCCTAAAATTCTCCAGCTGGTCAGCACATTTTCCCACCATACACCAGATCATCAACGGATCCAAATTCTCCTTTGACATGAAAGTAAATAATGCATTAGATCTATTTCATAAAAAATATATATATATATATATATTTAAGCTTACTTATTAAATTACATTTTATGGTATATCATTACATATTATTTTACATTAAATAAAATTAATAACTGCACAAACATATACATCAAAACATTCATCATAACATTTTATGAAGTTCTGCACAAAATGTTTTTTACACTACTTCTAAATATTAACTGTACAAAGTATTTTTTATTTGTTTTGACAAACAATCTCTCTTTCCTGTTTGTTTGTGTGTGTGTGCGTTTGTTTTTATTACATGGTGGGGTCCTCAACACATTAGCACACTCACATAGTGGGGACCGAAAACATTGTGGGGACGGAATCCTTCTGTGTTTGAGTGTGTGTGGCAGCGCCCCTGTAGACCGGCCGAGGAACTGCAGCTCTTTACCTGCTGCGCATGCGCGAATCAACATCAATCAATCTTAATCGACGGATTAATCAATCGGTACAGGTAATTAGACAGGTTTTTCTTTCACGTTGTCAATAATTCAATAATCAAAAGAAGACATTGCAGTTTAATCCCTCGTGAAATATCTTAAATGTAGTTACAGATTTTTTTTTTTTTTTACGAGATTTCTATGTGTTGTAATTTGTTTTTGTTTTTTTTTACAAAAAAAATATGGCGAAAACACTGATAAACTAACTGTATGTCGGCTATTAATTTAACGGGTTTACATGAGGAAAAGATTATGCTTAACGTGCTAATTTTCCGGCACCGGGTGGCGTGCGATTAAGAGGCCGGAGTGAGGTTAGTGATTCCCGGGGAGACGCTGACTCGAGCGCCGGGGACGCGGCCTGCTCCCGGGGAAAGAGCGACGAGACTAAATACAAAACCCAATATAAAGGTAGGTTACCGTAGCTTTACTATGGTATTTTAGTAAATTCACAGTTACCACAGATGTACCATTATTTTATATCCATTTAACTATTTTTAAAAACATGATATTTTCAAATGGTAATCAATTTGCCATGTTTTATAGTTATATTATAGTAACACCATGGTTGTTTTTCATAAGAGTGCGTTTCAAGGTCATAGAAATCTTAAATAAATATATAAATAAATAATGGGGGATAATTCAGTTCTGATCCCTAGAATTGAGTTAAGATTAATAATCATAAACTGTAACTAAATATAAATGAAACCTAATACACATACAGCAAAAGAAATCATACATTTTTTTTTTTAGTTATCTTCAGCTCTTAAACGTTTTAGCAGTTACACATTTTTATTTGTGAAAGCAGTATTTATAAATTGACTTTTAAAAATCTTTATACAGTAATCATGAAGGAAGACTTGTCATGGTGATTCATTGGTCATAAGTTGTAGGTTAAACCATTTTAAAGTGCATATACATTTGGTGTAATCATTATAGTTTATTAATTGTTAAAGTTGTAATTTTGTAAAAAAAAAAAAAATAAATAAATAAATAAATTATTATTATTATTATTATTATTATTTATTTTTTTTTATTTATTTTTTTTTTCAGATTGTGAGCATTTGGTTGTTTGAATATAGAGGAGAAATGATGGATTTATTTGAAGCAGAGCACAGAAGAGACGTCTATCAAAATACGGTCTTTGACTTTACTTGGCAAAACAAGCAGTGCTGGTAGGTTTTTAAAATGTACATGTAGACATTTTAATCATTGTCTTTGTATTCATGTCATAGTTTTTGTCTTTTAGTTTAATTGTAAGGCAAAACATTCTACAAAATATGTTTTTTATTTTTTTTTATTTATTTAATTTTTTTTATTTTATTGAAGCATTGATGCAGTTGCTCTTGGCCGGCTGGTGAATGACGATCTCTTTCATCAGAAACTGCATCATGAAAAAGACTGAGGTCAGGAAAACCTGCCTTTGGCAGCGAGGGACATTATTCCTGAAGAAGAAATAACATACAACTGCGGAGCAAGTGACTGGCTTTAGAGAAAGGTTTGACACAATTTGACTACTTTTGTCATTTTTACAGATGTGAGATCCAGATTCTTTAAGACTGTGACTATTTTTTGAAGGGTGGAGGGAACGGGAGTAAAGATCCTGTACTTGTACATATAGTGCTGTCACGCTACGAGTTCCTGCTCGTGGACCTTTACCAATCTTTCCCGCTCTCTCTCTCTCACTTCACTTCCTGTAAAATACAGTAGAGAAGAATGCAGTTTCTGATGCAGCCTCACTGTACGGTTTAGCGTAGTGGGGGCCCGGTCTATAAACAATGGTTTCTAACTAATATTTCTATTACCTTTTATTATAGCCTTCAGTCAGTTAGTTCCAGTCTTAAAGTCATACAGCATTTTATTATTATTATTATTATTATTATTATTATTATTATTATGGTAACACTTTATGATAACTTTCATTAATAAATCACTAAAAATCATTTTATAATATTTAACTACTCATTACTTAATATATATTCACATATCTAGAGATAATGTGCTTGTTAATGTTAACTAATTAACTTATTAAACATTACCAAATAATTAACAGATCATTATTTAATGTAAACTGAAATGCTTACAAATGTCATTAAACTTTCAATTCATATGATCATGGATTTTTTTTTTTTTTATTTTTTTTTTAAATCTTCAAATTATTTTGACAGATGGTTTACAATCATGATTAAAAGCTTCATTAATAAATTGTTAACAAATATTAAATAATGCTTAATGGATCATTAGTTAATGTTTACAAATGTCATTAAATGTTCAATGTGTTTTAAAAATCTACAAATGATTATAATAGAAATTATACAATATTTACAAGCTTATTTGTTAATGTACTTTTGAATGCTTACAAATGCCATTAAACTTCAGTTCACATATTAGCTAATGCTCATTTTTACATTTACAAATGTTGTGAAAATATAGCTTATAGGCACTTCACAAACTATTCATGTTAATATATTCATTAACTCATAATCACAGTCTGTAAAGGTCATATATTTGGTCTTTGTTTGTTGTGTAGACTTCTACTATTTGCATATCTTAAATCATTTATTAATAATTTGTTAATATTTTTGCAGTACCCAATCTAAAATGGAAACTATTCATCAATTTTAAATGATTATAAACATTTACTAATCATTAGTACCTTTACGAGCAGTCATTTTGATGACAAAACCTGTCACAAATGACCGGAATTCATCCTATTTTCACATCTTTACAAATCATTTATTAATCATTAGTTCATGTTTTTGCAGTACCCAATCTAAAGTGGAGACTATTCATCATTTGTAAATGTTTATAAACATTTACTAATTTTTTAGTATCTTTATTGGCACTGGACTTTTAGCTACTTTAATAATGTTTGTGTAAAGGGTGATTAGTTAAGTTTAGCTAAATGCTTGGTAAAGACATGTCACACATTGTAATTTGGGTGCAAAACATGTTTTTAATCACCTCAACACTTATATTAGTATACTATTGTGTATCATTAAACAGAATATTCCTTGAGTCATGCATCAACAGGAGGGGAAAAAACTAATTTTCAAGAAAATACTTCATTTATCATTTATTAAAACAATGCAATATAAACAGATTGAATTGTGTTCCCTTATAGTAATCTAATTGACCTCTGTACACTTGTTGACCTCTAACCCAACCCTTAAGCCTCGTTCAGACTGTCAGCCCAAATCTGATTTTGTGCATATCCAGATGGAATCTGATTTGAATAACTGACTGTTCACACAGTGTATCGCAACTGTTCATATCCCGTTTGTGTCCATAAGCGCTCTTTCGTTTTTACTGAATGTGCATTGGTTTCTGGGGTAATGCTGTTGTGTTGTTATGCCTGTGCTAAAAACAACAGTAACAGCAATACAGTTTGCAATACAGATGTTGTCTTACCGACGCGGTTGTGCTGTATTATATTTCGTCTTGTGAGGCAGCGGCAGAAACGTAGGAAGCTTGAATGTGCGGCTTTATTCCGTGCTGCCGTCTCTGCTACTTTGCTTTTTTTTTTTGTTTTTGTTTTTTTTTTTTTTTTAGTGGTCTCAGCTGCTTTCAAAACTCAAAGAGGTACGTGTACTAGCAGTATATTGTTTTTTTCCGCTTGACTTGCACTTCACAACAACACAAGCTTGTTTCTGCAAAGATGTTCAGCATGTTTTCTGCAAAAACGTCTGACGTGTTTACGTTTTACGAGGCGTGAGGACGTGAAAAAGCTACGCTAAATCCGATCTGACTGGTCAGACTGAAACGGATTTCCAGAAATGCGATTTAAATAGGATTCCAAACCACATATGAATGTAGCTCGAAATGGATTTGCACAAATTGGATTTCATGTAGTTCGTTGCCGTTCAGACCATCTAAATATGATCAGATTTCAATCAGATTTGCACAAAAATTGGATTTGGGCTGACAGTCTGAACGAGGCTTTAAACCAAACCTGTGCCTAACCTTATACCCGTATCACACCTCAACAGCAGCAAAGATGTTGTGCATTAACAAAAGCTTTTAATCATTGTATAACATCTGTTAAAATTATTTGCAGATTTTCAAGATGTGCATGATCATACGAATTAGAAGTTTAATGACATTTACAAGCATTTTAATTTACATGAAATGTTAAATTAGGTAACGTTGAATACATTTATTAGTAAACGTTAACAAGCACATGATTTCACATTTCTAGATATGTGAATATATGAACTAATAATCTGTTAAGCATTACATAATGTTTGTTAATGATTTATTAATTAAAGTTATTATACAGTGTTACCATTATTTTTTATTTTTATTTTTATTTTTATTTATTTTATTTTTTTTTCAGTCTTGAGGTCAAACAGCATTTATTATAATCATCATCATCATTATTATTTATTATTATTATTATTATTATTATTTTAAATGTTATTTTCAGTCTTGAGGTCAAACAGCAGCACACACACACTGTTTCTGGTGTGACATTGTGGGGTCCTGTAGATTGTTAATGGAGAGTCATGTGAAACCCATTGTACTGAATACACACACACTGTACAGTTTAGTGTAGTGGGAACCCGGTCTATAAGTAATGGTTTCTAACTAATAGTTGTATTATTTTTTTATTATAGCATTCAGTTAGTTAGTTTGTTAGTTAGTTAGTTAATTAGTTAATAAATTAGTCAGTTAGTTGGTTCCAGTCTTGAAGTCAAACAGCATTTTTTTTTTTAAAAATTTATTATTATTATTTTAAATGTTATTTTCAGTCTTGAGGTCAAACAGCAGCACACACACACTGTTTCTGGTGTGACATTGTGGGGTCCTGTAGATTGTTAATGGAGAGTCATGTGAAACCCATTGTACTGAATACACACACACTGTACAGTTTAGTGTAGTGGGAACCCGGTCTATAAGTAATGGTTTCTAACTAATATTTGTATCATCTTTATTATAGCCTTCATGTACGGATGAAGTTATGACAGCCATGGAGAGCTGCTCTTGACCTGTAGGAGCTACACAACTTCAGGTAGTTAATTTACCCTTCAACTGACCAAAATGAGCAATATTCTCCTGGCGTTTGAAAAAGGATGCTTGGTAAATTTTACAGGCAGAAATCTTGATGAAATCGACATAGATCCAGAAGATACTCTACAAATCTTAAAAAAAAAAAAAAAAAAAAAAAAAAAAAAAAAAAAAATCTCTCTCTGGCTGTGTTTGCACTGGTTCAATTTTTTTTTTTTTTTTATGTTGTTTTTTTTACATGCATGACACAGACTGGATATTGCTGCACACATTTAAACACAAAAATCCACCCAAGATCAGATATTTTATGCATCCGTCCTGAGCCACTTCCAAATATGGTTTTAAATTGGATACATATCAGATATCTGGACATCTGACCTATGTCTAAATGCATAAATCTGATTCCCATTGGAAATACAATCCACCCCAGTGTGAGGGCAACATGTTTACCCATAAAAATAACTTTTCTTAAAGTTATGAAGCAGATGTTGCTTGTAAGCACTGGCACAAAAAAATAACTTATTTTGAGGCAGAAAGGTAAGAGGTAAGAATGCGCACACAGAAACATTCAGGAGCACAGAAACTTGCTTTCAGCTGCTGCCCCATAAATTTAATAAAAAAAACATTTTGCTTACCACACTACTTTTTCACCTCAGAATCTGTAGATAAAATAACTTAAGAAAACTACTATTATTGTATTCGTTCAGTCAAATTTTGTGCTGCAAACATTAATGAAAGCTTTATCTAGTCCATACTGGTACATGATCATGGTATAAGCGGGTTATCACAGCTGCTGTGCGTTCAAGTCAAAGAGCCACTTCACATGAATTCTATCAATAATTTTATATAAGGCTGCTTAAAACCCAAGGGTCAACCGTGTCACAGAAAGCGGTCACCAATGGAATCATTCAGTTTTGAGTGGAGATTCATATAAACACAGATATCTGATACAAGTCATATCTTAAGTGTAATATAAACAGGCGGGACAAAAAAAAAATTGGATAGTCAAAAGATTGGATCTGTGCATTAATAAGCTCTCCTCTCTCTCTGTCACTGTCTCTCTTTTAATTTGGAGATATTAAATGTGTTTTTTTATTTCTATTCTTCAATAGGTGGTTCACACACACACACACACACACACACACACACACACACACACTTTAATACAGGGCCAGATTTTAGGAGTGCTTTTGAATTGCAGACATTTGTTACACTTTGTTTTAAATTATGTATTTCTGTGTTTTCTGCCTCTAGAGAGAGTTACAGTGGACAGTGATTTAGAAGAGTCTAATAATTCCAGTCCGAAAGGTAACAGATACATTGTCAAATTGTTCCAAATCATATTTTTTTCTAATGTATGTTTCCATTTTATTTTATCAAATACTACTTAGAAAATTAGTTTGTTTCTGGGGATGGTAAATTACTTGAAATTATTTGTGATTCATCTTTGGATCCATTTCACAAGCTTTTACTCTCTTGACTACTTGCACAACTGCTTCTGCATGCAGCTTAGGCATTTTCAGCATCGGCATGAAAGTTAACGACGTGATACATCAATTTAAAAAAGTGTGCACCGGCTACAAGTTGGCATTTGAATTACAATGCATCGTTTCTAACATTTGCATAGGTAAAAACAAATTTATTTGTATATTTATTTATATATAATTATTAGTAGATGCGCTATACTTTTATTATTTAGAAAGTGCCCTATAATTTGTGAACAATATTTTATGTGTAGATTGATTTCTCCTCTAAACTGTTTTTCAAGCGTGTTTTCTCATCACCGCTGCTGCGTGAATGAAGTATCACAATACTATCTTTAATGTATTGTATTGTTGGCTATGCATCGAGATGCTTATCACATCGACCTCAGTTATGTCAATTTTCTGTAATTATAGTAAAACAAATATATACTGTATTTTATTAGACTTTAATTCCAGAAAATCGACAGAGAAGCCGCAGTGCCACTATGGTTTTGTTACTAAATCTCTTTTCTGTTTGCGTCCGCTTTGCATACATGCAGCTTGTGTTTGATTTAGCCTCATACGCTGATAATTACAAAAACTAGCTGAAAGAACTATTGCTAACAATAAAAGAAAGACTTGGGTCTTGTGAACATTGATAGATACTGTACTTGTCTGATAGATACTCTGTGTATATATGTGACCTGTGCTGGCAAAATGAGTCGCAATGAGTAAATTTTCAAAAATGTAAAACTTTACATTAAACATTAAAAGACCTTTAAAATGATATATGATTTGTTGTAATCGGATGAAAAATGACTGAGCTATACCCGTTTGAAGTCAATTCTGAGAAAAATCGAGTTGAGGTTTTTTGAAGGTTCCAAAGCAAAATCAACTAACAGCGTTGCATTTTTTTCCCTCCAATTCTTTTCTTATAATAATTATGATAATTAATAATTACTGCAGTAATAATCACCATATAGCTATTTTTATTTTATCTTTGTTATTATAAATAAGAACAGATGCAAAAAAGCAGTAGAACAAGCGATTCCCTCTTTTTTTTTTTTTTTTTTTTTTTTGTTTGATTAACATTAATGCGACAGACGGCCTGTATATTAGACCTACTGTAATGCATGGATCTAAGATAATGTTACACATCAGATGTTTGTTCCCCAGCAGTTCCCTAAACGTTCACTTTAGACATAGCAGTGTATGTTTGTGTGAATATTTAAATACTGTAATTCTGTGTATATGTGTATATTTATCGGGATCAGGCGCTACGGATGTCAATCAGCTCGAGAAGGGAGCAGAGAAAATGCACAAATAATGGTCATTTTAGATGTTTAATTACTATTCAGAACATTAGGATTACTAGACGAGGGCTTAATGAACTCATTTTTGTGAAAACCTCAAATTCGACTAAAATTGATTCGACATTTCTTTCCCTTTTTTTTTTTTTGCCTGTAGCTCAAAATTAGATCATGTGTATTCACGTTCATTTTGCCAGCATGAGTCACATTTTGATATTTGTCAAAAATAGCACATATTTAGACTGAGGCACAGCCTTCATTTATGAGACTAAAGCAAAATAATAGTGACACGTACATAGTTTATTTGCAATATACAGTCTTTTTAAACCGTCACACTTTATCCTCAATTGGTTGAAAGACTAAAAAACAGCAATTAGGGGAAAAAAAAAAAAAAAAAAAAGTAATGATTAATAGTTAGTCAGCTTTATGCAGAGATTTGTCAATGATCAGGCTGGCTTTATTTCTACTTTCAGTCCACTAAATTATCCTCACCACAGCACACTGTATGTGAAGATGGCGGTACACTTCCAGCAGACCCAGCGTTCAAAAGAAATCTTTTTTTTTTTTTTTTTTCTTTTGTAGATAATTTTGTGATTATGGCTGACTGACAAGTACATATGTACAAGCTTATGTTCATAACACATGTAGGCTAAGATGAGGCAAGATGACCCTCCACACTTTGACCTTAATTTCCACACTCTGACCTCTACAGACGACCTTAATTTTCTTGATTATAGACAGCACAAAATCTCATCACAGCACATTTGTAAATTGTACAATGGCTACACTAATTTTTATCATTTCATCTGAATATCAACATTTGCAAAATTTAGTCAAAACAGTTTTGAGGTTGATATAATTTTGTGTCACTGGAAAATAGTGATCTATGACGTATTTTGACGATGTCTGTGACCCTGTTCGGACGGGACAAACTTTGAGTTACAGGTCTTATTACCCGATATCTGTGATTACAAGTACCGATTCGGACGGGACTAACATCTCCGTGTTTATTACAGAGGTGTGAGGGTCTGTAAAAAACAGAAGGTAATTTTCTCTGGAATCATTAGAGGTTGTGTGAGAAAACATAGACTTGGTTAAAATCATGTCTGTGAAACACAAAGTTCTCTAATGACCCCCTGGAAAACTAGTCCTGTCTGAATAGGGCTTATGACATTGTTTGATAAGGAGGGATCTGTGGACACAGTTGGCACAGAATTTAGGTTTAAATGTAATGCTATAATTAAAAAATAACTTTCAGATGATTCTCTTTTACTTAGATTCAGCTTTGTCTGTTACCAGTTATTCAACTAAATTGCCACAATACAGTGTTAAAATGACTTTGTATTTATAGTTACAAAGTTTTTAAAACAATTTAAAAATGTAAAATTTTAATAAGAGGTTATTTACTTGGGGTGCTCTTTTGAAGAATAAATAAGAGGTCATCTTACCCCCTGTAATGCTAGATTTCCGTATTTAGTTGTCATAGCACAAATGTCAAATTATTCTATTTCTTTCCCTCATCACATTGGCTGATGCATCATCGTCATCATCCCATACATGCTACATTTCTGTCTAATCATGTTACAATTTACAAGTAAATTCACATTGTTCTTAAGGGTGGCATCTTCCCTCATCTTACCAGACTACTATAGCATGTTTAAAGCAGTTGAGTATATACATATACATAATTTTAACAATATTTATATTATATGCTATTTATTTTGATTTTGAAATTGAATTGCTAATGTATACAAGGACAATAACGGGTGAGGGCAGTTCAGCTCTTAATACTATGGGAATTAGATCGATTCTTGAGGTTGTGATACAATTTAAAAATGATTCACGAATTTGAATCAAATTTCAATTTCTTTTATGCATAGATTTGATTCTAGTTTACTGTTTTGTGCTACTTTTCCTATTTGACTGCAATAGACAGTCAGATAGATATTGATTCAATAGATCTTGAAGAAAAAAATCTCACTGAATAAAATGTAAACCTTGATACTAGTTTTTTCTTATTTTAGTCAACTCATTATTTTAAAACAAATGCCAAAGCTGAAAGCAATCATTACAATTGACTAGTAGTAGTAAAGCAAAATAAAGTGAAGCAGCCCTGAGACAAACAGAAAAAATACTTGGTACATTTACATAAATTCCTTGATACAAAAAAAAAAAAAACTTTCAAATATAAACCTGGTAAATAAAAATAAATAAACAGTAGGACAAATACAATATTAATAGTACACTAGTTAAATAAACTTTTTCCAGGAACAGTAGCCTAGGTTTATGTAACATGCCCTAAGAGGCGCTGTTTGTATTTGTGCTTCGACTGTTTGTCTGTCGGCGCCAGAACTGCATTGAGTCCTTTTTCACTGTTTTCTGTGACAAATAAAACACTTTAAAGTATCAGTTACTTTTAGTAATACAGCGAAGTTAAAGAAATGTAACACTTTAGAAAATCAATTATTGAAATTTGTGAATCTATCCAAATAGGCAGAAAATAGAATCACGTTTTATGTCAAACAATTTTATTTCTCACCTTTACTTAATAACAAACATTAAATGTAATTTTTATAAATTGACAGAAATTATCACAATTACATTACCAATGTCAATAATTAACCATTAAGAATGTCATTGTGCAGACCTACTGAATATGCTTTAGGCCTTGTTTCACACATTAGAACATGCATTTTTTTTCTATTTAGGTATTTATTTTAAGGAAAAATGACTGGAAAAGTGTAAAGAATTACAAAATTTGAAGTGTTTGTCATTTTTACAACTTTTTTCGGTATGGGTCTTTCGGTTCGGTACGCATGTGTACCAAACAAATACAGCATTGTTTTAAACACTGCACGAGTGAAACTTCATCTTTCAAGTTATGTCAATTTTTTCCAGGAAATTCAAACAATAAATGGTGTTTGACAGTCTTTGTTGTGGCATGACAGATCGCTGTATAAACGCCTCGGAGAGCCATTTAAACGTGCCGTGGCGCAGCTGGTATAAACAAAAGCATTGACCCAAGCGGCCGCGATCAGCTCCGGTGGCCGTGTCAGAGCTGTAACGCACCACAGACATGTGCAGTGTGAATGGGGTCTGATCAACAGTAGAGCGGAGCGAGAGTGAACGCGATCATCCCCTCCCTCTTTACTACCACTTTTCACAAGAAATAAACATGAATGAACATCTCATTTAATCGCTCAGTCAGTTTTCAACCGCAGAAAGACGTCTATCTATTTTTTTTTATTATTATTATTATTATATAATTTAAAAAATAGCACTTGCATATCATTGCTATTTTGTTGATTTTGATTGCTTCCATTGTCCTCATTTGTAAGTCACTTTGGATAAAAGCGTCTGCTAAATAAGTAAATGTAATGTAAATGTAATCTGTTATGAAGCTAGTTATAACAGCCACTGTAGCCTATAAATGAATAACCTATATTTCAGAAACAAATAGAAATTTTATAATTTAGAAGTTAATTTAAAAACTGCATTATGTGCAATTCATGTTTGCTTTTTTTTTTTTTTTTTTTTTTTTTTTTAGTTTTGTTGATTTATTACATTTAGAAATAAATATTAATTAAATTTAAGTTGTGGCTCTGTTGTTAATTGTAACTTTTAGTAAAATGTAAAAGGGCTCCCTGTATTTTAGAGCAGAAGTTAGAACAACTTGCTCAGTAAACCACTGTTTGATTAAAAAATAAAAATATAAAAGAATATATGTTTAGTTTTCCCCCTGCTGAACCGAAATCATGCCAAACCGTGATGTAAAAACCGAGGGACATACTGAACCGTCCTGTTTGTGTACCGCTACACCCCTACTGGTCAGATCATGTTTTCAAGCCATCTAGAATATGATTTTTACTTAATGTAAAGTGGTGATTTCTCAATGGGTTTATTTCGTTTTTAACTATTCTTTCCATTAACACCCATAATTGTTTTTCATTTAGATTGATTTGTGGATGCAGAATGATTTATCTCGTGATCCAGTATTAGCCAATAGTAACCATATCCAATCTTATTGCGATGTGTATTGCCTCCTCTTACGTGACTTTTCCCCATTCATTCTCAATTACCCCCCACCAAACCCAGCACATGCTCGAGAGGTCTGTACAAACTCAATAGAGGCAAGAGAGACACGGGCTCCTGGTGTAACTTTACCTGCTGCTGTCACTGTTGGACAGTGTGACTTCAGAAAAACCAGCAATTTATATCTTATGATCCTTTGACAGCAACCAAGATGGCATTGACTTAAATGTTGCATTTGAACAAATAATGCAAAAAGACAGTACAGTTCTGTAGCTGTAAAACTGCTGCTTGTGGTCAATGCAAGTGCTCGTTTTGAAATGGCGAGATATGTGCTTGATTGATTGATTGATTTTTATTTTTTTTTTTTATTTTTTTTTTTTTACAGGTCCCGTTAAGAAGATACCATGGAGCAAACAGGAAATACATGCTGCCAAGATGCACATGATCAAATTCATTCAGAAGCGGAAACTGTGTGAGGTGTATAGAGACTGAACCACTAGCTCTTAAAAATTGAGAGTGCGCAGCTTTGAAGTTTTACATTAAAAATCAGGGCCTGGTTTCACAGACAGGGCTTAGACGAAGCTAGGATTAGGCCAAAGTTCAATTAGGACATTTAAATAATTTATATAAACGTGCCTTAGGAAAAACATTACTGGTGTGCATCTTGAGACTAAACAAAGGCACTGATACAGGTGTATCTCAATAAATTAGAATGTCGTGGAAAAGTTTATTTCAGTAATTCAACTCAAATTGTGAAACTCGTGTATTAAATAAATTCAATGCACACAGACTGAAGTAGTTTAAGTCTTTGGTTCTTTTAATTGTGATGATTTTGGCTCACATTTAACAAAAACCCACCAATTCACTATCTCAACAAATTAGAATATGGTGACATGCTAATCAACTCAAAACACCTGCAAAGGTTTCCTGAGCCTGGTGGTCAGGATGGTCTCTTAGTTTGGTTCACTAGGCTACACAATCATGGTGAAGACTGCTGATCTGACTGTTGTCCAGAAGGATGGTAAGCCACAAACATTCATTGCCAAAGAAGCTGGCTGTTCACAGAGTGCTGTATCCAAGCATGTTAACAGAAAGTTGAGTGGAAGGAAAAAGTGTGGAAGAAAAAGATGCACAACCAACCGAGAGAACCGCAGCCTTATGAGGATTGTCAAGCAAAATCGATTCAAGGATTTGGGGGAACTTCACAAGGAATGGACTGAGGCTGGGGTCAAGGCATCAAGAGCCACAAGGAATTTGGCTACAGTTGTCGTATTCCTCTTGTTAAGCCACTCCTGAACCACAGACAACGTCAGAGGCGTCTTACCTGGGCTAAGGAGAAGAAGAACTGGACTGTTGCCCAGTGGTCCAAAGTCCTCTTTTCAGATGAGAGCAAGTTTTGTATTTCATTTGGAAACCAAGGTCCTAGAGTCTGGGGGAAGGGTGGAGAAGCTCATAGCCCAAGTTGCTTGAAGTCCAGTGTTAAGTTTCCACAGTCTGTTATTATTCGGGGTGCAATGTCATCTGCTGGTGTTGGTCCATTGTGTTTTTTGAAAACCAAAGTCACTGGACCCGTTTACCAAGAAATTTTGGAGCACTTCATGCTTCCTTCTGCTGACCAGCTTTTTAAAGATACTGATTTCATTTTCCAGCAGGATTTGGCACCTGCCCACACTGCCAAAAGCACCAAAAGTTGGTTAAATGACCATGGTGTTGGTGTGCTTGACTGGCCAGCAAACTCACCAGACCTGAACCCCATAGAGAATCTATGGGGTATTGTCAAGAGGAAAATGAGAAACAAGAGACCAAAAAAATGCAGATGAGTTGAAAGCCACTGTCAAAGAAACCTGGGCTTCCATACCACCTCAGCAGTGCCACAAACTGATCACCTCCATGCCACGCCAAATTGAGGCAGTAATTAAAGCAAAAGGAGCCCCTACCAAGTATTGAGTACATATACAGTAAATGAACATACTTTCCAGAAGGCCAACAATTCACTAAAAATGTTTTTTTATTGGTCTTATGAAGTATTCTAATTTGTTGAGATAGTGAATTGGTGGGTTTTTGTTAAATGTGAGCCAAAATCATCACAATTAAAAGAACCAAAGACTTAAACTACTTCAGTCTGTGTGCATTGAATTTATTTAATACACGAGTTTCGCAATTTGAGTTGAATTACTGAAATAAACGAACTTTTCCACAACATTCTAATTTATTGAGATGCACCTGTATATATGGTTCAATGGTCTTTATAAATTTGTGATTTCAATTCTGCTTTATTTTATATTGTCTAAAGCGTTTCAAATGATCCTTATTGATGTAATGATTTGTTAGTAGTGAAACATGAACTGTCTCACTGATATGAGGTTGCTGATCTTCAGAGACAAGTTATTGGTGAGTCTTACTGAGTTTACATTTTTACGCAGGCATTCAAGAGTTATACTGAAGTTGTTTGTTGTATTTATTGGTACTAAGTTATAAGAAACTGTTTAGAATGCGTCATGAAGGGTTTATTAATTTTATTTTTTTTTTTGTCTTTTTACACTCAGATTAGTGTTATCTTTGAACACAGGCATGAAAGAGTTTATGCAAGTGTTAATTGTCGACTTGCTGACCTACTAATGTATTGAGTTTTGAAAAGCTATTAAGATTACAGATGACATGTTTCTCAATATTTTTTTTTATTTAATTTATTAATTTTTTTTTTTTTTTTTGTTACTTTGCATTAAATAGAACATATAGAACACACAGAACAATAACATTTTTGTTTGGAGCTCCTATTTTATTCACAGTATATTGTCTCTATACAAACTGCTTTAATAAATGCACATTTCAAATGTTGAAGTTAATTTACTTCTTTGTGATAACTTTATACAAATGATAAAATGAGTGTGAGTTCAGTCCCCACAATGACCAAAAACTGGTGTTAGGTGTGTTTAGATTCGATCCCCACAATGACCAAAAACTGGTGTTTAGTGTGTGAGTTCAGTCCCCACAATGACCAAAAACTGGTTGTGTGTGTGCCGGACCCCAGATATACACAAAACCTGAAAGGTCCCCACAAGTGGCCACTGTGTCAGGTTTATAACTTTTGTAGTGAAATATTTGTAATCTGAAGTGATACTTTTAAACAGGCTTTTTAGATTTTGTCAGATTATTTTTTTTTATGTCTCTAGGATCATAGGAAAGGGCGGTCCCCACTATGTAGCAATTGTGTGTGTGAGAGAGAGAGAATGTTTACGGATTAAAGAATGAATGAATAATTATGTGAATATATGAATAATAATTCCTTAATCAGTATCCTAAATTCATATACTGTACCTGCCAAAAACATAACCTGTTTATTAGATCTAATGACTGGTGAAAAGAGGGTTTGAAGACTCCAAACCTTAGGATCCTTTTATGGAGATAGTTTCCATGAGCAGGTGCATCAGTCTCCTACAGACTACATACACATAAAATCAATATTCTTTTAAATCCCAGATGCTCAAGCCTACAGTAAGAAGCCTGTAATATAGGGGAGTATGATTTTGGCAGGTGTTAATTCTCCCCTATCCAATGTCAGCTTTGCATGGTCAGAGACACATGAATCTTGTGCTGGTGAAACATCTTGGACTAAAGATGTTATTTACTAAGCATTGTAAGTATTATGGTAACCCTACTCTGCTCAGTATGCAATACTACTTCTGTAAAGTATAACTTACTAAATACGCTTTTTTAAACATTAACATTATGAATGTCCGTAAAGTTGCTTTGAAACTATGTATGTTGTATATAAATAAAATTGACTTGATCTCACATTATTGGGGTTGTCTTCAAAAATACACACACACACAAACACAAAACAGCCACAAAAACAGGTAATTAAAGTGATTCTGGTTTTGATTCTGATTAAAAAGCACCTGTATCTGCTTTAATAGGAAGGCTATAAATAGGGGTAGATGGGAGAAACTCTCAGACAGCGTACTATAGGCTGTATCACTGTGTAGGCTTCTTTGCAATTGTGTTTGTTTGATTCATTGTTTGATTGACCCATGGATCCAGACATTTACAAACAAATTACAACTTGCAAAACCTCAGGTCCTTTATGTTCTGGGCTGCTGTATATTTAACTGACAAAAATGCACACAGAAACCTAAAACTGACTTTTAATATTCAGGAAAAATGAGCAGACAGTACAGTGCCCACACTTATCAGTATCACACAGTGCATTAGTTTTGATCATCTATCAAGCTGAGAAACAATTCAAAACTACAGCTGTTTCTCTGGATGTTGAAAGGTCTTTAATAAGATCAGTTTAATTCATTACAAGAAATAAAAGCGCTCTAAGTCACATTACTGAACCACTAAGACTCAGAATGTGGCTACTGAGCAGTCATTTGTCTTCAGTTACAACGCAGTGATAATATAACATTCAGTGTGTAATTTCAATCTAGAAAACTAGTTTTCTAGATGTTGTAGCAAATTAGCTCAAAAAGGGAATTGTATATAAATAATTACAATTAATTATGATTAATTACAATTATTTATATCGGCTGACAGTAATAACTGTCGCAGAGTTAAATTGCCATCAGCTGATCTGTTCGTCTAGTGAACATTCAGTGTAAATTCATATCAACTCTAAGAAAGGATATATCCGTGGCCACAGAAAATATCTTCCTATTAATGCATTAGAGCATGTAGCAAGGGTCAAAATCGTAAAGGGACATTAATATGCAAGGCAGAATCAGAAACTCATGTAATTTGTGCACAAGAGTTTTATTAATTAAACACTAACGCAAACTAGTCTAACAAACAAACAAACAGTTGCTCATACATGGGGAAAGGGCTAATGAGAGTTGATGGATGAAACCATCAGGAAAACAGAGAATGCAGTTATGGAAAAAGTCATTTAACCACCTGAGTAAAACCATCAGCACCGTTTATAACGGGGTCTATAACTTATACTAAACCTCTGTTTCGTTTAGTTAAATGTACTATACTTGCACTTCATTTTGTCGTGACGGAATGAGGTCTCGGATGAAGTGTCTTGATGGTTTCAAGGTTATTGGACTCCCGATCACGTTCTTCCGGGTTGAAGAGTGATGAATTCCAAAGATGTTCTGAGGTAGAAATGTCTTCCAGGTAGAGAGTGGAAAAAGAGTTAAGAAAGGGATCTGCTGAGGTCCGAGGAGCTTTGATTGAATGGAAAGACAAGGCCATAAGCCTGGCACAATAACTTAAGGGTCCAGAAGAGCTCCAGCTCACATCTTCCTCATCCTCTTGGGTCCTAACAGAACCGCAGACTGGGTCTTTGTGGTCAAGAGTCATCCCCAGGCTGGGGAGATCACCCACGGCTCTATGTTGGGGCGCCGCCGGTGCTCCCGCACCGGTTCGGGCTCTCCGTCAGAAGATAGCAGAAGCGCTTTTCTTAGAAGAGGGGGTTTTTTTAGAGGAGAGGCCGGACCTGTGAATGAGACCTTTATCTGGTATAGAGGTCACACCTCTGGGGAGTCAAAGAGCCAATGGGCTTCCGTCTCTTTGGAGGGAAGGTTTTACGACTCTTTGTCTCTGAGCATGGCAATTTGCATGGGGTTGGATTTAATAGTCGATGTACAACTATTAAAGATTCTTAGAACACTAATATGTTGCATTGGTATCAACTTGTAATATACACTGTCATTTAGATCATCCGAAGACGAATTGATAGAGATCAAACATGATATAAGTGAGGTAATATTAACTAGTGATCTATCATAAGCATGCATAAAACAGGATACAGTACAAAAAGACAATATACACGAACAGTAACAATATACACAATGACCTGAGGATATGTGTGTTCATTCAAAGAAAGGTTTTTCAATGAATTAATTAGAGAAGAGTCCATTTTTATGTGCATTACATGTCTTTCCTATGGAAAGATGAGGTGAGTGTTGCTCGGCCCGCATTCCTCAGAGCAATAAAACTAGTGTTATCAGGTTGGTTGCTATGGAACCGGGGCCTGGGGTCATCCACAGACATACCGGCACCGAGTCTGGTGTTGGGTGAGGGGTCTGTGACTGTTTTAATCTAAATCTAATCTATTTGTTAAATCAATGTTAGAACAAATGTGTGTCTGATTGGTCCAAATGCTACAATGTCAACAGCTCTATGTTTGCAGTGTCCTAATCATGTCTGCAAATTAAATATTCATGGTGAATCAATACTCTGGTCTTTGTCAAGTCAAGTCACCTTTATTTATATAGCACTTTTAACGATACAGATTGTGTCAAAGCACTTAACAGTATCAAATTGGAGGATAGAGTGTCAGTAATGTATAATGATAAGATTAAACACTCAATTTTCAGTTAAAGGCATTTCATTATTGAATTCAGAGATGTCATTGTCTAGCTCAGTTTAGTTTAAATAGTATCTATGAAATAAAATTGACGTTAATCGTAAAAAATTAAGTGTCCCCAACTGAGCAAGCCAGAGGCGACAGCGGCAAGGAACCAAAACTCCCTCTGTGACAGAATGGAGAAAAAAACCTTGGGAGAAACCAGGCTCAGTCGGGGGGCCAGTTCTCCTCTGGCCAGGATATTACTGTTTATTTATGTTTTTACTTTTTGTTTTAATTAAATTTTAAATGTATAAATGTATTATATTTCTATTTTTTATATTGTTGCAATTTCTAACAATAATAGTATTATGTAGTTAGGTATTTTATTATATTTTTAGTTATTTTGTTTTATTTTTAGTTTTATTGTATTTAAGGTGAGGTCTTCACTGGGGATATGTCCCCGGGGCTCATCCAGGTGTCCGGCCGGTTAAAGAAATGTGTCTTTAATCTAGATTTAAACTGACAGAGTGTATCTGCCTCCCGAACAGTGTTAGGTAGATTGTTCCAGAGTTTGGGCGCTAAATAGGAAAAGGATCTGCCGCCCGCAGTCGATTTTGATATTCTACACTGTAAAAAATTTACATTTAGAAAAATTGGGGAAACTGACAAATAAACATTGGCTCAACAAATTCCTTCCCAAAAATTACACCAAAACAAAAAAATACTTTGTGCTAATTTTAGCTGAAGGTCTGAAGTTAAAGTTAAAAATATATATTCACCGAACATATTAAATTGTTTTCAGCCAATTTATCAAGCAGAAGTGAAAAATCTGTTTTGGCCCAACAAGTCTTGCAGCAAAAAACGAGTGTGCGCATGCGCCTGAGAGAAACCGTTGGCGGATTCAAATGTCTGTGCGCGGGAGAGCGAGAGATGCTCAGGAGCGACGAAACGAAACAATTTCCAGACGGATTTTCATCTATAAAGTTACGGTGAGTACTGAACTGTATTTATTAAGTCCTCTCTAGGTTAAATAGAGTGCAGCTCTCAGTAATTTCGACAAAAAAAAAAAAAAAACACGTAAAACACGGGCATTACATTACCGCCTCAGACAAGTACGTTAACATTATTCGCTAAACGAATTGCCAGGTTCTCCGAATTATCCAGGTTTATACTTGAGGACACATTACATTTTACGTATATTACGTTGTATTTTTTGCAGATTAAGTGTGAATTCACGCCTTTACTGGTGTTTATTTCACAGAATAACGTAAGGGTGAATTCACATCTTTAAGTTACTGGTGTCTTGTTGGCGTTTATAACTCAATTTAGCCCATGCTGATCCCTCGGTTACTTAAAGTTACTATTTATTTAACTAAATTATTTTATATCACTTTATAATAATTATATTAAATGTATGAGACACAGTGAATACGTTTCTGCTATAAATATAAATATATTTTTCCCCTCAGTGAACCCACCATTGCTAGGCCTGCATGAACACACGAGGCACAATTTAGTGAAGAACACTAACGTACGACTTGAACAGTGAGTATTAACGAGTTCTTATTGAATTTATGTTTATTCGATATTAGTGTCAAATACTATTAGCTTGTAAATGTAATTTGTGTGGAGTTGCTTTGAGAGTCGCCATGAGACATGGCTCGGCCTCGGTGTATTCAGGCTGTGTAATTTTCTAAAGTTTATGTCTGCCATTTTGTGTAAATGTTTGGGAGCACCTGCGGTGTTTCTCAGTATAGCAGAGTTAACGTTATATGTGATAAACGTTACCTCAGTTATCTTGTAGCCCAATACATTACTATAAAATGAAATATGTAAAGCACAACAAATTTGTGGTCGACTATCATTTAACTGCACAATTAAATTGTGTCAGAAACATGGAAATTCGTAGGCATGTATTAAAGAAGTAATAGAATATAAAAGTATTTTTGTGATTTTAAGCCACAGCGTTTGTGCTTTTAAGTGTAGCCTATTTAGAATACTGGTTTTCAATCATACAAATACCTAGAAACCATATAGTTATATTTTTACTATGGTATTGCCGTATTAAAACAGGCTATGTGTTTTTAACTGTGGTTATCATAATCTAAATGTATGCTACTATAGGTAATTAAAAAAAAATCTCAATGCTGCAAAAGCATTTTCAGTAACAATATTTGGATTTGAAATCAAAATAATGGATAAATGTGTTTGTGGAAATCAGGCTTGTGCTGTGTGTAAGCTATTGTGCAATTTCACAATTGTAAAAACAAAAATGCACTGCAAGAACAAAAATGTAGGTGAGATAAACATATTTTTAAAAATTGTCTTATAAACCCCTTTCACAAGTGTCACCTAAGAGAGGAATTACCCCATTTTTAGGGCTGTGATGGTCTACATGACAACCTGACTGACAAAATCCCCAACAGTACACTGATCATTTCATTTATGACATGCTGGCACGAAGTTCAAATGATTTTTAACTGTCTTTTTTTTGCGTCCAGTGTAGACAGATTTTAGCGGGTGTGGTGCGTTTCCAGTTGCTATTTCCAAGAGGAGGCTAGCGAAGACGGCTTGGTGGTGGAATAATGAGGCAAGATACCTGACTACGGCTGATTTAAATGAATTTGCGCAAGCACACGATCTGAACGCGTGTTCAGTGTGGTTGTTCATTAGTCCCTCATTGGTCCCGAGCGGTTCAACTTCCTGCTGTTCTTCAGAAAAATCCTCCAGCTCCTGCACATTCTTTGGTTTTCCAGCATCTTTTTTTATATTTGAACCCTTTCCAACAGTGACTGTATGATGTTGAGATCCATCTTTTTACACTGAGGACAACTGGGGGACTCATACATAACTATTATATAAGGTGAAAACATTCACTGATGCTCAAGAAGGCAACACAATGCATTAAGAGCTGGGGGGTGTAAACCGTTTGAATTGAATGATCAGGGTAAATTGTACTTATTTTGTTTTCTGAGTAACATTTAAGTATTTATGTAACTTCTTCAGTGCAGTACCAAATGAAAAAAATATGATCTTTAGACAAAAAATAAGACAAATTAACACATCATCATCATCTTGTTCAAAATTTTACACCACCCAGCTCTTAATGCATTGTGTTGCCTTCTGGAGCATCAGTAAATGTTTACACCTTTTGTAATTACTGTCTATGAGTCACTCAATTATCTTTAATGTGAAAAGATGGATCTCAAAATTGTACAATCCCTGTTGGAAAGGGTTCAAATATGCAGAAGATACCGGAAAAACCAAATAATGTGCAGGAGCTGGAGGATTTTTCTGAAGAACAGCAGGCAGTTGAACTGCTCAGGACCAATGAGGAACTCGTGAACAACTATCACAAAACAGAACAACAGTCGTGGATCATCCAGCAAACAACACAGATTGCTAAGATTCAAGGGTATGTAAACTTTTGAATGGTGTTATTTTTATGAATTCATTTATTATTTTGTATTGTGGAGTATATAGAAACATCTGTCATGTGAAATAGCTTATTCGGGACAGTATTAAATAAACAATAACGTGCAGTTTTTATGATCCCTCTTATTTTGTTAAAATTATTAACATTTAGCATATTCTGCAAGGGGCATGTAAATTTATGAGCACAACTGTTAAGATGCCGTTTCATGAGCTCAAATATGAGCCCCGTGTGTTTTTGCACCTTACATTTATAAATGTTTACATGTTTTATATTTGAATTAGATAAAACTTTGTGAGTTCAGATTACCTCTTTTTTCACTTTTGTAAAATGTTGGATGCAGTTTGAAGAGCTCAATTTTCTTGTTTTTTTGTTTTTGTTTTTTTTTGCATCTCTGTAAACATTTGTAAAAACATGTTTAATATGTGGTTTCATGAGCTTAAAGTGAGAATGTTATAAATATGTGTAAATTGTGAGAATGGTAGAATTTGTGAAATTACTCTAAACTGGGTGAAATAACCACCCCATTATGTAAATTTGGTGTGTGTGTGGTTTTTTTTTTTTTGGTTTTTTTTTATGTGAATGTACATGCATTTAAACAGTTAAGATGCAGTTTCATGAGCTCAGGTGACGTTGCACTAAATGCTGAAGTAACCCCAGATAAATTACATTTTATGGTGTTCTTGCACGTGTTTGTAAGTGTTTTAATTTATAAGATGTAATTCTTAATCTTTGTTTATCTTGTAAGAATTAATGTATGAGTATATTGTGTTAAATGTTAATATATTTGTCATTTTAAGGTATTTTTCACAATATTGTGTTGTAGATTTAATAAAGTATTAAAATGTGGCAGTGTTTAGTATCATTTAATGCATTATTTTTTTTTATTTTTTTTTTTCTCCTCATTTGGGACAATGGGGAAAACGCAATTCAGTAAAGTTGCTTTAGCTATATAAATTGGCCAATGGACATTTTTAAATTAGGCAAAACCAAAAAAGTAGACTTGTACTATTTAAAATATTCAGTTGGGCCAATAACATGCTTTGGTAGATTTAATGTTTTTCCAATTGGCTCAACACATTATTTTTCATTGAGCCAATGTCAACTGACTGTTGCCACAAGTGAAAAAAATCAATTTGCCGAATTTCAATGTTTAAAAATTGGGCCAATGGAAAATTTTAAATGTTACCAGTCACTAGAAAATTTTGAGTTGGGCAAATTTTTAATTTTTTACAGTGTAGGTATTATCAAATGGCCAGAGTTTTGAGAACGCAGCAGACGTGGAGGACTATAATGTGATAAGAGCTCGCTCAAGTACTGAGGAGCTAAGCCATTCAGGGCTTTATAAGTAATTAACAAGATTTTAAAATCTATCCGATGTTTGATAGGGAGCCAGTGCAGTGTTGACAGAACCGGGCTAATATGGTCATACTTCCTGGTTCTAGTAAGGACTCTAGCTGCTGCATTTTGGACCAACTGTAGTTTATTGATCAAGCGTGCAGAACAACCACCCAGTAAAGCATTACAATAGTTTAACCTTGAGGTCATAAATGCATGAATTATCATTTCTTTGTCTTCAAATTATTTGCTCTAATGATTTGACAAAACACTTCCTAACATATGTTGGCATTATAAACAATCTAGTACGTGAAAAAAAGTAATATTTCATATAAAGCCGCTAGCAACATTTCTGGAAGAGATTTTGTTTTAGGCTATATCAATACTATAGCCTGTTATGAATAGCATACTTCTCCATCCAATCAATCACTGAATAGAGCAAAAGGGAGAATTATTTAAATGGTAGGCCTATATTGTACCAAAACAACTTGGTTGTTGAATATGTTTAATATTTGCTGTATTTAACATTTTCACAAACTGCGAGTACAATAATTACAACTTTTCAAATTTTGTTTATGCTTTTGGAAATGGATCATTTCTGTCTAATCAGGCTTATTTTTTGCATTTTAGTCTCATATTGACCACAAAGTATGTGCTTTCTGCAAATGTAGGCTAATTGTGCAATTGTAATTGATTAGTTTGTTTTTTTATATTATTCATATCAGAGTTGTGACTGCGGAAGTTTCAGGAATGTGTAATATTGTATAAGTAACCAGCAGTGTTGGGCACGTTACTTTAAAAAAGTAATTATTTATAGTTACTAGTTACTTTTCACAAATAGTAACGGAGTTAGTAACTGAGTTACATCATTATAAAAGTAACTAATTACCAGGGAAAGTAACTATTGCGTTACCTAAAAAAAAAAAAAAATAAAATAAAATAAAATAAAATTTCAAATATAACAAATAACTTGGATGCCCCCAATATTAAATATGTTAAATGAATGAAATGGACACTAAATAGAATAAATCATTATTAGAAAACATTGTACACCAATCTACACTATTTTAATATTTCTGTGGGACAATGTGAGAGACACCTATCAAATTCAATATATTGTTGTAAATATTATCAACCAATTATATATATAAAGCTTATGTTTGTAAAATGGCACAGTTTTTTTTTTTTAAATATCTGACACTTAGCATCAGTTAGTCAAGCATTATAATATGATATTATAATAATTTAGCATTATATGATGACAGAACTTTAGTAATTAGAATAACCATGAGTGCATATTTGTCATGTTGACTGAACTTAAGACTGGTGGTGGTGCTTAAGATATTGCTTGTCATTTAGTGTTTCGATAAAAGAAGAAGAAAAAAAAAACTAAAAATAATACTGATAAGATAACAAAACTGCTATGAATTCTACTAACAGTATAAAACGCACCAAGGATTAATGAGCTGCTGGGTTCATGAATATTAATCACGTTGTATGCGTTCGCTCAATAGACTGTATAAAAACAGGCTCGCTCGAATTGAAAAATCAAAACAGGAATGATAATAGCTGAGCGCCAGCCAATGAGATTGTCGTTTGCGCATTAGCTCCGCCCACTACCGGAGAAACCGGCGGTTCTTAAAAGCTGAAGAATTCCAAAGGAACGCTGTTATTTTGACAGAAAAATACAACAAAGAATATTGTTTACATGTAGCTCATCAATTCTGCATGTTATGAAAGACTCTCTTGTTCTGTATCTTTCTTTGCGCGTGAGACAAAGCGACGGCGAGTTGTGCGCCTTCACATTAGTTTACGGTACGTCAAATACAGCTACACTGCGCATCCATTCAGATGAACTGAAAAATAAAATGCTAATAATATTATAATAAATTATAGTAACGCCGCATTTTATTGTCAGTAACGATAACAGCGTTGTAACGGGAGAAACAATAATTGGTTTGATTACACGTTACTGAAAAAAATAACGCCATTAGTAACGCCGTTTATTTATAACGCCGTTATTCCCATCACTGGTAACCAGTAACCAGTACAGCTGGTGAAAACAGGGGTGGCGTTTCCGTATGGCAGAGTATGGCAATAATATTCTGAATATTTTACAGTTGGTTTGATACATTTATCTCAAACTGTGTTAGTGTTTAATGAATTTATAGGTACAGTATATAAGACATATAAAAAATATGGTTTCAGTACTGTATATAAAAACAATAAAGGCATAATCATAAAAATCAAGCCTTGTGCATTATAGGGAATAATATTTAGATATTTTTACAGTTGGTTTGATACCTTTAAATCAAATGGTGTTGTTGTTTAATGATTTTGTATTATTGCAAACGGGTCATTCTTCATTTGTGGTGGCAAGTGGTGTCCCTCTACTTTACAACAGTTGAAATAAACTTTAAATACCAATAAATCATAAAATGTTTGCATGTTTGTATTATGTAGGGTAAACACAATTTGTGCACTGTTAATAGTTACATTTTTTTGTTTTAAAATACATATTTGAGTTTTAGAGATTGCATTTGTAACAAAATATGGATGTTCCCGCCATAACTCAGAGAGGTATCATAGAATGTAACTGCAACAATATAACATTTTTAACACAAATAAAGTGGTTATATTGTGAATATAGATTTTATTTAACGTACAATTGTATTAAATTGTTTTTAAAAAAATACATATTTTGTTATATTTAAGAAATAGTTGTGTCCCCCAAATTCATGTCTGTGGTGTTACAACAATGGATGTCGCCTCTTTAAGAAAAGGGAGAATTCTATTTGAACTACTTCCTGTGTGTAAAGGTCACCGCAGGTGCTGGTTGATCTGAGGGGTGCATGGGGAGTACATTCTTTCTTATTCATTTTTTTAAAGTTAGCTACATTTCTGACAATTTCATGTGTCGCACTTTATTAGTGTCTGTGGTGTTATATTGATAACTTGCAGATCTGACATAATTTCGATCAAAATTTTGATAAATACATATTTATTAATATTTCCAAAATGTCCCCTGACCTTGAAATCATCATGATGGTAGCCTAAATTTTAGAAAGGTCTGGATTTAGGCTGATTTGTCTGTGGTGTTACTGTCCTTTCTGGTAACACCACAGAGCCTATAGTAACTTCTTTCAATATGAAGTCTGTGGTGTTACTTCAAAATGACACAGACATAAGTGGCTGTGTCACCAGTGTTTGATTGAAATTATTTAAAAATCAAAGCTTTCATTTTAATGGATATAGCATATTAAACTAATTTTAAATGCATGGCAATATATTTTATTAGAAAAAACAAACAAACAAGCATTTTTACAAATTCTGCCTCTCATTTGCCAGCCCAATTGAAGAATTTAAGAATTGAAGAACATAAAATGCTAATTCCAAAAACAGAGCCTTGTGCAATAACAGGGATTTAGTATTGGTTTTATATTATAATGTAGTTAAATTGTTTAATTAATTTATATGGTTAATTTATATATTTTTTTTTTTTTCTAAAAATTAAGCCTTGTGCAACGTAAAGGGTATATATTTATGTCTATCTGAGTTCGTTACGGCTCAAAACATAACAGGCGTTAAGAGTTGAATTGTTATGAAACCGAATGTCTAATGAATGTCAAACATAAAACACACTTTACTGAACAACGCCCTCTGGTCAACAAGAAGAAGTAGTTTAACTAGTTTTCAGTCACCGAGTGCGGAAGCACAGGTCTGAACAGGCTCACTAAAATTATTTAGTTTGTAGGAAGTATTTTGCAGAAATCTCCCCCAAAACTGGAAAAGGTTAAAGCAGCTCAAGTTGACACGAGGAGCCCGTTTCTTCCCTGGTGAGACTTTTTCTGTTGAGTCTAATTTTGATTTTGATGACTGAGTGACATAATTTCGAGTAGGATAGAAATAATGACAGAGTTATTATTATTATATAGACGCAACATCGTCTGTCGTCAGGTCTCGACTTCATTTCATTTAAATTCATAAGTAATTTGTCGATGGCTAAAAGCTGTTAGGTGTTTTAGATGTTGTACCTTTTGATTCACTTTCAAATCGACAAAATGCAAGTTAAAATTATTTCACTGCTTCTCTAATCACCTTTTCACCATAAAACCCGACAAGCGTTTCGTAGCATTATGTTCAGGCTTTAAGTTACGATGTAAGCTTGATTGGATCCGTTTGAACATGTTTGTTGTTCATAGTGTTCATAACAGAAAATGAAAGTATGCACAGAACAAGCCTCCACTAGCATGGAATACACCGGGGGTGGGGGGGTGTCTTTAAACCAGGTCTATTTATTTATATATATATAATATTATTTATTATACTGTTATCAGCACGTTGAAGTAGATTCATCTCTTGTCGTCTCTTAGAGAATATGCGCTGTTGTTGTAGGATTAGAAAACTCTTGTCAGTTTTTTATTTATTGTTTTATTTATTTATTTATTTTTACTTTCACTTTCTGTGTAGGCTATGACTGAAGTTAAGACGTTCCCCGGCATAACTATTGCGCAAAGTTTGCATGTTGCTTGTGTGATATCCATTGGCTCGCCTTCATGGTTTAAAACAGAAATATTTCCAGTATTGCGACTAACCGCAAACCCCCATGCATATGTATCTTAAACGCAGGGATACATGAAAGAGGAATCAAATCAGTATGCCGCGCTGTCTGAAACACGTCTCTATGTTTGTGCGCGCTTCAACCGCAGTCAAGCCAGCCACAGTTCAGGAAAACACGGTCAAACCAGCCGCGATTGAATTTTTTTTGCAAAAAAATTTACTATGATTACGGTAATTGCAGGACCAACACAGAGGCAACGCGCTTTCAGAGTACTTTTCATTCTAGACGCCCAGAATTGAGATATAATGACATTTTTCGTTATGTTTTTGTTTGTTTTTTTTTTGTACATCTGCTTTAATATTCGTATTATTTATTGGTGTCTGACGTTTCTGTATTAGGCCTACTATATTCTTCTACTAACATTTCATTGCAAGATTCGTAGAAAAGGAGATATGGGACATTAATCGATTTAGAGGGGTATTAAGAACAAGTAGAAGAAATGAACGGTCAGTTCTTATAGAAGACATCCCATACTATATGCACACCTCATATGAAACAATTTTGACCGCAGCTTTTTTCAAGATAAGTTATATTATTACATTTTAAAGGGCTATAAAGACCCCATTTCTAATAAGTACAATAAATGAATGGTCAGTTCTTATATAGAATGTCCCATACTATATGCACACCTCATATGAAACTATTTTACTACAGCGTTTTCAAGATATGGGACATTATTCGATTTAGAGGGGTATAAAGAGCCCATTTCTAATAAGTACAATAAATGAATGGTCAGTTCTTATATAGAATGTCCCATACTATATGCACACCTCATATGAAACCATTTTACTGCAGCGTTTTCAAGATATGGGACATTATTCGATTTAGAGGGGTATGAAGACCCCATTTCTAATAAGTACAAGAAATGAACTGACAGTTCTTTTAGAGGACATCCCACACTATATGCACACCTCAAATGAAAACATTTTACTGCAGCATTTTTGAGATATGGGACATTATTACACTTTAGAGGACTCTAAAGACCACATTTATAATAAGTACAAAAAAATTAATGGTCAGTTCTTATATGTGACGCCCCACACTATATGCACACCTCATATGAAACCATTTTACTGCAGCATTTTTGAGATATGGGACATTATTACACTTTAAAGGACTCTAAAGACCACATTTCTAATAAGCACAAGAAATGAATGGTCAGTTCTTATATGGGACGTCCCATACTATATGCACACCTCAAATGAAACCATTTTACTGCAGCATTTTTGAAATATGGGACATTATTTGATTTAGAGGGGTATAAAGACCCCATTTCTAATAAGTACAAGAAATGAATTGTCAGTTCTTATAGAGGACATCCCACACTATATGCACTCCTCATATGAAACCATTTTACTGCAGCATTTTTGAGATATGGGACATTATTACACTTTAGAGGACTCTAAAGACCCCATTTATAAGTACAAAAAATTAATGGTCAATTCTTATATGTGACGCCCCACACTGTATGCACACCTTATATGAAACCATTTTAATGCAGCATTTTTCAGATATGAGACATTATTACACTTTAGAGGACTCTAAAGACCCCATTTCTAATAAGTACAAAAAATTAATGGTCAGTTGTTATATGTGACGTCTCACACTATATGCACACCTTATATGAAACCATTTTACTGCAGCATTTTTGAGATATGGGACATTATTACACTTTAAAGGACTCTAAAGACCACATTTATAATAAGTACAAGAAATGAATTGTCAGTTCTTATATAGGACATCCCATACTATATGCACACCTCAAATGAAAACATTTTACTGTAGCATTTTTGAGATATGGGACATAATTACACTTTAGAGGACTCTAAAGACCTCATTTATAATAAGTACAAAAAATGAATGGTCAGTTCTTATATGTGACTTCTCACACTATATGCACACCTCTTAGGAAACCATTTTACTCAAGCATTTTTGAGATATGAGACATTATTACAATTTAGCGGACTCTAAAGACCCCATTTCTAATAAGTACAAGAAAAGAATTGTCAGTTCTTATAGAGGACATCCCACACTATATGCACACCTCATATGAAACCATTTTACTGCAGCGTTTTCCAGATATGGGACATAATTCAATTTAGAGGGGTGTAAAGACCCCATTTCTAATAAGTACAAGAAATGAATTGTAAGTTCTTATAGAGGACATCCCACACTATATGCACTCCTCATATGAAACCATTTTGCTGCAGCATTTTTGAAATATGGGACATAATTACACTTTAGAGGACTCTAAAGACCCCATTTATAATAAGTACAAAAAATCAATGGTCAGTTCTTATATGGGACGTCCCAAACTATATGCACACCTCATATGAAACCATTTTACTGCAGCGCTTTCAAGATATGGGACATTATTCGATTTAGAGGGGTATGAAGAACCCCCTTTCTAATAACTACAAGAAATTAATGGTCAGTTCTTATATGGGACGTGCCAAACTATATGCACACCTCATATGAAACCATTTTACTGCAGCGCTTTAAAGATATGGGACATTATTACATTTAGAGGGGTATGAAGAACCCCCTTTCTAATAACTACAAGAAATCAATGGTCAGTTCTTATACGGGACGTCCCATACTATATGCACAACTCACACGAAACCATATAACTGCAGTGTTTTTAAGATATGGGACATTATTACACTTTAGAGGACTCTAAAGACCCCATTTCTAATAAGTACAAGAAATGAATGGTCAGTTCTTATATAGGACGTCCCATACTATATGCACACCTCAAATGAAAACATTTTACTGCAGCATTTTTGAGATATGGGACATAATTACACTTTAGAGGACTCTAAAGACCCCATTTATAATAAGTACAAAAAATTAAGTTCAGTTCTTATATGTGACATCTCACACTATATGCACACCTCTTAGGAAACCATTTTACTCAAGCATTTTTGAGATATGAGACATTATTACAATTTAGCGGACTCTAAAGACCCCATTTCTAATAAGTACAAGAAAAGAATTGTCAGTTCTTATAGAGGACATCCCACACTATATGCACACCTCATATGAAAACATTTTACTGCAGCATTTTTGAGATATGGGACATTATTACATTTTAGAGGACTCTAAAGACCCCATTTATAATAAGTACAAGAAATGAATGGTCAGTTCTTATATAGGACGTCCCATACTATATGCACACCTCATATGAAACCATTTTCCTGCAGCATTTTTGAGATATGGGACATTATTCGATTTAGAGGGGTGTAAAGACCCCATTTCTTATAAGTACAAGAAATGAATTATCAGTTCTTATAGAGGACATCCCACACTATATGCACTCCTCATATGAAACCATTTTCCTGCAGCATTTTTGAGATATGGGACATTATTACACTTTAGAGGGTCTAAAGACCCCATTTATAATAAGTACAAAAAATTAATGGTCAGTTCTTATATGGGACGTCCCATACTTTATGGACACCTCATATAAAACCATATAACTGCAGCATTTTTGAGATATGGGACATTATTCGATTTAGAGGGGTATAAAGACCCCATTTCTAATAAGTACAATAAATTAACGGTCAGTTCTTATACGGGACGTCCCATACTATATGCACAACTCATATGAAACCATATAACTGCAGCATTTTTGAGATATGGGACATTATTATGCTTTAGAGGACTCTAAAGACCCCATTTCTAATAAGTACAAGAAATGAATGGTCAGTTCTTATATAGGACGTCCCATAATATATGCACACCTCATATGAAACCATTTTACTGCAGCGTTTTCAAGACATGGGACATTATTCGATTTAGAGGGGTATAAAGACCCCATTTCTAATAAGTACAAGAAATAAATGGTCAGTTCTTATAGGGAACATCCCATACTATATGCACACCTCATATGAAACCATTTTACTGCAGCATTTCAAGATATGGGACATTATTCAACTTAGAGTGGTGTAAAGACCCAATGTCTAATAATTGGAAGAAATTAATGGTCAGTTCTTATATGGGACATCCCATACTATATGCATACCTCATATGAAACCATATTACTGCAGTGATTTCAAGATATGGGACATTATTCAACTTAGAGTGGTGTAAAGACCCCATTTCTAATAAGTAAAATAAAGGAATGGTCAGTTCTTATACCCCTCTAAATCGAATAATGTCCCATATCTTGAAAACACTGCAGTAAAATGGTTTCATATGTGGTGTGCATAATGTATGGGACGACCCGTATAAGAACTGACAATTCATTTCTTGTACTTATTAGAAATGGGGTCTTTATACCCTTCTGAAACGAATAATGTCCCATATCTTGAAAACGCTGCAGTAAAATGGTTTCATATGAGGTGTGCATAAAGTATGGGATGTCCCCTATAAGAACGGACCATTCATTTCTTGTACTTTTTAGAAATGGTGTCTTTATACCCCTCTTAATCGAATAATGTTCCATATCTTGAAAACGCTGCAGTAAAATGGTTTCATAGGAGGTGTGCATATAGTATGGGATGTCTTCTATAAGAACTGACCATTCATTTCTTCTACTTGTTCGAAACGGGGTCTTAATACCCCTCTAAATCGATTAATGTCCCAGATCTCCTTTTCTACGAATCTTGCAATGAAATGTAGGAAGAAGAATATAGTAGGCCTAATACAGAAACGTCAGAGACCAATAAATAAATAAATAATACTAATATTAAAGCAGATGTACAGAAAATAAACAAAACAATAACGAAAAATGTAATTTTATCTCAATTCTGGGCGTCTAGAATGAAAAGCGCTCTGAAAGCGCGTTTCCTCTGTGTTGTTCCCGCAATTACCGTGATCATAGTAATACGCGCGCACTGTAAATTCAGTCGAGGCTGGCTTGACCGTGTTTTCCTGAACCGCGGCTGGCTTGACCGCGGTGTGCTTCAGGTGTGTGCGAGAACAGCGCGCTAGTAACGAATTGAGTTCTGTTTCGTTTCTTCTTCTTGTGGTTTTAAATAGCTTGAAAGTGTAAATTGGCAAATTAATCTGCGAATCACATGCCGAACGGTGGGGTGTGGACCTGGTCCGTAAATCACGGATCAACTGCGATCCGTTTAAGCCCTAATTGCCTATATAACAGATCAGAGCAATCTTTTATTTACTAATTTAACATGAAATCGTCAAATTGCTACTCCATATCAATCGCATACAACGAAAATACAGAAAAATTAGAACAATAATTTACGCACAATAAATAACAGAGCGTCATTTCTATATACACATTTTCCCCAGAACCTTCTCGCGACCCGGTAGGAATTCTTCCACGACCCGGTAGTGGGTCGCGACCCGGTGGTTGGGGACCTCTGGTCTAAAATGACCAATGAACAAATTTATGAGATGCGCATTTAACTTTAATTTCACTTTTACTTTTTTGAATTTGTGACGTTTTTAGTTTTCAAACTTATCCACATTTTTCTTCCCATAAAAGCAGGTGTGGCCATTTGTAGATTTTAAGGGTCTGGGCCCGGTCTCATGAAAGCCCTTAAGCTAAGAAATCCCTTAGTTATAAAGTTAAAGGAACCCTTAGTGAAACTTGAGTTGCAAGAAAAATCCTAAGGGTCAACTTAAGGAACCTTAAGGCTGTCATTAAGTATTCCCCTTAATTATCTAAGTGTTCCCTTAAGCGTTGCTACAAAGTCCTCAGTAACTATTTCACCTTGATAAATTTAAGGAACCAAAACAGCTCCCTTAAGTCATATTAAACTCAGTATCTGCAGAATTTTTAAGCTCAAATGTAAGACTCGAGACATTTTTTAAGAACTGCACAAATAAAATATCATATGAGCGCAGTAGGGCAATGACTATGGTAACATATTAAACTGTAAAATGACTGTAAAAAGCATGACTTACAGGTTCACAAAACATTTTTTTTTTATATTTGAAAATTTTATATTTTTTTAAGCAAAAAAAAAAAAAAAAAAAATTAAATAACAATAGAGAATGTGAAACTATGTCACGCCGTGTTGCATGTTGGGGCGCCGCCGCCATTTTGAGAGGATCACCTTCTGCTGCAAATGCTGAAATTAATACGGATGCCTGCTTATCTTTTGTTTTCTTTTTGCCTTTAAGTTACATATTCACATTCTTCATGGAAGAAAGAAGGAAGAGAATCTATTTCATCACTTCACATGATAGTTAGATTTTATCTCTTAAGTTTTGTAGAATTTTGTTTAAAATGTTGATCTGATTGTGTCGCCCGCTGCTGCTTCAGCCGTCATGTGGTAGATTATCCAAGTAAAGTGTTCAACAAGCTGACAGAAGTTGGTCCATTTATTTTTGTTGGAAGCTTTTAAATGATGAAGTATAATTGTTGTCACTTTATTCATTTTTCCATGGCCACGGAGGAGGATCATAGATTGTGGGTCACATTCAACGGACAGACACAAGCACACTGTATGTTTATATTTATTTCAACAAATGATAACTAAAATTAAATCACTAGAAGCTTGTGAACAGTTTTGTAACATTTTAAAATGCTTGTTTAATGTACTAAGACAGTTATGATAAAAGACATACAGAAGAGCCCAGAGTATTAACACAACTTGTTTAAACGTTAAGTGTTTTCCTCCCTTTAGAAAATCGTAATAAACACTCATGCGTTAAGACAGACAGTATTTCAATTTCATATTTGGGGTTAGTCAGTTTTTCTGCACATAGTATGCTTTATTAGCAAGGTGTGTACAGAATGTGGTCTTTAATACTGTCTCGGTGCATGAGAAGAAAACGTGTTGCGTTCACATTTTGGGCTTATGTGTATCTGCAGATAGTATGCTTTACAATTTTGTCTTATCACTATTTTGGTACCTTAAGCAACATTTGTATTAAGCCTTATGTTTCTGTTCAAGTTTGCTAATTCACAAGTCGAGTGAGAATCAAACTAGCAAAGGTGATGTTAATTATTAAACCAAACAAAATCAAAACTTAAACATGCAGCAATGTGATTCTTTTATTGAGTGACAGGCAGTGGGTTAATCGGTGACATTATTAACAGATTTACTATCCGGCATCTTCTCGTCGTCTCCGCGACCTGCTTCCCTTGGTGTTTTTACACAGAGAAAAGGTGAAAAAACATACTGCACTGTCCAGTTTTCTCTCAGAACGAGTACTGGAGTTACTTTTGCCATTCTCGATGCAGCATGAATGACATGCAGTGGTGACATTTTCCACAATCATGACAGAAAATCAAAATACTGCCCTGAACTCAATAGCGGAGAGGCAGCACTATCCTCTCAGTATGGCGGATAAACAAAGCAGTTTCCCAGAACTCACCCAGCAGGAACAAAACAGGCACACAACGTCATAAGACGTTGATATTTGGTTAAATTTTGGTTGCGACGTCGGGTGACCAAAATTCAACGTAAATTCAATGTCTAATGTCAATGTTAAATTGATGTCCAATACCGACGTCAGCTGACGTTGAGATTTTGTTATTTTTAGGTTGTGCAACCAAAATCCAACGTTAAATCAACGTCAAATTGACGTCAAATATTGACGTCAACCCGATTTTCATTTTCAACCAAAATGCAACGTCAACCTGATGTTACATAGACGTCTGGTGCCTGCTGGGTCAATGCGGCGTGACGTCAGCTTCACATTCTCTATATAAATGTAATGTATGTCTTAATTGCTTAGATTTTTATAATGCAGAAATGGGCAGCACTCGTTTATTTGTTCATGTTTTAGTTGGTTAGGTTTGTATTTCGATAATCTAAAACACGAACAAACATTAAATAAACGAGCGCTGCCCATTGCTTTGTGTACAGTCCTTACCAAGGAAACAACTTTGTTTCTGCAGTGAAAGAGTCTCCTTCTGACCAATGACGGAAAACTTACCAAATGTGAAAATTAACCCTTGTTTTGATGCTGCAAACACGCAGAGTTGTAAATGTGAACAGGTGGATCGACAAGAAGATAATGCATTATAAAAATCTAAACAATTAAGACATGCATTACATTTACATTGTTATTTAATTAATGTAATAATTGATTAATAATAATTGTTTAAATTAACATAATAATTGATACATCCATTTTCTTAAAAAAATATATATATATAGAATTTTTGTTTTGTGAAAACCTGTAAGTCATGCTTTTTACAGTCATTTTACAGTTTAATATGTTACCATAGTCATTGCCCATATGATGTTTTATTTGTGCAGGTCTTAAAAAAAATGTCTCGAGTCTTACATTTGAGCTTAAAAATCCTACAGATATTGAGTTTAAGATGACTTAAGGGAGTTGTTTTGGTTCCTTAAATTTATCAAGGTGAAATAGTTACTAAGGACTTTGTAGCAACGCTTAAGGGAACACATAGATAATTAAGGGGAATACTTAATGACAGCCTTAAGGTTCCTTAAGTTGACCCTTAGGATTTTTCTTGCAAAAAGGATTAACCTTTTCACATTTTAATAAGCTTTTGACACTTTTAAAGCAGACATTCATAATAGCACATTAACATAGAACATTATCTATAACCTTTTTACTTAAACTCTTCACAGAATACACCAGATTACTCTGTTTGCACAAGAGGAGTCAAGCCGAGTGTGAAGAGGAAGAAGTGTTTGTTGGAGTCTCTGCCAAAGCATCTTCTAAAGACTCCATCAAACTGATCATCTGAAGGAAGGGAACCAGCCATCAGGATCTGAAACAGCCCTTATATGCATATAAAAACACAGACCTAAAGTCCCTCTCAGTGGACAGGATGCCAAGTACTGGACCGAATTCATTATTTAATGTGAAGTTGTGAAAAAAAAAATACATTCATGAAATCTGAGGGTGAAACATTTTTATTTACTTTCAAATTGACTGAATAATCATTGTTTGCACTTTATATGGACATGTTATTATTAAGGACCATTATATCCACTGTTGCTATCACCATTGCTGCTAATTTGGGACTTTGTTTCTGTGGATGTGCCCATGCTGAATATGAGATCAATGGAGAATGTTGCCCCATGTGTGCTCCCGGTACAGTACCAATGTTTATTTCAGATTCTGTACGATAAAGGCTGGAATACACTACACAACTTTTGGACAGATTTTTGCCCAATGTTTTTCATGCTATTTGCCGAAAGTCAGAGCCAGTTTGCAGTTTTTATGCAGGCAGAGTAGACAGATTTTACAAAAAAAAACAAAAAAAACAAACAAACATGTATTATGAACACAGACTCAGCTTTTTAGCTTCAGGCTATGATTCTATCTAGCTGAAGCAGATCAAACATGTTTAATATTTTTTGCCAGTTTTAGGACTTTCATTTGTCATATGTCTCTAACAACGATACGCACATTTGTGCCTGAGTTGTTAAGAGCATTTGGAAACTCTGGTACTGTGTGATCCTCTGGCATTTGGTATCAAAGTCCAAAGTCGACAAGCATATGGGTCCTAGTGTTTGTTAAGAATCTGTTAGATTTAAAAGTTGTGTAGTGTATTCTGGCCAAAATTACTGTTAATGTTAACCAATATAATGGATAATAAGTGTTAATATCCCAAAGAGTTAAACTTAAAATTTTACAAGCACAAAGATACACTGTTTTCAAACTTGCATTACATATTCTTTGAAACTATTGATTTGGTTTGTTAAAAAGCTATTGTGGTTATATCATATGTAAATGTTTTTGGCTGCAACCACACATGACTAGCATTATCAAATCAGCTGATAAATCATGTGATGCAGCAAAGTGGTCACTTGACAAAGAAAGTTTCCATGACCATGTTAGTATGATATATAATCATTTTATTCAAGAAAAAACACACTTTACCTTTTTTTCAGGAAACCGTGTTTATTGGCATTGTACTGTAGATACCAGTACAACATGTGTTCCTTGTCCTACATCAACATACACAGATGAACACAACGGACTTTTATCATGTTTTCCCTGCACTGTGTGTGATCCAGGTATGTGCCCAGTGATAAAAGCATTAATTTAATGGTAAAGATTTATAAAAAACTCTCAGTATGTTTAGGTTCTCTGATTTTGTGTTCACAGCCCAACACTTAAAAGTGCACAAGGCCTGCACGCGCTCTGCGGATACAATTTGTGAGCCTCAGGAAGGATTCCATTGCATTAAACTAAATAAAGACTCCTGTGCATTAGCAGTGGAGCACTCTGCATGTAAACCTGGACAATATATTAAACAGAAAGGTGAGTGTGTATGTATTTATATCTCATTCAATCTCAATATTTTTTACAGGAACAGGATTTAGTGATACCATATGTGCTGTAATGTGCAATAGTAGAATTTCTTAAAACAGTATAAAATGCATGCAGAATGTACAGTAGTCAACATTTGAAGTTGATCAAAAACTTATCCTAAGACAAGAACAGGTAATGTTTTGGTTTTAGGACAACTTTGATGAAAGGTTTTGATCTACTTCAAATGTTGCCTAGTATGTTTTAGCTTCAAGCTGTATAATTCTTTGATTTACAGCAGTTTTCAGATTTAATTGCTGATTTAGTCAGTAATTTTCTGATTACCCTAGTAATTACAAACAACCCTAGTGGCAGCTTTATTGACATTTCATATCTCATTCCATCTTAATATTTTTTACAGGAACAGCATTTAGTGATACCGTATGTGCTGACTGCATTGATGGAACCTATTCAGATGGCTCTCTAATGGCCTGCCTGCCACATTCAATGTGAGAAGTGTCCACAGATTTACAATTTTCATTTAAAGATTTCTCTAAGACTGTATATACTGATATTACTGTTAATAAATTAAATATCTTTAGATGTGAGACTATGGGACTTACAGAAGTAAAAGCAGGAACAACATCCTCTGATGCTGAATGTGAGGAAGTGATTTCAGTTGGTTTCATAGCTGGAGTCACAACAGCTGCAGTTCTTATGGCTGTAATTGTGGCATTAGCATGCATTATATACAGAAAACGTAAAGCAAGGGGCTCTAACGAACGTAAGAACTAAATTCTTACAATACAATTCCAATAAAACTAATTTTAACATATTACTATTATTAACATTAGCAGTGCTAATACTTTTATATTGTAGGTGTCTGCTACATACCACAACAAGCAACTGAATATTCATAATCAGTAAGTGAATATTTGACCTGTTCTTTATTAACGCAGTCAACCAGTTAAAATATGATTATAATAGGAACCACCTTACTAAAATACTGATGTTGTTTTCAAACTGAAGTTACATAAAGCTTTATTTTATCTATTTTTTACAAAAGTGGCAGACATGGTTTGGACCGACTTAAAACAGTATTAACAGGTAAGAGCAGCTGATCAGTAGGACCTTTACATAACGGTGCTCATATGAAATCAGTTGTGTAGTTCTTTCTTTGAAAAAGTGCTTGCTAGTAAAGGTCCTGACATTTCTGAATCTATGCCCCACAATCACCAAATGACATCCATTTATTTTTCAGCACTGACTTTCTTAAAAAAAAAAAAAAAAAAAAAAAAAAAAAACTACTTTTGGGTGCAAAAAACTCCTAATTTACTTGAACACCACCCAAACATGCATAATAACAGCTTTTACTAATTATAAATGTTTTCATAAATGTGCAATCTATTAAATATAATCTACAAATCATTTATTATCATAAAACATGGAGTGTATTTGTGTTCTTTTACTGATTTGTAGTGTTTGTTTTGTGTTTATATATATATATATATATATATATATATATATATATATACACATACATACAGTATCTCACAAAAGTGAGTACACCCCTCACATTTCAGCAACCATTTTAGTATATCTTCTCAAGGGACAATACTATAGAAATGAAACTTGGATATATTTTAGAGTAGTCAATGTGCAACTTGTATAGCAGTAAAGATTTACTGTCCTCTGAAAATAACTCAACATACGGCCATTATTGTCAAAAAAGCTGGCAACAAAAGTGAGTACACCCTAAGTGATAACAGCTATACGTTGTTTAACCATGCAAAGCCACATGTCCTATTCATCATGTTTTTGTCTGCTTGACAAGACTATACAAATTTGTGTATCTTGTATTAGAGCAGTTAAAATGTGGTGCTTTGAGTACAATTCTCTCATACTGACCACTGGGTGTTCAACATGGCACCTCATGGCAAAGAACTCTCTGAGGATTTGAGAATTAGAATTGTTACTCTCCACAAAGATGGCATAGGCTATAAGAAGATCAGTAACACCCTGAAACTGAGTTACAGTACAGTGGTCAGTGTCACACAGAGGTTTTCCAAGTCGGGTTCCACTCGGAACAGACCTCGCAAGGGTCAATCAAAGAAGTTGAGTCCTCGTGCTGTGTGTCAGGTGCAGAAGATGACTTCAAAAAAACATACGCATGAGTGCTACCAGCATTGCTTTAGAGGTTGCAGAAGTGAAAGGTCAGCTTGTCAGTGCTCAGAGCATACGCCACACACTGCAACAAGTCGGTTTGCATGGCTGTCATCCCAGAAGGAAGCCTCTTCTGAAGCTGGCTCACAAAAAGCCTGCAAACAGTTTGCTGAAGACAACCTGGCTTAGAGCATGAATTACTGGAACCATGTGTACTCATTTTGGACAATAATGGCTATATGTTGAGTTATTTTTAGAGGACAGTAAATTTGTACTTCTATACAAGCTGCACATTGACTACTCTAATATATATATCCCAGTTTTATTTGTGCAGTATTGTCCCTTGAGAAGATATACTAAAATTGTTTTTGAAATGTGAGGGGTGTACTCACTTTTGCGAGATGCTGTATATAATATCACTATCTATTTTTCCATTATACATACATGACTGTCATTAAAACCAAACCTAGATTATAAAACTCACTGAAATAAAACCATATCTTTGCATACATCAATCAGATCAATACCTTATGTGATCAAAATGTGCAAATGTTTCAAAACATCAGTCTAGCACCTATCACTATACTGTCTCATTGCTTTCCATGTGGTCACATAACACAAGTAGTGCAGTTAAATCAAAAGACGTTGTGGAGAAAAAATTATATTACACACAGGCCAATTTTGTATTGATTCATACAGATCACATGATGAGGAAAAAAAATGACTAAGCACATTTAGGATTATTTATGCTTTTCTTTCCACAAAATCACAACAAGTTTTTTCCCAAAGAAACAGAAAAGTATGTGCTGACCAGTGTTGGGGGTAACGCATTATGAGTAACGCGAGTTACGTAATCAATTTTTTTTCAAGTAACTAGTAAAGTAATGCATTACTTTTTCATTTACAAGAAAATATCTGAGTTACTTTTTCAAATAAGTAACGCCAGTAACTTTTTTTTCCACATTTTTTTGACTGACAACTCTACTGTCTGCATGTTGAGAGAAATCAGGAGTAAGATGTTACTGTAGTTCTAGAATAAATGTGAACATGCATTAATTCATCTCACTCGCAAAAAAAAAAAACAAAAAAAAAAAAACGATTCAGTATTCCTCAAAATGAATAAAAACAGTAAAATGCAACTCAGAATATGATGCAGACCTGCAATAATTAAATGTTAAATAACACAAATATCCTTTATGTATTTAATCCCATTTTATTAACCAATGTCTTTGCTGCTGACCTTCGATGATCCAATTCAACCATACTAATAAGCAAATATTACTCTAGATAAACATGCTTCTTTTTATTGCTTAAGTGTGTTGAACTTTCTTCTTCTGCGTTCTACTGTACAGACGGGTCAAACAGAAAATCACGGGTCAAACAGAAAATGCGCGCTGCGTTAATCGCGCGTTAATAAAATTAGTCCCGTTAAAATTAATTGCCCTTAGGTATTTTACTAATCATGGCGGATGGTGGTGGTAAGAACGCATGGAGTGCTGCAAGTAAATCTCGAATAAAACCAGTGATTTACACAGCTACTGATGGTCAAGTCATAGTGGAGGATGATTTTTTAAACTTCCTCATTATTAAGATGAAAACCTTGAGTCAGGACGATATCATCCTACTGGCTGTGAATCATTTTGGATCGGATGGGTTGAGAACTCTAAGAAAGTTCTCTTTGATCTCTGCCCTAGTTCCTCTCAACGCTATGTAGCAAAAGGATGTGAACAATGTCAAGAGTTGTTTGAAACTACTTAATGAAGTTGGTGAAAATATCCCTCATTTTGTGTCACATAATTTAGATGAACTACCGCCAGTGACGTTTAACAGCATTGATGTGTCCTGCCTGCTTGGGAAGCTCGAGCGATTAAGTATGGATATTTCTGCGATGAAACGGGCCATGTGTGCACAGACTAATTTCTGTGAAGATCTTCGGGTCGTTACAGCAGCTATAAATCAATGACTGTGTGTGATTGAACAACTTGGCCCTGGCAGAGGAAATGCGTCCTTTCCCCAGGTAAACGAGGAGGTGCAGAGCAAGGGGCTGGAGGCTCATGCGTCCTCGGTTTGTGAGCAACCTGATCTGGATCGAGTGAGTTCGTCTGCCTCCAGGATCGGAAAGGAGGCTTCAAGTCGACGCTTAGAGGGTGATACGGTGTGGGTGCCTGGAGCGTCGGCCCTGGTCGCTAGCATCGCAGAAGGAACATCAGAGGTGGAACCGAGAAGTAACTTGGTTGTGTCACCTGCATGGAGCCGTGTGGTGAAGGAGGGTCGGCGTCAGAAATATGTAAGTGAGAATGTTGATGTGTGGCCTAAGCCCTGTGCAAACCAACCTAAAGGGAAGAAGCCTGGTGGTATTGTTGGAACATGTGTTGGGGGAAGTATACAAGCTGTGAAGACTAAGCTGATGAGTGTTTTTGCCTCAAAATTTCCGCCTGGCTTAGACTCGGAGACACTGGCTAAATGAGATGCGCAAACCCAGGATAAACGTAGCCCCAGTGACTGTAGAAACACTTAATGGAACAAGAGGTGTGTGTGCACCAGAGGCCCATGTGTTTGCTTAAATGAATTTCTGAATATGACTTATGAACCTTAGAGTAGTATCATATAACTCACGTGGGTTGCACTTGGGACACAGTGTTGGTGATAAAGCGCAACGCATTGTCATTGATAAGCTCTTGCAGAATGCAGATATTGTATGTATATAAGAAACTTTTTTATCAAAACAAGATCTAGATAAACTTAATTCTGTTAATGATGATTTTTATGGTGTGGGAGAATCTACAACAGATTTAAGTTTGGGAATAGTGAGTGGCAGAATACCAGGGGGTGTGGCCATTTTATGGCATAAGAAGTATGATTCACTGATAAGTGTGATTAGATTAGAGGTGGATTGGTGTATAGCAATCAAAGTGGAACATAATAAGAATGTATTTGTAATTTTGAATGTGTATACTCCTTATGAATGCTTAGGGCTGGGCGATAAATCGATTTTATCGATTAACTCGAATGTGTAGTTTACGTCGATTTGTTTGAATGAAAATTAGTTTTCTCTTTAACATCGGCTGACGCTACTCATTGAGCGGCTCGCCAAGCTTTAACTTGAGGCTCGCATGGCAGTAAATAATACGATGATATGAGCAATACAGAGATTTCATAAAAACATTAAAAAAAAAATAATAAAAAAAAGCAGGGCTATAATATAACCCATTAAAAATCTCACACCGTGTCTACACCGGACGCGAGCGTCGCGGTGCGATCAGGGCTTTATGATTTCTGCGATGCGGAAAACGCGGACGGAATTGCAGAATCTAGTTATAAAAACAGAATTTACTGTATAACGCGGAATGTCATTGAATTTGTCAAAGTTTGGATGAATAAATCAAAAGTAGGTCATTACACTTAAATCAAATCGCGATATGAACTAGTATCTGTAAATATTAAGCTGCAAAAATACCATTTAAATATGAATCCTGCGTGTCTCGTTATGAATGAATGCACAGTCGCGCAGTTTAGTTTACTACACACATACTGAAGCGCGCAGTGTTTTCAGTGTCTGCCCTCTCGCCAAATGAGGCCATAAATACATGAACAACAGTCAGTGTCTGCTCTATTACAAATATATATATATATATATATATATATATATATATATATATATATATACATATATATATATATATATATATATATATATACCCAAAACAGCAGGATTACAAGATGGAAATATAGACTAGAAAGATATTTAAACTTGCTCTGCCCTTACGTCCATGACATTGACTCACTGCGGAGAATAAATACGAGATGAGAGGAAAATGTATATTTCTTTCCCTCTCAGTTTTATCATGATCATCATACTGTTATCAACATTATACTGTTTATAAAATTACAGGAATCAGGGAGCCGCTATTATGCATTGCAACTGCTTTTGAATGTACGATCGCTTTTTAGTTTCACTTTCACTTTCGAGATTGGTGATCGCACATCCGTGTTTATACTATTGAGCGGCAGTACTTACCACACATTTTACAAGATTAGATGTTTGTCAGTTTTTCTCATGATCTGCAAATCATTTGTCATCGTCCTGAGTCATCTCTCCTTACTCTGTTTATGTGGTAAGTGAAATTTTATGTACTATAATGTAACTGTAACAGGCAACCCTTAGCAATCGTTATTTGTTTTCAGTGCCTTTCTGAAAAAGGATTCATGCTTCGGGCACACCCCCTAACCCCCACGATGTCCCCCCCTAACCCCCACGATGACCTTTGGCAATATAAAATATCAACAGAGAAGAGTTTAAGTAACATAGTTGTATCAACTGAGTCTATTATGCGTGACAATGTTAACTGTAAGAATCCTAAACATATTAATGATCTACGTTTGATGTATGATGAAATTGTGTATTGTTTAAATAATGCCAGTAGACATTTCTGTCAAAAAGTAGTTAAAAGTGATTTTTTTTAGGGCTGGATGGAATGAATATGTATCTGAGTTGCATTTGGAGGCTAGAGATGCTTTAAAAAATTGGGTTTTAACAGGGAAAGCAAGATATGGCCCAGAATTTGAGAAAAAGAAATTGGCAAATGCCAAATTTAAATATGCTGTACGGTTTATTAAAAGAAATGAAGCAACCATGAGAGCAAACTCAATGGCTAAGAAATTTCAAAAAAGTGATGTTCATGATTTTTAGAAAGAAGTTAAGGTTATTAATAATAGTAAAGTACTGCTGTCAGCTAGTATTGAAGGGGTTTTTGGGGCTGAGAATATTGTCAAATTGTGGAGAGAATATTATAGGGATATTTTTAATTGTGTTGAGAGGCAGGAATTTGAAGTAGGTCATGTACTGAGTGATATTGGTGTGATTATTAGACCTTCTGAGGTTAATTATGCTATTGAGAAATTGGCAGTAAATAAAGCATGTGGCCCTGACTTAATAGTAGCTGAACATCTGAAGTATGCTAGCCAAAACATTTTAGTGTTACTTGCTTTGTGTTTCACTGGATTTTTGATACATGGTGTGTTACCTCAATCTATGTTGACAGTTTTATTAGTGGCAGTAATTAAAGATAAAACTGGTAAAATATCCAGTATAGAAAATTATAGGCCAATTGCCTTAGCAAATATTATCTCAAAAGTATTTGAGCATATCCTTATGGACAGGCTCAAAGAACATTTGGTAACTACAGATAATCAGTTTGGTTTTAAGAGGAAGAATGGTACTTATTTATGCATATATTCGCTAAAGGAAGTGGTTAATGTGTATAATAAACATAATTCTACAGTATTTATGTGCTTTTTAGATGCTTCCAAGGCATTTGATCGAATTAATCACACTAAGCTGTTTATGAAGTTACAAGACAGAGGGGTTCCCCCATATTTGATTAGGATTTTACAGAACTGGTATATATCAACCTATACAAGTCAGATGGGGTAGGAATGTTTCGGCACACTTTTATATGATGAATGGGGTTCGGCAAGGTGGAATATTATCACCAATTAATAAGACTATCTCCTATTACACAAACTGAATGTGTAATAGGAGATAGTCTTATTAAACATTTGATGTATGCTGATGATCTAGTTATTCTGTCCCCTTATAGTGCTGAGCTACAACAGTTGCTTCGTGTATGTTCAAATTATGGTGTGCAGCATAATATTGTATTTAATACGAAAAAGAGTGTGGTTATGATTGTTAAAACTAAAGTGGATTGTAAACAAAAGTTTCCCTCATTTTATTTAGGTGACCAAGTATTAAATGTGGTAAATAAAATGAAATATCTGGTTCACATTATTAGAGATGATTTAAATGATGATGATGATGTGCAGCGCCAGTGTTGTAAGTTATAGGGACAGGCGAATATGTTGGCTCGTAAATTTTACATGTGCACTGTTGATGTCAAAATAGCACTTTTTAGAGCTTATTGTACTTCATTTTATACGTCACACTTATGGTGTAGTTATAGTAAAGCTAAAATGAAAAAAACTCCAGGTGGCATTTAATGATGCATTAAGAATCCTGCTTAAGTTCCCAAGGTGGATGAGTGCAAGCCAGTTGTTTGTATCTAGTGATGTTCCTACTTTGCATGCCGTCTTAAGGAATTATATGTATAGTTTTGTGTGTCGATTAAGTGATTCAAGAAATACAATCATAATGGCCTTAAATGATCCTACATTAAGTGACACAAGGTATTCTTCCTTGTTCTGGAAGCACTGGAATTCAAGTTTGTTTCTTTTTCTAAAGTGATTGTTGTATGTGAATGTATGTTGGTATGTAATTTTCTTCTTTTGTGTATATTTTTTTATTGTGATATGGACCAAAGGGTCTGAAATAAATAAAGAAAAAAAAAAAAGAAAAATTTGCGTTAACACGTTATTAACGCGTTAACTTTGACAGCACTAGAATGTACACATAAAAATGCTGACATCTTCAATTTGTTTTTGATTATATGGTGTTATGTAGTGCAGTTAGCCCAGAATTGAAAGTACTGTTAATAATTGTCTTTAATTGTTTTTGATTATATGGTGTTATAACGGCTCTGATGGTGGCTTATGATGGCTCTGAAACTGACACTTGTTCGTGTTGTCCTGCGGTCATTGATCCAAGATGGCGGCACTCCGTGCACTCAAAAAAATGGTTTTGTGCCACTGTTGGTTTTACTCAGATATTTTTTGTTAAAACAACACAAATATATTTCATTTTCCTCCAAAACACTATTGTATTGTGTTTAATTAACTTAATCTGGTTAATTTTCCATTTTACTTAATTATCAATCGTTAAACTAACGTAAAGTGTTTAATTTCGCCATTCAAAAAAAAAAAAAAAAAAAAACGGATATGACGATTTCAAACGAGATTGATGAAGACAGCGCGAAGGAGGTGCATCATGGCGTCTAGAAGTACCAGTCAGGTAAGAAAATCTAGTTTTCTTTGTGTTATGTCAAAGTCTTTCATTTCTGTTAGTGTTTTGTTTTGCAGTCGAGTAGTTATTGTGTAACTGTTTACCGTGCCGTTATGATTTCGTGCGGTTGGGAGATGTGAAAGCGCATGTCTTTCTGTTTGGACTGTAACGTTAGTGTATATGTAATGTTATGTGTGCTTGTGGAACAATCGATGGGGCGAATTTTTAAAATTCAGATGGTTTTCCGTCTTATTAATGATATATGAGCAGTTAAAACCTCCCTGTGCTCTTTATACATTACTCCATTAGCTAAAGAACAGAAGCAAGTGAAGTTCATTTGCAAAAAAACGATAAACGGCACTTTCAGAAAAATGAGCCGATTGCCGCGCATTATTCTCCACAGATAGCTAGATCTGAACCCTAAACACATTTTGTCAAAGCCTGTATTGTCCGCTTTCAAGGCATCGCGAGTTCACGTTTTACTGCAGAAGCCAAGCGCCATTGTTGTTTTTGAACAGAAGCCGTTAACTCCATTTCAGCGAATCAGCGCGCTGTATTCAGGTCAGGTGACAGGGCTACTTTCACTTTGAAAAGACGCGGTAGCTGAGAGGAGTTTCGTTGTACAGATTCAATGTCTGTTCTAAGAAGTCTAGTGAGTGGAGAATCGGCATCACGGCAAGATTTAATATATGAAGTATTACAGTACTTGTTTAGAATTAGACAATTAGGGATAATGGTATACTTTCTATGGGAAATGAGGAAGTGGACTGCTTAGCTAAGATGGCTCTGAAGCATTCACATAGTGAAATTAATATTGCAATTAGCAAATCTGAAATCAAGAGAATAATATCAATTGAAGTAAGAAAGATATGGCAAAAGTTATGGGATAGTGGAACAAAAGGAAGGTATCTTCACCAGATACAGGGGTGTGTAGGTGAAGAGAGAATAAGATGTGGGAGTAGGAAGAAAGATGTTATTATAACAAGAATGAGGACTGGACATTCAGCTTTAAATTTCAATTTACACAAAATAGGGAAACATGAAACTGGCAGATGTGATAAATGTGGGAATCCAGAAACAGTAAAGCACATTCTTCTAGAATGTGATGCATATGAAGGAGAAAGAAATCAACTTAATCATAAATTAGGTTTGATGGGATATGATCAAAGTATCACTCAAGTATCACTCAATATATTACTAGGGAATAGACAAATGCAATCAAGAATTAAAGAAGTAGTGTTCAATTATCTAAGAAAGACAGGAAATATGGAAATAATATAATTTTGTAGAAATTAAGGATTATTTATTTATTTATTTTTATTTTTATTTTATTTATTTTTTTTTGGGTGGGGTTATTTAAAAATTATTCTTCTTATTATTTTTTTATATAAATATATTTTATTATTTTTTTTATATAAATATATCTTTCTCTCTACCAAATCTATGTTCACTCCACATTCTAGATCAGTAGGTGGCGGTAATGCACCTTTAAGTTGGTTTGCCAAAACCTCCAAAAAACAAAAGAAGAAGAAGAAGAAGGAATTTCGTCAAAGCTGACTAAGGCTGCATCCGAAAACTTAGGCAGCTGCCTCATGAGGCAATGACTTTGCAGGCAGTGTTTTTGCACGAAGGCACCTCACGAAACTGATTTCGGACAGGCTTCTGAGGCAGCGTAACAGTTTAACGATCTACAACAAAATAGAATGAGTTTTGGTGACAACTAAACAAATATTTAATTACTATAATACTCATTTCTTGCTAGAAGTAACATCAAAAGTGCAAAAAGTTAACCAGAAATATACATTTACACACAAACTAACCACCAAACGCAAATTCCAGCCGCCATCTTTATTTTTTAGCTCAACCGTCTCGAAATGGAACGCACAGGATTGTGGGATATCAAAGGCAGCGAAGGATACATCTATGCTGCCTTCAAAAATCGATCAGATGAAGGTATCTCAGGAGACAGGAAGTGAAGCTAACTTTGTATTCGGACGTGCCTTGATGCCTTCCTGCCTTGGAATGCTGCCTCCGAAGGCAGCCTTTTTCAGTTTTCGGATGCAGCAAAAAAGTGATCGAGGATGGATAATTTCGACGAACTTGATGAACCTGTGATATCTTCTTAAGGGTGAAAAAGGAAAATAAAAGCTGAAACGTTTTCATGGAGCCTTGCAAAAGCAGCACGTTACAATGGTGAGGGAAAAGCTCCGTGTATTGCGTGTAATCACATCCGTAAATCTATGATCACAACAACAACAACCTTTGTCAGGCATCTACATTGTCATCTTTCATCAAAGACTAAATTAGTGTTGTTTTTTTTTGTTGTTGTTGTTGTTGTTGTTGTTGTTGTTGTTGTTTTACCTCTAAAACATGAAATGTGGAGTTATCTGCTTTTGCCAAAAAACGATTGTTGGAGTTATCTGCTTTTGCTATAAAACAAACTTTTAATATGTACAAAAAACATACTTTCAATGAACTTTAATTTTGTAAATTGCCTTATTTGTTTAGTTATTATTACTTAATCAAAACAACCCAACTGCAGTTTGATTGATATTACTTGGAATGTGCAATAAAAAAAACTTGATTTCTGGATTTAAAAAAAAAAAAAAATGCCGTTTTTGTAAATGAACTCTTCAAGTACAAATAATGCCACATTCGACTTCTGCATACATTTTAACATTTTATCTGCTATTCCTCTTTTGTAACAGCATGCATTTGATCACTGTTTTCTTACTTCATCGCTGCCTAATGAAGGAATGTCACATCTTTACTGACGAGTTTTGGCAAAGGTAAGTGAAGTGCTGTATGACCTTTTCATCATTTATAAACAGAAGTAAGAAAGGTTTCTGCAGGTCCTAGAAATGTCTTAAATTTTATTATGATTTCAAGAGGTCTTAAATTTGGAGACAGAAAGACAAGAATTGCCATAAAGCTTAATGTGACGATTTAACTTCAAAAGGCTATGATTTCATTGAATAAACATGAGCGATGCAAGTTTCAAAGTCCTGTGCAGTGCTGCTTTGTGTACTGCCGTTACCGGGGAAACCGTTATATTAAAAGCGCAGAGAAAGAATTATTTTGCATTTTCAGTTTTTGTTAGAGCAATGTGAAAAAGAGCAGTTTGCCAAATGTAATCAGTTTTATTTTTTGGATTCAACTTAGACTAGTCTACATTTTTTTTTTTTTTTATATAACTGAATTAAAAAAATTATGACTAGTCTTAAAGAAAAAAAATTAGCTAACTTTTAAGACTAGTCTTAACCTTTTATGCAACCGGCCCCAGGTTTTAAAAAGGTCTTTATAAGTTTTAAATTTGATTTTAAAAATCCTGCAGATACCCTGTAATAATATTTTGTCGACTTTTGTTACAATCCATGGCTTAGCCTGTTTGAAGTTTTGGTTATGAACATGGCGGAGCGGTCATACAGTGACTTCAAACCGGACAGTACTTTGAGCTGTTCACATTATACATATGCTCCAGATATGTAATCACGTCCACCCTTTTGGAATGATAAACATGACACTATTCATCACTCACACAAATAAATCATTGAATTTTTTGATCATTGAATTTGTCTTTGCTGTTAAACTGTATGGGTATTTTTGTAACAAATTGCACTTCATGCGTTTACAGATTTGTGCAGAATTTGAGACAGACAGAATTATGATAGGTCCATTAGTCAACAGTCTTTGCCAAAATGGATCCACACTGCAAAACTTATGAAGATGTTTGCAAATTGAAGAAGAGTCCTTGGACAAAGAATTAAACCCTCTTGGTGCCCACTACACAGGTAAGAACAACTGCACTCAACAAAACCTTGTATGAAGACATTTTCTCACCGGCCACTGAGTTTTAGGGTTATGGTCTTGGATATTAACAAAAAAGTCAGATATAGGCTAGTGAAGTGACTAGGGTCAGGCTAGAAAGTGACACACAGCAGTCACACGCAGGCGTCAGCAGAATCACACGCATACGTTGTTTACATGCAGAGGTACTCTCGGTAATGGCGGAAGACACGATTTAGAGAAGAACTGTTGAATAAAGTCATTGTTTTTGATTCTTTGCTCACAAAAAGTGCTCTTGCAGCTTTGTAAAATTATGGTTGAACCACTCATGTAACATGGACTGTTTTACTGATGTCCTTACAACGTCTCTGGGTCTGGGAACATTTCAGTTGCGTAGCTGTCTATGCAGGGTTAGAGAGCTCTAGGATTTCATAAAAAATATTTTAATTTGTGTTCCGAAGATGAATGAAGGTCTTGTGGGTTTGCAACGACATGAGGGTGAGTAATTAATGACAGAAGTTTCATTTTTGGGTGAACTATCACTTTAATTGGGAACATTGCTGAACTCTGCAGGACAGTGGCTTTCTGTGCTGATCTGGCCCAATACTGTTATGGTTTAATTTTCCACTGAAATGTTTGTAAGAATTACATCTTGACTGCTTGCCTGTTTTTCCTGTAAGGAAATGATCAGACAGAAAAAAAATAAATAAATAAATAAATAAAATAAAAAATTATATATATATATATATATATATATATATAATTTTTTTTTTTTTTTCTAATGTGTAATTTTATTTTTAAAAAATGTAAAGGCTAAATCTCATAAATTTTTGTTGTTGTTAGCATCTTTAGACTAATGACATTGAAGTACCTGATTGAAGACCCTAGCAGTCTTATTATGGAGTATATGGTGAGTAGGTTTTTTTTTTTTTTTTTTTTTTTTTTGTATTTTCAAGGATGATAAATGCTGTGGTAAAGTTAATACACAAGAATTGGAGTATTTTTACCTTTAAATATCCTCTCTAGTATACAGACGTTACCAGCACTCAGGAGGTGGTCCAGAAGACTCGTGGGAATTTATGTCATAAGATTTGAAGGTGCAGACATTGAAGACAGCCCAGCAGATGTCGGAGGGTTGGAAGATAAAATTCTTCAGGACCCTAGCAGTATACCCTTTGCAAAACCATGTTTCTGGGACTGATATATGGACTGAACTTGAGCAACCCTCCTGACTTCAGGTACACATTTGAAGTACTGCAGAAGTTATTTCTGGAGCCAGGTCCTGTTCCTGGAATAAGGTTTGATTGGTTACCTTTAAATGCCAGTTAGAAAAAACAGTAGCTTGATATTTCTGCTATTTTGTGTAATTGTCTAATGTGGTTTCAACTGTATGTAACTGTATGTTTTGCTCTTGTTTAACAAATACACTTGATCATTTGTGACACATCTTGTCTTTTATGACTCATTACAAGACAATCACACACAAAAATTCTTTGTTGAAGGGAGTAACTTTAAATAGGAATTATTTAGTTAAAGTAACTAGAACTAATTGGATGGAACCACTGTCCATAATTTAAATTTGTTTGAATCAAACCTCCTTATGTTGATAAAGTGAAACACATTTGGCCAGTTTTTAATAAACCAAAACATATTCACTAAACTTAACTGGTTTAAGTTACAGGGAAGTGAATAAATTGAGTTGGTTGGACATTACAATTTCACATAGATTCTTCCTCATTCAATTGTGTTCACACAACACAAAGAGTTTGCATAGATTCAAAAAATTCCATTCATGTTAGTACAAAACAATCTGGTTGTGTGGAACCACTGTCCATAATTGAATTAAGTTAGTTTAAATAATAGTTTTTTTGAGTGTGGCGTGCAGCTACTTCTGAAAAGAAAAAAAGTGTTAATAATAAACAAAGTTTAATTAATATTGTAAATACACGAGACAAAAATGAACAAACCAAAATGCCACCAAAGAAAATCAGCAGCATGGTTGAGGATGAGTTGGAGGAGATCAGAAAATCTCTAAACTTCATGTCGGACGAGCAGAGCAAAGTTGCTAAACAACAAACTATGCTACTTGATCTGATGGATGAAGTTAAACAACTGAAAAACCTTGTGAAAGAGAAGGACATGAAAATTGAAGGATTGGAGAAAAGGATTGATGAGCTGGAGCAATATACAAGAATGGAGGATTTAACTATAAGCGAACTGGAAACTAAACACCGGACGTATGCCAGTACAGTGGCCAGAGACAGAGACGGTGAAGATGCTCTGCCAGAGGAACTACAAACGCTGGAAAAACAAGTAATCGAGTTCTTTGAAAGCCTGAATATGATCATTCAGAGCGATAATGTTGTGGCCTGCCATACCCTTCCATGAAGGAATGGTGGAGCGAAGCCTGCAATAGTTGTTCGGTTTGTGAATTGGAAACAAATCAGAGTTACTGAGGCAGGCAAAGAAGTTGAAGGGTACGGGGGTGTACCTGAACGAACATCTTACAAAAAAGAACGCTGATATTGCTAGACGTGTACACATTTTGAGGAAACAGAACAAGATTCAAGCTACATGGACAAGAAATTGCAAAGTGATGATACGGTTAAATGGAACTCCTGAAGAAGCTAAAGTATAAGCAATAAGAGAACTCAAAGAACTTGACCAGTATGGATAAGTGAAGACTGCGTGAAGGAATATTCATATGGACTTAAAAGGATTAACGATATGATGGACCTTGATAAGGAATTTTTGTTTCCATTTAGAGATGTTGATGATGGGGAGTTGGTCAATATTCAAATGGACTGTGTGTCTGACCACTTACAATGTCACTGTAAGTACGATAATTTGAATTTTAAATCCTTCAATCACGCAGATCATAAAATGTACAAAATTGAAAATGATATTGACCCAGAAAATCACTTTTTTAACAATGTAAATAACAATTGGAGTATTAAACAGAAGATAATTTTAATAGAAATGTGAATATGGAGGGGGCATTATCAATAATACATTTAAATAGTAGAAGTCTTTATAAAAAATTTCATACACATTAATGATTATTTGCATCAGTTTAATAAATTTAATGTGATTGCTGTGTCAGAGACTTAGCTTGATAATGAGAAAATACATGAAGTAGAAATGGAAGGGTATAATTTGTTTACAGTAAACAGAGTTAATAAGAAAGGAGGAGGAGTTGCTTTGTATGTTGACAGCGTTAAGATGTAATTTGATTAAAAGTATGTCAGTGACTATATAAAATCTTATAGAATGTGTAACTATAGAAATCGATATTGAAAGATCTAAAAATATAATTATCAGTTGTGTGTATAGATCACCAGGAACTTGTACGGATACCTTTATGAATAAATTATTTGGTGTGCTCGATAAATGGAATGAGAACAAGGTACAAATTTTATGTGGAGATTCCAATATTGATTTGTTGAATCCAAATGGAAATAAGAGAATATCAGATTTTACTGACACACTATATAGTGAAGGTCTATTTCCTGTGATTGCAAAACCTAGTAGAATTACTAAAAATACTGCCACATTAATAGACAATATATATACAAACGAAATTGAAGGAAAAATAGTAGGAGGATTATTTATAAATGATATGACTGATCATCTTCCAGTTTTTGCAATCTTTCAAAGATTGTTTGATAAAACAAAAGGAAGATAAACAGTTTTAAATTTATTCGATGTAGAACACCAAAAATCATTGCTGCTCTCAGTGATGATTTAAAGAATCAAAATTGGAGCGAGGTTTATGCAAGTAAAGATCCTAATAGTGCTTATGATGCTTTTTTGTCCATATTAATTGAAAAATACAAAAAAAAAAAATTGTTTGTTTAAGAGGACTGTAAAGAAGCAAAAAAAAAAAAAAAAATGAAGATAAACCATGGATTACTAAGGGAATAGAGAAAGCAAGTAAAAAGAAAAATGCATTATACAGGAAATTTATAGCAACTAGAACTACACAAGCGGAAAATAAATATAAGAAATATAAAAATAAATTAAGTATTATAAGATTTAGTAAAAAAATTATAATAAGTTACTGGGCAAGCATAATAGTAACATACAAACAACATGGAAAGTACTTAATAGTATAATTAAAAAGAAAACTGGAAAAGTAGATTACCCAAATTATTTTGTTAATGATGATAAATTAAGTATAGATAAAATGAATGACATTGTCAATGAATTTAACAAGTATTTTGTAAATATTGGGAGCAATTTAGCAAAAGTGATGGTGGAGCAGATAACTGGGGATAGGACAGATGAAATGAAAATTTCCAGTAATGATTATTCAATGTTTATAAGGGGAGTTGACAGATAGGAAATACTTGACATTGTTAACAACTGTAAGAATAAATATTCCACTGATTGTAATGATCTTGACACGTCCTTAATAAAAAATGTTATAGAACATATAGTAACACAATTTACACACATTTGTAATCAGTCCTTTTTAACAGGAATATTCCCAAGTAATATGAAAACAGCTAAAGTTATTCCTATTTTTAAAAATGGAGATCAGCACTGTTTTTCCAACTATACAGACCAATTTCTCTTCTTTCCCAGTTGTCGAAAATTTTAGAGAAAATATTTGTGCGCAGGCTTGATAATTTTATAGATAAACACAAATTATTGAGTGATCATCAGTATGGTTTTAGAACAAACAGGTCGACCTCAATGGCTGTGATGGAACTGGTAGAAGAGATTTCTTCTTCAATGGATAATAATGAATATACTGTGGGGGTGTTCCTAGATTAAAAAAAAAAGAAAAGTTTTTGACACTATTGATTATGGATTATTAATGATGGAAATGGAGAGATATGGTATAAGAGGAGAAGCTTTTGCTTGGATAAAAAGTTACCTCGATGACAGATATCAATTTGTACAAATAAATAATGTTAAATCAGATTTAATGGAAGTTACTTGTGGTATTCCGCAAGGTTCGGTGCTAGGCCCTAAGTTGTTTGTACTGTACATAAATGATATATGTAAAGTGTCTAAAGTATTACAAATGGTTTTGTTTACTGATGATACAAATTTATATTGTTCCGGGAAAAAATTGGATCAGCTTCTGAATACAGTGGAAATCAAACTGATGGTTTTTAAAAAATGGTTTGATGATAACAGACTTTCACTGAATTTAAGTAAAACCAAGTTTATAATATTTAGTAATCGACAAAGTAACAATAAAGTGAAATTAATGATTAACAATGAGGAAATAGAGTCTACGAAAATAAATTTTTGGGTGTTATAATTGATCATAAATTATGTTGGAAATCACATAGTAATCATGTAAAAACAAAGATGTCCAAATCCATTGCAATATTACATAGAATAAAACATATTTTGAATGAAAAAACTTTATATATATTGTATTGTGCGCTCATAGTTCCATACATTACTTATTGTGTGGAGGTGTGGGGTCACACTTATAAATCCAAATTAAATTCAATATATATGTTACAAAAGAAAGCTATTAGGATTGTTAAAAGCGATTAGATTTGTTAAAAGGGTTGATTATTACGAACCAACAAATAAATTATTATTAATTTATTTATTAGTTTATTAGTTTATTAATTTACATGCCGTAAAATTTGTAGATTTAGTTGATTTATATACATCACAGTTAATGTACAAAGTTTATAATAATTTACTTCCAAATTGTATTCAGAGGCTGTTCAAAATAAGAGAAAGTCAGTATAATCTAAGAGGATGGTATATGTTTAAAAAAGTAAGGGCAAGAACTAATGTAAAAAGTAGGTGTTTATCTGTCAAAGGGGTAAATTCATGGAATAAATGTGATAAGGAATTAAAAGTATGTAATTCACTTTGCAAGAAAATGTATAAAAATAAGGTGATAAATAATTATATGACCCAGTATTAATAAATTGTGAATGTATTGTTAATGTGTAAAATGAATGTATAGCTGGAATGTGTATTTTTGTTATGTTTGTTTTGAATTATGTATGTACATTTTGGCAAATGTTTTTGTAATATTGTTTATTTCGTATTGTTTAACTTAGTGAAAAGTTTCGCGCATTCAGTTAACTATGTATAAAGGGTAGGCATAATAAGCAAGGCTTCGGCCTATACCTTTTTCGGTAACAATGTATTTTTATTTATTTTGTGAAAAGTTGTCTGTGAGGACCGGAATAAAATTATTGATTGATTGATTGATAATTGACTCACAAATGTGCCTCAATTTTGTTAAATCTGTTCTAATAATTCAGGAAGACTGCTTACGACACTTTCAGTAAAAGTTCCTGACATGTTTCTTGTCTTCCTTTGACTTTTTATTGACAGATGAACTAATGGGAACAAGTTATTGTCATACAAAACTGTAACATGAGTTGTCAAATACTGAAAAGCTTTCACATTGATGTGATATAGCAGTAAGAGTACATTTCTCTGAGCATGCATAAAGAGTATCCAGTGTTGATTTTACAGATGTCTTTTTTAACTGTATTTCATGCATGAAACTTTGTAGAATATAATGGAATATAAAATGGAATTAATACAATGAATGGCATAAAAATGCATAGAAAAACAAATCTAGTCAAACAATTTTATCTTGTGAACTATATAACAGTTAAAGAAAATTCACTCAATCATGTTGATTTGTGTATAATTGAGAGGGAATTGTTTTGTTTTATTATTACTAGCACATCTTGTCAAGAAAATGTAACCCACAATTAAACACTGGAAAAATAAGAACATAGGGCGTCTCTAATTGAGTTGTCAGGGTTGTTTGACATACAGTCATTTGATCCATTGGACTCGTTAACTCCATCATTGTCTTCATCATAGTCCTCACTGTGAATTTCACGGAAATTGTGTAGCATACAACAGGCAACGATGGTAGTGTTTATGTTTTTGATGTTACAGTCGTACCTTTTCATCAAACACCACCATCTCCTCTTGAAACGGCCAAAAGCCCTCTCGATGGTCATCCGTGTATTGCTTAGCCTGTGATTGAAGACTGCCTGTGCCGTGTTCCTCTGTTTTTGGCATATGGTTTCATTAACCATTTGAGAAGAGGATACGCTGCATCCCCTATTAACACTACAGGCACATCAACATCATGAAATCTTTCTGTGAGGTTCTGCACAAAATGTTTTTTACACTACTTCTAAATATTAACTGTACAAAGTATTTTTATTCGTTTTACGATCTCTCTTTCGTGTGTGTGTGTGTGTGTGTGTGTGTGAGAGAGAGAGAGAGAGAGAGAGAGAGAGAGAATGTTTACGGATTAAAGAATGAATGAATAATTATATGAATATATGAATAATAATTCCTTAATCGGTGTCCTAGATTCACACACTGTACCTGCCAAAAACATAACCTGTTTATTAGATCTAATGACTGGGGAAAAGAGGGTTTGAAGACTCCAAACCTTAGGATCCTTTTATGGAGATAGCTTCCATGAGCAGGTGCATCAGTCTCCTACAGACTACATACACATAAAATCAATATTCTTTTAAATCCCAGATGCTCAAGCCTACAGTAAGATGCCTGTAATCTAGGGGAGTATGATTTTGGCAAGTGTTGCTTAATTCTCCCCTATCCAATGTCAGCTTTGCATGGTCAGAGACACATGAATCTTGTGCTGGTGAAACATGTTGGACTAAAGATGTTATTTACTAAGCATTGTAAGTATTACGGTAACCCTAATCTGCTCAATATGCAATATTACTTAGGCTATATAAAGTATAACTTACTAAATAAGTTATTTTTAAGCTTTTTTAAACATTAATATTATGAATGTCTGTAAAGTTGCTTTGAAACTGTGTATGTTGTATATAAATCAAATTGACTTGATCTCACATTATTGGGGTTGTCTTCAAAACACACACACACACACACACACACACACACACACACACACACAAAAAAAAAAAAACAATGCCACAAAAACAGGTGTAATGGGGTGGAGGTAGTATTGGTAGTGGCTCTATAGTGGCTTGTTTAAGACTACAAATGAGTTAGACTACAAACCCCATGGGTCTAGGTACTATAAAGAGGAAATCAAACTTTTTGGCCTTCCTCTTTGTGGTACCATGTGTTAATCGGGAGAAGCTGTGTGGCATGTTTCAAGGCTGTGTGATCGATGAAATGACTAGTTGCCTTGTGAGCAGTATGGAAGTAAATTGTGGAGGTAAGGGTTGTGATTCTCATGGTTATAGTTGGGGCGTTTTATTTTAACGTGTTTGTTTTTATTTGTTTTAGTGTGCTTACTGGAGATATACTGATGGGTGCCTCAGAGAATTGAGTAGTTTTATTCAATAACACAGGTATAGATTTTAATTGAATTATTGGAGTATGTGGAATTTGTTTTTAAGTTTTTCTATTATAAGTTGTGTGTTATGTTTTATTGTAAGTGTTTTTAATTCTAATATTTTAAAGAGGCAATCATGAATTGTATTTTCTTTGTTTTTACAGATGATGCATGATTGCCGTTTACTTTTATTGAAAATATTGGTGGCTTGAGGTTGGGTCTTAAGATATGACTTGAAATGTTATATTGTGATGAAGTGGCTTGAATTCATTGTGAGATTGTGTTTTTTATGTCGTGTTTTGTCTATTTGTTTTGTTTGAACCAACAAACAACCGTGGGGTTCCCATTTTCGTATACATGGTTAACTCTATTAAGGTGAGGGGGAGCAATTTGTAGTGGTTTGAGTCAAGTGAGTGTTGGGTTTTGACACTTGTAGTGATATTTGGTTTTGTGCTGTGATTGAGTGTATATTTGTTGCAGAGGAATTGCCATTCTATATGATTGGGGAACCCTATGGTCTGTAGTAGGTTTAACCTTGTTTGTTGTGTTCTTGTTGTTTCTTTGATACTTCTAATTACCTTTTGTGTCCAATAAATTTTGTTGTACTTGCAAAGAAATACACTGTGGTTGTTGCCCTTCCTTTGCATCTTCTCAATTACTTGTAAGGTTTGGGGAGGGTTACAAATGGCGTAGTCGGCAGGATGTTTGATGTTGGGCAGCACTGCAGTGTGTTAATGTGGATTCTGTTGTTGTTTTTATTTTTATTTTTTTTATTTTCTTCTTTATTGATAGCCACCATTTTGTGTACATATTTAAAAGGTATTTGTATAAGTAAACGGCAGTCATGCAAGAAGAAAACACTGTAACTATGGAGCAGGAGTTGACAGAGTTGCGGGAACAGATACGTAGTCTACAGGCTGTAAATGAACAATTAATGCAAGAACGTTCTGCATCCAGCCGTGACTTGCTTAACCAGCCTGTATCCAGCATTAATGCTCCTCCTTCAGTGCCTTTCACTAGAGTGATGTATGTTCCTCGGGAGCGGAAGTGTCGACGGTTCTGTGGGGATCTGGACTCTACTTTGAGCATAGAGGACTGGATTGAGGAGGCTGAAGCCTGCATTGGGGATGGAAGCTGGACTGTGCGAGAAACGGTAGCATTCTTGTTAGATCATTTGGGAGGGGAAGCCAGAATGGAGATTAAACTCCGACCAGCAGCTGAACGACAAACACCTGAACTCATTTTTAAGGTCTTAAGAAGTATATATGGTGCAAAACAAACATTTGTGCAGTTGCAGAAGGGGTTTTATGATCGGAAACAAAGAGAGGGTGAATCCCTTATTGAATTTTCTCATGCACTTATGTCCTTGATGGACTCTATTCTTGCAAGTAGTCCGGATGGTGTCCCAAATGCTGACCAAGTTCTCCGTGATCAGTTTGTGGAGCAGGTTAATGCTGTAGCGCTTAAACGCGAACTTAAACGTTTTGTAAGACAAACTCCACACTGTACCTTACTTAATGTTCGAAGTGAAGCTATAAGATGGAATGAGGAAGGCAAGAGAGAAATTATTTCCCCTGCGGCTCAGTTATGGTGTAATGCTGCTCAGGGTAGAGTAATTGAATCACCTATGCATAATGATTCTACTGAATTAAAAGAAATTAAGGAGTTGTTAAAGCAACAACAAGCCCAAATTGATGAGATTACTAAGCGTCTTGATGATCTTAAACCCTCAAGTGATGAATCCTCTGTCTCTTTGACAAGGCCAAATGCTCCTCGAAGGTGTTTACGTTGTAATAAATTAGGTCATATTGCCCGATATTGTCGACAACAATGGCCTATTGAGGCTGGCTCTAGGCCAGCTAGGGGGACAATGAGGGAAACACCTGTGGAGGAGATAGATCAATTGGCCTCCCCTGTGGTTACTAGTCAGGGAACTGAAGTAAATAGTGAAGGTTTAAACACCTCCAGACTGGTCTGTCCTACAGTGATACAGCGTCTTATTGGCAAATGTCCCACAGTTACGATTCAAATGGGGGGTGTTCCTGTTTTATGTTTGTTGGATACTGGCTCAATGGTGACCACTATAACATAGTCTTTTTTTGACCAATGTTTTCGACAACTAGCACCAGACGCATTGAAAGAGTGTGGCTTGCTTCAGCTGAGAGCTGCGAATGGTTTGAACATCCCCTATGTGGGATATTTTGAAATTGATGTTAATGTGTTGGGACGAATTCTACTTAAACAGGGTGTCTTGGTTGTGAAAGACCCTGAAAACACTGACATGTCTAAAAAGAAAGAACTGGTCCCTGGTCTGTTGGGTATGAATATAATAAGGCAGTGTTATAATGATTTGTTTGAAGAACATGGTTCAGCCTTATTTTCAGTCCTACAGGTTAAACAAGCGGAATCGGGTTGGAAGGATGCATTGTTGCAGTGCCAGAGAACCAGTGATCCTTCTTGTCCTGGTTATTTTGGCCAGGTGCGAGTGCAAGCTAAGCATCCTGTGCAGATTCCAGCCGGAACAATGAGGTTAGTTACTGCTTACTGCCCCAAGACTGTTTCAAAAGTAGCCACTTTATTGGAACCTCTGGGTGGTGATGGTAGTGGTGGATTACCTGCAGGAATTCTGATTTCTCCTGCATTGTTACAGTCCTCCCAAAATGCAATTTGTGTACCTGTGGTTAATGTCAGCACAGAAACTGTATATTTACCTGCAAAAGCAAAGTTGGGTAGTTTGATTAGTGTTGAGATGGTTAATCAATCTGACCAAGAAATTTTGTTTAAGGAAAAGTTGCAAGGTAATGTCAGTGAATTAGTTATTCAGTGCCAGGTGTCAGCTTCTGTTTCAAACCATAGTGAGCTAGAAAAGGTAGAATTACCGGGGCTTTCTGAGGCAGAAAGAGAAGTGGTTAAACATCTTTTGCATAAATATCAGGATATTTTTGCGAAGGATGATGGTGACTTGGGCTGCACTACTTTGATAGAGCACCAGATCCCTTTGTTGGATGATGTCCCGGTGCGTCAGCGCCATCGCCGAATTCCACCTAGTCAGTTGGAGGCTGTGAAAGCCCACATTAAGCAGTTGTTGGAGAGTAAGGTCATTCGGGAGAGCTGTAGCCCGTATTCATCTCCAATTGTGCTGGTGAAGAAAAAGGATGGCTCCTTGAGAATGTGTGTAGATTATCGCCAGTTAAATGCAAGAACTCGGAAGGATGCTTATCCACTTCCCAGGATTGAGGAGTCTCTAGATGCATTGACCGGGGCAAGATGGTTTTCCACATTGGACTTAGCAAGTGGATACAATCAAGTCCCAGTGCCTGAAGCTGACCGTTCTAAGACTGCCTTTTGTACTCCTTTTGGGCTCTTTGAATTTCTTCGTATGCCTTTTGGGCTTTGCAATGGGCCAAGCACCTTTCAACGGCTTATGGAGCGAATTTTTGGTGACCAAAGTTTTCAGTCCCTACTGCTCTATCTTGATGATGTGATAATTTTTTCAACAACAGTTGAACAGCATCTGCAGCGACTGGAACTGGTACTGAGTCGTTTAAGGCAGCAAAATCTCAAAGTTAAGCTTAGTAAATGTTGTTTCTTTCACCCAGAAGTACGTTATTTGGGACATGTAGTTTCAGCGGCAGGAGTGAGTACTGATCCGGATAAGATAGCCGCAGTGGTAAACTGGAAACGACCACAGACTCTTCAAGAACTTAGGTCCTTTTTAGGCTTTGCTAGCTATTATCGACGATTTGTAAAAGGGTTTTCACGTATTGCAGAGCCGTTGAATGCTTTAGTAGCAGAAGTTATTCGGGTTCAGAAAACCAAGCGGCCAAAGGTTGATTTGGGTGATAAGTGGGTGGAAGCCTGTGAGAATGCGTTTCAGACCCTTAAGGTAGCTTTGACCAGTGCTCCTGTGCTTGCTTATGCTGATTTCAGCAAGCCGTTCATCTTGGAGATAGACGCAAGTTTTCAAGGTTTGGGTGCTGTTCTGTCGCAGGAATACAAGGGCAAATGTCGACCAGTTGCTTATGCAAGTCGAGGGTTGAGGCCAACAGAACGTAATATGCGAAACTATAGCTCAATGAAGTTGGAATTTGTGGCCCTAAAATGGGCCGTAGCTGAAAAATTTCGAGAGTATCTGCTGGGTAATAAATGTACAGTATATACAGATAACAACCCTCTTAGTCATTTACAGACAGCAAAGCTGGGAGCACTGGAACAAAGGTGGGTAAATCAGCTTGCAGAGTTTGATTTAGACGTCAGATACAAGCCTGGACCCAATAATGGCAATGCTGATGCCTTGTCTAGACAAAGCTCCGCCCCTTTGGTGGAGCTGGCTTCAGTTGCAGTTGTGCCCGAACAAATAAGGCAGTCTGTTACTGATCAGGGTCAGGTCTCCGGGATTAATAGTGTATCTGTCTTTCCTAGACCGTTGAAGGAAAATTTGGGTGTGTTGCAGGAAGCTGACCCTGTCATAGGAAGGTTTATGGTATACTGGGACCGTAAGCAGCCACCAACATCACAAGAACGCTCTCTCGAACAACCAGAGGTCTTGGAGCTAGTTCGTCAATGGGAGAAGTTTGAGAAGGTAGATGGTGTTTTGTACCGACGATTTTGGCCGCAAGAGGGTCATAAGGAAATCCGACAGGTAGTGTTACCATCTGCTCTTAGAGAAGAGGTTCTTACCGGCCTTCATGATGACCATGGTCATCAGGGGATGGAGCGAACTGCAAGACTGGTAAGGACACGTTGTTATTGGCCAGGAATGTATAGGTATGTTGAGGACTGGTGTAGGAAATGTCAGCGCTGTACCCTCTCGAAAGTTGTTAGACCAAAGGTGCGTACATTCATGGGGCATTTGATGGCTGACAGACCACTAGATATTTTAGCAATTGATTTCACATTATTAGAACCGTCATCTAGTGGAATGGAAAATGTATTAATTATGACAGATGTGTTTTCTAAATTCACCCAGGCAATTCCTACTAAAGATCAGACAGCCAAAACAGTGGCCAGGGTACTAGTGGAACGATGGTTTTATTTGTTCGGTGTCCCACGACAGTTACATTCAGACCAGGGAAGGTGCTTTGAGAGCCGCCTCATTCAAGAACTCTGTGGAATTTATGGTATTGCGAAGACTCATACTACACCATATCGGCCTCAGGGGAATGGTCAGTGTGAGCGGTTCAATAGAACGATGCACGACCTGTTGCGCACACTCCCTGCTGAAAAGAGATTGGCCGTCTTACTTGTCACAGGTGGTTTTTGCATATAATACCACAGAGCACCAGTCTACGGGCTATTGTCCGTATGTTCTGATGTTTGGACAAGAACCACACTTACCAGTAGATTTTATGCTAGGACTGGATGACTATGGTCCAACGAATGTGGACTGGATGGCTGATCATCGGGATAATTTGGAAAGGATTTTTAATAATGCCCGAGCCCGTCTTCAGAAGGCTGCAGCTCAGCGTGCCCGTGTAAATGATGCTAAGGTGTCGCAGATGTCCTTAAGGGAAGGCCAGCTGGTATATCAAAGAGCACATGACCATAAAGGCAGAAGGAAAATCCAGGATGCCTGGGATCCAACCACTTACCGAATTATTCGAGGTCCTGAAGGTCAAGGGTCTGTATATTCTATTGTTCCAGCTGATGGGGGAAAAGTGAGACAAATACACCGTAGTGAGTTGAGACCGGTTTATGTCCCATCAGATGGTCAAACAGAAAGTCTGGGACTATTCCCTTTGAGTGAGGATCCTGAGGAGCAGAGAAGGGATGATATGATGTTGATGGTGTCAGGTGAACCTGGTGTGCCTGCAGAGAATGAGGCCACTTCCAGCAGAAGAAGGTGATCCTGATAATGAGTTGATTTCACCGCCATATCAACAACAGGAACAGCCTGTGCAGCGACAGATGGACCCAGTAAGACGGACAACACGGTCCACAGCGGGACAGCATACAAATCCACATCATCTTCCTCAGTCAGCAGTGTGTAGAGAACTCCAGCCAACTGTTTATATCTCTCTCCCGATGACAGAGCTCTCCAATGGTACAAATACCCTATTTTTTCGACCATGGTCATAGAAATTTGATCGACGGGACGTCGATTTAAATTAAGGGGGGTGTATTGTAATGGGGTGGAGGTAGTATTGGTAGTGGCTCTATAGTGGCTTGTTTAAGACTACAAATGAGTTAGACTACAAACCCCATGGGTCTAGGTACTATAAAGAGGAAATCAAACTTTTTGGCCTTCCTCTTTGTGGTACCATGTGTTAATCGGGAGAAGCTGTGTGGCATGTTTCAAGGCTGTGTGATCGATGAAATGACTAGTTGCCTTGTGAGCAGTATGGAAGTAAATTGTGGAGGTAAGGGTTGTGATTCTCATGGTTATAGTTGGGGCGTTTCATTTTAACGTGTTTGTTTTTATTTGTTTTAGTGTGCTTACTGGAGATATACTGATGGGTGCCTCAGAGAATTGAGTAGTTTTATTCAATAACACAGGTATAGATTTTAATTGAATTATTGGAGTATGTGGAATTTGTTTTTAAGTTTTTCTATTATAAGTTGTGTGTTATGTTTTATTGTAAGTGTTTTTAATTCTAATATTTTAAAGAGGCAATCATGAATTGTATTTTCTTTGTTTTTACAGATGATGCATGATTGCCGTTTACTTTTATTGAAAATATTGGTGGCTTGAGGTTGGGTCTTAAGATATGACTTGAAATGTTATATTGTGATGAAGTGGCTTGAATTCATTGTGAGATTGTGTTTTTTATGTCGTGTTTTGTCTATTTGTTTTGTTTGAACCAACAAACAACCGTGGGGTTCCCATTTTCGTATACATGGTTAACTCTATTAAGGTGAGGGGGAGCAATTTGTAGTGGTTTGAGTCAAGTGAGTGTTGGGTTTTGACACTTGTAGTGATATTTGGTTTTGTGCTGTGATTGAGTGTATATTTGTTGCAGAGGAATTGCCATTCTATATGATTGGGGAACCCTATGGTCTGTAGTAGGTTTAACCTTGTTTGTTGTGTTCTTGTTGTTTCTTTGCTACTTCTAATTACCTTTTGTGTCCAATAAATTTTGTTGTACTTGCAAAGAAATACACTGTGGTTGTTGCCCTTCCTTTGCATCTTCTCAATTACTTGTAAGGTTTGGGGAGGGTTACACAGGTAATTAAAGTGATTCTGGTTTTGATTCTGATTAAAAAGCAGCTGCATCTGCTTTAATAGGAAGGCTATAAACAGGGGTAGATGGGAGAAACTCTCAGACAACGTACTATAGGCTGTATCACTGTGTAGGCTTCTTTGCAATTGTGTTTGTTTGATTCATTGTTTGATTGACCCATGGATCCAGACATTTACAAACAAATTACAACTTGCAAAACCTCAGGAACATACCCTGATAGTCTAAGAAAGACAGAAAAAAACAAAAAACAAAAAAAACCTTTCAGAAAGAGCAAGTTTGAAATTGAAGGTAAGATGAATGTGATAGTAATATTGGGGTTGAGTGAAGTGTGAGTGACTATATTATTGTCATTTGTTAATATCATAGGCACTGTGCTCATCCACCCTCACCCCCTGAAAAAAAAAACAAAAAAAACTAGCAGTCCAGCTGAGTTCTTCCAGTCTGTCCAAGCTGGAATCTGCCCAGACACTATTTACAATTTATGAGATTGAAATTTCATTACCAATTATAAATAGGCCTACTATGTAGTAGCACATAGCGAACAGAAACAAATAAATAAAGTTATTTAAAAAAAAAAAAAAGAATAAACTAATAGTTATACAAATATAAAACTCTAAAATCCTAGTTATCACGACAGGGTCATTCCTGTTATTCCGTGCCTTTTAGCTATCATAAAATGTAGAAAATCAAACTGTTTTTAAAAAAGATTTTTGTGTAGTCATGAGAGGGTCAAATTTAATACTTAAATAATTTTCATATATATATATATATATATATATATATATATATATATATATATATATATATATATATATATATATATATATATATATATATATTTATAAGTGTTGTATGAAATATGGTGGTATCAAAATGCTTAAAAATGTCTCAAATTATTATTATTCTTTTTTAAAAATCTACTTCAATGTGTTTTATTGGGGACATAAAAGGCATCGAATCCCAAGAATGACCTGACCGTGAAATGTTACCTTGAGGGTAATTTCCAAATTTGTCAAATATTTTTTTTTCCCCCAAGATGGTGAATTGTTCTATAAACGATACAAAAGAAATGAAAACAAAAGTAGTTTGTGGAGCAGAACAAGCGCTACCTGATAGCCTCCTAACCCTTCAGTATCATTCCAGTAGGCTATCTTCACGGCTGGGCATGCCCCCTGCATGTTTCATCTACTGTAAAACACCTGTGGAATGCCGTGACTTAAGCTATAATTTACATTTACCACCAACCACAGCATCTCAGAGAAACGCACTCTGAACTTGCTTCTCTGTTATCCTTACCTTGGTTTCTTGTCTGGTCTGCTGTCTTCTCATCCCCGAGGTTAAGAACTGAATAACTGTTGCTCTGTATGTTGTTTGTAGGATCAGTAGTACGCAGTGACTGTAGTGGGGATTTAAGCACCATGCAAACCCTGCCCTCCACGAACATTCATGAGTGAACCAAACGGCCTTCATAAATGCTTCACATGCAGAAACTGTGCTGAAAGTATGTTTGTGTTTTATATGAATCTAATGAACATATTTTTTATCTTATGTTTTTATTTATTTGCATATATGAAAATATTGCTGCATGTGCTCTTTTAGGTCAAGGGCTTTACATCCAGAGTAAATGCACTACAATAAAAGATGCAATCTGTGATGTGCTTGATGGATATTACTGCATTGATTACTCCAATTAACAGTGCCGTCATGCTCAGAAACAGTGTTTGTGAACCAGGACAAGAAACAAAAAGACCAGGTATTGTTTCTGAATACTTTTTACTTTTTTGAATCATTATTCAGTGATTAAAGGGATAGTTCACCCACAATGAAGGTTAATTTCTGAGAACACTCTTTATTACAGAAACAAAGACAATATGTGTGAACTGTCCTCCTGGATTGTATTCTCCATCAGGTCTGAACTGCATCAAATGGACAGAGTAGGTGAAATGTTATTTGTACTCCCTGCAGTATTTGCATTTTTATCTATTAACAATGTGTTTTTTCTCTCTCAGTTGCACAGCTAGGAATGAAATACAGACAGAAATTGACAGCTCTGTTAAAGATGTCACATGCACACCGGAAAGACGGGAAAGATATGGTCTCATAATTTCGGTGGCTTTAACATCATTGTTCTACATAATTCTTATACCTGTGGCTGATGTGCAAAAGTGAGTATACATGTAGGATGCATCTGAATTAAATTTTTTATTAATGTGGACTCCGAATGGTTTGATTTATGTTGATGGTTTTCTCTGAAACCTGTAATGCAAATAACTACCCAAACGCTAGCGGTTTTGCTGGTTATTATTAAAATGGAAGATTCTAATGAGTTAAATCACTATTAAATGTTTATTTTTAATTTCATACACAGTCAACTGCTAATATTGATGTGATCTTGCTTGTATAGAGATCAGCTTGATACAGTTGATTTAAAAACATCACTTTTTTAACTTTACTCCAGTCACACGATCCTTCAGAAATCAGTCTAATATTCAGATTTTCTGCTCAAAAAACTTTTTATTATTATTATTATTATTGAAAACAGCAGAAGAACAGTGAATATTTTTTTTAGGTTTATTTGATGAATGTAAAGTTCAGAAGAACAGCATTTATCTGAAATAGAAATCTTTTGTAACATTATGAATGTCTTTATCATCACTTTTGATCAATTTGAAGCATCCTTGCTAAATACAAGTCTTAATTTATTTCCCAAAAAACAAAAACAAAACATTATATTGACTCAAAGCTTTTGAATGATGTATAATATTACAAAAGCTTTTTATTTCAGATAAATGCAAAGAAACCTGAAAAAAAGTACTCAGCTGTTTTAAATAATAATAATAATAATAATAATAATAATAAATGTTTCTTGAGCAGCAAATCAGAATATTAGAATGATTTCTGAAGGATCATGTGACACTGAAGACTGGAGTAATGATGCTGAAAATTCAGCGCTGCGTCACAGAAATAAATTACATTTTAAAATATATTCAAACAGAAAGCAGTTATTTTAAGTAGTAAAAATATTTCACAATATTACTGCTTTTGCTGTTGAGTAGAAGAGACTTCTTTAAAAAAACATTAAAAATCTAGCTGTCCAAAAAGTTTTGACAGGTAGTGTATGTAGAGACCAGAGCTAGTGCACACTTTTCTCGGTGACTATTGGGTTGTATTTCAAAGTCAATGTTTTGACGGTAAAAAGTGATTCATGAAACAGCTGACATTAAAAAGGTCACATACACATACAAATATCAGTTTACAAATCAGCCTCCATTGACCCAAAAATAAGTTTTAATATACTCTCTCTCTCTATACACATATATATATATATATATATATATATATATATATATATATATATATATATATATATATATATACACACATATATATACACATATATATAGACACACATATATATACACATATATATAGAGTATATATAAAACTTAATTTATAAAAACTTATATATATATATACAGTATCTCACAAAAGTGAGTACACCCCTCACATTTCAGCAACTATTTTATTATATCTTCTCAAGGGACAATATTATAAAAATGAAACTTGGATTTATTTTAGAGTAGTCAATGTGCAACATGTATAGCAGTGTAGATTTACTGTGCTCTGAAAATAACTCAACACACAGGCATTATTGTCAAAATAGCTGGCAACAAAAGTGAGTACACCCTAAGTGAACATTTCAAAACTGTGTCCATTGTGTCATTATTTTGTGTGAGCACCGCTGTTATCTAGCATTGCCTTAATCCTCCTGGGCTTGGAATTGACCAGAGCTGCAGGTTGTTGCTGGGATCCTCTTCCACTCCTCCATAATGACATCACGGAGCTGCTGGATGTTAGACACATGGTGCTTCTCCACCTTCCACTTGAGGATGCCCCACATGTGCTCAACAAGGTTCAGGTCTGGAGACATACTTGGCCACTCCTTCACCTTCAGCTTCATCAGCAAGGCAGTTGTCATCTTGGCCGTGTGTTTGGGGTCATTATCATGTTGGAAAACCCAGTTTCTGAAGGGAGAGCATCATGTTCTGCTTCAGAATGTCACAGTACATGTTGGCATCCATGTTTCCCTCAATGAACCGCAGCTCCCCAGTACCAGCAGCACTCATGCAGCCCCAGACCATGATGCTACCACCACCATGCTTCACTGTAGGCAAGACACAACTTTCTTGGTACTCCTCACCAGGCCGTCACCACACATGCTGGACACCATCTGAGCCAAACAAGTTTATCTGAGTCTCATCAGACCACAGGACATGGTTCCAGTAATTCATGCTCTTGGACAGGTTGTCTTCAGCAAACTGTTTGAAGGCTTTCTTGTGAGCCAGCTTCAGAAGAGGCTTCCTTCTGGGACGACGGCCATGCAAACCGACTTGTTGCAGTGTGTGGCGTATGGTCTGAGAACTGACAAGCTGACCTTTCACTTCTGCAACCTCTAAAGCAATGCTGGCAGCACTCGTGCATCTGTTTTTTGAAGCCAGCTTCTGCACCTGACGCACACCACGAAGACTCAACTTCTTTGATTGACCCTTGCGAGGCCTGCTCCGAGTGGAACCCGACTTGGAAAACCTCTGTGTGACACTGACCACTGTACTGTAACTCAGTTTCAGGGTGTTACTGATCTTCTTATAGCCTAGGCCATCTTTGTGGAGAGCAACAATTCTAATTCTCAAATCCTCAGAGAGTTCTTTGCCATGAGGTGCCATGTTGAACACCCAGTGGTCAGTATGAGAGAATTGTACTCAAAGCACCACATTTTAACTGCTCTAATACAAGATACACAAATTTGTATAGTCCTGTTAAGCAGACAAAAACATGAACATTATGAATAGGACATGTGGCCTTGCATGGTTAAACGACATATAGCTGTTATCACTTAGGGCGTACTCACTTTTGTTGCCAGCTATTTTGACAATAATGGCTGTGTGTTGAGTTATTTTCAGAAGACAGTAAATCTACACTGCTATACAAGTTGCACATTGACTACTCTAAAATACATATAATTTTCATTTTTATAGTATTGTCCCTTGAGAAGATATAATAAAATAGTTGCTGAAATGTGAGGGGTGTACTCACTTTTGTGAGATACTCTGTGTATATACAGGTGCATCTCAATAAATTAGAATGTCGTGGAAAAGTTCATTTATTTCAGTAATTCAACTCAAATTGTGAAACTCGTGTATTAAATACATTCAATGCACACAGACTGAAGTAGTTTAAGTCTTTGGTTCTTTTAATTGTGATGATTTTGGCTCACATAACAAAAACCCACCAATTCACTATCTCAACAAATTAGAATATGGTGACATGCCAATCAGCTAATCAACTCAAAACACCTGCAAAGGTTTCCTGAGCCTTCAAAATGGTCTCTCAGTTTGGTTCACTAGGCTACACAATCATGGGGAAGACTGCTGATCTGACAGTTGTCCAGAAGACAATCTTTGACACCCTTCACAAGGAGGGTAAGCCACAAACATTCATTGCCAAAGAAGCTGGCTGTTCACAGAGTGCTGTATCCAAGCATGTTAACAGAAAGTTGAGTGGAAGGAAAAAGTGTGGAAGAAAAAGATGCACAACCAACCGAGAGAACCGCAGCCTTATGAGGATTGTCAAGCAAAATCGATTCAAGAATTTGGGTGAACTTCACAAGGAATGGACTGAGGCTGGGGTCAAGGCATCAAGAGCCACCACACACAGACGTGTCAAGGAATTTGGCTACAGTTGTCGTATTCCTCTTGTTAAGCCACTCCTGAACCACAGACAACGTCAGAGGCGTCTTACCTGGGCTAAGGAGAAGAAGAACTGGACTGTTGCCCAGTGGTCCAAAGTCCTCTTTTCAGATGAGAGCAAGTTTTGTATTTCATTTGGAAACCAAGGTCCTAGAGTCTGGAGGAAGGGTGGAGAAGCTCATAGCCCAAGTTGCTTGAAGTCCAGTGTTAAGTTTCCACAGTCTGTGATGATTTGGGGTGCAATGTCATCTGCTGGTGTTGGTCCATTGTGTTTTTTGAAAACCAAAGTCACTGCAGCCGTTTACCAAGAAATTTTGGAGCACTTCATGCTTCTTTCTGCTGACCAGCTTTTTAAAGATGCTGATTTCATTTTCAAGCAGGATTTGGCACCTGCCCACACTGCCAAAAGCACCAAAAGTTGGTTAAATGACCATGGTGTTGGTGTGTTTGACTGGCCAGCAAACTCACCAGACCTGAACCCCATAGAGAATCTATGGAGTATTGTCAAGAGGAAAATGAGAAACAAGAGACCAAAAAATGCAGATGAGCTGAAGGCCACTGTCAAAGAAACCTGGGCTTCCATACCACCTCAGCAGTGCCACAAATTGATCACCTCCATGCCACGCCAAATTTAGGCAGTAATTAAAGCAAAAGGAGCCCCTATCAAGTATTGAGTACATATACAGTAAATGAACATACTTTCCAGAAGGCCAACAATTCACTAAAAATGTTTTTTTTTTATTTTTTTATTGGTCTTATGAAGTATTCTAATTTGTTGAGATAGTGAATTGGTGGGTTTTTGTTAAATGTGAGCAAAAATCATCACAATTAAAAGAACCAAAGACTTAAACTACTTCAGTCTGTGTGCATTGAATTTATTTAATATACGAGTTTTACAATTTGAGTTGAATTACTGAAATAAATGAACTTTTCCACGACATTCTAATTCATTGAGATGCACCTGTGTGTATATATATATATATATATATATATATATATACACACATTATATATATATTAGTGCTGTCAATCGATTAAAAAATTTAATCGCGTTAATCACAGTCATGGACTGTGATTAATCATGATTAATCGCACATTTAAAATACTAGGATTTACCTGTAAATGTGTTGAAATTAAATGCATGACAAACTAGTTTAAGGAAACAGAACCTTTCACACCTCCGCCAGGTATGAGACATAATCCTTATTATTCTTTTATCATTATTCTTCTGTTTTTATTCAGCCATTATCAGCCTTTAAACTGGCAATAAAACGTTTACCAAGCCACATCGCTTCAATCCCACAGTATACATTTACCCAACTATTATCAAACGTATTTCTAAATAAATACAACAAAACATTTTCTTGCGACCTTACGTGAAGTATTATGACAAAATGTATTATGAAGAAGAATTGGACCTGTTCTGCAGGTGCATTAGAGCTAACATTAGCATCATACTTCATAAGACGATTTATGAGATTAATAGTACACTTTTACTCAGAACTCACTTCAAACCAGCATCGAGTGTTTGTAATAACTTACTTTTACGATCACGTGGAATTTGGTCGTTTACTGTTGTTAAAATATGCTCTTTATAGCCTTTTATATCGCTGCACAAATTAGCATTTCAGATGTACACATTCATCTCAAGAAAATCACATACAAACCATATCCTATCGTAATTGTGTGTTTATTATCTTGTATAATCTATAGCGGCTGTTGTCATGTTTATTTCTGTTGTGTAGAAGCCTTAACGTGCTCTGCTGAAACTCACGTTGTTTGTGATGTTTATAACCGCCTCTCCGTTCTTAAGTTGCCAGGTATACATTCCAACTATAATACACATTAGTACAAGGATCTATTTTAATTTTTATTTGTCTATATACACTTTGGACGGCCGCGGTACATTATAAAAATAGCCCCAAAAAAAACGCAACCCGCGGCTGTCATTTTTCCCGCGACTGTATTTTCAAAATAGCCCACTTGTGCCGTTACCCTGGCAACACTGGTTCACTGTGACCTCATCACATAATGATAGATAACCTTCCGCGCTGCGATGACGGGAAGAAGTTGGGGTCAAACCTTATCACATGATTAATTTGCGTTAAAAAAATATTAACGCGTTAAAATTTTTTGATTAATCGCATGCGTTAACGCGTTAACGTTAACACCCCTAATATATATATATATATATATATATATATATATATATATATATATATATATATATATGCATATTGCACTTTATATTGTATAATATTGTTTCTAACAACAGTGCGCTTAACCTTATTTGATCATTAAGAACATTTTTCTGCTTGCCTACTTCACTATGGATATAACACACCTAAATTAATGTCTGATTGGCTGCCCTGTATTTTAAATACGCTAGTTTATCATTCTCTGCTCATAAATACAGTAGCCCTAAAAAGTCTTGAACACTGGGCCCTTAAGTCACAGTTACGTTGATTTTTTTTAATTTATTTTTATTTATTTATCTATTTATTTATTTTATTTTTTTATTTTTTTTTGTATCTGTTGTACTTTTTTTCTTTAAAAGTGTGCTTTTACATATGATATATTCTACATCTTAAAAACAATGCTTAAGAAGCACTTAAGTTGTAGTTAAATATGGTCATTACTGTTATCAGAGAGTTATCTTGATATTTGTACAGTTGGTTTTGATCATTGCTGTAAAGGCAATGCTAGTAAAACTGTACTATAACTGTATTACAATATTTATGATGACTTTTTTTATAAAGATCTAATTATCTAAGGTCCTTTATGTTTTGGGCTGTTGTATATTTTGGTGACAAAAATGCACACAGAAACCTAAAACTGACTTTTAATATTCAAGAAAAATGAGCAGACAGTACAGTGTCCACACTTATCAGTATCACACAGTGCATTAGTTTTGATCATCTATCAAGCTGAGAAACAATTCAAAACTTTCTCTGGATGTTGAAAGGTCTTTAATAAGATCAGTTTAATTCATTACAAGAAATAAAAGCGCTCTAAGTCACATTACTGAACCACTAAGACTCAGAATGTGGCTACTGAGCAGTCATTGTCTTCAGTTACAACGCAGTGATAATATAACATTCAGTGTGTAATTTCAATCTAGAAAACTAGTTTCCTATAGATCTCAACAGCTCTATATGTTTGCAGTGTCCTAATTATGTCTGTAAATTAAATATTCATGGTCAATCAATACTCTAGTCTTTGTCTTCAAATTATTTGCTCTGTTATGATTTGACAAAACACTTCTAACATATGTTGGCATTATAAACAATCTAGTACATGAAAGAAAGTAATATTTCATATAAAGCCGCAAGCAACATTTCTGGAAGAGATTTTGTTTTAGGCTATATCAATACTATAGCCTGTTATGAATAGCATACTTCTCCATCCAATCAATCACTGAATAGAGCAAAAGGGAGAATTATTTAAACAGTAGGCCTATATTGTACCAAAACAACTTGGTTGTTGAATATGTTTAATATTTTCTAGCTGTATTCAACATTTTCACAAACTGCGAGTACAATAAATACAACTTTTCAAATTTTGTGTTTATGCCTTTGGAAATGGATAATTTCTGTCTAATCAGGTTTATTATTATTATTATTATTATTTGCATTTTAGTCTCATTTTGACCACAAAGTATGTGCTTTCTGCAAATGTAGGCTAATTGTACATGTGTAATTGATTAGCTTTTTATTATTATTATTATTATTGTTACGTGTACAAATAAAAGCCTGTAACAGAGAGAGAGAGAGAGAGAGAGAGAGAGAGAGAGAGAGAGAGAGAGAGTGTGTGTGTGTGTGTGTGTGTGTGTGTGTGTGTATGTGTGTGTGTGTGTGTGTGTGTGTGTGTGTGTGTGTGTGTGTGTGTGTGTTTGTTGAATTTCTGTCTCTGATAAATTAATTTACCCATTAAACTGTGCAATTTAATACAGGTACGAATATCAATATGATGTAATAGAAGAAAACACATGAATTGCATGACAAATATTTACTTTTCCTGCAATAATTTATATTCTTCATATTACCTGCATGACTGGGAATCTAAAGTGTAACTGAATAAGTCCGAATTAAACTTTACTCGTAAAGTAAGATCTGGAGGATCACGCAGAGTGAGTCGCGCACGTCACGCGTCACGTGATTCCAGAGTTGCTATGGAGGAAGCGCCCCTGGTTACGCTTGTGTTGTCCACAAATACCCACAATGCGTCGCTCACGGCCACTTAAATATGATGAAATCTGTGGTAACTTTTATTCCTTTTTCGTTTTTTAGAAACATTTACATTTTATATACTGTAACATTATAACCTTCACGTAACAAAGTCAGATTCGCTCCGTTAACAGCTTTGATCAGTTGAGTAGCGAGTGTTATTAGCTTTAGCTTGCTAGCTTAGCCGCTCATAACGGTGACAGACTGATTCACGATATTTACAGTTTGTGTATATTTTGCAGTTGTTGCTCTGCTGTCAGGATTGAGGCGATGTATTGAAGTTTTCAAGACATCACCAGCCTGTGTGGCAGAAGAAAACAGCGACGAAAGAATCGTGGTTTGTGTATTAGAGACAGTAATCTGTCCCTCCATCATCTTCAGAGTTTGTAAATACTGTATCGTGATCCATATGCCAACATGGACAAGGAGCAACGAAATATCGTTATCTTCAACGCATCCAAACGAGAGCTCTTCACCTCCAACTCTGGATACAAGTCCATGCAGAAGAAATTAAGAGCACAGTGGAAGATTCAGAGGTGTAACCTCACACATGTTCACAGATGTGAGGGGCTTTATTCACTGCAGCACTGGAGATGTGCCCATCTATAGCACAAAATCTATATCACTTTGCTGTGAATTATGAGCTCATTCTGATTTACAGACATGCTAAAATAGCCATTAGAAATGAATAATATAGTAAATAAGCAGAAAACTGCGCATTACTAAACTATACATGTTCTTCAGCATCAAAGAGGAGCTCACCTTCCAGAAACTCCAAGGAGTCAAGTTATGGATCACTGCAGGCCCTCGAGAAAAGTTCACCGCTGCTGAGGTGAGAATCTGCAGCAGAAATATAGATGAGTACAGCTGTTGAAAGATTAGCTTATGAATTGCTGTGTCGTTCAGTTGGAGGTTCTGAAGCAGTATCTGGACAGAGGTGGAGGTCTGCTTGTGATGCTCGGAGGAGGAGGAGAAATGAAATACGACACTAATATCAACTTCCTCCTGGAAGAGTTTGGCATTATGGTTAACAATGGTGAGTGTTTATTGTTTTCAGTGTCATCTGCACATCATAGAGTCATTAATTCAAACAAACATTTCATGTTAATTCAGATATTGTTTATTGCTGATGTTTTTATATATATATATATAAAATGTTTTAAAATGCATGTGTCGTTCTTAGAAATATATATATATATATATATATATATATATATATATATATATATATATATAATATTATTATTTTTTTATTATTATTTGTTTTTTTTTTTACTTTTGTTTGTTTTAATATACATACCATTAAAAAAAAATCTTTATTTAATGACTCAAAAATGTCAGAGGTTGTAAAAAGTAATAAAATATTATCATTGCACCTTGAATGCATTTGCATGAACACATCTTAATAATTTTCAAACATATTTTTCAAGGTTTTTTTTTTTTTTGATACAAGTATCTTGTCATGAATATCATAGTATTTTGCTATTAACATTATTTTAAACTAAGCTACTTTATAAAATTAGCTGATTTTCTTTAATATGATGTCAGGATGTCTCCACCACCTTGGCATTTTTTTATTTTGTGCCTCACATAAACCAGAAACTTGAATTTAGACATTTAAAATGTGCTCATCCTGGAAGAAGTGTGTGCTTCTGAAAGAAGTTTGTGTTTCTGAAATTTAACTTTTTTTTTTTTTTTATGGATTTCCAGATGCAGTAATAAGAAATGTCTATTATAAATATTTCCATCCTAAAGAAGCACTAGTGTCCAATGGCGTTCTGAACAGGTTTGTGTCTCCCATGTGCATTAAAATGTTTGTCTGTGGATTTGTGTAGAGGTTACTTTAAAACAAACCAGCCTGTACAGAATTGAAATGATTGTTATCTTTATTTCAGAGAGATCAGTCGTGCCGCTGGTAAAGTGGTGACGTGGGTGATTGATGAAGAAAATACAGGGAACCATTCTCAGTAAACTTCAGCTGAATGTTCTGTTTATGTTGTTGTTGTTAACATTAACAATGTTTGAGGTGTAACCATCCTGAGATGGAGTGATTTCATAAAGATCCACATAAGAAAGCGTAATGAGTTCTAATTTGACGATTAAACAGGGCACTTACATTCGTATATCCTTACGGGGCCACATTAAACGTGATGAAGCCTGCGGTGGCCGTCCTGTCCACCGGCTCTGTGTGTTTTCCGCCCAACAGGCCCGTTCTGGCCTTCCATCAGCCTAAGGTGTGTACAGTCATTCTGATTATTTTACTTCTGTTAAACTCATTGCACTTTCTTCTGTGCTCTGATTGTGTCTCTGTTTGTTTCAAGAACGCTGGCAAGTTGGCCGTTCTGGGCTCATGTCACATGTTCAGTGACCAGTACCTGGACAAGGAGGAGAATAGTAAAATAATGGTAAGGTATTCAGTTGCTATTGCAAAACGTCACTATTACTGCTGATGAAAGTTTAGGGTTAGAGGTTTGTTCAAAGTGTAATCAGGAGTAAATTAGTATCTGCTGTCAAATTAGTACTTTGAGCTATCGCTCAAACTTTCACCCATAGCTTGTCCTGCTGGATTTGTGCAATGAGCATGGATGATTGCTCAAATAATGTGGCTTAATGGATAAAATACATTTTTTTGTCATTGTTTATTAACCCTCACGTGGTTCCAAACCTGTATGAGCGTATGTCTTCAGATTTTTCAGTCAGTTGCAGAAAGTCAGAGCCAGTCTGCAGAATTTGGGCAGTTGAAGTTGACAGATTTCACAGAAAATTGCATATAGTGTATGAAGGGTGCAGACTCTGACTTTATAGCTTCAGACTTTGATTCTGAAGGAGCTCAAACATTTTAAGCCGAGTGTGTAATGGCTAGTGGTTGTTCAGATTTTAAAAGTTGTGTTCTGTATTCAAGCCTTTAGCTGGAAATTTGCAAACTTTAGATCTGCAGGATTGTAGCGTTGCAGTAAAGTGAAGTAATTATGCATTTTTTTATTATTTTTTGGTGGTATTATATGTAGTATTATGTTTTTTGAAAAGACTCTAGAGAGTGTGACGTCATATTAAAACCGTTGCAGTTTCCGTATAAAAGTTACGTGCTCAAAGGCTGATGATACACGGGGCAGCTTTTGAGCAGTTTTGCCGGGCAACTTTTTTTGAGCAATGTTGCTTGGGCTCTTTCTAATTGAGAATGGGTAACACATTTCTATTTGGATATTTTAGATCAGATGTGGGCTCTGTGTCTCACCTGGTTGCCCAGTTAACGGCAACATTTCCCAAAGTTGCCCCGTGTATCATCAGTCAAAGTCTAGTGTGACCACGGCTTTAGGATTGTGGTAATGAGTTTTGCATTGGCAAGCAGCACTCACATTTCCTTCACAAATTTAAAACCTTATCTATTCTTTCCCAATTTAATGTATTTTAATACAATATAATGTCTATGTTCCAGGATGTTGTTTTCCAGTGGCTTACAACAGATAGCATTCCTCTCAACCAGATAGATGCAGAGGACCCAGAGGTGAGCGCTTACACTAGTCACCTGCTAAACCTATGCTGCTTTCACGTGCTGTCGGAAATTTCGTATTTCGCAATCATAAAGTCATGATTACGAGCTTGTTGCATTCAAGTGCTTTGTTGTCGGAATCGGAAAGATAAAAATGTAGCATCCCATGAAACATTCACCGGGCTAGATAGCTTGCTGACGATTCTGGAATTTCAGTCAAATACATACTTATTTCACTGTTTAGAAAACATACTTCAAATGTGCATATATACAGTGCCTATAAAAAAGTCTTCATACCCCTTCATTTTTTTCACGTTTTATGTTGCAGCCTTATGTTAAACTGCTTTAAATTACTTTTTTTCCACATTAATCTACACTCCATACACCATAATGACAAAACAAAAACAGAATTGTCACAACAAAAAAAACTGAAACAAGTACATTGCATAAGTCTTCATACCCTTAACTCAGTACTTAGCTGAAGCACCTTTACAGCCTCTTTTTGGGTATGATATGACAAGCTTTGCTCATCAGTATTTGGCAATTATCTGCCATTCTTCTCCTATCCTCTTCACCTCTCAAGCTCTGTCAGGTTGGATGGGAGCAAATGCACATTTTCAAGTTTCTCCAGAAATATTTCATTGGGTTCAAGCTCAGGCTCTGGCTGGGCCACTCAAGGACATTCATAGAGTTGTCTATAATTGACTCTTGCTGTGTGTTTAGGGTCATTGTCCTGTTGGAAGGTGAACCTTCTGCCCAGTCTGAGGTTCTGAATGCTCTGTACTAGGTTTTCATTAAGGCTATCTCAATATTTTGGTGCACTGAACTTTTCTTCTACTCTGATGAGTCCCTCAGTCCCTGCCGCTGAAAAACAGCCCCACAGCATGAGGCTGCTACCAGCACACTTTACTTCTGGGATGGCACTCTGGAGATGATGAGCAGAGCTGGTTTCCTTCAAACATGATGCTTAGAATTGAGGTTCATCAAACCAGAGAATATTGTTTCTCACAGTCTGAGGGTCCTTTAGGTGCTTTTTTGCAAACTCCAAGTGTGTTTTCATGTGTCTTACCTGAAGAGAGGATTGAGTCTTGCCACAACGCCATAAAGCCCAGATCAGTGGAGTGTTGCAGTGATGTTTGTCCTTCTGTAGATTTCTCCAATCTGCACATATGATCATGGTGCTCAACTAAAGTGACCATCAGGTTCTTGGTCACCACTCTAACCAAAGCCCTTCTCCATCAGTTGCTCAGTTTGTCCAGGAGGCCAGCTCTAGGAAGAGTCCTGGTTGTTTCAAACTTCTTCCATTAAGGGTAACAGAGACTACATGCTTCTGTGACCCTTCAGTGTAGCAGATTTTTTTCCTGAACTCTTCCCCAGATGTGTGGCTTGACTCAAACCTGTTTCTGAGCTCTACAGGCAGTTTGTTTGACCTCAGGGCTTAGTTTTTGCTCTGATATGCATTTTCAGTTGTTAGACCTTTTATTAAGACGTGTGCCTTTCCAAATCATACCCATTCAATTGAATTTGCCTCAGGATAACTTCACTTGAAGTGCAGTAACACCTACAAGCAAAACGTATGCTCCTGAGCTAAATTCCAACTGTCCCAGATAAGGGTATTTAATATATAAGTATATGTTTTTTTTTTTATTTTTAATAAATTCGCAAAGATGTTAAAAACTTGTTTTTTGCTTTGCCATTATGGTGTATAGAGTGTAGATTGATGTGGAAAAAAAAAATAAAAAAAATAAAGCAGTTTAACATAAGGCAGCAACATTACAAAATGTGAAAAAAATGAAGGGATATATATATAATATATATATGCACTACTTCACTGACAAGACAAGGTGATGTAGTTGTTGTGGAAAAACTAATAAAGAACAGCATTGACATCAGCAGCTATTGTCCATGTTTAAAGTTTATGGCTCGCCTAACTCAGAAACTCTGGTATCAAATTATCTCAGAGTTTCCCTGCAGTGAATACGACTTGAGAGACTGTTCATGTCCAATGTCTGATTAGGAAACTCGTATTTTACACTACCATTCAAACGTTTGGGCTCAGCTGGATTTTTTAAATGTTTTAAAAGAAATCTCTTATGGTCACCAAGGCGCTGCATTTATTTACAGTAAAAACGGTAATGTTGTGAAGTATTATTACAATTTCAAATACATTTTATCTACTGTAATAAATATTAAAATGTCATTTAATCCTGTGATCAAAGCTGAATTTTCAGCATCATTGCTCCAGTCTCCAGACATGATTCTTCAGAAATGCAGATTTGATGCTCAAGAATCATTTCTGATTATTATCATCATTTTTGAAAACATTTTTTAGGATTATTTTATGAATACAAAGTTGGAAAGAACAGCATTTATATGAAATGTCTTTACTGTTACTTTTGATAAATTTAATGCATCCTTGCTGAATAAAAGTACTGATTTCTTTTAAAAATCTTCCTGATCGCAAACATTTGAACGGCCTGACTGGGAGCACAGGTCATGCTTCAGGGCTGTGAAGTGACACTGGTTTTCACTGTGTAAACTGGCTTCATTTTTCCCAGATCACAGACTACACCATGCTGCCGGACACAGGGAGTCTGTCCGACCGTCTGAGAGTGTGTCTGCAGGAGGGAGACGAGAACCCGCGAGATTTCACATCTCTGTTTGACATGTCTTTGCTGAAGCTGCACACAAACACTCTTCCCTCTGTCCTGGAGTAAGAGCTGCCTTCAGTTAGCATTTCTTAAAGAGGCTTTCATGTTGCGTTCTTATCGAATTCGCACGCAGTCGAAAACCTTTAAAACCACAAGAATTGATAAATAAGAACTATCACTGTCACAAAGACTTGAGTCGTGTGTTTGGCCAATCAGACAAGCTCTGAAGCAATAACTATTGTCATGTCTGTATTTTTTAGTGCTTACAAGCAGCTGAATGTCAAACATGAACCTCTCCAGCTGATCACACCACAGTTTGAAACACCTCTGCCTCCGCTGCTGCCTGCTGTGAGTCTGTTTCCAAATGCACATTAGCTTAGAGTTTATTTGTTACCGTAGGACAAAAAAGAAAAAAATCTAACCAAACCGAACTTTGTCCATCTCTGATGCAACTTTTCTATTCTGCTGATGCAACCAAGGCTGCATGGGTGGAGAAATGCAATTATAACGGATTATATCATAGCTTACTTTTTATAATTAGCTTTTTGCATTGCTTTTATCTTCCAGGTTGTAGAATAAAATGTGAAAATATCTTGAGCTTGTGGTAAAAACCTACCTTATTTCAGACATTAAACCAAAAACACACTTCAGTGGCCGGTGGTATAGAAGGCTTAGTAAGTGTTACAAGTTAGTCATCTATTTTTTTCTTTGAGAATGGTCATAACCTTAGATAGTTACATTAAAGGGGCCATGAACCGAGAAACCAAAATTCCTTTGATCTTTTGACATAAGAGGTTGTACTATTAAAAACATCCTGTTTCAGAACTCAAAATTTTGTCGTTACTCTAAAAACAGTTTATATTGAAGGCAGTCTGCCATAACGACAGCTTATGGAATGTTCTACTCTATGATGTAATAGTGTAGATAAGCACCGCCTGCACAGAAGATGATCAGCGCCTGCTTCTACATCACTGCCTGTTTAGCCCCACCCACCGATTCTACATCGCTGCCTATTTAGCCCCGCCCACCAATTCTACACCACTGCCGGTTTCGCTGCCTATTTAGCCCCGCCCACCAATTCTACATCGCTGCCTATTTAGCCCCGCCCACCAATTCTACACCACTGCCGGTTTAGCCCCGCCCACCGATTCTACATCGCTGCCTATTTAGCCCCGCCCACCAATTCGACACCACTGCCTGTTTAGCCCCTTCCACAGATTCTACATCACTGCCTATTTAGCCCCGCCCACCAATTCTACATCACTGTCTGTTTAGCCCCACCCACCGATTCTACATCGCTGCCTATTTAGCCCCGCCCACCAATTCTACATCACTGCCTGTTTAGCCCCACCCACCTATTCTACATCGCTGCCTATTTAGCCCCGCCCACCAATTCTACATCACTGTCTGTTGAGCCCCCCCCACAGATTCTACAGCGCTGCCTGTTTAGCCCCGCCCACCGATTCTACAGCACTGCCTGTTTAGCCCCGCCCACTGATTCACACATGCAGTGTAAATAACAAGAGAGGTGAACGTGCAGGACTACGCAGAAACCAAGCGATAAAGATTCTGTGCAGTGCCAAGCTGTGGAAAAAGAGTCTTTGCATTGACTTCCTTCTGATCCTAACATTAGGAAAGAGTGGATGAACTTTATTTTTAATGTAGTTCCAGACCGCGTCAGTAAGAACCTGGTCTTTTGTTCACTCTGATTTACCGTGGATTCCTTTTCAAACAAGGCACAATTCGACGCAAGATTTTCAAAAAGATTGAAACTAAAAGATGATGCTGTGCGACTGTATTGGATCTGACAGTAATGTTGCAACACAAGTGTGAGTAACTGTTATTATTACGTGATCACTATTGCTTTGTCTGTTGTAACAGATCGTTTGAGATATACTGAGTATTTATGCGTTTTTGAGCTAAATCTCTGCAGCGTCCATCTGTGAAGGATGTAGGCTGTCAAACACAATTGTTAGCCAATCATAGCAGCGGGCGTTTACTTTCGAGTCTACAATCCTTCATGCCTATTCAAACAGAGCTGATGAGAGGGGTTAAAAACCAGACAAAAAATAGCCTGTCACTTCTAAATTATGTTTTGTTTTTTTTTGTAAAAATCTTGATAACATTATAAGTGGACCTCAGAGAACAGTACAACATAAAAAAAAAACAGAGACAGTTCATGACCCCTTTAAAATGTAGATTGGTCTAATTTGAATCCAGAGAATAAGACTCAATAACCCCTTGGCTAACTGCTAGTTGGTCAGACTAGTTCTCAGGACGCAGTCTTAACATAGTGGCTAAGTTTATGCAACAGTGTGACAATGCTAACTCGTCTAACATCATCCCTGCAGTACTCTATGATGGATCAAATCAAATCATTATTATTTGCCATGATTTTCCTGCATTATTCCATGCTAAATGTAGTAGATAGTTCACAGCTAGTATGCTCTCTTGTTTATGGGTCTGATTGTAGATGATCTGTTTCACTGAGGCTCTGTTTTGTGTTCAGGTCTTTCAGCTGGCCTTTAGGGACCTTCCACCACCCATGCTTGACCTTTTTGACCTTGATGAGACCTTTTCTTCTGAGAAAGTGAGGCTGGCTCAGCTCTCAAATAAATGTGAGTCTCTACTATTCGTTTAAATGCTCAGAAAGAGTTCCAATACTGTCATTGTTTCTAGCTTGAGTAGTTGCTGATTGATTAGTAATGAACGTCTCGTCTTCTCTAAGGTACCGATGATGATCTGGAGTTTTATGTACGTAAATGTGGAGACATCTTAGGAGTGACAGGGAAGTTAGACAAGGACAAAAGAGATGCCAAGCACATACTGGAACACGTCTTCTTCCAGGTGGTGGAGTTTAAGAAAATCAATCAAGTAAGTTGAACAATTCTATTTGACCATCAGTGTAGTGAAATCATTGCGCATATCATCATTTGTGCAGCACAGGTTTCAAACCTGTATGGTTTTATTTTTTCCATGAAACAAGAAAAGGAAATAGTTGGCAAAAAGCTGCACTTTTCTACACAATGAAAGTAGCATGCTCAGAAGAGGACCCAAAAACAGTTGTCTTAAATCCTTCACAACATTACTTAAAAAAAATTAAGTAAACTTACATTTTAGTCAGTGAATCACAGACCATCAGAAGACTAAAGAGAATAAAGAATGAAAGAGCTGCTTTTATGATGCTTGTGTATAATGTTGCTTTGTTTGTAATTTATACTGCCAAGCTCTAAAAACAACCATCACTTGAAATCATTTCCTTTACGGAAAAGAGCATCTTAAACATTCTGCCTCTTTTTCTGTTTGACGGAGGACAGAAATCAATGTGGTTTGAATAACACGGGGGTGAGTAAATGACCATTTTTGGCTGAATTATTACTCTAAAAGTGCTACTTCTCCCCTTTCCTCCAGGAGCATGATATTGACACCACAGAAGCCAGGTTCAACATGTATTGAAGCAGACAGGCCATGGACCTCTGGAGTTTTGCAGCGAGGACTTGTCTTTGAGATCTGTGTGAATATGCACAGTGTAGACACTCAAACTGCAAACGAACCACATGTGCTTTACTTCCAGGTGTGGTTTATCAGAACTTTCTTCATTATGAACTTTCTCAGGTTTAAAGAATCCACTACATTTCTTGTAACTTTTTTTTTTCCAATAAATGAGCTGTTTTCTCATGTCAGAGTATTTGTACACATACACATTGGGGTCCAAATCCAGTGTTTGAGATTGATATTCAGGATTATGCAATGCTTTGTTAATGATGTTAACATTAATGAATGCAAGTTATTTCAACACTTTATTTTTTGATTAAATACATTTATAGCACAAATACATTTATATAAACATGGGTAGTGCTCTAATAAGAATCACAGTAAGAAGCCTGTAAAATAAAAACACATAAGAACAACTTCCAACATTAGTGCACATACATACCTAAAATATGGTGTCTATCAAATGGTGAAGTTAGATGAGCTCTGTTCCTCTCTGAGATCTGGGATTGCAGGAAAGGCTTGTGGAGTAGTTCAGACATGGTGTGACAGCAGGGTTGGGCTCTGGATCCTCCAGCACAATGCTTTAGTTTGGTCTGAGGAAGCCATCGGCTGAAGCTGCTGATAAAGACAGACTCTGTGTAAAAGCCTCGGTCAGAGTCAGACAGAGATGGGCCCTCATAACTCCTGCTCAGCTCTAGAAAATCAGCAGGGTTTAGAATATACCATAGAACAGGGTTTTGTTAGAATTAATTTAAAAGGTAAAATGAATTTATATGTATGTATTAGGACTGTACCAGGTCTGTCGTGTATATTAGGAAAGCGTGGTGTTAATTAGACTCAGCTCGCATTTATAGCTGTGCTTGATTAGGTCCTTTACGAGTAGCTCTTCAACTACAGGCTCACATGGGAAAATCAGATCATTTTATTTAATATCTCGTTCAGCAGATAATAAAATAAAGTCATTTCGTTCTTTTTAGTGAAGTTAAATTAAAATATTTTCAATAGCTGAACACGTCCAAATACACAATCTCTGAACATCTTTATAATGCAGTAAAAAGTAAATAATGAGAAACAGAGATTATGTGAGAAATTAAAAGTTCGAATTACTTTTTTTTCCTAACATGCATATGTATGTTTTAGACAACAAGTTTCGATTTTAAACAAATATCAGTGGTTTATAATCTAGAAAGTATTCAAAAACATACAGAAATATTTCCCTGATATATTATGGCCATTTTAAAATACATTAACAATATTTTTGTCGCTTTTGTGTAATTTGTTACATACGTTAAAAATGCATTACATTTTGTTTTTAGGCAAGCGCGTCCATGTGTTTACGCGCGCGCACGTACTGCGTCTGGGGCTCAGGGTGCGCGCACGCAGCGTGTCTGTCCGCTGACGTCACTCGCGTGAATGGCTGAGAAAAAGAAGCGCGAGATAGAAACTTGGGCGCGCAGCAATAAATGTTTATCTGGCGGCTCGCGGTGCGCTTTTTAATGAGAGCGTTTACTGTATTTGATCGAGAATCTCTTTAACATCACCGATGTGTTTGCGCTTGTATGCTGCATGCTCAGTGTCCTCGTGAAGTCTGTTTTATTGGTGCATTTTGAGCAAACTTTAGGGAAATGTCTTGGCGGGCGCGCGGGTAAGTACCGTGCATAAAGAATACTATTATCGTATGTTTAATGTGAAAGTATAATATAATTTCACTTTAGGACAAGAAAACGATCACATCTGATGCATGCAACATAATGTCTGGGTTTATTGAGATTAAGTTTGTGAATGATGCATTGAACCCCGCCTAATATTAAAAACACAAAGAGAGCTCAAACTCACGGCACCCGTTCAGTTTAAACACCATACAGACGGATTTAAAGACTCTCTGTGTTTACAGTGTTATTAACTAATCCAAATCATTTCTATGTCATGCATACCTGTTTTTTTTTACATTTACACGTTGATGAGATGCATTGAAACAATCAGCCAGATATGCTAGTACATCTAGGTGATACTTTACATTACACAAAACACAGCTGTGCATCCTTCAGAGCGTCTGAAATTATTGAATTAGCACTGATATTGTTAGATGATGTTGAGTTTTTCATCTGGTTTTAATGATCATTGTCTGGCAAACACAAGGCCAGATGTAAACCGTGTCAGTGCAGCATCAGCACATTGTTGCCAGAGTTTGCTGATCTGTAGTCAGTGTTGTTTTCCCCAACCCTAAACATGAAGTGTGTGTGTGTGTGTGTGTGTGTGTGAACAGTGAGGATGAGGAGGAGGCCGTGTGTCAGGACACAGACTCAGATGTGGCTGATCAGAAGGATTGTGGGAAAGTGAAAGTCAAGTGGACCCAAGAGGAGGTATGCTGCTATAAACAAGGCCATGGGTCTTCTATCACTCAAACCTTGTGTAATGGGGATTTCTTTGAAATTCTACAGAAATATAGATTTTTCTCATGCGATGTGAAATGTAGACACAAACCTTAAGATTATTCATGATCCAAACTCACTGCAGAAACTGCTTGACATTATGAAACACTTTAAAACAAAAGATCGAAAACTATTAGAAAGCAGCTGATAGATAAGGCACCTGTAACTTTGCTTTTGTTTTTCAGAATTTCCATCTCTGCTTTACACTATTTAGAAAGACAAATCACCCAGAAAATTAAGTTTTGTGATAATTTACTTGCCTTTGTGTTATTCCAAACCTATGAATCTAATATTTAGATCTATAAACATTGATCTGCACGCAAACTGGGTGCTCATGAAATATGGCAAACCGAAGCTCAGACATGCTCTGTTTGTGTGTTGATCAATGTTCATGTGACTAAATAATAAAATTAACCTTCGTGCATCATATAAAGCAAACGTATCTTCAGAAGAAAACAGTGCTCGATTCATATGGTTTACAATGTCTTGTTTTGTTTGCATAAACCTGACAAAATTGTGAGAATAAATGCACTGTTTTACTGTTGCATGGAATCCAGAAGATATTTGTCAGAAATGAAAGATGGTATATGCATTTATTTCTTGGCTTTGTATTTTTCAGGATGATAAGCTGCGAAAATTGGTGCTGAACTTTGGACCAAATGATTGGAAATACATCGCTGGCTTTTTACCTGTAAGTCTGTTCACATCAATAATGCATTCAGAGCGCTCACGTGAGAGATTCCTGGTTCAGTCTGATACAGTTTCGTGTCTCCTCATGTAAATCTCTGTGGTCTGCTTTAACAGCGGCAGCTCTGTTGGTGTTTTTACAGAATCGGTCAGAGCATCAGTGTCAGCACCGCTGGTTCAAAGTTTTGGATCCTGATCTCGTCAAAGGACCCTGGACAAAGGAGGAGGATGAGAAGGTACAGATGTACAGACAAAACAGCTAAAAAAAGAGAAGCGTCTTTTAAGAGTCTTTTAATCAGCTGGGAAAAGTAAGGGAATGAGTGAAACGTTAAGTCATGAACATTCCTTTGGTATATATTCTACATACATTTTTTTTTCCAATTTCTCATTTTGTTTTTAGTAAGTGACATATATTGCCTTATGATTTCTACAATGTGGAAATCACGGACAGAATAGCAAAATCTAATCATAAGCATTTACTGTATAATGCTGAATGTCTCACAATTTGTCAAATTTTGGATGAATAAATTAAACGTAGGTCTGCTTTCTAAATAAAATTGTGATATTGGACCTATGAAATTAAACCGCAAAAAAGAAGCTATTTAAATATGAAGCCTGTATGTTTCTGTGTGATTTTCCACTACACATACTCAAAATTATTACAACTTTTTTTAAAGGAATATCACAATTTGTCTTCCATGATTTAATTTAAACTATGCTTTTTTACAAAAATGTAATTTAACCATTAAAATGGAATCCAACTATTTTTAAATGGGGGAGAGAAAAAAAACAGAGAAATTGGGGAAAACAGAATTTGGAAAAAAAACAATGGATTTCATAGGGGTCTTAGTTGCTGCAGCAGTTTCTTAACCAGTAATCAGTAGTCTGAGAACGTATCGGTGAGACGGTGTGTGAAGTCTGTGTGTTGTGTGTCCAGGTGATTGAGCTCGTGAAGAAGTACGGCAGCAAGCAGTGGGCGATGGTGTCCAAACACCTGAAGGGTCGTCTTGGGAAGCAGTGCAGAGAGCGCTGGCACAACCACCTCAATCCAGACGTCAAGAAGTCTTCCTGGACTCCAGAGGAGGATCTCATCATCTACAAGGCTCACTGTGTGCTGGGCAACCGCTGGGCTGAGATCGCCAAACTGCTTCCTGGAAGGTGAACACAGAGTAGACTTTAGGGATGAAAGAGAGTCTGAATGAGTAGTTGGTTACGTGGCTTTTAGGGAAGTCTTGTGTAGTTGGGCTGGTTTAGGCTCTTGATTCAGAATCAGCTGAATGTAATGGCATGCAGGGGTCTGGAAACTTCTGCTGAAAATACTTCATATTTTAAAACACGTTGACTTGGGATGTAACGGTATTATTAACATCGCGGTATCATGATAGCAAAACTGTCTTGATATTATTGTGGTCACATGATGATATGAAACGATTTTTAAAAAATATATATATTTAAACTTCTTATTGACATAAAAGGTCTTTAAAATTGTGTTTTGGGGCAATATGCTTTAACATCTGTCAAACGAACTAAAACTGAAAGCACAATATGGTTTAATCCCTTCATCGAGTGTTTTTTCTGCGTGTTTTAAAGTGAAGTGCACACACTGTTCATGCGATCAGCTCATGATCAGGTGTTTTCTGCGTCTCAGAACGGCTCTGTTCACACTGAATGAATGCAGTCAGCTCATTTATTGCACGTGCTGTGAGTTTAGCATGCGTTTGGGAACGCAACGGCCACCAGTTAGGCTTTATTTTCACAGCAGATGATTACAGCATTTCACTAGATTTGTAGATAGATGTGTTTTTGTAAGCCTGCTTCAAAATAAAAGCTCTGCTGCCATTTCTGTCAAAAATAAAAGCTAATAAAAGTGACGTATGAATTGCTGGCAGCTAGCGGTTTAAATGCAGCCCAAATTCAAAATATCTCTTTCAAGTGTAGAAATTAAGAAGTATTGTAATTTCCCTACTGTAGTGTAAAGCAAAAAATAATAGACCTATGAAAAATTCATTTTCATTTATTTCACAGTGCAGTTGTTTTACAATACTTGGCTACTGCTGTCACTGTTGTTATATTCTAATTTGTTTGGCATCCTAAAACACCAGTGTGAATGTCAATTCAAGTCAATTCACTTTTTTTCTGTCTTAAATTCTCTTAGGAACATGGGTTGGAGCTCTTAATTTTGAACTTTTGAAGTGCATTAGATAGAATAATTTAACTTTAAAATGTACATCATTTTCATTTTCCAAATCTTAATTTCCTCTTTTTTTAAATTTTTAGTATCGCAATAAATATTACCGTGGACTTTGAAATATTAATGTATCATGAGATTTTGACATTGTTACATCCCTAATGTTGACAAACGTCTGATTGGTATGGAAGCTTGTTTCTGCCACGGAATAAAAAAAAAAAAAAAGAGGCTAATTGCAACTTTATATCTCACAATTGTCCTTTTTTTTTTTTTTCTCTTTTTATATCCTGCAATTCTTTTCTCAGATACACACTTGCAATTGCAAGTTATAAAGACCAGTTCTGAGGGGAAAAAAAGTCAGCTCACAATTCTGACTTTTTATATTTATATATCACAGTTCTGATCTCGCAGTTGTGCGCTTGCATCGACTGGTATCCTGTGAAGTTGAGAAGATTTATTTATTTTTTCCAGAACGGACAATGCTGTGAAAAACCACTGGAACTCCACTATCAAGCGTAAAGTAGAGACGGGTTATTACGCCGGCGTGGACACGACGCTGCATGTGCTGGAGCCGGTGTCTGAGGACAGCGCTCAGCGGCAGGTATCTCTGCAGGCTTTGAGTGCACTGCAGCGGCTGGCAGGCTCGTGGATCATCTCTGTTGATTTGTGTTTTATAGGTGGAGATCTGCTGTGATGGAGCCAGAGAGGGATTACCAGGCGAGGTCCTGAAGACGGTATAATGAAAACATCAATGATTTTAACTGTGCAAAGTCAGCGTGAAGCCTGCTTTTGACATCCTAATCAGGACCAGTTTTTGTTTAAAAAAAAATTGCAAACTTTTCATGGCTTTCTATTAATTGTTCTCAAGTGTGCAGTTGTATTAAAATGCTCCAGCTGTTTTTTTGCATTACTGTCCAGAGGCTCTGCAGCAGCGCAGCTGAATCTACAGTGAGAAGCACAGGGACAAGTGTAGTCTAATCCCAAATCACTAACTCCTTTGAGCAGATTCTGTATATTTCAGTGCTTTATGATTAAAGATCTGTAGTTTCAAAACATATAATGCAATGCAATACAATGATAAAACATTCCTCAGTATTCTGATGGATGATATTTGATACATTTGAACTTGAATTTTCTAAGAAATAATGTCTGGATGATTGAGTAGTTGCTTCAGTCAAGTAAATGTTCACCTTGAAATATTGCTAATAATTTCAATGTTATTCTTATGTTTGCTTTGTATAAATCAGTGAAGATTTGACGGCAAGACTCGTGAGGAGAAAGTGGACATTTGTACAATTACGCTAAAATGCCTTTTGTTTTAAAAGTGTAAACTATCAGTCAGATGACAGAAGTAGAGATTGTGTGCAACAGGTTTTTCAGCCAAGTTTTGATCATGTTGATAATTAATAGCTTTTAGAAATCTGCATATTAAATATGACACAGCAGGTCTTATAGGGTTAAAGCCCGTGGCACTTAAATCAGTGATCGCAGTGTTTGGTTGTTCATATGATGACGTGTGGTTGAGATCTAACCTGTGTCTTTAATAAATAATCATGTGTTCATCATGTCTTATACTCGTTTATTTACAGGATCCGGATGCTCATGAGAAAGTCACCCCTGCTCCACACAAAACTGCGTCTCCCAAGACCCCGAAAGCTCCAGCGACCCCCAAAAGTGAAGCAGGAGACTCTAATGTGTCCACGTGGGTGATGGACAGCTCCGGGTTCCTCTCGCCCTCAGCGGCCCCCACGCTAAAGGAGGTGATGGAGCTGATGGATGGGGTGAGTTCAGCAGCTGCTGTCTGTAATTACCATCGAATATGTTAAACCTTGTATATTTGCTATTGAGATTAAAAACAACCATTACCATACTCTCTGTAGTTTGATCAAGTGAATTAACTCGTCAGAGATGAACACCTACTACTGTCTGCTGATGTCATAGATGAGGTTAAAATGGGGGAATAGTGTAGCACAGATCAGTAATGTTTCACAGCAAATGCATAATGGCATCATTTCCCAGCAAAAATGTTTAGAGGCCAATGAGAAAATTGTAATGCTCCGAATTAACAATCTTGGCTGAAACCAAAGATTATGGGCTCAGAAACACATTTTAAATGCTCTCGCCGCTCTCCCATTACTTCTGTCAGTAAAATAGCGTTGTTACTGAAAAACTCACAGCATCACTATTAGTTTGGAGGCACAGGTAATTTGCACATCACAATCTCTCTTGTCTGTCTAGCTGTCTTGATAGTGAATTCATATTCATTCAAATAAATGTTACCATACCATTATATTGTATTTCGAAAAATAACTAACAAAAATGACTTGTTTTCTAAATTTTTATTTATTTATTTTTTTTTTTATCTCTCAAACGTTTTATAGAGTTGTAACTGTAATATTTGTACTGCTTTGAGAAAAGTGTTTTTGTTTTGGTACCATTGAAAAGGTTTTTCATCAGTTTAATCCAAATTCAGTTTTAGATGTTCAGTTTAAAATTCAGTTTTAGGAAAACTGGGTCTTAAACCTCTTTAGATTTGTTTTAAAACCATAAAATTAGTCCGTCCCCCCCCCCCCCCCCCCCCCCCCCCAAACCAAACTCCCTGTGGGCTATCTCTTACATACAGGATCCAACAATTTTTAAAATAGTGTCAAAAAAGCGTCAGTGACTTCAGACACTATTCCTAACAGATCTTGGTTTTTTGACACACACTAAACACAATGCCCTCAAAATAACTCCTTATAAATAACTTATTCACAAATATGCATTGTAAGTATTTGAATTCTCACTAATTGTGCTTGTACTGTGTAAACTAAATTAGTGATTTTGAGCGCAGTATGTAAGTTATAGAAGTCTTACCTGTTGTCTGATTGAACACAAAGAAATCATCGTAGATTTTTTCTGAATCGCCTGGAGATTGAATGAATGACGTTTCTTGAATGAATTGTTGTTGTTGAGGCCTGATGGGGACTCAGAGTATGTCCTGATGATAATGTTTTCTTCCTCAAGGATCTGGAGGGCTGGTGTACGATGTCGGACTTCGAGCTGCCGGAGGAGAGCCAGAGCTCCGAGCTGCTGCAGTTTCGTCTGGAGGGCAGCACCCTGCAGGAGCTCAGCAAGGGCAGCAAAGGGGAGCTGATCCCCATCTCACCTGGCGGGGCGACCCCTCCGTCCATCTTGAACCGCCGCAGCCGCCGCCGCATCGCCCTCTCCCCAGACCCCAACGACTCCATGACCCCCAAGAGCACGCCGGTCAAAATCCTGCCCTTCTCTCCGTCACAGGTGCTGCAGACGCACTTCACGTTACTGATGTATTTTTGCCTTATTATTAATGTCCAGATCCACCAGTTAGCTCTAGGGGTCGACTGATATGTTGGCTGATTTTTGGCAGTTTTTTTTAATAATCTGCATTGGGCAATGTTTTGGAAATAGGACTTTTATTTTAATGGCACAATATATTGCAAAATAAGTTTGCCAGTCAGACTTATCAAATTGTGCTGAGTGCACTGCTAGTTAATTCCTTTTTATTCATATTTTCAACAGTTTCTTTTTGTGAAGTATTCTGCAATATGTTTATAGGCAAAATCAAGAAGTTGCCATCTAAATAAATCTGTTTATTTATTTTTTTAAATCACGTTAAATTTCTTAAATTGAATTTAATTTGAAATGATTGTAATGCAAAATTAATATAAATGTCACCAGCAGTTATGCATGTTTTTACTATCTTTAAATTATATGTTGTCATATCAGCTTTTATCAGCCATCAGTCACCCTGCTCTCTAAGATACAAGAATTAACATCAGCCATCTTTTTCCAGCTAATTTTAACCCTAAAAAGGGCAGAACAATAAAGAGACATCAGGAAATTAATTTATTGGGACTCACGTAATGCAATTTCATGATTATTATTTATTCATTTATTTATTTTTTTCAAAACTTGACTCTTATTTTTGATTTTAATGTTTGTATCCCCAGGATATGTCAGCCCTTTGGGGGTATAAATTCACTGAAAACACAACACTTGTTTGTCAATGCTTGTTACAGCACGGTTGTAATTCCTGAACGCTTTGGAATACAGACCTAAGGTTGGTCTCTTTTTAAAGACACATAGCAGAATATAGTAGATAATGTAGTATACTTTTTTTTTTTTTTTTTTTAATTTTATATAAACTAAATACTTTATAAAATATGTTGCACTTTAAATTGCTATAAAGTCAAAGCCATATGTCTAACCAAGTTATGTTCCAAATTTGAAGTTGATATCTCAAAAATTGTGGTTGCTGTGAGATTTTGTTTGGGCACCATACCAAAAATAACCACTGGGTTACTGGATTTTTTTGATGCAGTTTTCTGTCACAAATCAATAATTTTCTTTCACAATATCACTTCTGTTACAAAACAGTCACTAAACATGGAACTTTGACTGTCAGATCTTTCCAACGATGTGTGTTTTGTCAAGATTACAAAAGATATGATTTTCTAAAACACAAGCCACACAATTACAGTGTCTATATGTTTTTATATCTTGATTTAAAAGGGCGACATATCCCCTGAGATACAAACATTTAGAGACCGATTACAAAAAATGTAAGCATTTAATTCATAAAATTTCAATGCAAACCTAATAAACTAATGCTGAACAACAACTTTTTAAACAATATGTAAATATGTGAACTAGATCAACTTTTATCAGAGGGTGAGTGGATTTCCCATGCAGTTTTAAATGCTTCCTGTGAGCTACACAAAGAGTGTATGAACAAAGTCAATATATCTAAATATTCACAACAAACACCCTTTCAACATGAAACCAAGAAATGAGACCTACACTTTCCCTGCCTCTCCCCACAGCTTTCTCACATGTTTGTATCCCCCAGGACACGTACACCCTTTTAGGGTTAACAAGATACATCATAATCATCAGATATTTCATCATGTTGCTGATGATATGACTGCCATGTTCTTTACAGAATGACTATATCATGGAAACATGTTGAAGATTAGCAACCGCTTAATTTATTATGATTCACTGTTGACTTCTTTTCGAACAAGTTGTTGACCGTTCTGCTTTTTTTTTTGTTTTGAGCAGCTGAATGTGACACTATCTGCATGTGTATAGCAAACACACACACACTCACAAATCCTTAGAGAGAAACCACCTAACACCTTTGATTCAGAAAGACTTCACAACAGTACCTGTGCTCATTTATTTACTGTAAAATGGTTCTGAGTTTTAATATTGTTTTACAGTTCCTTAATATGTGGACCAAGCAAGACACGCTGGACCTGGAGAATCCTTCTCTGACGTCGACTCCGGTTTGCAGCCAGAAGGCCATGGTCACCACACCCCTGCACCGCGACAAAACCCCGCTCACGCAGAAGGAGAACTCCCTGTGCGTCTCAGCCTTCACAGAGAGCTTTATTCAGATCATTTGAGTTCATAGGTCACTGCTAAACTCTTAATCTCCCCTCCTGTAGGTTTATCACACCAAATCACAAATCTGATCTGGATACGACTCCCCGAACCCCCACTCCATTCAAAAACGCCTTGGAGAAGTACGGCCCTCTGCGGCCACTGGTGAGGGTTTTCCTCATTATTATCACGCTTAAATCTCACACTGATGCTTGACCTCCTGTTTGATATTCTAGTTTTGATACTGTGAATTGAAAAAGAACAAAAGAGGTTTTGTGTCTCTCTTTTGGTTCTCTTAAGCCTCCGACTCCAAATTTGGAGGAAGACCTTAAAGAAGTGTTGCGCAGTGAAGCAGGAATTGAGCTGATAATAGAAGATGAAACTCCTACAGAGAAGAAACGCAAACAAGTGGTAAGACGGCACACGGAGAAGAAATAATATTATGTACGAGCAGTTTCTAGATTCTTACTGTCTCAAGCTCCCTTGTTAGCATTAATACATCTCTAGAGTGATGGAGGTTTGCATCGAGGTTCTAATGTGTTTCATGACACAAAATGCACTTGTCAAAAGTCAATATCAATTGATATCATGGCAAAAACTTTCTTTCTTCATTTGCTTCTCAGAAGCAGAAGTCATATCTGGGCCAACTTCTGTAGTGGTGAATGGGAGACAACAGCAAATATCATTTTTGTGATCTCATTTGCTTAAATAGCTATAGTTTTCCCACAACTTTCAAAAGAGGACAACAAAAATATACAGAGATTCATATACAGGAAGATGTCAGATTTGCTGTCATTCCTTCATTTGCTGTTGTATTAAACAGTCAGAAAGTAGCTAGTTTTCTGAAATGTGGACACATAGTATAATCTTATAAATGTGCAATACTTATTTTGAGAAAAAAAAAATCAATTAAATATTATCAGCATTGTAAAACTAGCAACATATTTTTTGGATCACATGCTTTTATTTAGTTAAATATTGTATTATAAAATTTCCAGTGAAAACTAGAACTTAAGAAATATTACAAAGGCGTTAATTCACAAATTTATAATACACATTTTAGGTTTTTTTTTTTTTTTTGTACTTGATGGACTATTTATCATATATCAGATTTGTTTTCACCTTTCATTTTAAATGCTTATTAGTGATTTAATGACCAATTGATTTTCATTTATTTTTCAATTTATTATTATTATTTATTTATTTATTTTTGCATAAAATAGCATAAAATGGTGACATGGCATAAAACATCCAAATACATCAAATAAATGTTACTTGTTTATTTGCCAGGTGCTGTTGTATTTAATTATGTGTGTCTCTTTGAACAGTACCGGCCGCTGATGAAGAAAGTGCGTAAATCTCTGGCTCTGGATGTCATTGACTGCAGTGAGTCTGTTGCTGCACGAAAGCAGCAAATTAAACTCTCAGTCAAAACAATTCAGAAGGTACAGAAACCGGATTGATGGTGTTGCGTTTGCCCAGTATCACTGAACAGATTTAAAGCGTGTCTTGTGTTTTGAAACTCCAGGCTCAAATCGCGCGGTCGCTCACTCTTGTGACCTCTTGTGATGTGAAAAAGGAAGAGAATGTGTTGGATCAAGGATTTATTCTTGGCCCGAATGAGAGCGGGCTGCCCACTAAACCTGAGCCTCCCACACTGCAACAGAGTCCTCCATTACCTGTAAGTGCTGTTAGATCAGACAACGACATGTTTACGAAACATAATTTATCACGTTTACAAATTATATGCAGTCATAATAGATTATCACAACACAGCAAGTATGTTTAATTTTTTCTCTCAGTTCATAACTGTTAAGTGTTTTATTATGCAAAACACTGATGACAGACATTGGTTAATTGGATGCTCTGCAGTGAATGGGTGCCGTCAGAATGTAAGTCCAAACAGCTGATAAAAACATCACAATAATCCACAAGTAATCCACACCACTCCAGTCCATCAGTTAACATCTGGAGAAGACAAACGCTGAAACAAATCCAGCATTAAGATGTTTTAAGTTCAAAATGAAATTTACAGATGAAAACAGCAGATGTGGGTGGATTTTGATTTTGAAATTTGGGTGAAATTGTCCATGAAGCTAAATGTCCATGAAACAAAAAGTTGTCTAATAATTTTCTTCTGATAGATGTCTCCAGCCTGGGAAACTGTTGTCTGCGGACGGACGAAAGACCAGCTGATCATGACAGAGAAAGCACGGCGGTACCTTCGCTCTTTAAAATCTCACGCACCAAACAGAGCGCTCATACTTTCCTGATCCCTCGTCGAGTCCCAGTGCAGCTTCTGGATGTTTTTCTACAAAGCATAATGTAAAATTTGTTTAAAAAAAAAAAAAAAATGTAAATGTTATGTAGAATATGAAACCAATTACTGTTCCAGAATAGACACTTTACTGCTGATAATGGCATATTAGCACATTCAGAATACCATCTGACTTCATTTAACCCTGTATAAGAAGTGTGTTGCTATTTTGTTTTATTTATGTATTGTCAGCCTGTTTTTGATGTGGCAGCAAATATAAAAGGGCAAGCATGCCAAGCTGAGTAAATGATCAGGTCACTGTTCAGGGATCTCAGTATGGTTTTATATTCTGTTCTGCATATCTGTAAAGATGAATGGACATCTGCTAGACTCTGCTCATGTGATGTACTAGCTGTATATACAGTCTGTGTATTAAAAGAAATAGGTTGACATTTTTCCTGACTTGAACTTGGTCATAATGTTACACATCTTGAAGTTTTATAAAGGACCTCAAGCTAAGGCTCTAATTCAGTGTGTATAGAAACATGATTTATTTATTTGTATTTTTTTTTGTCTGAAAAAGAAAAAAAAAAAAAGTAGGCTATTGTATGCTACAAAAGAAAAATAGCCACTGACTTTCTTGATGGTAACATTTGGACCATGTATTTCTGTGTAACTTGCGCATTCAAAAATAATTGTCTCTAAATTTCAGGAAATTTGAAAAGTTAATTACCTTGTCTTTTGGTAAAAGCTGTATGTTATTCATATTTGAAGTTGAGTTGAGATGGATGTAAGGTGCGGTTTTATCTGGTTGTGCACAGAATTAATGACATGCAGTGACAGTATTACGCTAAATCCGATGTAAATAACTGAGCTTGTAACACATTGCAGTAGTTATAGCATTTAAATAGAGGCTAAGTTGTTGTTTTATATGGGGTTGTGTTGGATGTGTTTTTCCCAAGTAACTTAAATGGATTTACCAAAAGGTCAGATGTGCTCTTTTTCTGTACCGTGAACGAATGCATGATGTCCCAGAACAGACTTATTGCTTTTCCTGGTTAAATAGAAATAGCATGTTACAGAAAGGTGCTTAACTGTGTAACTGCTGCACATGGTGAAATGGCAGAAGCCAGTGTTTCTCAGGATGATTTTAGCCAGTCTTTCATGGCTGTCAGTTGACTGCACGGCCGTCTTCCTGGACATTAGTAGAGCTGCTGTTTTAACTTCTCCCATTCATTGTGATGCAGGTTATCTCTTGGCTACATAGTGTCTGTCTGGATCTACTGAATTGCATGACTTTCATCTGCTGAAATGTGTTGGCTACCTTTGACTTGTATGGACATAAAAAAAGGCATTTATGAAAATGTCTTCCTTTTATGTTCCACAGATAAAAGAAAACAGGTTTGAAATCATCAATTACAAACACATTTTTTTGTGTCATGTCCAATCAAAATAAGTTTGTGAATATATGCAACAAGTGCTGTAATTGTGGGAGCTCTTTATACCACATAGAAAGAATACAGAATTCAAATCAAAGGCATACTGAAAATGATTTTTTTTTTTTTAAGTTGATGTTCATAACATTCTGAGATGCTTTTCTTTGCACTGCAAAACTTTGTATATTTTCCACTTTTTATATTTTTTTAGTTAATTGGTTAATTGGTGTTCACAGCCCTCTTCAACCAAACCAACCGGATAAAACTGAGTCCAGCAATCAGATGATTGCATTGTGCTCGTACTGTAAAGACATTATAAAGGTTTTCAGGGTAACACTTTACAATAAGGTTCATTAGTTAACATCAACTAAGAATTAACAGTACTTCCACAGCATTTATTAATCTTAATGTTAATATCAGCATTTACTAATGCATTATTACAATCTCGTTGTGTTTGTTAACATTAGTTAATGCACTATGAACTAACAATGAACGATTGTATTTTTATTAACGTTAACAAAGAGGAATAAATAGTGTAATGTATTGATCATTGTTTGTTCATGTTAGTTAATACATCAACTAATGTAAACAAATGACACCTTACCATTTTCAGCTCATCTTTGTTGCCATTTTATGCTGCACATTTAAAATGTATAATGAATTCCTGCATTTTCTTACATAATTGTAAGTAGTAGGTGATCTACCTGCCTCTCGTTAAATAAGCATTTGAGCAAAAGGATTGAGTATATCAAATAATAGAAAATCAGTTTTGCTCAACTGACAGCAATGTTTCTAGTCTGATCCAGCAGTTCTACCTGGAGTTCATTTTTCGAGAAAGGCTCCTGTTTCACTGAAAGACAAAATAAAATGAGTCAGAATGGGAGAGAGGCTAAACTTGCACCATTCAGTTATTGCTGGGTGTTAGGTCATATGATAACAGCAGTGTAACTGTCCAAAGGTCAGTATACTCAGTTCCTCTGTAGTCAGAAGTGTGTTAGCACATATAGGTTTGTTTTCAGTGCTCACAGTCATTCATCTCTCAAACCAGCTTTCATAGATTTGAGTCTTTTTTGTCACATTACAGCAGAGGGAGCTCATGAACTGGAAAGTCAGATTTGATCACTATTGTCTCCCAGTAAGACTAATTCAGGGTTTCTCAGGGAGACATGCTTTACATAAGAAGTCTATATTTGAGCAGTTGATAAACACACATGAATAACATTGATTCTGGCAGTCAAACAACTTACACTCTTTTTCACATCATAAAAAAACACTCTACAATTAAAAGAAAAATATAAATAGTTTCACATCTCTGTCAGTCACAGCTGACATCAAATAAGTGATGCAAATGAATCTGCTTATAACCTGATGTGGAGTTGCCAACTCTCACTCATTTCCCATAAGACAAATGATTTCAGCCTGTACACACTACCCAACTAAATCTCACACCAAATAACAAGAAAATGCAAAATAAATGCAATAATTTAGATTAAAATATGCATTTTCATGCATCATAAATTCCATAACAGTAACTCTAAAGAGTTCTTTACATTAGGCCCTAAATAATCCAATTCTTGTGAAGAGATATGAGATACTTTATATGATAAACAGATTTAATTTAGGCTTTCATTTCCATCTCAACAATGATCAACACATACATAATCAAATATGGACAATGCTGAAGCTCAAAGCTTTGGGTGATGCACAAGAACCAATGAGGTTTTGTTCACAAGTGTTTACCAGGTGTGATGTTCTCTATGTATGTGGATGTAAAACATCACAATAATGCTAAACATCACAATAAGTGAAAGGTTGAGTTTGTAAGAAACAAATTCATCATTAAGGTATTTTAACTTCTAGCTCTGGCTAAAATATGAGTCCATAATCCATAAAAACGTTCCCTCAAACCCAATCTTTCACATTTGCCCAGTCTATAGTCTAGTGCTCATGAGCCTGAAGCTATAGGATACTCTACCAATATACAGATATTAATACAGATACATATATATATATATATATATATTAATACAGACAGTCTATATTAATCAGCCTGGTCTTGGTTTGTATTTATATATCATTATATTTATTAGTATAAAATATTAGCCTATGTGGTTTGGGGGTCTTTGAGACATCCATGAGCACGTCCCCATACAAATATTACACACAGATTCACACCCTCCTCTTTTTAAAACAACAACTGTATTTTTTATTTCTTTATTAAACGTGTTGTTTGCTGCGTCATGAGCTTTCGTTTTCGTTTCTTTCAACAACAATTTGATCGAGCTGAAGATCGACTCTAGTTGGACTCAGATCACGGTTTTCGGCAGGTATACAAGAGTAAGAGACAGGTTTGTACTTCTTCTGTGTCAGTAGGCTACTGTTATCTACAGTATTATCTGAAACTAATATTCTCCAAATGCGCAGTGAATGTAATAATGGTATTATCCTTTACTTTGACTGTCAACAATCATCGATGTCTGCAGTCTAAAGAATAAAAAACTACATGCATAATGTGTGAAGATAGAAATCAAAACGCATCAAATTTAAATTAAACGCTTGAAAGTTTATTTTTCTGCTTCACAGAACTGTACACACTTTATGAAATGAAAATGAAACTAAATATGTTTTACTGTTATTGACAAAGCGGCCGTTAGCAAATACAGGGTGCAATTCAACGACATTATCTTATACATTTTAGCAATAGTAACAAATTAATTAGGCCTACGCTTTTGTAAAACAATCAAGACTCGTTCCGATATTTACTTAAAGCTAAATTTTTCTTTCAGCTGCTGTTTGGAGGAACAGACCGTCAAAGCAATGGACATTGACGAATATGTGAGTTAGTAGGCTATTTATAAATCTCTCTCTCTCTATCTCTCTCTCTCTCTCTCTCTCTCACACACACACACACACACACACACACACACGCACATTGATCAGCTACTCACAATCTTGTACATCAGTGGGGTAAATCATTTATCAGTTAAATAATTTTCAATTTATTTATTTATTGCTTAATGTTGATACAAAAGGTCAGATTGCTTACATCGATGTGTGCAGAAGATGTTCTCTGCTTCTTAAATCATGCTGGATAACGTGGATCAGCTTGTTACAGTCACAGACTCTTGAGAGCTACAGCCCTCCTAAACTTCAAACATGTCTTTGCAGATACAGTAGGCCTACAGTTTATTAAAATATGACTGTGATACACTAATGATAACAAAATAATATATACCCTATACTAATAGACATGGTCAATTTTTCCTGACATCTGTAGCCTACTACAGTTAAATGTTTAAAAAAGTAAATATTCAAAAACTATTGTATAGCTTTCTTAATCAACTAACCCTTTAACCCTTAAATGCATACCTCGGGTCTTTAGTGACCCGGGACACCATTCACTACCCTCTCCCTCCTTCATTTTTTTAAAGTTCATTCAGACATCAAACTTTCTTAGTATTCTCCAATCTATTCATTATAAACAATATAACAATAAAAAATAATAAAATATCAAAGAATGCCTGTTTTCTGATTAAATGTTTTGTAAAAAAAGTGTATAGGGCCGCTACAGACCCGAGGTATGTAAATGTGTAAGTATATTTTTCCTGCGCAACTATATTTACAAATCTGATGACTCAATAGGTGCAATGTATCTTTATTCCTCGAGGTGACACTGTTTGATACACAATGATGACGTGATGTTTGACTCATAAGCAGGCATAAAACAAAAGAATATCATCAACAAAATCTGAACTGGTTTGAATGGCTACTTCAAAGCAATTAGCTACTGTACGCAATGAAATATAAATGTCACTGTCAGCTGCCAGTGATCAAAATATTGATTTTGAAGTCATTGAAAATGATAGTTTTGAGAATATGTTTGAGATCGTGAATATGAGCCTGATGCTGAATTTACTGTCGGAGTGCTCTGACGATGACTACGATGGTAAAATCATCTGCTCAAATTGAACCCTTCTAAGTTTCAAAAGGTAATGAAATATGCTTTATTTTAATCTTCTGTAATTGTTCTTAAAATATCAAGAGAGTTTTTTTGCTATTGCAGCAGTTAGAGATCCATCTGTGCTGGATATATTGGTCCGGGTCGCTAAAGACCCGAATATGTAGCCTAATAATGATTGGTGAAACATTCATGCAATTACGGGTTAAGTCTTCTCACTCTTTTATAAATTGCCAATGCTTTGTTTTTATGACTTAAGGCAAATCCTGCACTGTAAAGACGCCCTTTGGCTGCATTAGCACTCGTAAATATCATAAACTTGGTCATTTTCCTGAAGTCACATGCTACCATAACCATAAGTTCAATAAGATACAAAGGCATAGACAGAACAGTTAACAAAATATAGCTGCAAACAGCGATGACGGGCCCAAGCCCCAGTGGCACGGCTACCCTGGTGGTTTGTGGGCACATGCATTCAGTAATCTGGCATTCTGGTTGTTGGGGTTACAGCAATGAAAGGGTTACTCTGGAACATCAAGAATATGAAACAGATATACACAAAGATAAAGATATATAAAACTTATAATGATCTAACTAATGGGAACTCAGAGAAAAGGGCTTATCCTATGACTCCATCTAGTGAATAATAACTTTATAAGCTTTTAAAATCCTTATGTTGTACGCTTTCCATAAAATAAAATTGAATTAAAAAGGCCACGATTAAGGTGTTACATGAAGACTTTTCACTCCGATTGATCCATCAATTCGATTACCAACAGATTATTTGAGTGCATGTAAACACAGCAAGTGACTCATTCACCATTTATTAGTAAACTCTTTATAATGCATCGTCTTTTTCCTTGAGCATGTCTGTTTCTCTCTTCTTTCTCAGCTCTCATTAAATAATAACATATTGAGAATAGTTGTTGATTTGTGGCAATCAATTAAAAATATATTACCATACTATGGCTATTCTTGTATTGTTATTAAAATAGGAAACATTATCATTTTAGCTAGTTTTTTTTTTTTTTTTTTTTTTTTTTCAGTTGCTTGGATTATTTGCGTTATTTGATGTGCAAAACATGCAATAGCGTTTAGGCATGCAATTTGTTTAGGGACAACATGGATAAATGTGGTAACTGAGTTTTGTTTATACTCTTTCTAAACCTTGTCCACAGTATATAGTTGACTGTATCTATTGTTTGTGCCACATGAGTGAACCAATAGAAAATTGCAATAGGCTGCAGTCTGTTGGATTTACAGTACATCCTACAGTACGTACAAAGAATGAAGGTCTACTGGAATGTCTTATTCAGACATATTGAGTTGAAATATATAAATAGTGTTGTAATTTTTTAAATGTATTATTGAAATAATTTTTTAAACATTGCATGTTTTTTTTTTTTTTTTTTTTGAATGCTAGGACTTATATACAGTAGGCACTGAGGGTCAAGATGCTGGACCATCTCTGGATTACATGAGGCATCTAAACATGACCATGAATCAGCCACACTTACAACTAGAGGAGGTATTGACTAAAGAGAGCGTGAGCAATAGATTTTCTGAGCACCATTATCATACCAGAATATCAGTAATTTCATACTCATGAATAATTAAATGCCAAAGTACATTGTGCAAATGAAAACGGATACGCATATTTGTGATAATTATCAAACAACCAATTTGAAACTTTTTTTTTTTTTTTTTTTTTGACATTTTTGCTCCCAGTCTTTGTATCTGGTGTCTATCTGGTAATCATACCATTCACATCAGTTTAGAGTTCAAACTCACCAGATCATTCTCTCCCTCAGTATTTAAGACCCGAGGATGCTCTTTTTCTTTATTACTGCAGCCATTTGTGAATTTGCAAATATATACAAATTACAATTAACAAATGAAATGCTCTAATAATACAAGCAATATCAAATATGGAAAGTCTGCATTCATAACTGTTTTTCCTATAACAGGACATTTACACAGCTGGTGATGAAATGCCACAACCCTCAGCACCACTGGATATAGCTAAGTTTAAAATCAAAGTGGACTGGACAGGACAGTGTCCAGAGAGATGGCGAGCAAGATTACAGATAGCACTTCAGAGCTGGTTATCCAGACTGGAAGGAAAACCATCTGTCCACAGCGTTAAACTCATGAAAGATCCATCATGTGCAGAGGTGCAGATAACACCATCAACAGGTAAGATAATAGCATATGTGCAGTACAGTTTTGAATTTAAATCTCATGTATGCTAGTATCTGAAATAGCTCAAATAAATACAATATTTGGCCATATTAATGCAGAAGGGTGAATACCAGTGCTAGGGTGTTAACATGTTACTGGTAACAAACATTACAATTGCAGATAACTTTTTTTTTTTTTTTTTAGAAGTAATGAGTAAAGTAGTAAAATGAAGTGTTACGTCTTGATCCAGTATGTTTTATATTACTTTATTTGAGTAACAAATATGAAGATGTCTTTAAAAGGTCAATATTTCCATCTGTCATGCAAGAGACTACAATTTGATTTATGGGCCATGGCTAAATTAAATTACAAACAAAGAAAAATTAGCCTGCTTTAAAAATCCAATATTGTGTTATAAAGTTGCTTGAAATTTACTGAAAGAGCAAGCACAGAAACGGAAGTAATGTTGGAACATTTAGTGCCTCTCATAACTGACTATACAACAGATAACTGACTGACATCCCAAATAGACAATCAAATCACTGTGCTGAGAAAGCCATGTTGCCAACCGCCATTTTCTCTGTCAAGCTCTGAAGTCCATAAAGCTTTAATGAACTGTTGCACACATACAAACCTCCTTTTCTGACAAATTCCTTTAATTATGGTATAAATGTGATGTTACGGCTCATGTAAAACTAATACTAGGTTTCCAGAGTGGTTAGTTAATGGAGTTTTGTATATTCTGTTCCCAGAATCAGCCAGTAATCCAAAAAAAAACAAACAAAAAAAAAAAAACAATTGCAAGCTTTGAATTAGAGTTGTCGGTCTTTATGACATTGACCTTTGTTGATTTTACACATCTGTAACAATGTTTTTTTTTTTTTTTTTTCTCCATTAAATAAAAAGACTGTACGAATAAATTCTGTGAGTTTTGGCAGTTTTGTGTGAGTTTCATTAACTTTGTTATAAGGTCAGTTAATTTTAATGTTTTGTGGTTGTGGTTGTCAATGCTGGAAAGACACACACACACACACACACACACACACACGCACACACACACTCGCATATGTGGTTTACGGGGATTCTCCATAGGCGTAATGTTTTTTACTGTACAAAATATATTTTTTATCCCCTTACCTTAACCTAAACCTCACACAAAACTACAGGCATTTTTTGAATTTCATAAAATACTGTTTAGTATGTTTTTTAAGCCTTTTGGTTCACAGGGACTCAGGATGTGTCCTTATAAACCATGTTTATGTTGTAGCACCCAGGACATTATTCACGTGTATGTCCTCATAAACCATATACAAGAAAACACACTGTTAGACACACTCCGCTTCTGTATTTATTTATATATATATATTTTTTTTTTTTTAAATAAAATGTTACAGTTGCCTCTATGTTGTTGTTTTAAGGCTGTGTACTAAATGTACTCTTTTTTTTTTCCTGTAGCTCTAAAGGTTTTAAAATATCACAGAACTGCATCTCTTAAGTTTAAAGATTATAAGGATGGTAAAGTTAAAGGAGATAAGGAAGTGATTGCTCAGATTTATCTGGATGAAGCACATTCTGTGACTGTACCACAAAAGTCCCTGCTGGAGGAGAACAAAGCTCCATCATCAAAGGTATCATGCTTACTTTATCTAGAATTATAGCAAAAGCACAATCATCTCATCAGTTTATTCATCGGTTTTTAAGCTTTCGATTTCTGAGAGCATACGCAAAACTAAAGAAAACTGATGGACCTACTACAATACACAGTAGTAACTGTGGTTACACTTTATTTTGATAATCCACTTTAGACATTCTACTAACTATAAGTAACTTTGCAACTGCTTGTCAACTAATTCTCATTCATTTGCAACTACATGTCTATTAACTCTCAGAGTAGACTTACGGTAGGTTTAGGGTTATTAGAATAAGTTGACATATACTTGCAAAGTTTCTCACAGTCAGTATATTGTATGTTGTGGACCCATCAAAATAAAGTGTTAGAAGTTATTAACAGTCTACTAATACTGTAATGACTGCTAGTTGACATGTAGTTGCAAAGTTACTTACTGTTAGTAGAATGTCTAAAGTGGACGATTAAAATAAAGTGTTACTGTAACTGTTAAGATACTTCTGTTCAGACTCTTAGTACAGTAGTAGTAATAAACTCATCTATGACCTGTAGCAATAATTTGGTATTAATTCAGTTATCTTCATTTAGCTGTGGGTATAAAATTCTTAAATGAAATCCCATCTTATGTTTTTAGGTGAACTATGAGACCTCAGTTGGACTCCCTGTTCCCCTCCATCAGTTCTGGTACATGCTTCATGCTTACAGAAAGGAGCTGGAGCTAATTGAGAAACAACATGGAGTCTCTCTGCATGCAGAAGTGTCATTCTCATTCAAACCCACCCAGAGGTCAAGCCCTGATTCTGTCTCCAAAGCCTCTGAGGATTTTCAGAAAATTGTCATGGGATGCGTGGATAGTTTTGGCGAAGCTACCATTAATTATAATGACATGGATTCAGAAATTGTGAAGGAGGCCCTTCGTAACATCCAGTTAGAGAAGACAAAGATGATGTTCACCATGTCTGCCAGTGACTGCCGGTTCTTTGGGCCAAAGAAATTTACAGACATCATTAAAAGAGAGATAACAAGAACAGAAAACCAATCCAAGAACAAATGAAATGGATGTAGATATCGACATTTCTCCACAAAGAAGATCTCCACCGCACATGGACACAAAAGACCTTCAGACTCAACGTGAGATGGACAAGGTTCATTGGGATCTGATAAAACTTTCCTATAAGGAACAATTATCACAGCTTCAAACAAAGTATGGAGTCTTATTTGATGAAGAAAAACTGTAGAAAAATGTAATTAAGGTTCAGGCTCAATCCAAAGTATTTCAGCATTTTAATCTTGAAAGTCATAACAAGATTAAATCATAATCATAATCTAAGTCATAATCTTGAAAGCAAACAAAGCCAGTCGATTTGGTCAGTCAAAATTTTAAATACATTTTAGCATTTCTAATTCTATTTCTGCTGCGCTAGCAATAAACACATTGAATAGAATGCACCGTAAACATATTTGCTATGGAGTCAAAACAATGCCACATATATTTGCAAGAGAATTGAAGTATTGCAAAAGAAAATAAAGTTTTGCAAACAAAAATGAAAATACTGAGAAAAAATAAATGTGCTTTTTGTAAACAAAAAATAAAGAATTGCAAAAGAAAATTAAGTATTGCAAGAAGAAAAGAAGTTTTGCAAACAAAACTAAAGAATTGCAAAAGAAAATGAAGTACTGTGAGAAAAAAAAGAAGTTTTGCAAACAAAAATAAAGAATTTCAAAATATTAATGAAACAGAGCAAAAGCAATGATTTTGCAATACATATTTTCCATGGCCATATCTACTAATTTATTTGCAACGCTGCTTATATTTTGCGTTTCAGTCAAGTTTGAACTTGCGATACCATTTTCCCCTTTGCGCTTTACGTTCCTGCGCGCAGTTTTGCCAAACCCCTCCCTCAGAAAATCTCTAGAACCACCCTCAAAAGTCTCCATTTTTCTCAAAAAGTCACCAGATATGAAAAAAAAGTAAATCCAGGTAAATTTGTTAAAGGTAAAGGAAAGTAAATATATATACACGTATATACTTTACAAATGATGACAGTATAAAAAAATATAACAAAAGATGAAGTATAACAAAAAAAATCTGAAGTGAAATTAGGAAATGCTTACTTGTAACTCTACACAACACATTTGAATCAGTAAATTCTTCCTGTGATCTGCAAGCACACCAAACATAATGGAAATGATGTAAAGACACAAAAGACACAATGTTAGGCATTTGTTTCATGTGTCACCAAAGTGCATCCCTGTCCTACTCAAATAGATAAGAGATATTATGATTCTCCAAAAACAAAACCTTTATTCATACAAACTTATTTCAGTCAACACACTCTATTACTACAAAGTGCAAAATGTTTTTTGAGATCTGACTTCTTAGCATTTAGTATGACTTTGCAGTATTTGCAAAAAGCTTTTGAAGTATTTCCCATAGTAGGCTGAAGCCAGTTCTTGCAACCAGCAATTTCTAAAGTGCTGCTCATATTTTTTTCTCCGCCATCTTGATGCTTATAATGAAATGGTGCTGTGTGTCATCATATCTGAATGGCAGGCGTACTGATGTGTGTTCACTGCGCAGACTCATTGGCATGATTGAGAGCAAACGTGAGAGGTCAGGGGCCTACGGCAGGGTGTGGTCAAGTAAAAATAAAAAAAAATCTCCAAAAAAATCGCTATTTTTATTTAAATATAGCTAAAATAGCTCCTTGTCGCAAAAAATTAATAAAAGTCGCAGCAACAATGAAAAAGTAGCTAAATTTGGCGACAAAATCCCCAAATTGGCAACACTTGACACTGGCTGCGCATCTCACTTTGTGGCACTGTTTTGACATGGGGGTGGAGTCAAGGGACGGGGGCGTGTACAACAGGCCTGGGCATGCCTCCCTGGAAGTGATGTCATTGGCCGGAGAAGCAGATCACAACTGCTCCAGGCACCGTCATTGAGCAGAGGCATGCAGGTGCATCGTTTCCTTTTATTCACTAGCTTTAAAGCATGCATGTTTTTATTTTATTAACTTTATTAACAAATATAAATGTGTATTAGCAGCATTTGCTCAAGTTAAAGAAGTTGTTAATATGAACATCTGCTGTTTATTTCTCTCAATATGCACACTTTTATAGCATTAGGATGTGTATTGTTTCATTTGGTTAACTAAATGTGTATTAACAGTGCTTGTTTAAAATCTCTTCACCTGTGGGCGCACATCTCTTAACGCCAGCGCACAGCATTCTTTGTTTGCATTAGTTCAGAGTTACTGCTAGTTTTAATGTAAAAGAATGCAATTAACTTCATAAACTACATCATTAAAAAGGTCTAAGACTCAAGCTTCATATCGATCTCGACTTCGTTTTTCATTTACGGTACATAACTCCTGGCATAAATTAATAAATGACTGTCACTGGAAGATTAAAAAAACAAAGCTTAAGTCTTTTTGGTTTAGTTTTGTCGTGGCCACAAGATATTAAGTCGTGGGAACGTGATAATACTGTAGGTGTGTTCGACTTCATACAGCACTGCACAAACCGATCGGCGGCTGACTTGAAGCAGTGCATGCCAGTTAGAAATTTTGTCCGACTTGAACCAGTGCAGACGCCACGTCACTGTCACGTGTGGCATCAAAGTACCGTGATAGCATTTCGAGATCAGCCGGCTGACTCAGCTGGCACAGCTTTTTTTTTTTTCCAATGCTTTATTTATTCAATGCCACAAGAACAAGAACTTGTCTGTGAAAACCGGCCAATTTAACAGGAATTTTGTCAACAGAAAAATTACATTTCAACAAAAAGTCTATGCCTCCAAGAGTATTAAATAAATAATTAGGAAATGCATTCCAAGGACTTTCTCTATTCTTCATAAACTCTATCAAACATTTAATTTTAAAAGTACCATTAAGAGTATTATAATCTAAGACCTCCAGTCCCCCTTGCTCTTTATGATTACAAGTTATCTTTTTTTTTTTAATAATTTATTAAAATAATAGTTTTTTTTTTTTTTCTCCAAATAAAAATGATAAAGAATCTGATCTAAATCTTTAATAATCTTGGGAGGCGCATCTAACGATAATGACATGTAAACAGATCTAGATATACCTTCTGCTTTTGACAATAATACCCTCCCAAATATTGAGATGTTGTCACGGTGCACACACATGAGGGAAGCGAGGAGACGAGGATGAACTCAAAATACAGTCTTTAATTCAAAACAGACAGGGCAAGACAAGGCAAGGCTGGGACACACAGGGACACAGGGAGCGTAATGAGTAGACCAGACCACAACTAACAGAACAGGCAGGAACTAAATACACAAGATAATTAAACACACACACCTGAAAGAAATCAAACAATCAAACTTGACGAGGACAGGAACAGGAAGGACCAAATAAGGACATGGAGGGGGAAAACACACAAGACACAACAGACAGGATTGTGACATTACTCCCCCCTCCCGAAGGCGTGACCCGCACCGTAACAGTTCCACTGGGAAGGGAGGGTGGGCACTCTGGAGGCCCCTCAGGACAGACATAAACAGGATGACAGGACGGGGGGCCTCCAGGACGGAACAGACAGTTCGGGGCGCCATGGCGGATAAGGGATCTCAGGAGGCCATGGCGGATCAGATAGTTCAGGAGGCCATGGCTAGGCTGGGAGCTCTGGCGGCCATGGCAGAGCTGGGAGCTCTGGAGGCCATGGCTGGTGGTCTTCGTGGCCGTGGCCTTGGTCCCCTCGGCCCGGCCACTACCGCCGGAACCTTACGGGAATGGCATCCGCGGCCATAACTAGAGGAGCCGCCTGCCCCAGACGAGTCTCCACGGACATGACCGACAAGACAACACTGGTTAAAAGTGTTCCTATGGACACACCAAGACTTTGAAATGACACTGGTCAGGGGCTGGAGCCTGCACTGGACTCTTGGTCAGGACACTGGAGCAAGCATTGAAGCTGAAGAGAGCCACAGCCGGCGGGCTTGACTTTAGATCGGCCGGTGGGCTTGAGGGAGCCGCAGCCGGCGACTTGACTTCAGAACGGCCGGCGGGCTTGAGGGAGCCGCAGCTGGTGGCTTGACTTCGGAACGGCTGGCGGGCTTGAGCAAGCGGTGGCCCGCAAACTTGACTTAGGATCGGCCGACAGACTTGACTGAAGCGCGGCCTGCAGACTCGCAGTGTTCGAAGTGATCCCGCCGAACTCCCACGCATCATTCGCGGGCTAGAGCGGGATTACTTGACTTCAGATCAGCCGGCGGGCTTGAGGGAGCCGCAGCCAGGGGCTTGACTTCGGAACGGCCGGCGGGCTTGAGCAAGCGGTGGCCTGCAAATTTGACAGTGCTTGAGGTGATCCCGCCGAACTCCCATGCATCATCCGCGGGCTAGATATGTAACAAAACTAAAAGACTTTCAAAAAACGGAAAACAAAACGGTGAAAAAGGGGCGCCGCTTACTTTCTGTTTAGGTCTGGTCTTCTGTCACGGTGCACACACACGAGGAAAGCGAGGAGACGAAGATGAACTCAAAATACAGTCTTTAAGCCAAAACAGACAGGGCAAGACAAGGCAAGGCTGGGACACACAGGAACACAGGGAGCGTAACGAGTAGACCAGACCACAACTAACAGAACAGGCAGGAACTAAATACACAAGATAATTAAACACACACACCTGAAAGAAATCATAAACAATCAAACTTGACGAGGACAGGAACAGGAAGGACCAAATAAGGGCATGGAGGGGGAAACACACAAGACACGACAGACATGACTGTGACAGATGTCCCTCATTAACCACAAATTAAATTTCTTTTTAGTTTTCTCAATAATTGGTTCAAAATTTAACTAACTCCTATGTTTTTCATTTTTACAAATTATCACACACAAATATGTTAATTTATGTTTAACTGGAATATTCCCTATTTCTGAAGAGGAGCAATCTTTGAGGGGAAATAATACAGATTTATCTAAATTCATTTTAAGGCCTGAAACACCAGTGAATTCTTCAATATATCTAATTATTTTCGGTACTTCAAATTTATTTTTCAAAAAAACTGCAGTGTCATCAGCAAACTGGCTAAGTTTAAATTGTACACCTAAAGCTGTGATACCATTAAATTGATTTCTTTTCATATGCAATGCTAAAACTTGAGTGACTAACAAAAATAAAAAAGGAGAGAGAGGGCAACCTTCCCTAATGCCACAATGAATATCAAATCTTTGTGAGGTACCATGAGCAAGTTTGACAGAACTATTACACCCACTATATAATGTTTTAACTGCTTTCAAAAACATATCTCCAAAACCAAAGAATTTAATAACTTTGAAAATAAAACTAAGAATCACTGTATCAAATGCTTTATAGAAATCAATAAATAAAAATCAATAAATATAGAAATCAATAAATAAAATAAAACTATCATCCTCAATAAAATGATTATAATCAATCATATCTAAGACTAGTCTAATATTATTCCTGATATGATGGCCTTGCATAAACTCAGATTGTTCTATATCAGTTATTTTGTCTAAACCTTGCTTCAGTCTTCTAGCAAAAATCACTGCAAACAATTTACTGTCATTATTTAGCAAACTAATAGGCCTCCAATTTTCAATGAATTGCTTGTCTTTATTAGGTTTGGGAATCAGTGTTATAACTCCTTGTTTTAATGAAACAGGCAGTTCACCATTTTGTATAGCTTCTACAAACACTAATAATAAAAGTATCAATGTCGGAAGAAGCTGGTATGGGAGAATACAGATTACTAAAAAACTGAGCAACATATTTTGAAATAACTGAGGAATTGTCTACTAAATTATTGTTAATCATTAATTTTGAGATTGAGGCAAAATCACTGTTTCTTTTTTCAAGGCTAAAAAATATTTTGTGTTTTTTTCCCATTTTTCTAACCATTTAAGTCTAGTTCTGATAAATACTTCTCTTGCTTTATCCTCATAGATCTTATCTAATTCAATTTGCAATAAATTCAAATTTTGTAACTCACAATCAGTCAAAGCTTCCTTTTTCTTTTTACACAAATTAAACATATCCTCAATAATAGATTTTTCTTTAATTTTAATTTTTTTAGTTTTTGTTTCAAATTTTCCTTGATTAATAAATGCTATCCTAATATCAAACTTCCTTAATTCACAATATTTTCCATATGAATTTTCTAAATCTGCAATTGTTCTATATTTTTCAATAACACCTTTAATTTTTTTCCTTTAAACATTCATTTTCAAGCAATTTGTTATTTAATTTCCAATAGTTATGTTTTTTGACTGATTTATTTTGTACCATATTTATTTTTATAAATATTCCTTTATGATCTGTCATTATGCAAGGTTCTATCAATACAGAGGTCACATTATTAGTTAAATCACTAAACACTAACCAATAGTCAATACGAGAATGAAGAGATGAGTCCTTATTACTCCATGTGTATTCTTCCCTGTCTGGATTCTTACATCGCCACACATCAGTAAGACCCAATCTTAAACATACATTATCTAGTTCACTAGAAGGGCCCAGTCTAGTTTTAAGAGGCCATCTATCAATGGTTTCATTAAACACAGTATTGAAATCTCCTCCCCAAATAACTTTGGCTGAAGGATATAGGGAAATGAAATATTGAATCCTAGATTCTATATTTGAAAAAAGTATATCGTTGTTCACTTTGTTATTAATGGCATAACAATTGACTAAGACAAATTGTTCGTTATCCTTATCTAACACAAGTAATATCCATCTACCACAATCATCTTTTTCGTAGTTTAAAATTTGCCCTGAAAATTTATCTTGTAAAATAGCGATCCCCGCTGACCGGTTGCTGCCAAATGACAACCAAATCTGCTTTCCCCACTGATTTTTCCAAAACACAGCATCTGAAGAACATGCATGCGTTTCCTGGATTAAACAAAAATCTACACATTTCTCTTTGCAATACAAAAATAAAGCTTTTCTCTTCAAGTTATCACGAATACCTCTGGCATTGATAGAAATAAAAAAGAAAGAGACATAACGGTCAAAAGATTACTTAAAGAACCACAAGAGTAATTAAAACCTAAATTTTAAACGTTCACATAACGGGATTCTCACAAATGATAACCAAGAATTTTCACAGTTGCAACATTGAGAGAAAAAATTACTTAAAGTGCATCCAGTACCTAACCACCAGATTTAGAACTCAGAAGCATACATTTCTTCTTTTCTTTTTTCTTTCCCAAAGAAAGATCAACCAAGATACCGCCAACTGCAGACTTCAACAAGACGATCAAGTCTATGTAGGTCCGTTGCCTTCTTCAGGACGAATCTCTTTACCCTCGACGAAAGCCCTTGCTCCGCTGAAGTATGCATTTTTGCCCTCTTTCCTTGTTCTCTCCACAGCCGGCCAAAGACGGTTCCGTGCTTCTCTGTCAAAAGCAGTCAAGTCCTCCTTAAACCGCAGGCCCTTGGTGGTCAGATACTCGTTGTTTTTTGAGTTTTTCCAGATTAAATCTCTGGCTGTAAGGGAAATGAATCGCATGATCACCGGTCTTGGTTTCACTCTTCTGCCATCATCCGAAGTTTTAAGACTGCCCAGCCGGTGTGCCACATCCAGATCATCTGCTACCCCCTGTTTGTCTGTGTCCGAAACCACCACTTTACATACTTCCATAACTCTCATTTTCACGTTTTCATTTGTTTATTTGGACAGTCCATACAAACGCAGGCACCATCTGCGGCTGTTCCTGGTCATGAATTTTGGTGTTCACCTCCTTGACCTTTTTTTCCAGGAAAGCAGTCACATTTTTTAGCATTTTGTTTTCTTTCTGCAGAACCATTACATCATCATGCACTGAGGTAAGAGATTTGCCCAAAGTTTCAATGTTGAAAGAATTCTCTTTAACCATTCTTTCAAGCTGGTCGGATCGCTCGTTGATTTTCTCAGAGAGAATTCGGATGATATTCTCCTGCACATCACTCAAAGAAAGTTCACTTTGCTTGGCAGAGGAGTCAATGACATTTTTTTTTTTTGCCTTTTGGGAGGCTGATTTTTGCTTGGTGTGTTTGGGCAAGAATCACAGCTTCTTCCGCTTTTTACTTTACATGCATACGAGTGAGTATCGTTAAAACTTATCTTCTCCTTTATAGTGTCAACCCAGCTAACAAAAAAAGGTCCCCAGGACGTCCCCTAAACGGCCTCTGCGAACGTCCCCCGGACGTCAGCGTGTAGGGTCCCCTTGATGTCGAGCGGACGTCCGCAAAGACATCCTCCGGACGTTTAGGGGACTTTCTCTTTAAGCATGGGCATCGCTAGGCCATTTTTAGGGGGGCTATAGCCCCCCTAAATTTTGTGATTAGCTCCACAAACTACGAATTCGTACATTACATTATAATGCGTTAGCATTGTTTTCTTTTTATCCTAATTTATATATTAAGGTCAAATGAACTTTGCCCATGAAAGTGAAATTGGTGCTCTGCATTTAACCCATCCAAGTGCACGCACACAGCAGTGAATAGTGAACAAACGCACACACACACACACTGTGAACACACACCCGGAGCAGTGGGCAGCCATTGCTTCAGCGCCCGGGTAGCAATTGGGGGTTTGGTGCCTTGCTCAAGGGCACCTCAGTCATGGTTTCGAAGGCAGATCTGTTGCTGAGTGCTGTTCATTCACAATCCCCACCTTCAATTCCTGCCGGTGCGAGACTCGAACAAGCCCAACTCCCTAACCATTAGGCCACGACTTCCCCGTGAAATAACAGTCTAAGGACTGAGGCAGAGTTAACATTGACAGAACACAGATTTAATGCATGAGTTTATGTTTGATTTATTTGAATTATTTTAGTGGCAGTACACCGATACAAATGAATGACTTTGACAATGGCCATTATGTTTATACAATAAATTAAATCAAGGAATCTGTAGTAGAACCAGATGTGAAACCAGCAGCTGTAATGAATCACAGCACTTTGGAAGGTGTTATTAATTTTTATGACCACAAGATGGCCACAGCACGAACCGTTTTAAAAAGCTTCGAGTAATGAACCTTTTTCCGATACAACTGGGATGAAAGCCTCATCGGTTCAGAACGCTACACTTCGCCATCACTACGAATTCGTGATCGCCTCAGTCCCCTTTAAATTCATATGAAAACGGCGGCAGACTTCGATCGGCTCCCCGTCTTTCAGCGCGTTCTTCAATCCGCAGACCGCGGTTGCACAAAGCGAGAAACAGAGGACAAGGTGTGTTTATCGATATTGTTATAATATCTGCATCTGCTAAGCTCTTTGTCATAAATGCAGTTTATAAAATATCATGGTGGAGCAATCGGTTCCCAATCTATAGTAGCCTAAATTTTCAAATGTTGCCATTTTCATTTGAAAATTTAACATTCAGTGTAATACATATTCCAGTGCATGTGGCAATTAAAGAGGTTTGCATACTTGAGCTAAGGAAAGAGGGTTGTACTAGAAGTGCAAACAGTAAAATTCTGTGTTTGTACAGTAAACAGGTGTGTGTGAGATATATATATACCCCCTAAAATGAAAATCCTAGAATCGCCCCTTGCTTTAAGTCCTCTGAATGTCATTTTATTTTACTTTTAGGCTAATCAAAGACAACAGACACGTTGTATGGAGCAAAATATGTTTATTTTAACTTAACAGTTAAAGTTGCGGTGCTCTTTGTGTGTGTGTGTGTGTGTGTGTGTGTGTGTGTGTGTGGTTGTCAGCTGTGGGGTTAGTCCTATGGCAATTCTTCCCGTTGTGTTATAACCTAAAACAACAAAATGAACACATTAAGTAGTGTTATGATTGATTTAATATGTCTAGGATTACCGTTTATCCATTGAAAAAAAGATTTGTAAAGTTATTGTTGACAATTTGGATTAATGTTATACCAAGCGGTCCGAAATTAGCGCACATATGAAGATAGGCCGTCCCAAATTGGCTTTTTGGCTCATATAGGCGTCTCAGTGTGTATGTTAGCACATGGAAATTCATTATATATATATATATATATATATATATATATATATATATATATATATATATAAATAAATAAATAAACACACATACATACTTAATCATTTCAGCTTTACATGCTAACATTAGCATGTAAAGCTGAAATGGAGGGAGAGGGAGAGGAAGAGGGAGAGGGAGGGGGAGGGGGAGAGGGAGGGGGGGAGGGGGAGAGGGAGGGAGGGAGAGAGAGAGAGAGAGATTCCTTCTTCCCTCTCTCTCCTCAACTGTGTTTTCTTGATGGCTTTTATAGCTGGTTTCCTCTCTGGAGGAGCCAAAGAATGAGGAGTTAGTTGGTCATCAGCAAACGAGTATCAGGTGCCAGTAATCAACTCCTATTAGGGCAGCAGCACAGAAGAGAAACAAAAACAGAGAACATACAAAAACTCTTAACTGACCCCAGAACAGTACAAATTACGTCACAGGACGTAACAATTACAAGATACAAATTGGTTACAGTAGCTAATGTCTACAAATATAAAAGTATAAATACCTTTTCGACCGACGAAAGCTAAAACTCAAGGCCGTGTCTGAGGAAATCACCGAGGTTAACCATCACTAAGCAGCTGAGCGTTGCCATGGATACATGCTGCGTGCCCTAAAGTGATGTCATTCGATCATGTGCTCATTTGATCGACACTTGCTCGTAGCCTATCTCCTAATGCGGCTATATTACACTTATTTTTTTTTTTTTTTTTTTTGAGCTGCACGTGTATAGCAGTCTTAAATGCAATAACTAAAATAATAGTTTTCCTAAATAACTTTTCTTGTCGGCTTACCAACAGTTTAAAATGTAAATGGAAAGAATTAATTTATGTGTCTTACCTGTGTTATTTTCCACTTTCTTTTCTTCATGTTTTCCTGCATTCATCACTCTGTAACATTCTTTTAGAGCTCCTGGGATGCAACCTTATTTTCTTCATGCATGGGGAATACATAAACCTAATTGTAGCCTATATGTTCAATTACATTATTGAAGGGTATCATGATTTTGATGTTTAAATGCTGAAAACAGACTCCTGATTTGATGACATTTTAATTACAGAAGTTACTCCTACTTTCTTTTTCAAGAAGTTAAAATTAATTTAACATTAACTTCATTTTACAATGAATTCAAATCTATTATACTATAGTAAAAAAAATAATATCATTCTGCAAAACAAAACAAAAAAAAAATGTTTTTTTTTTTTTGCATTCTATCACAGTTAAAAAAAAAAAAAAAAAAAAAAAAGAGAGATTTTGTTTTAAGGAATAGGGTGAAGTCAGCTAAAATGGGCCACATCTTGGTAAATGACTTATAATACCATCAAATAAGCTATGCATGAGAACTAATGATATTTTTATAAATTAGCATGGGTCTCTTAAATATTTATATATATTTTTAAATATCAAAAAGTATAATTGTTTTAAAATTATGAGAGACTATCAGCAGGTACTTTCTTGAGCCAAGGCACAACATTCAGGTAAAATGGGCCAGCTGTTCAGATAAAATGTGCCAATATAAAAAGAGAACAACACAGGTAATTTCGGTTGAAATCATTTTATTTTTAACAGTAAATTGACACTGTTGTCTTTAGTGTGCCATAGAACCAGCACCATGCATTTCATTAAATAGAAAGTTGAATGAATATTTCATTAAACAATGCGATTAAAAATGAACTGATCATGTTATATAGGTGTGTGTTTCTGTGCATTGGTGTCTTTTGTGTGCATGCACACTACCAGTCAAAAGTTTTTGAACAGTAAGATTTTTTATGTTTTTTTTAAGTCTCTTCTGCTCACCAAGCCTTCATTTATTTGATTCAACGTACAGCAAAAACATTAACATTTTGAAATATTTTTACTATTTACTATCGTCTTCAAGCTTTTGAATGGTATATTGTATAATGTTACAAAAGCTTTTTATTTCAGATAAATGCTGATCTTTGGATCTTTCTATTCATCAAATAATCCTGAAAAAAAAAATGTACTCATCTGAATAAAAAACGTTTCTTGAACAGCAAATCAGAATATTAGAACGATTTCTGAAGGATCATGTGACTGGAGTAACAATCCTGAAAATTTAGCTTTGATCACAGGAATAAATTACATTTTAATATATATTCAAATAGAAAACAGTTATTTTAAATGGCAAAAATATTTTGAAATATTACTGTTTTTTGCTGTACTTTGGATCAAATAAATGCAGGTTTGGTGAACAGAAGAGACTTCTTTAAAAACATTAAAAATCTCACTGTTCAAAAACTTTTGACTGTTAGTTTGTGTATGTATTTTTTTTTTTTTTTAAGGCTAGATTTTATGTGCATGCATATCTAGGCCTATAAACTTATTTTCACCCTCAATTTCTGTGTAAAAATGTGTGTGTGTGTATGCAGCCCATTTTAGCTGAAAGTTGTGGCCCATTTTAGCTTGACCAGCCATTAAAATAACCTTTTTCACAAAAACTTTTTTTCTTTTTTAAATGAAACTTTTTTATTTGAAAGAGCATGTCAAAACATTGTTCACAAACCTTTGCTTTGTTGGTAAGCATACTTATAATTGCTTTAGTAGCCCTACCCTTATTAGTGATGAATGAAATTTACTATGTGGCTCACTTACCTTATAATTTCTCTGACAAGCTTCATGTAACTCTCTGCCCTGCCCGCCTTAAGAAACTCAGACCAATCAAAAGTATTGTTACATGTCAACAAGTGTTGAAGCAACAATGCAAGATCAGTTATTGTGATTTTCTGTAAAAATGTAAAGAGATATGATGCTACATCCTTATTTGGCCCATTTTGGCTGATAGCCCATTTTAGCTGACTTCACCCTAATATCCTTTAAAATCCAATATGAGTTTATATTTTAGTTTAATTTTGTCAACTCTCTTTGTCTGAGTTGTAAGGTGTCAGGTCTGATAAAAGCCCACGCATGGGCGACTGAAGTTTTCAAGCGTTGTTATGGAAATGGCAGATGAGGGACGAAACAGGGACATTCGTAAACTGGCTCGGACCAATGTCCTCCGAACGTCCGCCAGCGAATGTCAAAAAGAGGGCCAAATGCGGACGTAAGTGGACGTCCTCAGAACATCCGTCTGCGAACGTTACAAAGCGGACGTATTGCGTACCTAAACAGACGTTCGGGACGTCCGGGGGACATCCCCTGTTTGCTGGGAACCTCCATCTCTGCGCCAAGGTCCTCAGACATTTTCCTGACTTGTGCAGTGAAACTGGTGGTGATTTTGTAATTCAATATTGCGTTATTGCGTTACTCCAAAGTCAATATTTAATCAAATTCGGCAACTATTAGCAACTTATCTGATATAGTAGTTAGCAACTTTATGGAATTTGTATATTCATTTGTGAGAAATACCCGATTTGTTTCTCAGCTTAGAGAACCAAGACTTTCCACGGTGCCATCTTGGACCCCCAGTTCCCCCAGTTTCCCCAGTTTTTCAGAGCGACTGCAGGAGCGCTGATGACGACACAGCTGTTTCACGATTGGCCAGACTCACCACATGACAACAATGACGTGTGTTTCTAACATCTTCAAATACAATACTGCTCACAAATATTATACCTTTTGTTAAGTCTGGCCCTAAAGGTTGTTTAGATTCTCCTCTTTTTGACAACACTAACTTATTTGTTGACCAAAGACTTCTCAATACCATGTCAAACACAAAGACATTCGTTCAATTATGAATAGATCTCAGATTTCTTTACCTGCTTGTGTGTTTTTGGAATAACATATTTAGTGATATAGAATGGGAAGAGTTTTGGCTTCTTCGACAAAAATTATTCTTATCTAATAAAGTTGTTGAAGTGAATAAAACCTAAACTCTTCCCCTGCACTTTTTTTCGGGCAAGTGTTTTCACGTAGAGGTTTTCAAGGGCCAGTGTGAATAAATCTAGATTTAAATTAAAAGAGACAAGATAGACACGCCATTTTGGATACATTTTATTCATATCCAAAACGATGTGAACATCACGGAGAGCTGAACACTCTCATGCGGTATATGTTTCATTCATACTCGAAGCCGGACTCATATGATAGAAGTAACATGTGGACAAAGGCATCCCGCTATCGCTGTTGCTAAGCTGAAACCTTAAACTGATGAAGCGTGAAGACAATTAACGATTGTGACAATATATGGTTTATGTGTGTTTTTCAAGTCTTTTATATGAATGATACAGTGGTAATTGGCATAGCATTAATTACAGTACAGAAGCTATAACATATATTTTCTGTCTTATTCTGTGATAAAAATGGAAAAAGTGTTTGTAGTATATAAACTATTATACTGAATATACAATCATAACCATAAAATTGTCATTGGTAAAATATATATCAAAAATATTATAGAAATTTCTTAGCCAATTAAAAGTAAGAGGTGTTTTTTTTTTTTTTGTCAATTAGACATACATAAATATTATTAGGCCTATTATTATTATTATTATTACTACTATTATTATTACTATTATTATTATTATTATTACATTTGACTTTTCTGTCCCCCTCACTTCTGAAATGATTGCTAATCCCCTGCCCTGTAACATAACTGAATATAAAACTTTAGCTATATGCCGTGTTATCTTTATTTGGGGATCAAATATTTTGTGGCTCCACCTGAATTTTATTTGGTGGGAAAGTGGCAAAAATAGCTCTTTTGACGTTGATGGTTGCAAACCCCTGATGTACGTCATTTGGCACACAGAGATAGTGTGCACATGTGTATGTGTACTTGTTTAACCTTCATTGTGAGGACCAAATATCTCCACAAAGATAATGAAACTTAATATGTTTGACCTATGTTTAATATGTTTGGCCTGAAATGCCCCCACAAGGAAAACAACTTAAAAATCATAGTTTATTTATTAAAACTTAAGTTTAAATTGTAGTAAATTGTACTATTTAAATTGTAGTAAAAGGGGCCAGTTTAATCGTGTTAAGATGACAAATTTGAACACAACGCACACACATTCTGGCCCTGTTCAAATGTGTAATACTTTTTAAAGCAGATTTACCTCTAGATTACCCATGTATTAATCCTTTCTTTAGTTTATTGTGGCATTGCTTTACTGTGCTACAGTAAATTAATTCATGTTACAATGTAAACCAAGACTTTTGTATAGTTGAGAACAATGTTGAACTAAAAAAAGGACTTGAACAAATACAACATCTGATGTTTGCATACGTGAAAACATAGATTTGATGGGCTGGGCAATGCTTTGCATCTTTTGTAAAATTCCTCTGAAATATACTGTTTGTCATGTTGCTTTCTCTTTTCAAATATGCTTTTTCTTGGTAAATTGCTGCATATTTTAGCTCTTGTTTCAGAAAGCAAAAAATCAAAGTCCTTTGATTAATCTTGATTTAGTCATATTGAAAATGACACTTTAATAGTACAAAATGTATTGAAGTTCTAACTTCGTGTTGTAAAAACGGATGAAGATGTTTTCTTAATTTGCTGGTGTTTTTTTTATTTGCAGCATGTTGCACTCTCTCGACCACCGTAGAAGTTGCAGTCACATTCTCATAATGGTTCCACACATATCCTGCTATTCATACCTGGGCTTAATTCCATTTTTGGTATAAGTAGAAGATGATGGTGATAAATGAGAAATGTACAGTTTTATACATCACTCAGTAATCCTACCGTCTGAACAACTGTAGGGAAACCATCCTTACAAACAACTTTTGCAAGTTCTAGACTTAACTATTGTTGCCCAAAGAAGAAAGAGTGTAGCCTCAAATCATCTCCTTGGAACTACTGGTCATCAGCAGATGGTAGATTTGTTAATGGTTCATTAACAGATTTGTTTATGGGGCAGTCGTGGCCTAATGGATAGAGAGTCGGACTTGTCACCCCGAAGGTCGCGGGTTTGAGTCTCAGGTCCAGCAGGGATTGTTGGTGGGGGAGGGGGTGAATAACCAGCACTCTCTTCCACCTTCAATAGCACGACTGAGGTGAGACTCTTGAGCAAGGCACCGAACCCCCAACTGCTCCCTGGGCGCTGCTGCCCATTGCTCCGGGTGTGTGTGCACTTGGATGGGTTAAATGCAGAGCACAAATTCTGAGTAAAGTAGTATTCCCTAAAGGGAAGTATTCTGAGTATTCCCTTTCCAATAAAGATCTGAAAAGCTCATTTGGATTTTACAAATGTATCTTTTTTTTGTTGAGGTCATATTTTATACTATATATTATATTCTGTATACGTTCAAGTGCAAGAACCAAAACTAGCAAATGTACCCATTTATTCCACATGCAGTGTTTCAATCCACAGCAATATGGCAAAAGAATACATATTTAATATGGGTTTAAAGTGCTTCAACTGCAGCCCTGTTCATGAGTAAATTATTCTTTTGAGCCGTTTCTGTTTAGTGATTCAAATGTCTCACGTCGTAGACATAGTTAAGATTATTTATTGATAAGTACATCCCTTAACTCATCATTAGCTCATATTTAAAAACAAAAAACAAAAAAAAACTTAAGTTATGTATTAGTACATGATTATTCATGTTTTGTAAAGTGTTACTGGTACAGGCCTAAATGCTTAAATATGTGTGGGTACATATATGATTACTATAAAACATCACTACTGACATCCGGTTTACTCACATTTATTTTTGCGCCACATGAAAATGAAATAAATTAAACTCTGATTAGTATAAATAGCAGAGTTGTCAATCTGTGAAGTTTTATCTCTTTTGATCAGAAACACCATCGGCTTTACTCACAGATTTGAAAAAATGAAAACATGCTTGACTGTCCTTTTTTGATGTTTTGGCATTATTAGCCTGCTTTAGAATCTACAGCCTTTCTACTGGCCACCGCTCACAAAACAATAAGTACCAACCATTGAGAGTGATTGTGAACTTAAGAAAGTTGGTTGCTCAAAAATATAAGGGTTGAGGGGAAATTGTGTCTGTAATGAATGCCTGCAGTTTCAGCCATCTGGCATTAAGTAGAGCGCAGCTTCTAAAATTTGTTTGTTCTTGAAGAGCTGATTGCCAACACTGTTTCAATTGTCTCCGCTTGTAATTATCAGGTAGTTTTTCATGTGCTTTAAGCAAGAAAATCTGCACTCACGATGATGAGGTGACAGGAAGTGTAATAGAGATACAAAGTAATCTGTATAAATCGAAGAGGGCGTCATTGCAGGGTGCGAACTACGGGGGAGCTAGGGGGAGCTCGGCTCCCCTTAATAAGACATGGGCTCCCCTGAAAACGTGATTTGTGAAATTTTGGGGGGTCTCAAAAAATATTGACAATGTGTTATTTTCACGTGCAATTTCAGTTTTGTGTAATGTGATCATCATGTGTAAAATTGCAAAAATATTCATTCATGCATGACGGCGATTTAAACCTAATTCGCTTCAATAAAGATAACTATACATGCTATTCTTGTCATGAGCATCAAGGTGTGGGGGCGCTGCGGTGCAAATTCCACTCATCTTTAGTACGTTAACTCAAAAGATTCGTAGAAAAAGTATAAACATTGGAGGCCATTGATCTTTGCGCGGAGTCCTTGAAATCCATTCAGGCGTCTGTGGTCGATTCTGTGTTAAGGTAAGGCATGTTATTCGCAATTATGTGTTGTAGATGCCTGGGTTGTTATAGGTCTGCGTGACTCTCGATGTCTTTGGTCTAATTGAACGGAGAAATTATGGTATTCTTCTGTAGCCTTACGAGTAACTTTAACCGTTTTTCATGTGAACTCAAAGACAGCCTGATGCTTTGTTTATAGACTATTTGTGGGTGGCTGTTTGTTGTTTCACCTATCAATTCGTGTCGATAAAGTATAATAGGGTAAATCCTGTATCTTTATGTATGTATCTTTCTGTTAGCTGTTATGCATTACTCCCCCCCCCCGTTATGAAAAAAAACAAAAAAAAAACAAGTGGGCTCCCCCAAAGTCCACGGTATAGTTCGAACACTGCGTCATTGTATGGCCTGAGTATGGAAATAATTTCCAGCATAGTACTTGCAGTCACCCCTGTTCTTTTTTCCATCCAGAAGCCATCCCACTGTAATACAGCAGACAAGTTTTTAATTTGTGATGCCATAGATAAACATTTCATGTCAAGGACTGAATTCTATGTTGGATTTTAAGCAGAAACCCCTTTCAAAACACATGATTCTGGTGAAAAGTGCAGATTCATTAAATTGATAAGATGGTCAATTACATACTTAATTCTCTTCATCCTATGTGACACATAAGGGCACAACGAATTCTCTCAATCTAGGTCTGTCTTGAGCTGTGAACTGTGCTTCTCCCCATGAAAGCCCCATTTCTTCCAGTTCGGTCGCCGCTGTCTGTTGACATGTTCTCAGCCTACCTTGTTTGCTCTTGGTGTTATCCAACACAAAACCACTTTCAGGTATCTTTTCCTGAGGCATCCTAAGTACACGTCCAAGCCATCTTAATTGATGTATCTTGATCTCCTGAGATATGTTCTTTGATCTTGTCTTTTTGTACAGGTTGACATTAGAGATGGTACTGGGCCAGTAGATGTTACACATCTTTCTAAGGCAACTGTTATGGAAGGCATCTACCTAGCTACCTTTCTCAAGTCTATTTTCACTATTCTCCAACATTAAGAGCCGTATAGAAGCAATAACTGATCTTTGTTCTGAGGCTTAGCTGTTTAGACTTCCAGATGGTTCTGAGTCTGCTAAAAGCTCCTTTTGCTTTATTTATTCGGGCCTTGATGTCTTTTTGGGCTCTGTTATCAGTGCTAATATTGCTACCAAGATACGTGAAATCATTCACTTCCTCGAATGACTCTCCCTCAGTGGTAACTGGGTCAGAGACATGAGCACTGATACCCATGACCTGCGTCCTCTGGTTGATTGTGTATAAGCCAGTCTGTTTAGTATATCTGCTTAATCTATCAGTTTTTTTTTTTTTTTTTTCCCTGAATGTGGGTGTGTGTGGCTGATATTACTTCCAGATCATCTGTGAAGTCAAGGTCTTCCAAACGAGAGAAGGGAGTCCATTGAATGCCATGGGCATGGTTGGATGTTGTTTGATGAATAACCCACTCACTGGTGATCAGGAATAAAAGAAGTGAGGGGATACAACTCGGCCATATGCCAGACCTGACTTCAAAGGACTCTGTCCATGTACCATCAAGGATAATGGAGCACTCAAAGTGCTCATAAAACTTCCCAATAAGTTGTACGATCTTGGGTGGTATTCCATAGGCTCTTAGTATCTTCCATAATCTCTCTTGGTGGACACTGTCAAATGCCTTTGTGAAGTCTATAATTTGATGTATAATGGTGTGTTCCATTCCAGATATTGCTTTATGATGTTACACAGTGCAAATATCTGGTCTATGCATCATCTTCCCCATCGAAAACCTGCTTGTAATTCTCTCAGTTTGTGGTCAATGGCTCTATCAACCCTTTACAACAGGATCCAACAGAAGATCTTGCTGGGAATTGAAAGAAGTGTAATACATGTAGTCACAGTTGCTGAGGTCTCCTTTCTTGGGTAGTCTGAGTATGTGGCCTTTGCTCCAATCCTTTGGGATTGTCAATAACTGGGTAGAAAAAGTGCTGACACATTTCACCTGTGGTTTTGGGAGGTGGGCAGTCTCCTAGAGGGCATAAATCACAAAATATTGCAGGGGTTGCAGGGGCTGTCTCTCTCTTTTCTCAGGCTACAGCTGGGTAGGAGTGCCAGCCATTCACAGGGCCTGTGTCTCGGTCCATACTCCACTTACTTCACTTTTTAGAGAGTGCTACTATGACAGACCACACAAGGTCTGTGGCAGATGCGAGATCCAGCTCTAGAGACTGTAGGTAATCTGACAAAAACATTGTGGCACAAAACACATCCTCAAATAAAGAAAGCAGCAGTGTGAATTGGCTAGTCAAAGAATAAATACCATTCACTTCCATTTTTTGCAGATTGTTTGACTGTCTGATTATGCCAATTAGATTTGTTTGAATCGCAGGGAGGGTTTTTGAATTGCCAAAAGGGGTTAATACTGACAGGGCCTCCTTTCGGATTGTCTCTTTAGTTTGAATGGAGCTTGCCCCATAGTCATGCATTGTTACTTCCACTCACACTTTTGCACAGATTCTACCACATCGCTTGTCTCTCTAGCGGTGCCAATACTAAGGAATTCTAGGTTAATGGGGGATCTAAAATTAGAAGCAGATGGGATACTTGGAGGTGCCCTTTCATCCTCTGGAGATCCACCTGGGTAATGCTTTTCATTGGATGAAATTCCATTTTCCACTGCTCATCCCTTATCTGTTGACATTCCACCACTCCCTTTTCTTATTTTCCCAAATTATTGGTGCATATATGTTTCAGTATCCTCAAATCGCTGGCTGGTGACTTCTCTGAACTCTGTCTACTTGTTCACTGCCATCATTTATGTCTATAAAGAAAACTTTTCTTGACTTTATAAAAGTTGAAAGCCACTTCATCAGGGGTGTAAAAAAGTCTCAAAAATAATCAAAAGTACTGATTGTACAAGTATCTGGTGAAAACATACTCATAACGTGTATGCTCTGTTTCTGTGTTTTTGGTTCTGTCAGTGTGTATGAACTAGTTTACCCGGTGACCTAGTTTTCCTGAGTTGTCCTGATTGTTGTGTTCACCTGCCATCTCATTAATTATCATTTTAGTCCTTGTGTTTAACAACCCTGAGTTCTGCCTTTGTTCTCTGTCCGTTCTCATCAAGTATCTCCTGTGAGCATGTTTATTAAAAACTATCTTTCATATTGTTTGTCTTTGTGAATGTTTATATACATTATGTGACAGAAGAACAGACCCTCAAACTGAGTATTTAAAATGGACTTGCCAGCTGTCCAACTGCTCTGCCTTTGAGCAGTAGACACTTTCCATCGAGGCTCACACCTAAGCGTTCCTCGTTCCCTGACCCATAGCTGTGCATCCTCTGCCACGCAAGCCTCAATGTGGAAATTAAGCCACGCCTGACCGGTGTAGGACCTCAGGGAAATTTTGCCATGTATGTGGAGTGTGTGTTGGTGAATTGTGGCTCTCCATTCACCCTCGGCCCCGTGTAAGATGACATTGTCACCAACCCCACTCCAGTGCCACCAAATAGATAACCTCAGAAGAGACTGAGAGAGTCATCACCCCAGAGCCTTCAACATTGTGTGTCACAGAGGGAGTGCTTCTGGAGCTCACGGACTGGGACGAGAGTCCTGCCCACAACCCCACTTCTGTGGATGAGACGTTTATGGCTTCTGGTGGATATTTTGAGGAACTCAAAGACATTTTTGAAGAGGATTTAATTGACTTTTTTGGAAAAATTATTTCCAGTTCTCCTGTATTTTCAATGTTTCCTGAGTCTCCAATATTCCCAATACCTCCAGCGCCCCCTGTAGCTCCAGAATCCCTCTCCCACCTGCTTAAACAGCCAGTTCCTCAGCCCCACCTCCACTTGTGTCCTTCAGCCCCTCTGTATCTCCCACATGCTGCGAAGACCTGCCCAGTGTCTTCAGGTCTCCAGCTCTATCCAGTACAGAGGATCCCCTGGCTCTGCCTCCAGCCTCTGTACCCATCACTCCACCTCGGCCTGTCGATACATCGGCTTCTCTCTGGCTTCTCCCTCCCTTGTCTCCAGAAACCATCAGCCATACAGCTCCACCGAGCTCCCTCGTCCCTCCAGATCTGCCTTGGTCAGACATTGACCTGCCATGAACCTTCAGCTCTGCCTCTGTCCTGTGGTTATAAGGCTCCACCTCGGACATTCGCCACCACTGCTTCACCTCGGTCTCCAGTGCCTTCAGTGTTGTGTGGGTTCTTCAGCTCATCGGCTCCATCTGGGTCTCCATCAGTGGTGGCATCTCCGTTGGTCCACAAATGATAGTAGTCCAAATCAGAATCGAGAAGATCAGATTCCATGTGGTTTGTGCTGTTCACACTGTCATGAAAAAAAAAAAAAAAATCTGAGAGATCTGGGTAAAAAAAAATCGGATTTGGGCCACATTTTCCTGCAGTTTTAATGTAGCCATAAGGTGCTTTCGCACCATGTAGTTCTGGGAGCTAGCCAAAAGGGTTGTTCCTAGAGAACCAATTTCCTCCTTGGGCCGTTTTCGTCACTGGTAGTTCCTATAGAACTGTTTTAGACCCTAGTCTGACCCAGGAGCTAATTTAGCTCCCCCAAACAGAGTTCCTAGAACTAAATACGTTTCTAGTTCCTGCGGTGCGAACACACCAACTTGGTGGCAACTTCCACCAATAGTTCTAGAAACTATGAAAAGGTTCCTCCGGTGTGAAACCGCCTTTTTTGAACTTACCTTTCCAGCACTTTTGAATTATCACTTCCATGGACTTTTGATATACCTGTACACTGGTGGATACTTATCACATTCACATTAGAACTAACAGCATGCTAGGATTCTTAAGGAATGTTTTATGGTATGGAACTGAAAGACTCTGTGCTTTTAAAAGCCTAGGTTTTCTAGTTTTATTGTGTTGTTTTAAGTTTCCTGTGAATATTGTAAATGCACTTTTATTTATTCATTCTGTGTCTGTTGTTCGTCTCATCTTTTTAAACACTCCAAGATCTCACAAAGTATAATTTGACCCCATTTTAACAATTGTAACATCTTCCAATTAGGCCGAATGTTACAAAAGGACCAAACAGGGGAGGCCTGCAGGCCATACAACCCAAAGGTACCAGGAAATAAGGGGAAGCCCAGAGTAGAGGGCATACTACCCAAAAATTCTTAATTAGAGGAGGCTTCACAAAGAGCCTACAACTGAGTGACAAAACTGAACAGGTTAACACAGAAGCAGAGGCCTAATAAAACGACTCGATTAGAGGCAAAGGAAAAAGACAAGGGCAAATGTTTGCCTTAAGGGAAGGAGAGTAGATGTTACTTACTCTCATCGCCCTGTAAACGCTGTGAGTGTCTCACATGTACAACGTCCCTGAGATCTTTCTTCCTGTCCCTTACTCCCTTCCGCTGTACAATTGAAGATTTTTTTAATTTTTTTTTTTATTCAGTCTTATTTATTTTTTAAACCCTGTGACTGTCAAGTGTTTCTGAACATGTCAAACACAATGGAAGATCATCTATCAGTGCTTGCAGGACTTGTAGTGCTTTCATTGACCACAATGAAAAGAGTGTCAGTGATGTCTGAGTCGCCCGACGACTCCTTCTGGAATAAACATATAGGGTCCAACTGTAAGTTTAACTTATTAGACTATACCTAGACAATTGCATTTACTGATTCTAGCAGTTCTGTTAATGCACTGAATACTTAGATTTCAAATCTTGAAGAACAGGTGGTCCTCCTCACACAGGTACACCAGGAGAACACAAAGGACAACTACAGGTGCATCTCAATAAATTAGAATGTCATGGAAAAGTTCATTTATTTCAGTAATTCAACTCAAATTGTGAAACTCGTGTATTAAATAAGTTCAATGCATGCAGACTGAAGTAGTTTAAGTCTTTGGTTCTTTTAATTGTGGTGATTTTGGCTCACATTTAACAAAAACCCAGCAATTCACTATCTCAACAAATTAGAATACTTCATAAGACCAATAAAAAAAAAAACATTTTTAGTGAATTTTTGGCCTTCTGGAAAGTATGTTCGTTTACTGTATATGTACTCAATACTTGGTAGGGGCTCCTTTTGCTTTAATTACTGCCTCAATTCGGCGTGTCATGGAGGTGATCAGTTTGTGGCACTGCTGAGGTGGTATGGAAGCCCAGGTTTCTTTGACAGTGGCCTTCAGCTCATCTGCATTTTTTGGTCTCTTGTTTCTTATTTTCCTCTTGACAATACCCCATAGATTCTCTATGGGGTTCAGGTCTGGTGAGTTTGCTGGCCAGTCAAGCACAACAACACCATGGTCATTTAACCAACTTTTAGTGCTTTTGGCAGTGTGGGCAAGTGCCAAATCCTGCTGGAAAATGAAATTAGCATCTTTATAAAGCTGGTCAGCAGAAGGAAGCATGAAGTGCTCCAAAATTTCTTGGTAAACGGGTGCAGTGACTTTGGTTTTCAAAAAACACAATGGACCAACACCAGCAGATGACATTGCACCCCAAATCATCACAGACTGTGGAAACTTAACACTGGACTTCAAGCAACTTGGGCTATGAGCTTCTCCACCCTTCCTCCAGACTCTAGGACCTTGGTTTCCAAATGAAATACAAAACTTGCTCTCATCTGAAAAGAGGACTTTGGACCACTGGGCAACAGTCCAGGTCTTCTTCTCCTTAGCCCAGGTAAGACGCCTCTGACGTTGTCTGTGGTTCAGGAGTGGCTTAACAAGAGGAATACGACAACTGTAGCCAAATTCCTTGACACGTCTGTGTGTGGTGGCTCTTGATGCCTTGACCCCAGCCTCAGTCCATTCCTTGTGAAGTTCACCCAAATTGTGAATCTTGAATCGATTTTGCTTGACAATCCTCATAAGGCTGCGGTTCTCTCGGTTGGTTGTGCATCTTTTTCTTCCACACTTTTTCCTTCCACTCAACTTTCTGTTAACATGCTTGGATACAGCACTCTGTGAACAGCCAGCTTCTTTGGCAATGAATGTTTGGGCTTACCCTCCTTGTGAAGGGTGTCAATGATTGTCTTCTGGACAACTGTCAGATCAGCAGTCTTCCCCATGATTGTGTAGCCTAGTGAACCAAACTGAGAGACCATTTTGAAGGCTCAGGAAACCTTTGCAGGTGTTTTGAGTTGATTAGTTGATTGGCATGTCACCATATTCTAATTTGTTGAGATAGTGAATTGGTGGGTTTTTGTTAAATGTGAGCCAAAATCATCACAATTAAAAGAACCAAAGACTTAAACTGCTTCAGTCTGTGTGCATTGAATTTATTTAATACACGAGTTTCACAATTTGAGTTGAATTACTGAAATAAATTAACTTTTCCACGGCATTCTAATTTATTGAGATGCACCTGTATGCGTTTCATGTTAACATCATGTGCATCCTTCAATGACAAAGCAAACATAAACATGTTGAACAAGCAAGCTAACTTTCTTTTATATACAGTGAATGTAGTGGTGGAGGTAGTTAGTGTTGACAGATTTAGACAAATTAAAACTCACCTTAGGTGTTATAATGCGCACGCAATGTGAAATCTATCACAGAAATTGTGCTGGTGCGTGTAACTTTCTGTGATACGTGGGACTCAGCACAAACCTAGAATGCCACAAACACACACAAGTAAGTATATAACCAATAATGAATTTAGAAAAGAGAAAGACAAGTCTGTGTCCGGATGTCTGAGGAGAGATCACACAACTTGCATTTCAACTCAGTAGAAGTTAACTTAATTGTTGAGGCACGTTCAGCATGCAACCAGTCCAGCCTGCAAGTAAAGAAAGTTTGTAAAGGTTTACTACAAGATTGCAGATTTCATTAGTTAACTTAATATCTATTGTCTTGTTAACTTTATCTCTTTTCTATCTAGTCTTGTGTAAACTCCATATAGCTAAAACTGTAAATTCTACTCCTTGTTACAAGTATGGTAGAATCATCACTTCTACCACAAAAGACTGCTTTGTAAGTAATCTTCCTGATTTATCTCAATTCCTCAGCATATCCAACAGCGCAGAAAAACTTGATGATGTAACAGAAACTATGGACTCTCTCTTTTCTAGCACTTTAGATACAGTTGCTCCTTTACGCTTAAGGAAGATCAAAGAAAACAGTTTGACTCCGTGGTATAATGAGCACACTCGCACCCTAAAGAGAGCAGCCCGGAAAATGGAGCGCAGCTGGAGGAAAACAAAACTAGAGGTATTTCGTATAGCTTGGCGGGAAAGTACCCTATCCTACAGAAAAGCATTAAAAACGGCTAGATCTGATTACTTTTCGTCTCTTCTAGAAGAAAACAAACATAACCCCCGGTATTTATTCAATACAGTCACTAATTTAATGAAAAATAAAGCATCAACAGGTGTTGGCATTTCCCAAGAGCACAGCTGTAATGACTTTATGAACTACTTTACTTCCAAGATCGATACTATCAGAGATAAAATTGTAACCATGCAGCCGTCAGCTACAGTATCGCATCAGATAGTGCACTATAGATCCCCTGAGGAACAATTCCACTCATTCTCTATTATAGGAGAGGAAGAATTGTATAAACTTGTTAAATCATCTAAACCAACAACATGTATGTTAGACCCTATTCCATCTAAACTACTAAAAGAGCTGCTTCCAGAAGTCATAGATCCTCTTTTGGCTATTATTAATTCATCATTGTCATTAGGATATGTCCCCAAAACCTTCAAATTGGCTGTTATTAAGCCTCTCATTAAAAAACCACAACTTGACCCCAAAGATCTAGTTAATTACAGACCGATCTCAAATCTCCCTTTTCTGTCAAAGATACTAGAAAAGGTAGTATCCTCACAATTATATTCCTTCTTAGAGAAAAATGGTATCTGTGAGGAATTCCAGTCAGGATTTAGACCGTATCATAGTACTGAGACTGCTCTCATTAGAGTTACAAATGACCTGCTTCTATCATCTGATCATGGTTGTATCTCTTTATTAGTTCTACTGGATCTTAGCGCTGCATTCGACACTATCGACCACAACATTCTTTTGAATAGACTAGAAAACTTTGTTGGCATTACTGGAAGTGCCTTAGCATGGTTCAAATCGTACTTATCTGACCGCCATCAGTTCGTAGCAGTAAATGAAGAGGTATCATATCGATCACAAGTGCAGTATGGAGTACCTCAAGGCTCAGTACTAGGGCCGTTACTTTTCACGCTTTACATGTTACCCTTGGGAGATATTATCAGGAGACATGGTGTTAGCTTTCACTGTTATGCTGATGATACTCAGCTCTATATTTCTTCACGGCCCAGTGAAACACACCAAATTGAGAAACTAACGGAATGTATAGTCGATATAAAAAACTGGATGACGAGTAATTTCTTACTGCTAAATTCTGAAAAAACAGAGGTGTTAATTATCGGACCTAAAAACCCCACATGTAATAACCTAGAACACTATCTAACACTTGACGGCTGCTCTGTCAATTCTTCTTCATCAGTTAGGAACCTAGGTGTGCTGTTTGATAGCAATCTTTCATTTGAAAGCCATGTTTCTAGTATCTGTAAAACTGCGTTTTTCCATCTCAAAAACATATCTAAATTGCGACCTATGCTCTCAACGTCAAATGCAGAAATGCTAATTCATGCGTTTATGACCTCAAGGTTAGACTATTGTAATGCTTTACTGGGTGGTTGTTCTGCACGCTTGATCAATAAACTACAATTGGTCCAAAATGCAGCAGCTAGAGTCCTTACTAGAACCAGGAAGTATGACCATATTAGCCCGGTTCTGTCAACACTGCACTGGCTCCCTATCAAACATCGGATAGATTTTAAAATCTTGTTAATTACTTATAAAGCCCTGAATGGCTTAGCTCCTCAGTACTTGAGCGAGCTCTTATCACATTATAGTCCTCCACGTCTGCTGCGTTCTCAAAACTCTGGCCATTTGATAATACCTAGAATATCAAAATCGACTGCGGGCGGCAGATCCTTTTCCTATTTAGCGCCTAAACTCTGGAACAATCTACCTAACACTGTTCGGGAGGCAGACACACTCTGTCAGTTTAAATCTAGATTAAAGACACATTTCTTTAACCTGGCTTACACATAACACACTAATACACTTCTATTATTCAAATCCCTTAAAGGATTGTTAGGCTGCATTAATTTAGATCAACCGGAACCGGGAACACTCCTCATAACACACGATGTACTCGTTACATCGTAAGAAGAATGGCATCTACGGTAATATTTGTCTGTTTCTTTATTATTCTGTTTCTCAGTCCGTGTCCGGATCAGATGGTGGATCGGCGCCGGGAGATGATGTCTGCGACCCTGATCGTCAGCGGAGGCCGGACACCTGGATGAGCCCCGGGGACATATCCCCAGTGAAGACCTCGACTTAAATACAATAGAACTTAAAATTAAACAAAATAACTATAAATATAATAAAATACCTAACTACATAATACTATTATTGTTAGAAATTGCAACAATATAAAAATAGAAATATAATACATTTATACATTTATACATTTAATTAAAACAATAAGTAAAAAAATAAATAATAATATCCTGGCCAGAGGAGAACTGGCCCCCCGACTGAGCCTGGTTTCTCCCAAGGTTTTTTTCTCCATTCTGTCACAGAGGGAGTTTTGGTTCCTTGCCGCTGTCGCCTCTGGCTTGCTCAGTTGGGGACACTTAATTTTTTACGATTAACGTCAATTTTATTTCATAGATACTATTTAAACTAAACTGAGCTAGACAATGACATCTCTGAATTCAATAATGAAATGCCTTTAACTGAAAATTGAGTGTTTAATCTTATTATTATACATTACTGACACTCTATCCTCCAATTTGATACTGTTAAGTGCTTTGACACAATCTGTATTGTTAAAAGCGCTATATAAATAAAGGTGACTTGACTTTATGTCCGTGTATTAGCCTTAACCTAATTAGTGGATAAAGTAACTGCTAGCTGCTAGCTAGCCACTATCTTAAAATGTTCATTAAAGTGGTGGTGTTTAATGGTGATCCACACAAAATTAAATCTAAACTCCTCGTTCCTTCCTAAATTCCTGAGTAAAGCACACATTTCCAAATAATAGTGAAGAACAATTGCTCAACTACTTTACGCATATGAACAGAGCTCAAATTCAGCTAATCATTTCTGTAATCATCTCTGGCTCTACTGTGAGGTCTACATTATTTTACCACCCAGTTATTATTCTATCTGTTATTGCTTGGGCGTTGCAACGTTTTTATGAGAACAGCAATTTAACTGTCCAAAGATCAATGTTTGCAGCAGCTCTATTCAGTCTCTCTGTAGTCAGGAGTGTGGTGAGCAGTAGGTTTGTTTTCAGGGTAAAACCACCTTCACATTCATTTGAGTGCCTGTTTTCATGCTACAGTATTTTCTCCTGCAGTAAAAGCTCTATGGGTCAATTTGTAAAATGCCCTTATGCCACCATGAATAGGGTTTTGGGTGTGTGATTTTAATAATAATTTAGCCTATTGAGACACCAAATAAATGATAACAAAATAGAATAGAAATAAGAAATAAGAACTACTTGAGAGAAAGAAGAAGAAGAAACAAAAAAGACTTTATAAGGGGATCAACAGAGTCCAAAAACTAAATATGTTCAGACAATAAGCTCTAATTTCTGTGTAAATCTTGATTTTCCAATCCTGCTGGAGAGTTAGTCAGACTGAATCATTATTTATTTATTTATTTATTTATTTATTCATTTTTAAATCACAGTAATGCAAAATTTGTTGTTCATCAAGTGTATTGTTAGCTGCTGAACACACATGAATAGCATCAAGCCTGTCAGCTAGTTAAACAGCTCATTGCATCTTTATCACATTCTGAGAACTACACTATAATAGTTACAATTAAAAGAAAAATACTTAATTGCATGCCTATAAATTAATTAAATTAAAAATAAATTACAGTATTTTGATAACACAGTAATGAAATGCCACAGATTAAATGTTGTAATGTTGTTTAAGAATCCATGGATACATCTATACCAGTGGTTCTCAACTGGTTTGGCCTTGGGACCCACGTTTTCCCATAAGTCATCAAGCCGCGACCCACTTATATATGTACATATATATATATATATATATATATATATATATATATATATATATATATATATATATATACACATATATATATATACATATACATATATATATATATATATATATATATATACACACACACACACATACATACATACAATATATATATATAATGTTTGTATAATAAATAAATAAATAAATATATATATATATATATATATATATATATATATATATATATATGTGTGTGTGTGTTTGTATAATATATATATATATATATATATATATATATATATAAAATTTGTTAAAAAATATAAAACAAAGCAAATTTATTTAACAAAAATTAAGTTAAGACTGTTGAGAATATTACTAATACTGAATAAACAGCCTATAAGGTAAGGCTATTAAATAGCAGTCCCAAACTAGTTTTTGTTAATACAATTAAGTTGGTATGAGACACCACAGTCATTTAATAACACAAAGTGGAAATAACATGATATTTTTGGGTTATGGAAACAACCGTTACCATGAATAACATGAACTGTTAATAACACGTGAAAACTGCTCCTGAATAGAATGAATATCATACCTTCATGCAAATCCTTTCCAGCTAACACACGCAGTACAGTTATGTGATTTATTGGTACTGTACTTTTATTTCACGCGTTGCATGCTCGTAGTTTCTGCGCTTTAGTGAAGTGATATACAGCGTGTGCTATAGAAGAGTGCGCTCTACAAACACTGTATAACATCTGGCAGGACAGGATAGTTCGCTTTTCTGAGGTGAGAGACTCTTTTTTCATAGCAAGTTACGAAAATAACGATAGAATAATGACACTGACAATAAATCTGTCTACATCTCATCTGACCGCAGCTACTGAATCTGGACAGCGCGTTTTTCTCAGGAATTATTACTGCATCTGACAGAAGTGTCAACAGCTTTCATGCACGTCTTTTAAAATAAAAGTCTCGCATCAGAAAAAAAAAAAAATAAAAAATTAGAATTACGTTTTTTTTGTTGTTGGTGTCGTTTCTTTGGCCGTACACTCCGTGACCCACCAGTTGAGAACCACTGATCTATACAATGGCAATGCTAAGAGTTGACATGCCCTGCTATATAACACCCCCACAATATGGCTCTACCTTCTGGATATTTTCTCAACTAAAGAATGAGGAAAAGGAGCTGTTGAAATTCTTCTTTAGTCATGTGCTTCCTCATATCAGTCCAAGCCATGGTTTAACAGACAGAATAAATTCAACACTATTGTTACCTTCTCTGAGTGTTTTCGAAATATGAGCAAGGACACACCCTTTAACAAATGATTTAACCCCAATGTAAAAATAGAATTGCGTTCATGGATCATGTTCTGTACAGATAGCATGTGAATGTTTAATGTGTGAGATAATATATGTCACAAATGTATTACACAGATGTAAAATTTGATCACAGTTTGGTATTTTTAACACAGCATATTGGATTGTTGTCACATGCTGCCTCATGTTCTCCAGCAACTTTCGCTTTCGTTATCTTCGACTCAAAACCAGTCGATCAGGTTGAATCGTGCAGTACAGAGGTCGACAGCTCACACTTTACACAGCTCACGCTTTTAGGTAAGTGCAAGATTATTTGTCCTTTTATTTGCTCTTTAATGTGTCGATGTTATTGTCGACAGAAACCCGAGTAACAATCTGGAGCTGCGCTGTAAATGTAGCCTATAGACCGTCATTTTGAACAAACCTCTTAAATCTGCAGTCCAAAGAATAAACTAAATCCGAACAAATATATGTGAAGACGGGCATTCGTCTTCAAGACCGATCAAATTGAGATTAAATCTTTAGAAGTGTGTGCGTTTTGTACGAAACGAAAATGAAACTAAACGCATTTCTCTTCAGTAGCGTCCGTCTTTAAGACAACATAACTAGCCTACAGTAAATATAAATTACTGACAGATCGAGCAATTGACAACTTTATGATTTAACATCGACACTTTAGTGTTAATTTTAAGGTATCTGTTTGATGTTCACCATATCTTTTTTCTCTCTCTCTCGCTCGGCGTTGAGCAAGATTTCAAAGTACTGTCTGTCTACGTTTGAACAATAACGATTTGCTAAAACATTTAGAGCATTTACAATTTTGGATCATACTCAAGCACTGCGTAACTATTTGGAGCATTTACATTTGTTTACAAACTTAAAAACGCTCAGTTGTAATATTTATTCTGATGTTATTAGCTATTAATCAAAGCTAAAGTTTTCTTTCAGTTGCTGTTTGGAGATTTTCTCGCAGTCATGTCACAGGGACAGGCAGATGTGCCAATGGAAGTCGATGAATCTGTGAGTCACAGAGTAAGTTTATTATTTATTATTTATTATTTATAACCCATATCGATGCAAATTGGATATACTTATTAACAAACTGGGTTTTCAGGGAAAGTTTATAGATCTCATCTGCATTCACTTCTGCTCTAGCTTGTTCAATAGATAACCTAGTCATTTCTTTTACTAAACCTGTATTGTGTGCCATATTGTTGGTTCTCTGGCAGATTGCTTCTGATATTCTTAATTTGTCAGTCTGCTAAATAAATAGATGAAAATGTAAACGTTTAGATCAAAAGCACTTGACAGCTAAAAAGTCAATTTCAAGCATACCTGTTTAAACAGAATACAGGTGCATCTCAATAAATTAGAATATCGTGGAAAAGTTCATTTATTTCAGTAATTCAACTCAAATTGTGAAACTTGTGTATTAAATAAATTCAGTGAACATAGACTGAAGTAGTTTAAGTCTTTGGTTCTTTTAATTGTGATGATTTTGGCTCACATTTAACAAAAACCCACCAATTCACTCAATTCATCTCAACAAATTAGAATACTTCATAAGACCAATTAAAAAAAAAAAAAAAAAAAAAAAAACATTTTTAGTGAATTGTTGGCCTCCTGGAAAGTATGTTCATTTACTGTATATGTACTCAATACTTGATAGGGGCTCCTTTTGCTTTAATTACTGCCTTAATTCGGCGTGGCATGGAGGTGATCAGTTTGTGGCACTGCTGAGGTGGTATGGAAGCCCAGGTTTCTTTGACAGTGGCCTTCAGCTCATCTGCATTTTTTGGTCTCTTGTTTCTCATTTTCCTCTTGACAATACCCCATAGGTTCTCTATGGGGTTCAGGTCTGGTGAGTTTGCTGGCCAGTCAAGCACACCAACACCATGGTCATTTAACCAACTTTTGGTGCTTTTGGCAGTGTGGGCAAGTGCCAAATCCTGCTGGAAAATGAAATCAGCATCTTTAAAAAGCTGGTCAGCAGAAGGAAGCATGAAGTGCTCCAAAATTTCTTGGTAAACGGGTGCAGTGACTTTGGTTTTCAAAAAACACAATGGACCAACACCAGCAGATGACATTGCACCCCAAATCATCACAGACTGTGGAAACTTAACACTGGACTTCAAGCAACTTGGGCTATGAGCTTCTCCACCCTTCCTCCAGACTCTAGGACCTTGGTTTCCAAATGAAATACAAAACTTGCTCTCATCTGAAAAGAGGACTTTGGACCACTGGGCAACAGTCCAGTTCTTCTTCTCCTTAGCCCAGGTAAGACGCCTCTGATGTTGTCTGTGGTTCAGGAGTGGCTTAACAAGAGGAATACGACAACTGCAGCCAAATTCCTTGACACGTCTGTGTGTGGTGGCTCTTGATGCCTTGACCCCAGCCTCAGTCCATTCCTTGTGAAGTTCACCCAAATTCTTGAATCAATTTTGCTTGACAATCCTCATAAGGCTGTGGTTCTCTCGGTTTTTCTTCCACACTTTTTCCTTCCACTCAACTTTCTGTTAACATGCTTAGATACAGCACTCTGTGAACAGCCAGCTTCTTTGGCAATGAATGTTTGTGGCTTACCCTCCTTGTGAAGGGTGTCAATGATTGTCTTCTGGACAACTGTCAGATCAGCAGTCTTCCCCATGATTGTGTAGCGTAGTGAACCAAACTGAGAGACCATTTTGAAGGCTCAGGAAACCTTTGCAGGTGTTTTGAGTTGATTAGCTGATTGGCATGTCACCATATTCTAATTTGTTGAGATAGTGAATTGGTGGTTTTTTGTTAAATATGAGCCAAAATCATCACAATTAAAAGAACCAAAGACTTAAACTACTTCAGTCTGTGTGCATTGAATTTATTTAATACACGAGTTTCACAATTTGAGTTAAATTACTGAAATAAATGAACTTTTCCATGACATTCTAATTTATTGAGATGCACCTGTATATCAAAATAGCTCACACTGTTGTTAATCACAAAGGCAAAGCAAACCATGCTATTAGACATTTTCATCACATATAATGTGTTGAAGTAAATATATGAAAACTAAGGCATGTACTTCTTAAACCTTCTCATTGTGAAAATATTGTTCAGTCCAATAAGATATGAAGGCAGTGGGATAGTCAGAGCAATAAACAAATGATACTGTGGCCTTTCATTTTTATTTCTGGATCTATGTAAAGTAACACGAGTTTTACAAGACTATAAATGTATTTAGCTTAAACTTTTAATTAGACAAATAGATCTTTGTTGGTACACAGACGAAATAGTGAAAACAAAGGAAATTTACATTTAACCCTTATGTCATGTTGGGGACGTTTTCGTCCACTATGGGGTGCTGTTGAGTCTTAATTTGGCCACAACTTTCTCTGTGTTTCAGCAAATGGAATGATTTTTGTTTACAAATCTTATTTTGACACATATTTTGGGAAAATGTTTTGAAAATTTTCAAAAACTCAACAATACACTGTGGGCAAATTCACTACCCTTTTCGTTATGTTCGGGATGAAAACATCCACCAAATTAAACTGCTGTAAAAATGTATCAGATAAATATATATATATATATATATATATATATATATATATATATATATGTGTATATATATATATATATATATATATATATATATATATATATATATATATATGTATATGTGTATATATATATATATATATATATATATATATATATATTTATTTATTTTTTTTCTATTTTTTTTTGCATAAATCTATTAATCAGCCTCAGTCCTGATCAAAACTATTAAATGTTTAAAAAAAATCCAGGATTTTTACTCTTTAATTGCCAAGTTCATAAATGATGTCACTGATTTGGGGAAAAAAAAACACACAAAATGACTTATTTTCAATATAAAAAGGGATTGTGGACTAGATATTTTTTTTTTTACCTTTTATCAGTCTTGGGCATGTCAAAGATAGTAACAACATTGGCTTTGATGCATTGTTAGTTTTTGTGCAGCATCAGATTTTATTTTTTTCTCCCTCATTTACTGTTTGTGGCTGTTTTTGCCCCATTGACTTCCATTATAACGACATTTTTTGATTGCAAAGCCATGACACCATATAATCATGCATTCTTGATTGTTAGTGGTTTTCCCTGTTGGGAAGAGGTAAAATTTGTAATTTTTACTGTTGATCACCAGGTAGCACCATTAACCCTTTAGATTGGCCTGTGCAAAAAAAAAAAAAAAAAGCTTAGTTTCTGGCTTTTATATGGAGTTATATGGAGTGTAACAGCATATTATAGTGTGTGTGTGTATGTGTGTGTGAGAGAGAGAGAGAGAGTGTGAGAGAGACCTTTGCGCACTTACCTTGATGTATCTGAGAAAATCAAAATATGCACCTCAGCTTTCAGAACTACATGGAGTAAACAAAAACAAAGTAAGTGTAATTATGCACCTGCTGCCTTTTGATGGTGAGAAGTACAGACTAAACAAAAACAAGGTAAGTGGATTTAAACACTTGCATTCCATCCTGCTGGTCATTTGATGGTGAGAAGAGCAGCAAGCAACATGAGAAAGGGCTTGACTTGTACCGAAGTTTTAGAAATGATTATGCAGCCTGACCCCTCCAGCGAGCTGCAGGATGTATTGTCTTCTCCCTCTGACACCACAGACTCGGGAGAGTCAGATCCTGATTTTGTTGTGGCACCCTCATCGTCCTCTACAGCTTCCACTGAAGGCGAGGAGGATTCAGAGGATCCTGGATCTGGGTGGATTGGGAGAAACGGCGAAGTGTGGTTTTCCACCAACGTGGAGACTACTCCCTTTCTTCAGCCTGCCAGAGGCGTGACTCCAGGGCCAACGCGTTATGCCATCGCAAGGGTCCAGAACGTGGATTCTGTGTTCAATCTGTTTTTTACAGAGGAGATGATTGACCTCATTGTCAGCATGACCAACCTCCATGTTATTTTTTAATATGGTGGACATCTCTGCATATAATGCATATGTCATCTTCACAGCTGCGGATCCCTCCTGGAACCAGGCAAAGCTGTTTAGAATAAGGCTTTTCCTAGAAGAGCTGGGAAATTCACTTGTCTCTGCAGCAATATTGAGGAGAGAGCACCCGCACCAGTTGCTGCTGCACTGGTGAGAGAGATTCAGTCTCCTGCAGCTGTCCCTCCAGACACAAATCCGCAGGCACCAGCAGCCCAGGAGTGAAGAGGGGAACATGCAAGTGGTGCACAGGACAAAAAAAAAGAACAGTCAGCACTTGCATCTGTTGTGGTGGACACACTTGAGCACCAAGTGATATGCTGCAAGTCCTGCTGGAAAGACTGAACACACACACACACACGTGCACACATACACAATAAATTGTATCTATTTGGCTGAGCCATGGCTGAATTTTGGTCTGCCAGAAAAAGGAAAATATTCGGATATTAGATATACAGTGGGTACGGAAAGTATTCAGACCCCCTTAAATTTTTCACTCTTTGTTATATTGCAGCCATTCGCTAAAATCATTTAAGTTCATTTTTTTTCCTCATTAATGTACACACAGCACCCCATATTGACAGAAAAACACAGAATTGTTGACATTTTTGCAGATTTATTAAAAAAGAAAAACTGAAATATCACATGGTCCTAAGTATTCAGACCCTTTGCTGTGACACTCATATACTTAACTCGGGTGCTGTCCATTTCTTCTGATCATCCTTGAGATGGTTCTACACCTTCATTTGAGTCCAGCTGTGTTTGATTATACTGATTGGACTTGATTAGGAAAGCCACACACCTGTCTATATAAGACCTTACAGCTCACAGTGCATGTCAGAGCAAATGAGAATCATGAGGTCAAAGGAACTGCCTGAAGAGCTCAGAGACAGAATTGTGGCAAGGCACAGATCTGGCCAAGGTTACAAAAAAAATTCTGCTGCACTTAAGGTTCCTAAGAGCACAGTGGCCTCCATAATCCTTAAATGGAAGACGTTTGGGACAACCAGAACCCTTCCTAGAGCTGGCCGTCCGGCCAAACTGAGCTATCGGGGGAGAAGAGCCTTGGTAAGAGAGGTAAAGAAGAACCCAAAGATCACTGTGGCTGAACTCCAGAGATGCAGTCGGGAGATGGGAGAAAGTTGTAGAATGTCAACCATCACTGCAGCCCTCCACCAGTCGGAGCTTTATGGCAGAGTGGCCCGACGGAAACCTCTCCTCAGTGCAAGACACATGAAAGCCCGCATGGAGTTTGCTAAAAAAACACCTGAAGGACTCCAAGATGGTGAGAAATAAGATTCTCTGGTCTGATGAGACCAAGATAGAACTTTTTGGCCTTAATTCTAAGCGGTATGTGTGGAGAAAACCAGGCACTGCTCATCACCTGTCCAATACAGTCCCAACAGTGAAGCATGGTGGTGGCAGCATCATGCTGTGGGGATGTTTTTCAGCTGCAGGGACAGGACCACTGGTTGCAATCGAGGGAAAGATGAATGCAGCCAAGTACAGGGATATCCTGGACGAAAACCTTCTCCAGAGTGCTCAGGACCTCAGACTGGGCCGAAGGTTTACCTTCCAACAAGACAATGACCCTAAGCACACAGCTAAAATAACGAAGGAGTGGCTTCACAACAACTCCGTGACTGTTCTTGAATGGCCCAGCCAGAGCCCTGACTTAAACCCAATTGAGCATCTCTGGAGAGACCTAAAAATGGCTGTCCACCAACGTTTATCATCCAACCTGACAGAACTGGAGAGGATCTGCAAGGAGGAATGGCAGAGAATCCCCAAATCCAGGTGTGAAAAACTTGTTGCATCTTTCCCAAAAAGACTCATGGCTGTATTAGATCAAAAGGGTGCTTCTACTAAATACTGAGCAAAGGGTCTGAATACTTAGGACCATGTGATATTTCAGTTTTTCTTTTTTAATAAATCTGCAAAAATGTCAACAATTCTGTGTTTTTCTGTCAATATGGGGTGCTGTGTGTACATTAATGAGGAAAAAAAAATGAACTTAAATGATTTTAGCAAATGGCTGCAATATAACAAAGAGTGAAAAATTTAAGGGGGTCTGAATACTTTCCGTACCCACTGTAGATCTGGGTGGGTTTTGGTTAGCCGAAGAGTAAATAAAAGATCTCTGGCATAAATGCAATTAAGAGTAAAACAGACTTGTGCAAGATATGTCTTCCTAATTTTATAATTCCTTTATGATATTTATTCAAATAGCAGACACTTTTGGATGTTGTAATTAATTAAAGAAACGTTTATGTACTGAAACCTACTGAGAAATAAAACATGATTGTGTTTTTATCAAAAAAGTTCCCAGTACTGCTCTGTGCTTTTTGGCTAGGTTTAAAACAAAGAAAAGTGCACTTTTAGATAAACAAGGTAACATATCCACTTGTGTCTTGTGGAGGTAGAAAAACAAAGTTCTTTAAGACCTGCGCATTACATTAAGGACCATGTGTTTTTGTTTTATCTTGCCTAAATATCAAAATTAGTACAACAATAATATCTACATATTGCATAAGGAAAAATCTTAAAACTGAAAATGTTTTTGTATTATCATGGGTCATGTTTTATCCAAAGTAAAACTAAGCATGCTATTATTAGGCCTGTAGTAAAAGTATAGTAACCATGTTTTTTTTTTTTTTTTGGTGGATTGATTACCATTTGTATAACCAGAGTTTTACTACATATACCATGGTGAAACTATATAGTGTAGCAAAACCATTGTTGATTTGTGGTTACTATGGTTTAACTATAGTAACCATGGTTTTTGGTTTTATTTTTAGTCAAACCACGGTTAATTTTCGTAAGGGTTGTGTTGTTGTCTGCCTTAGCTCCCTCTAAACCTGTTATAAAACGATGTGAATATTTGTCTGTTAAATTCCTATTCTTTCCAATAGTAACTTTTGTTAATTTTGCAGTAATTGACTGCTACTGCTAACATTTGCTAACAGTTTAATGTTTAACTAAGTAAACAAACCCAAAACTACAATAGTCTATTTATAGATGTAACTGACCTGCACTTGAAGTCCTGAACAGGACAGTTTTGTTTGAGTCTGCTCCACCTGGGCACTTCCACTCCATTCTCGAGTCTCGCATCTTTTTGGCGGACACGCGGGGCGAATCGCGTTGCCAGTCAAGACTAACCGATTCGTGATTTATTAGAGTTTTAATTGAATAGTAAATTCGGAAATAATCACTTTAGTACGTTCAGCAGGCAACAAAAACAACAATATTGAAAAAAATAAAACAAAATAAATAAAAAAAATAAATAAAGATGTAGGGCAGCGGGCCAAATTGGTTGCCAGGCCACCGGAAACACACCGATGGCCAGTCCGCCCCTGCACACACACACTATAATATGCTGTTATACTCCATACAACTCCATATAAAAGCCAGAAACTAAGCTTTTTTTTTTTTTTTTTTTTTTTTTTTTGCACAGGCCAATCTAAAGGGTTAATGGTGCTACCTGGTGATCAACAGTAAAAATTACAAATTTTACCTCTTCCCAACAGGGAAAACCACCAACAATCAAGAATGCATGATTATATGGTGTCATGGCTTTGCAATCAAAAAATGACGTTATAATGGAAGTCAAAGGGGCAAAAACAGCCACAAACAGTAAATGAGGGAGAAAAAAATAAAATCTGATGCTGCACAAAAACTAATAATGCATCAAAGCCAATGTTGTTACTAATCTTTCACATGTTCAAGACTGTGATAAAAGGTAAAAAAAATATCCAGTCCACAATCACTTTTTATATTGAAAATAAGTCATTTTGTGTGTTTTTTTTTTCCTCAAATCAGTCATTTATGAATTTGGCAATTAAAGAGTAAAATTCCTGGATTTTTTTTTTTTTTTTTTTTTTTTTTTAACATTTAGTAGTTTTGATCAGGACTGAGGTTGATTAAAAGATTTATGCAAAACATTTAAAAAAAAAAATTATCTGATACATTTTTACAGCAGTTTAATTTAGTGGATGTTTTCATCCCGAACAATGAAAGGGTAGTGAATTTGAACAATGCACAAGGGTTAAACACTTTTAATGTAGGTATGCAACATAAAATTTTCACATTCAAGTAAATCTGTCTTAATAATCTATGTGGCAGTGATTCATGCACCATTTGTTTGTAAACTTTGTTTGCAACATATTATTCTTCCATAAACACCCTAGTCTTGGTCATTTTACTTGGTCAGCTGCCATTAAATAGCAAAATACATTTAAGATTTACTGAGAATAGTTGTTCTTGTTTTGTGGTAAGTAAGAATAAATGACCATGGCTATTATTGTTTTTGTCTATGATAATATTAGGGAAATCCGCTGACCACCAATTTGCCAAGCAATGCTGATCAAGATATGGATGTTGATCAGTATCCTAATTATCAGGTGAGTCACATCAAGTGATTCGGTACACATTGCAAACACTGATCTATATATATAATGACATTAAAATGCATTTAGAATGATCACAAAATTCAAAATATGGGGGCAGAAAATGTATATATTTACATAATTTCATATAGGGGAGACCGGGGACAGTAGTAACACTTTTTGTTTGAGCATCAGTAACTCAGTGATTGTTTGTGCTAGATCTCTCAAACTTTGATATATCGTAGCCACATTTGTCTACTACAAATAAAACTCACTTATACGTGTACTGCATAATCACAGATTATGTGAGTTAATGTCAAATACAAAGAGTTCCATTGTTACAACCTACCCCACTACTGGGGTGAGTTGTAACACAGACTGGGAATAGAAGTAACATTGTGAAGTAATTTGCTGAAATAAGACCCACACTGCCAATTTATGCAAGAACTTTATTGAGGAACAAAAAATAATCAGTTTTGAATAAAGTGAACCATTTAAAGTGGCAAAAACTATATTGTTTTCCTTTCAAATTTAGCACAAAAACAATTGCTGTGTGTGTGTGTGTGTGTGTGTGTGTGTGTGTGTACTGTGTTCCTGTCACATAAGGGTTCAGTCAATAGCTTTGTTGCCATCTACCTATTTTTATGTGAATTTTGGAATGCTGGATGGAAATGTCAAGATGCGCAGAAATTCTAAAAATGTGCACAAAAAACGTATGTGTTCATTTGAGGCGGATAGTGTTTTTGTCCAATAAAAAGTTATGCACATAAACTATGATGGAAACACATTTTACATAAATCCCTTGATGTGCAATAAAAACGTCACATGACTTTGCCTCGATAGAGGATGTGATTGGATAACTGGACTCATTGTAATCATTAAGAGTTGGTTGTAACATTTTTAATGAACTGTTACAACTATCCCCACCCCAAGCAGCCATAACATAGTTAACTGTTTTAGGATGTGGGTTTTAAGTTAACATGAATGCAAAGTATCACATTAAACTAGAGAAACAGCTACTTTAGGTTAAGTCAAAAGATTGTATCTACAACACAATGATTGCTAGGCAAAAAATAATCTTATTGAAAAATATTGGTTTCTTTCCTGAAAATCAGTTTTTTGGTCATAAAATCTACAATGTTGCGCACATTCACATGCCACTTCTTCTGTAACATTAAAAATGTGAATGGAGTGTATGATATTGATGACATGACCACAACTCTTTTCTGACTTGTAAAACTGACCGTGTTACAACTAACCCCATGTTACAACACTCCCTGGTCTCCCGTAGTTAATATCACAGAAGAGTGCCGTTTTTCTCTCCAAAAATCAGCATGATTACAAATGATTTTTACAACAGTTCAATAAGCAAGAAGTTAATTAATAGACTTACGTTTTAGACAGCATATTGCCTGTTTTTGCTCGATTTTGACAAAAAAAAAAAAAAAAAATTGTAAAAATCAAGGAAATTTCTCTGGCATTTCTTTCTGTATCACTTTCTTTTTGCTGTATCGAAAATGTACCGAGCTGTGACACCACTGTTTCGTATTGAACCGAACCGTGAATTTTGTGAACCGTTACACCCCTAATATATATATATATATATATATATATATATACATATATATATATATATATATATATATATATATATACATATATATACTAGCCGTCAAAATTTTGGGATCAATAAGATTTGCAAAATATTTTTAAAGAAGTTTCTTATGTTCATCAAGGCTGCATTTATTAATGTTGGCAACAGTTGTGCTGCCAAATATTTTTTTGGAAACTGCGATACTTTTTTCAGGATTTTTTGATGAATAAAAAGTTAAAAAGAACAGCATTTGTTTAAAATATAAATCTTTTCTAACAATATAAATCTTTGCTATCACTTCTAACACATCCTTGCTGAATAAAAGTTTTAATTTCTTTCAAAAAAAGAAAGAATAAAAATTTGCTGACCCCAAACTTTTGAATGGTAGTATATTGTTAAAAAATATTTATATTTTAAATAAATGCTCTTCTTTTAAACTTTTTATTCATCAAAGAATCCTGAAAAGAAGTATCACAGGTTCCAAAAAAAAATATATATATATATTAAGCAACACAACAGTTTCAACACTCATAATAAATCAGTATATTAGAATGATTTCTGAAGGATCATGTGAAACTGAAGACTGGAGTAATGATGCTGTAAATTCAGCCTTGCATGACAGGAATAAATTTGATTTTAATGTATATTAAAATAGAAAAACTTTATTTTGCATCTTAATAATAGTTTTTTTTTTTTTGATTAAATAAACACAATCTTGATGAGCATAAGAAACTTCTTTAAAAAATATTTAAAAATCTTACTGATCCCAAACTTTTGACCAGTAGTGTGTATATACACATTTATTTATATATATATATATATATATATATATATATATATATATATATATATATATATATATTAGTGCTGTCAAAGGATTAATCGTGATTAATCACATCCAAAATAAAAGTTTTTGGGTACATAATATATGTATGTGTACTGTATTTATTATATAAATACAAACACATGCATGTATATATTTAAGAAAAATATGTTATGTTTATATATCAAATATATTTATGTATAATATAAAATATAATAATATAAATATAAAAATGTATATACATTTAAATATTTTAATATTTATATGTATTTATATATACATAATAAATATACACAACATACATACATATATTATGTAAACAAAAACGTTTATTTTGGATGCGATTAATCATGATTAATCATTTGACAGCACTATATATATATATATATATATATGTATTTGTAAGTCGAAATTTATACTCAGCTCTGATGTGAAAAGCTGTATCTTTCGATTTGCACACACAGACGGTAATCAAAACACCCATGTTTTGAATTAAATGTCGCAAATTAATAGCTACAAATGTGTAAAATGACATTCACACATAAACAAAATGACAGACACAAATGCGTACGACATATTTACTTTTGCACTTTACTTTAGTTTTGCTGTACAACTTCAAGTCGGCACTTACAACCTCTCAGATCCTACGGAAGTTCTAAAAGGCCATGCATTGTTGTTTTTTTTTTCGTCTTCTTTTGTCGTGATCACGACTTAATTTTCTCGTTATCTCGACATAACAAAAGTTGTTTTCTCCTTATCACGACTTAATTTTCTCGTTATCTCGACATAACAAAAGTTGTTTTCTCCTTATCACGACTTAATTTTCTCGTTATCTCGACATAACAAAAGTTGTTTTGTAGTGATCACGACATAACAGGAGTTGTTCTCTAAGTTACACAACTGCACCAACAGGTGGCAGTGTAGAACTAAAAATAACTGATTGGGACCTGTATACTGTAGCCTTACTGTACATGTTCGGGACAGAGTAAGGACCTCTCCGTGATTGCTATAATTTGTGCAGTTCATTACTGACATTTAATTAACTTATAAATGTTAAATGCTTGAATAGAAATGATTATTTTTGCTTGAAAGTGTATCTGTTATCGTTACGTTCTTACTGCTGCACGACTTTCACTACCACAATAACATTCAGTGAAACTTATTGCTTATTAAAACCAATGTTGAGGTCACTGTATAGTATTCTGTTTGCAACCTATAGGCTATCTTTATTTGTGCATCTTTGAAGTAAAAGATTATTAGTTAAGCGGGGATAATGTTGTGTTTATGTAGAACGCGCTACAATTTGCAATGTGCATCTTTGTCCTTATTTTTAATCTTGTTTTAATATTGTTAATAAATATATATTGATAAGGAATGTGATTTATATATGTAAAAATGTGTATAAGCTAATTTAGTTAAGCGATGTTATACAGTGTTGTAATATTTTCTACATTTCTTTGTAGGAAACCACACACACACAAACACACACATAAATAAACACTCTTTTCAAACAGCATCCCAAGCTTGTAAGGCACATATCAATCACAACACATCCTGCATGACTAATAAAAATCACAAACAAATTATATATCATTTTATTTCAAAACGAATGAGGAAAACAAAGTGAGTTGAATCCAAGCAGCTTTAGAACAATTCTCTGCATTCTTCTGAAGGCGCACCTGCGCTTTCGGTGTTCAATGCTCTGATTTTAGACCATTTAAACATGTTAATTACACAAACAAAATGTTTAGCATACTCTAGAAAAAAAATCAACAGTGATTGATTAGCCTATATTTGTTTATTGTAGACTTTATTAGTACTACGCGAAGCGAAGTTGCTGAAATATCCATAACATACAGTATAAAAGAGAGCACGGCTAGCTATCTGTCGATCAGATGCACGTCAGAGTTGCGTTTGTTACTATAGCAACAGCAGACTCACGACGCATTGTGTTTTAAAAATCAATCATTGTAAAAAAAAAAATAATAATAATAATAAAAAAAAAATTACACTTTCGTTATGTCGAGATCACGAGAAAATTAAGTCGTGATCACGACAAAACAACTTTTGTTATGGCGAGATCATGAGAAAGTTAAGTCGTGATAACGAGAAAACAAGATAGAAAAATAATGCATAATGCATGGCCTCTTAGAACTTCCATATTTTGCAGTATTCCTGCAGCAAAACTCACTTGTGCACTTGTAAATGCAGACGTGAGAGAGCAGAGCTGGGGGCGGGGCGGGGCTGGGGTGCGAATGAAGACATTTTATTGGTCGATGCCTGACCAATGAACAACGCCAGGCAGCGTGACTTGCCGTGCAGGAAGAAACATTTTACATTTTACCAAACATTTTTTATGCATATGTATCAGTTATTTGTAAAACACTGCAAACTATTTTCATTGAATATCCTTACACTGTAAAAAATTTCAAGCTGCTTCAACTAATTAATATTTAGTAACTAGTTCCACAGAAATTTTACATTCAGTCAATTTCTCTCTTCAAATTGTTATCTGAATTTTTATTTTTTAGTTGGCCTTTACTGAACTAGTTTTATAGTCCATTCAGCTAATGTTTTAATTGGTCAAACATTTAGAAAACTGTAGTAAATTATGTCAATTAAAATTTAACCATTTACTCCATGTATTTTATGATACCTCAACTAAGGTTTATTATTTGGGTGTCATAAGAAGCTGCTCTGGAATTAGTTATTACATTTTAAATATTTTTATAGTTTAACAAAATTATTAAAAATTATTAACTGGTGTTTATCAATCACTAAAACACACACATTACAAAACATAATACCTGTCATGAATCCTGTCCATGATCTTTCACCTGCTCACCACCAGAGGCCGCCTTCCAATTACATAGACATTCACATCACACAGACTGTTACATGCCACTCCATCAAAGACTTCATTTCCCATAAATCTTTGCCCAGTCTCATCAGCACTCACTGTTTTCACCTGTGTCTCATTTACCCTGTCTGCTCACTCTATATAAGCCTGGTTTAGTTTGTTATTCTTTGCGAAGTCTTGTTAGTTGTTATACTGCATTTCTGAGCATTCTCCCTGGATTTATGGTTCTTGGTTTTTTTTTTTTTTTTTTTTTTTTTTTTTATAAATCTTTATCTCTTGCCTGTTTTTTTGGATTTACCCTTTGCCTGAGTTTCCTGCCTTGTCTATTGTTTGGATTGCCTGCCTGTGTTTTGACTTGTTGCCTGTATTTTGGATCACGTCTCTGGTTTGTCCCAATAAAGCTGCATTTGGATCTCCAACCTGTCAAGTCTCAGAGCAGTACGTTATAGAAGACTTCGCCATTTACAGATCCAGCAGCTGAGTGTCATCCTGATCACCATGGATCCGGTTAACCGGTTATTGTGTCTACGTCAGAGGGATTTATCGATAGAGGACTATGTACAGCAGTTTTGTGAGTTATCCTATCTTGTACCCTTCGAAGAAGTTGTGCTAAAGGACTTTTTTCGTTTTGGACTTAATAAGCCTATTAAATCACGGTTCCCTGAAGGAAAGTTCAATTGTAGTTTAAAGAACTTTATGGACTATGTACTAATTTTGAGCGGCTCTGTGTTCACTGTGGATGCCGTTGAGGAGAAACATGGCACCACACCAGAGTCCGTTCACATAATGGCTGCCGGACAAGAGCCTCTCTGCAAGATGGCTGCCAACACAGAAACTTTCCACAAAATGGCTGCCTTTCCTGAGTCTCATCCCATCATGGCCACTCTTCATGAGCCAAGTCAAGTCACAGTTGATCGTCATGAGCCAAGTCAAGTCACAGTTGATCGTCATGAGCCAAGTCAAGTCACAGTTGATCGCCATGAGCCAAGTCAAGTCACAGCTGATCTTCATGAGTCCAGTCAAGTCACAACTGATCTTTGTGAGTCCAGTCAAATCACAGCTGATTTTCGTGAGTCCAGTCAAGTCACAGTTGATCGTCATGAGTCTCGTCACGTCTATGCTGATCTTCCAGAGTCTCGTCACATCACCGCCAGAGGCACACCCTGTCACGTCTGATCTTCCTGAGCCCTGCCAAGTCTCGTCTGATCTTCCAGAGCCCTGCCAAGTCTCATCAGATCTTCCAGAGCCATTTCATGTCATGTCTGCCACCCCAGAGCCACATCCTGTTGCGGTTGTTGTACCGCAACCCTCCACCATCCTTTCAAGGGAGCCTGTCATCAAGCGTCAGAGGTTGGCATCCAGCGTGGAGGATCCATCGCTGGTGTCAGCACGCACAGCTGGTATCCCCAAACCTAATCACTCTAGTCCTCCTTCTCATGAACTCATTCCCCTATCTGCAGCACTTCCCGTATGGGGGGTTGCTTTATGGTGTATCTGGGCCGCATACATCACTGCTGATTTGCTAGAGGTGGCGGCGCCGGCTACAACATCTCCAGAGGTGGCGGCTTATGCTGTGGAACCTCCCGTGATGGCGGCACGTGCCTCAGTTCCTTGCATGGTGGTGGCGCCCAGTGATGATCTCCGTGAACTGTCTGTTCCGGCCGAGGAGGCCATAAATGAACTTTCGTCTGCTCATGTCACGGCCTATGAACTATTGTCCTGTTCTGCACTGGTCAAGGAGACCATTTCTGAATCCCCAGTCATGCCTGTCATGGTCACTGAACTCTCGCCCTATCCTGATGCTATCAAAGAGACCATTTCTGAATCCCCAGTCATGCCTGTCATGGTTATTGAACTCCCTGTCTGTCCAGTCATGGCTACGGAGGCCGCTTATGAACTTTTTGCGTTCTCTGCCTCTGGCCTTGATGCTGTAGATGTATTGTCTGTCTCTTGTGTCTTAGTTTTCCCTAGGTCCCAGTCTCTGCCATGGGTATCCGCTCCGTCTGCTCCATCATGGTGGTCTTCTGTTCCATCTGCTCTGCCCTGGTGGGCTTCTGCTCCACCATGGAGGTCTTCTGCTCTGTCTGCTCTGCCGTGGTGGGCTCCTGCTCTGTCTACTCCGCCCTGCTGGGCTTCTGCTCCGCCGTGGAGGGCTTCTTTGGACCTGTCTGCTCTGCTGTGGTGGTCCTCAACTCCACTAGTACTGCCGGCTCCATCCTGGTTCCCTGTTCTGCCGGTCTTGCCTCAGTCCCAAGGTCTTAGACTTCCACATGGACCAGGCCCTCCATCTCTCTCTCTCTGTTCCGCCTCCGCTCCACCGCCCTCCTGCTTTGTACTGTGTTTGGAGCGTCTGGAATCCGCTCTTTGGGGAGAGGCTCTGTCATGAATTCTGTCCGTGATCTTTCACCTGCTCACCACCAGAGGCCGCCTTCCAATTACATAGACATTCACACCACACAGACTGTTACATGCCACTCCATCAAAGACTTCATTTCCCATAATCCTTTGCCCAGTCTCATCAGCACTCACTGTTTTCACCTGTGTCTCATTTACCCTGTCTGCTCACTCTATATAAGCCTGGTTTAGTTTGTTATTCTTTGCGAAGTCTTGTTAGTTGTTATACTGCATTTCTGAGCATTCTCCCTGGATTTATGTCTCTTGGTTTTTTGATCTCTTGCCTGTTTTTTGGATTTACCCTTTGCCTGAGTTTCCTGCCTTGTCTATTGTTTGGATTGCCTGCCTGTGTTTTGACCTGTTGCCTATATTTTGGATCATGTCTCTGGTTTGTCCCAATAAAGCTGCATTTGGATCTCCAACCTGTCAAGTCTCAGAGCAGTACGTTACAATAGCCTTTATTTAATAACAATCTGCATTTATAGCATTATTCATACAGACTAAACATAAAGGCTTCAAGAAAAGTCTCCTACATCTTGGATGGCTTGAGGGTCAGTAAATTAACAGCAAATTTTCATTTTTGGGTGAACTATCCTTTTAAAGCTCCAGTTGACAAACATTGCATTTGTAATACAACTGCAAAATTCAGTTTAAACATTGTTTAATGAACTAAAAAAAAAGACTAAACAAGGTAAACAAAATGTTTGCAAACAAACATTTACAAATATTACTACTGTTCACAATTACATCTTTAAAATGAGGCAGAAGTTAGAGAAAATAAATGAACCAGATGGTACATTATATAAAGTCAAGTCACCTTTATTTTACATAGCATAAAATACTAATTGTGTCAAAGCAGCTTTACAGAGTCAAATATTTTGTCAATAATGCAAGAGGGCAATAACAAGTCATGTTTCCGGCTGAAGTCAGTTCATTGATGATGTAGTGATGTCATCATCCAGTTCAGCTCTCTTCCAATAATGTCTGTACAATCAGTCAAATATCCCCAACTAAGCAAGGCAAAGGCGACAGCGGCGTGGAACAAAACTCCATCGGTGACAGAAATGGAGAAAAAACCTTGGGAGAAACCAGGCTCTGTCGAGGGTCCAGTTTTCCTCTGGCCAGACGAAACCAGCATGGTGTGGTTTAATTCCAGGCTGCAACACAGGTCAGATTGTGCAGAGGACTTGCCTGGTTCTCGTGGTCTTGTCCCGATGGCCGACGAGGTCTTTGCTGGGGATCTGTCTCTGGGGCTCATCTAGGTGTCCTGGTCTCCACTTACATTCAGGTCTGTAGAGGTCATTTCTCGGTGCTGATCCACCATCTGATCTGAATACGGACTGGATCCAGGTGACTGCAGTGACCTTAGAATAAGAATGAAACAGATTAATATTAGCATAGATGCCACTGAGAACAATAAAGCACATTTTAATTGCAGTAAAAACTCTAAACATTTACACATATTACATAGAATGAAAGTACACACACCCTATGTAGTTGCAGTGGAGCAGTCTGATTTGAGTTAGTTGTGCCTTGGAAGAACTGACTACCAGCATCTGAAAACCAGCAAAACACCAATGAAACCTTTGGCCACAAGGATTTGCAACAGAACATGTACATTTCATATAGGTCTACTTAGTTTAAACAGCATAAAAATAATATAAAAAATATAATGGTCCTGCCTGTTGTTGATAAATGCTAATGGTGACGATTTACAAATTTACTGAGCCACGGTCTTTCCCAGTGCATGAACTTGTGCGCATGATATACTGATTCACTACCTAGGGAACTGACTGAGATGCACCCTGCTTAGATAACGGCCTTGTGAAATGATTCATTTGTTTATTTTCATCTGGAACAATGAACTCCCCTCCCGAAGTGCCATTCACAAAGCTAAAAACGCCGTTCAGAATTCGCCCCATTTGAAAAGAGCACCATTTCACCGTGGCTCATTATTAGTCACGTTTAATGTCGTCATTTAACTTCACGGGACAATTGCAAAAGTTTGCACACGCAAAAACCCATTCAACACGCCTACGTTAACTTAAAATTAGCGCATTACTGTGGTTACACATTTCAGTTTATTTCAAAAAGACCACGCGAGCTCTTCATGCCATCTTATCAGTTCAAGGAAACACAAAAATATTATACAACATGCCAAAATTAAACTTAAAATATGTTATAGTAACACAGCTTTTGACATTAAATGTTTTATGGATTAAACAAGGTAAAATACCACATTGCCTTAAAGGGGTCATTGGATGCAAAATTCACTTTACAAGTTGTTTGAACATAAATGTGTGTTGGAAGTGTGTGTACACATCCATCCTATAATGATAAAAATCCACCCCAGTAATTTTTTTTTTTTAATTCCCTATTTTAAAATCCCCTTTCTCAAATCAGGCTGTTCTGACAGCCCGGTCAGAATGACATAGTTCTGTACAGGCCCCTCCCATGATAGTTGATTGACAAGACCGTCTTACCTTAGACCCACCCTGAGTGAGCTGAGAGCTGTCCGCCTCCATGCAGGGGAAGACAAGATGTCTCCGATTAAGTGATTGAAGTGTTCTGTTGTTGGATGTAATAATGAATATAGCAGTTGTCATTTACTCTCGACATCTGAGCTGCTGAAGACGCAAAGGATTAACGTTACTTTTGCTTTGAAGGGAATGCGCTGATCCCCGATCTGCCTAAATGCGTCTATGTTTGCCCGAATCATTTGTGATCCAGCTTTATCTGCAGAAGAAGTGAGAATAAGGGTTTTTATGAATCTTTGCAAATCGCCTTTCCTATTGATGTGCTAGTTAGCCAGTTTCGTGGCTCAAGTTTAGTATGCTCCATAGATATATATACCTAGATGCCTCATTATCGACTGTTTCTATGGGCCGCGATATGCAAGCCATCCGCCATTTTTGGAACGGTATGTGAATCTTTGAGTGCACTGACTGTGTAGACTGCGTCTACAACAGCAAGTTATACACTTGTATATCTTTGAATATTCATTGATTATTATGGTGAATGTGAGATGGCTGACACGTCAGCGTATCTGGAGCAGTCGAATAGGGTATCTACACATATCTATGGTCTGCTCGTCACTCCACGGAAGAGAGGGGCGGAGTCAGCAGAGCTCAGTAGCATTTAAAGCAACATGGACTAGATCAGAGTGCTGAAAACAGAGCTGATTTTGACAGGGTAAAGAAGGTGTTTTTTACACTACCATTGAGAAATTTTAACCAAAGTATGTTATAGACCCTAAAGAATCATATCAACTTGTGTAAAATGGGCATCCGATGACCCCTTTAACTTAAACAGTTAATTTCCCTCAGATATATTATTAATACAACTTTTATTCGATGTTTTATGTTGTACGTTTGTGCATAAATATATACGTTTTGAATCTTTACACCTTTTTAATATATACATTTTGATAAATTCAATCTAAATACAAATATATTCAGTAACATTACTGCTTAATTAAGTTACCTGTGAACTTGACAAACACTTCACTTAAATATCCACTTTTCTTCGGATATATAACTTATAAAACACTTCTAAATATCCACTCAAAAACATTGATTATGTTGTACGATTTAGTCTAAAAATAACATTTATTTAGTAGCACTCACCTGATGCGTGATCTAGACAAGATGGCGGCTGCTGTCTCTGTGTTTCCTCGTGAAAAACCCGCCAAGTCTCTCAGGCTCGTGCACCTGCAGAAAGATCTCAATATTGTCTGGATTTGTTTTTATTAGTTTAGTCAACAGTTGGCATTTTGAATGTTGACTGGGTTTGAAAATAACCCTTCATTGATTTTTTTTATTTTATTTTATTTTTTTAATATATTTGTGCAGACTTAATATAATATGTCTTCTCAACTAAGCCAAAGCAAAATTAGTTCAACTTAGATATTTTTGCCCTTCCAACATTTTGTTAGTTGGATTTTTTTTACAGTGTAGCCTTTTCAGGATTTTAAGGCACTGCATTCATTTTGTCATTCAGGTATTATCTGGTAGACAAATAGTGCAACATCTTTCATATGTATATCCCACTGTATATTACAGAGTAACATCACCGTACCAGAGGTGCGACATAACTCTGTTTTTATTATTTTTATGTTTTTATTTAAAATAATTTAAACTTCTTTATTGGGTTAAATTCCTTATTTGCTTGTCAGTAATGATCCTTTTTAAATGCAACATTAAAAAAAAAAAAAAAAACAAACATAAAAATCGAGTGTTTAATAATGTCTAAATGTGCATTACACAGAAAAACCCCAAAAAATAAATAAATAAATAAATAAGCAGTTATGACCAGCAATACTGTTTTGAGCAACTAGAGTAGAGCTAAATACATGTATTTATTAAACAGCCATAAAGGCATCTAGTGGTTAAACCATGGCAATACATATAAATATTATCTTTCTGGCCACCAAATGCCTCTAATTTGCCTCTTTGCACTGGAATTTAAAAATATTTTCTCTATTTTAACCCTAAATACTACATTTATTTATTTATATTTATTATGTCTATGTTTACAAGTGCACAAGTGAGTTTTGCTTCAGGAATACTGCAAAAGGAGTAGCAAAAGTCAAAGCCGAGTCAAGTGCCAATTTGACATTGTACATTGAAACTGAAGTAAAGTGCAAAAGTAAATACGTCGTACACATTTGAGTGTGTAATTTTCTTTATGTGAATGTCATTCTACACATTTGCATCTATTAATCTGCAACTTCGACTTCAAAACACGGATGTTTTGATCAGTCCGTGTGTGCAAATCAAAAGATTCAGCTTTTCACATCAGCACTGTAAAAAATTAATAGTTGACTCAACTTAAAATTTCAAGGCAACTTGCTGCACAGCTTTTTTGAGTTTACTCAACTTTGGACCAAGTTGTTCACTCAACTCAAGTCACTGAGTAAAGTCACATGTCTCTTTTTTGTTCAACTAACTCATTTTTGTTAGTTAACAAAACTGAGCCATAAAAAGCCAAAAAAAAACAAACAAACAAACAAACAACAACAACAAAAAAAAAAGCCAAAAAAAACAAAAAGTCAGCCACACCTTTAGACAACTAAGCTTCTGTAACTCACACTTCTTTAGATTGTGAGGGAAAGACTTTCTGGCTTAGCTGGGACTCAAACCAGAGATCTTCTTGCTGTGAGGAGACAGCATTTCCCACTGAGCCACTCATGCTGTGTTTAACTGCATGCATTAAATACAGACACTTGTGCAATAATAATAAATAAAAAATGGCAAAACTGTTTTTACGATTGCATGTATATAAAATAAAATAATAATAATAATAAAAAAAACATTTACAGGTTCAAAACTCTGTTTGTATAGATGTTGAAATGTACAACATACACAGCAAAATCATCAATGACTGCACACAATGTTAAAAGAAACCAGAGGTGGAAAGTCCAGGGGTCAGAAAGTAAAAGTCCTGCCATATGTTTATTCCACCCATGAACTCAGCAGCTGATTTCACCAGAGGAGGAACCAAGTCATTCCTTTCAAGTCACAAGCAAGTCTCAAGTCAAATCCCAAGACCTCAAAGAGTTAAAGTTAATGAGATAATTAAGTGACTTATTAAATGATGATTGTGCGTTAGTGATGAACACCTGCTGTTATTGAGAATTACAGAGGATCAGATGTTGATGTTTTATTGGTTAAAACGATGCCACCATCATGGAGAACAGTGTTTGCTTTAGTTGGGCTCTTGACCCTTTTTATTAAATCAGAGTAATTTGCTTTTAAGCAATTGCAATGTTGTTTCATAGAAAGCATTATTAGACTGCTGAATTAAAAGCTTTAGAAAGCAGATTTGCTTATGTTTTCTGCTTTTAAATCTTTTGAATTAACATCATAAAGTGGTCTCTTTTCTGTTTATTGACAGACATTCACCTATTACTCAACTGTGAAAAAAGTCCTGTTAAATAAATGCCACTGTAGTGCGTAAATATTGGAAGAAAAAAAAGAATTGTAACATCTCAGGCTTTTAGACATGAACGCTTATCATACGATCCTCAACAGTGGTGACAATAATTATTCATACTGCAGTGCATGATGGGAGTTTTTACTATAGTGTTACCCAGCATGCATTGCAGCATGAAGCATTTTGTTGATTGTCACCATTGTTGAGATTCATATACTGATTCTTGATGTCTGTGTGTGTCTAAATAGTACTAGAGTTCAAATATTTACATGAATTTCATATAGTAGATTTAAAACAAACTCAATGCAACACTTTCCTTGCATGCTGAAGTTTCACAGAGTTAATTGTTCAAAACTTAAACATATGAATGAAAAAGGAAGAAGTCACTTTGGATATAATCAGGCCAGCGCCTGATGACTATCTCACCAAATAAAAACAACTAATTGCTGCTCACTGCACAGCAGTGATCACTCTGCTTCACAACAGCACACGCAGTGTTACAGAAAAAAATCTAACACAAGAAGTCAAGGGTCAAGAGCCTAACTAAAGCAAACACTGTTCTCCATGATGGTGGCATCATTTTAACATCAACATCTGATCCTCTGTAATTCTCAGTAACAGCAGGTGTTCATCACTAATGCACAATCATTATTTAATTAGTCACTTAATTATCTCATTAACTTTAACTCTTTGAGGACTTGGGATTTGACTTGAGACTTGCTTGTGACTTGAAAGGAATGACTTGGTTCCTCCTCTGGTGAAATCAGCTGCTGAGTTCATGGGTGAAATAAACATATGGCAGAACTTTTACTTTCTGACCCCTGGACTTTCTACCGCTGGTTTCTTTTAACATTGTGTGCAGTGTTCATTGATGATTTTGCTGTGTATGTTGTACATTTCAACATCTATACAAACAGAGTTTAGTACCTGTAAATGTTTTTTTATTTTTCTTTTATTATTATTTTATTTTATATACATGCAATCATAAAAAAAAGTTTTGCCATTTTTTATGTATTATTATTGCACAAGTGTCTATATTTAATGTCTATGGCTAATCACAGTGTGAGTGGCTCAGTGGGAAATGCTGTCTCCTCGCAGCAAGATCTCTGGTTTGAGTCCCAATTGAGCCTGAAAGTTTTTCCCTCACAATCTAAAGAAGTGTGAATTACAGAAGCTTAGTTGTCTAAAGGTGTGGCTGATGTGTGTTTTTTTTTTTTTTTGGCTTTTTATGGCTCAGTTTTGTTAACTAACAAAAATGAGTTAGCTGAACAAAAAAAAGAGACATGTGACTTTACTCAGTGACTTGAGTTGAGTGAACAACTTGGTCCAAAGTTGAGTAAACTCAAAAAAAGCTGTGCAGCAAGTTGCCTTGAAATTTTAAGTTGAGTCAACTATTCATTTTTTACAGTGAGAGCTGTGAGTGAAAATTTCAACTTACAAATACGAATGTTAATATGACAAGTTCTCACATTCAGATCAACAAGCTCTCGAGTTTCGCTACTGTTTTACCTTCATATGTTTGAGGCATAATATCATTCCTGTCTCTCTTCACATACACATTTTCGAACAGTAGCAGTCATGGTTTGATTCCCAGGGAGTGCGAGAACTGATGAAATGTGTACCTTGAATGCAAGTTGCTTTGGATGAAAATATTTGCCAAATGCATAAATCTAAAAGGTCATTAATAAAAACTTTCATATAAACAAAATAATCAATAAAATTAGTTTTTTGATTCCCAAGTATCTCTTGAGCAATGTGAATCGAACAAAATTTTTATCCAGAGAGATATTTATTTGAAACTGAGTAAAAAAATATTATTTAAACTTTTTTGTAATGGTTTGTCAAAATAGTGTTTCCCACCCCCTGAACTTTAGGACTCAGCAGGCATTGGAGGTCAAAACTCTAGTCCACCTTTCGATGACATGACGCATCAAGACACCACAATGGATCGAACATGCTTACAGCCAGAGGTACTAACTAAAGAGCAGAGCTTCAGCTGTGGATTTTCTTGCAGTAATGAGTCAGCTCCAATTAAATAACACAGTACATTTATGACATATTAAGAATGTTTGTTGATTTGTGGCAGTCAGTTAGAACAAATTGCAATGGCAATTATTGATATTCTTTATCAGGCCCTAACTGTTCAGATGATGCAAAGTGGTCAGCTTTCTAATGACCAGGTGAGTACCAGTCACATACCCAACTACCAAATATACAGTTTATCATCTCAGATTCATATTTTAGTAAAATGTATTAGAGGGAAATTGTTTTAATTGAAATATGTATGAAAAAATTCCTTAAAAAAGAGACCTATTTATAGTTTATTGTAATTCCACAACTAGAGGAATATTCTCACTGTCTCAGGGTATCAGTGGCCCTGTAGTCACTGTTCAACCACTCAGAATCAATGGACAAGTCTTTCCCATGATGGGACATAATAAGGTAGATACTGATGTACATTTGCTAATTTACAACACATAGCTACTTTAGACAGAGCTAAGTTGGATTAGGCTTGATCATTTTCCCACTTTTGTTTTCTATTATTTCTATTATGTTTATTTAAATATTTTCATTACCTGTTGTTCTACAAAAAATGAAATAGCTAGAGTTTCATCTAATCAACAAAAGTAAATACAATGTTTCTTCAGGAAAATTATTTTCCCTCAAGCTGTAGATGTTTGAGTATGTATGTATTTATTTATTTGGTGGGATTGGCCACTAAAAGAATTCTGAATAGGTCTGGTCTAGAATGATTATGATAAATAATGAATGATTAAATGAATGATTAAATAATATATGTCATCAAGCCATTTTTATAATGTTGTTCACAAAATAATTACATTTTATCAATGGGGGAACAGTTCACTGACCATGATTGATATAACAGTTTATACCAAATATCGATATGTATTGCCTTCAGTGTCATATGTAGTTGCCAGCTACTGGTGTGAGTGAATTATACTGACATAATTATTTTACCTGCATTTATATTCTAAAATAAGGTGTTGTAGACATGCACAATAGCTGTCTGATTCCACAGGTGTCTCAAATTGTTGCTGAATTACTTGCAGTCACAGAAAGCTGTTATTAATTGTATTGATATTAAAAGAGAGAATATTCTTCTTATTTATTTATTTATTTATTTATTTATTTATTTATTTAATGATTTTCTTTTATGTGAATGTTAGGACTTCAGTGCAGCAGGTGCTGGAAGTCAAGACTTTAGACATTCTCTGGTTGACACGAAGCATCAAAACAACACAACGGGTCCAACAAACGAATCAGACTCAGAGCCAAAGAAGGTATTGACAAAGAGCAGAGCTTTGAGTCATAGATTTTCTAAGTCATAAGTATTTTATAGAATATCAATAATCTTATATTTGTTTGTATACTTTAGTTGTATATTGCAGAGAGTTTTGTGATAATGACAGAAAAAATACATTTATGACATATTGAGAATGGTTGTAGGTTTGTGGCAGTCACTTAGAACAAATTATATTGGCTATTATTTATTGTACTGATATTAATATAAAACAATATTCCTAATTCAACAGATCTCACCTGCTCAGAAAAAGCAATCTAATCATCAGGTGAGTACCAGTCACTGCAATGAACTGAGAAATGTACAGTTCATCACCTCTAACTCATTATTTTAGGAAAATGTATACTGTAGTTTTACTTAATTTTAAAGGGGTAGCTCATCCAAAGTGACAGTTTGCTGTTAATTTACTCAGCCTCAGGCCATCCAGGATTTAGGTGACTTCTTTCTTCAGTAGAACGGTAAAGAGGATTTTAGGTGAAACCATGATCATTGGTAATTCATAAGATGCAAGTCAATGCCTATCATTACTCTGAGAGTGGAAAAAAGCATATCAGAGAAACAAAATTAATACTCGTGGGTCTTAAAAGAAGAATTATTTGCATAACATTAATACCTGTAATCCACAGCCTCAAGCTCATGGGGAAGTCTGATTCTTTTCTGTGAACTGGTTCTTTAGGACAGTTTATTTCAATGAACTGGTTCAAACACCCGATTGACCAGTTTGTTTATGTAATCATACAATGATGTAACGTATATGCAGGTATTTTAGCTAATTTTGAGTCAGAGTGACTGTCAGGCATCTGAAAGTGAATTTCGATTGAGTAACTTGTAGATCTGTGCTGCTCAAGCCGCGAACTGTTTCAGATGGTTTAGTCTGAGAAAAAAAAAGTCACCTACATTTTGAATGGTGTGAAGATGAGTAAATTAACAGCTAATTTTCAATTTGGGTGAACTATTCTTTTTTGTCATGACAACTCTTTAGCATGTTTAGCATGGCAATACACATGGCAGTGTTAATGTATTTGGTCTAGGTGGAATAGGTCTGCTACAGTATGTGAAGATTGTTTTAAGTTAAATTAAAAGTTGTTATTTTTTAAAGTATAATAAATGTAAAAAATTGTCAGTCTGTGCAAGAAACAATTTACATAACATTATTACCAGTGGCCTGTTGCATAGCTAAGCTAGCCAGTAAGCTAGCTGAACAGAGTAGGTTTAGAGTTGACAAAACCTAACAAACCCAACCTGGTTTAGATCAGGGGCCTGTATCATGAAGCCGGATTAGCTGGCTAGCCAGGTAAGTTTCAGTTTAGTTTGCGCCAACTCTGGGTTTTAGGTGCTATGAAGGTAGCTTGGCTTTAATCGTTGTTTGTCGCCATGGTATCTTATGCTGCATGGCTAACCTGCTCCGGGGCAGGTTATGTTCCGGATTCGAGATCTCAGGCTGAAATTTGACCAATCAGCTGTGATCAAAGAAACATATAGGTGACGTCACATATCCCAGTGTCTGTCGCAATGGCTTCACCTTTTCTACCAAATCCTGTGGACATCTCCACACAAATTGTTAGACGAGCACTTCGTAGAGAAAGAGTTTTTAGGGACAGACAAAATCCCCTAGCTTTTCCTGATACTTACTTGTATGAAAGATACAGATTCTCCGTGGAAGGAATCTCTTATATTTGTGAACTTCTTGAGCCACACATATCAAATGTGACACATCGAAGTCATGCCCTTACTGTATAATCTCTTAACCTTTAACAAAAGAGATTTGAATCTCGCTGGCTCTCTCGCGAGAAGTGAATCACACTTGCTCTGTGTTGTGATTGGCTGTTCGCTACTGATGTCACACATTCATGTGCACGCGCTCCATTAACTCAGGATCAAGCCTGAGTTGACAGAGAAAGTTGATGATCAGCTTCATGGTACCAACAAAGCCAGATTGGAGTGGTATGGTTTTGTCAACTCAAAACTAATCCTATAACTTAGAATTTGTTCGTCTACCATCATGGTATAGGCCCAGGGTGTCTTGGTCATTTGCTTCACCCTAATAAATAAAAGTAGGCATAACTGTAAAGCATATTCATAGTGTTCTGTCTGTTGCAAGCTCACCTCTGTGTTGGAGATTGTGTGAACGTGTGCCGGCTTCAACAGGGACACTGTAATTCCCTATACTGCAGAACATACAGTCTGCCACATGTAAAACTTTTAAAAGGTAGTAATGCATTGCACACATACCCAATGTTACTTGCTTAGAGGAGCCAGCACCAGGGTCCGGTGGCCCTCCCCCAGTTTTCCGAATGGCACACTTTTTTCTGTTTGCTGCAAAAAAGTTTTTGTGAAAATGTTCACGAAAATAATAAAAAGTTATGGTAAATACTCACCACTTTGAATTATATTTTTATATTTTGTCTTTATCTGCTGCCAAGAACGTTTATAGTTGGGGATGCATCTAAAAGTCAATGAATAGCCTATTAATCTTTATGACGTTGGCCTAATATACATTCACATTTTTATATACAAATACATTTATACATACATATAGTATACAGGTGCATCTCAATAAATTAGAATGTCATGGAAAAGTAAATTTATTTCAGTAATTCAACTCAAATTGTGAAACTCGTGTATTAAATAAATTCAATGCACACAGACTGAAGTAGTTTAAGTCTTTGGTTCTTTTAATTGTGATGATTTTGGCTCACATTTAACAAAAACCCACCAATTCACTATCTCAACAAATTAGAATACTTCATAAGACCAATAAAAAAAAAAAAAAAAACATTTTTAGTGAATTATTGGCCTTCTGGAAAGTATGTTCATTTACTGTATATGTACTCAATACTTGGTAGGGGCTTCTTTTGCTTTAATTACTGCCTCAATTCGGCGTAGCATAGTTTGTGGCACTGCAGAGGTGGTATGGAAGCCCAGGTTTCTTTGACAGTGGCCTTCAGCTCATCTGCATTTTTTGGTCTCTTGTTTCTCATTTTACTCTTGACAATACCCCATAGATTCTCTATAGGGTTCAGGTCTGGTGAGTTTGCTGGCCAGACAAGCACACCAACACCATGGTCATTTAACCAACTTTTGGTGCTTTTGGCAGTATGGGCAGGTGCCAAATCCTGCTGGAAAATGAAATCAGCATCTTTAAAAAGCTGGTCAGCAGAAGGAGGCATGAAGTGCTCCAAAGTGTCTTGGTAAACGGGTGCAGTGACTTTGGTTTTCAAAAAACACAATGGACCAACACCAGCAGATGACATTGCACCCCAAATCATCACAGACTGTGGAAACTTAACACTGGACTTCAAGCAACTTGGGCTATGAGCTTCTCCACCCTTCCTCCAGACTCTAGGACCTTAGTTTCCAAATGAAATACAAAACTTGCTCTCATCTGAAAAGAGGACTTTGGACCACTGGGTAACAGTCCAGTTCTTCTTCTCCTTAGCCCAGGTAAGACGCCTCTGACGTTGTCTGTGGTTCAGGAGTGGCTTAACAAGAGGAATACGACAACTGTAGCCAAATTCCTTGACACGTCTGTGTGTGGTGGCTCTTGATGCCTTGACCCCAGCCTCAGTCCATTCCTTGTGAAGTTCACCCAAATTCTTGAATAGATTTTGCTTGATAATCCTCATAAGGCTGCGGTTCTCTCGGTTGGTTGTACATCTTTTTCTTCCACACTTTTTCCTTCCACTCTGCTTTCTGTTAACATGCTTGGATACAGCACTCTGTGAACAGCCAGCTTCTTTGGCAATGAATGTTTGTGGCTTACCCTCCTTGTGAAGGGTGTCAGTGATTGTCTTCTGGACAACTGTCAGATCAGCAGTCTTCCCCATGATTGTGAAGCCTAGTGAACCAAACTGAGAGACCATTTTGAAGGGTCAGGAAACCTTTGCGAGTGTTTTGAGTTGATTAGTTGATTGGCATGTCACCAGATTCTAATTTGTTGAGATAGTGAATTGGTGGGCTTTTGTTAAATGTGAGCCAAAATCATCACAATTAAAAGAACCAAAGACTTAAACTACTTCAGTCTGTGTGCATTGAATTTATTTAATACACGAGTTTCACAATTTGAGTTGAATTACTGAAATAAATGAACTTTTCTACGACATTCTAATTTATTGAGATGCACCTGTATGTATATTTTAATTTCAGCATTAATACATTTTTAAAATAAAACTGTAACTGTTAACATTACGTCTAATGCACAGTGAAGTAACATGAGTAACTTGAACAACTCTCGGAATTAACATTAGATTAATAAATGCTGGAAAACTATCGTTCATTGTTAATTCATGTTAGCTAATGCATTAAGTTCTCTAAAAAAATACAACCTTATTGTAAAGGCATCATATACACGCACACACACACATACATACTGTACATCATACACATCATTTTTAATTAATATTGAATGTATTTGTTTAACTTATGCATTAACGCAATCAGCGATCTGTCTACAACACTCTTCTCTTGCTTTGGCAGCAGAGACAGTATTTACTGCATGCTTCAAAGACATGTTTATATTCCTCTTATTTTTTGAATAATTATTTCTTGCTCCTCCGCGGAAAACATACGGCTCTCTATCTATCCATATTGAACGCGATTGGTTGTTCGGTGCCGACGTCACTCTTTTATGTGCACGCACCCATGGAGTAATCATAGCTTAAGGATCAAAGCCCGAGTTGATAGAGAAAGTTGATGAGCTGCGTCATGGTACCAATTAAGCCTGATTGCATCGGTTTGGTTTTGTCAACTCAAAACTAATCCTGTAACCCTGAGTTTCTTCAGCCACCATCATGGTACAGGCCCCAGGACTACCCTGCTCTGGAGCAGGGGTCTATACCATGATAGTGGCTTTGATCCTGAGTTAATGAAGCACGTGCACTTGAAAGTGTGACATCAGTAATGAACAGCCAGTCACATGCCTTTTAACTGTGATTCACTTCTCGCAATTCACTGCCATAGATTAAAATGTTTTACTATCTAGTGTCCCTTAATTTGGAGCAAAAGAAACTGGGGGAGTGGCTTTATTGCATCATAGATGTGTCACTTTTCTTGAAGCTGATTGGTCAAATTTCAGTTTGCGATCTCTAAACTAGAACATAACCTGCCCCGGAGCAGGTCAGCTGCGGAGCATAAGTTACTATGGCGATGAATACTGCTAAAAACCCAGCCACTTTCATGGTACCTAAAACCCAGGATTGGTGCAAAGTATACTGAAACTTACCTGGCTAGCCAGCTAATCCGGCTTCATGGTACAGGGCCCTGTAGCATAAGTTACCATGGCGACAAAACCAACTCAAATCCAACCCACCTTCTTGAGTTTGTCTGTTCATATTGTCACGGTTCTGTTATGTTTGGACTTTTATGCCATTGTCATCATGGTCACTTACTTGATTTTGTCATTCTGTTCAGCTGTTTATCATTAATTTCCTTGTTTGATCTGTGTGTTTAATTTCCTGTATTTTCAGTTCTCATTTGTCGTTTCTCGTCTAATGCCTTTGTTTGGATTGACCTGTGTATATTATTAAAATCTGTTCTGAATCAGATTCTTCCTTGTCTTCCTGCAACCCTTTATGATACATATTGATTTAAAAATATAAAACAATTTGTTATTGGTTTAAAATATTTAATTAAAATATTTTCTCATGTTTCATGTTTTTAGAACTTACAGGCAAGCAGTACTGAAGGTCAAGACTCTGGATCATCTCTGGATAAACAGAAGCATCAAGATATCATAGCGGATCAAACAAATAAATCAGACTCACAGCCAGATGAGGTACTGACTAAAGAGCAGAGCTTGAGCCATAGATGGGACATTGCCACCAGACCATCAGTAACTTTATATTTATATGAATGATTAAATGGCAACACATAGAATTAAGAGACAAATTAAAACATTATTTCCAAATTTTTGTTTCCATCTATATCAGGTATAAACACATTAACATTCACATCATTTTAGAGTTTAGACCTTATAACTCACCTGTGGCCTGTAGCAGGAAACATGAACAAACCCAACCTGGTTTAGATGAAGTTCAGCGGGTTCACAAAGCTTGATATAAACGTTCTCTGTCAACTCAGGGTTGATCCAGAGTTTGTGGTTAACTCTGGAGCACGTGCACCTGAAAGTGTGACGTGCAGCAAACAGCCGATCACACGGAACATGGAGAGTGTCAGTTTGATTCACTTCTGGTAAGAATCGGCGCAGTTCACTTCTCTGTTAAAAATTAAGAGACGTCGTTATTAAAAATAAAATTAATTTAAATGCATTTACAAGGCAGGAATAAACACTAACGCTGCAGCAAACATTTGAGAAGGCAGCAGAAAGAAAATATCTGACTATGCAAAAGAATCAACTGAATTTAATAATTTATAATAATAATAATAATAATAATAATAATAATAATAATAATAAAGTTTATTTTATATAGCGCCTTTCTGCAAACTCAAGGTTGCTTTACAATATGGAAATAGATCAACAGGACAACCGACAAAGAACAAAAGGAAATAAAAAAGAAGTCCATGACATGAATTCGATCATACAGTCAGAGATCAGAGAAATAAGAAAGAAAAAGATGTGTTTTGAGGTGGGTTTTGAAATCCTGTAGTGAAGATGTATCACGTATGTTTTTGGGAAGAGATTCCAGAGTGTGGGGGCAGAGATACAAAACGCTCGTCCGCCAAATGATGCTGACCTGTGGCATGGAATAAAAAGTAGACCAGTATCTGAAGAGCGTAAAGTGTGAACAGGGGAGTAATTATGAATGAGATCAGAAATGTATGGGGGGGGCAAGACCATGAAGTGCTTTGTAGGTGAGGAGAATCTTGTATTGGATACGAAAACAAACGGGTAGCCAGTGAAGCCTTTGTAGGATGGGAGTAATATGAGAGGATTTCTTAGAAAAAGTGAGAACCCTAGCTGCAGAGTTCTGGATATATTGAAGCTTATTTAATGTTGTGTTTGGTAGGCCATAGAAAAAAGAATTACAGTAGTCGAGTCGAAACCTAATGAAGGCATGGACCAGTGTCTCAGCATCATTGATATTTAAGAAGGGATGTAAATGAGCGATATTATGGAGGTGAAAGAAGGCAGATTTAGTGAGTGAAGAAATGGGAGGAAGGAAGGAGAGAGAGGAGTCGAAGATTATACCCAGATCAGCACAGAAAGGAGCAACATTTTTTGGTGAACCGACAAGTAGTAGATCTGTTTTATCAGTGTTGAGTTTGAGGGAGTTACTGGTCATCCAGTCATTTATATCATTAATACAAGCTGTTATGGCGTTGGTGGGAAGAGGAGAGTTGTGTTGGGAACTGATATAGAGCTGGGTGTCGTCTGCATAGCAATGGAAGTTAAAGCCGTGATGACGGATAATATTACCTAAAGGGAGCATATAGATGATGAAGAGTAAAGGCCCAAGAACAGAACCCTGAGGAACACCGTGAGAGACAGTGGCAGTAGAGGACTTAGCCTGGCGGACAGAGATGTAATAGTGGTGGTCAGCCAGGTAAGAAGTGAACCAAAATTCCAGAAATACCAAGAGCAGAGAGTCGTGAGATTAGAATACTGTGAGAGATAGTGTTGAATGCGGAGGAAAGATCTAACAGAATAAAAATGCTAATGAAGGCAGAGTCAGTGGCCATAAGAAGGTCATTGACAACCTTAAGAAGTGCTATCTCAGTGCTTTGAAGAGTGCGAAAACCTGACTGGAAACATTCATAGAGGTTATGAGATGACAAATATGACTGAAGTTGAGCAGGAACAACTTTTTCAAGTAGCTTTGAAAGAACCAGAAGATTTGAAATTGATCTGTAATTGGCCATATCAGAAGGGTCAAGGTCAGGTTTCTTTAAGACAGGTGTGACAGCTGCAGTTTTTAATTCAAGAGGAACAACACCAGTGCTGAGAAGTTGAGAAATGAGAAGTGAAATAGGCTGCGAAATAACAGGTGTAGAGTTTTTGAGTAGAGCAGTAGGAGCAGGATCAAGATGACAGAAAGATGGATTCGATTTTTTGAGTAGCTCAGAGGTATAAGCAGGGGTTGGAGGGTCAAAGTCAGTGAAAGTACCAGGTGCAAAATCAGAGGGGAAGTCATGTGAGGGGATAGAGGAATTCATTGTTGGAAAAAGTTTATATATGCGATTCATTTTATTTTGGAAGAAGTGTAAACTTCTTCAGATTCAGTAAACAGTATTGGACTAACAGAACTGAGATTACGGAAAGTTATGGTAGATTTCACCCTAAAGCGAGGGAGAGGTATTTCACAGTTTAGTTCGATGAAGAGGTGATCAGAGAGTCCAATCTGAGAGCCAAGCACAGAAACATTACGTAGACCAGTAGTGCAAACCAAATCAAGTGTGTGACCTTTTAAGTGCGTAGGAAAGTCAATATGCTGTACGAGATTGAAACATTCAAAAACTGTCATGAGTTCGTGGGAATCTGCACAATCAATATTAACATGTATGTTGAAATCACCAAGTAAGATAACAGAAGAAGACATAGCACAAGAAAGGGTTAACAGTTCATGGAATTCATTGAAAAAGTTTGACATTGACTTAGGTGGACGATACAAGAGAATTACAATCATAGAAGACATACCAGAGATTTTGAGAACTAGATATTCAAAGGTTAAAGTCACATGAAAGTCGATGGTATTGACTGGGATGTTACTACGGTAGACAGCAGCCAGACCACCACCCCTAGATGTCAAACGAGGTTTGGTCAGGTAGCTGTATCCAGAGGGAGTGAGGAGATTTAGGTGGAAATAGTCATTAGGAATTTGCCATGTTTCAGTAAGCAGCAGAAAGTCTAGGTCTTTCTCAGTTAATAACGTGGAAAGCACAGTAGCCTTATTCGTGAGTGACCGACAGTTAAACAGCGCAAATGCATGATGTAACGCGCAATCATTGCTTATGTGTAGATCAGTCAGAGATGAAGCACAGGATATAGTAATTAATGAGGTAAGATTTATTCCACGGTGGTTAGCCGGCAGCATAGAGTAGCGTATATCCGAGTGGTTAGACCAGATAGATGGAATAGATGAGGGTGCCAGGCAGCGCGATGAGAAGTGATGGCGACAGGAACGATGAATGTAACGCGGCCGTCTAGTAATCCCAAGATCCTTGCAGAGCCTGTATGTAGTCACGTCGAGACGAGGGTGCAATTTCAGGCTACACAGTTGAAATAGCGAGTATTTGAGCGCCATATCAACAACGCAGCTGAATAATAAGCCCAGAGATATAACTCTAAGCAGAGCAGGTACTGGAACGTTGCGAGCAGTTATTTATTTATATTAAATACATAAGTACTTTTTAATAATTCACAATGTATGTATAGTGCCACAATCAATCGATCAATAATTAAATAAAAGTTTGCAATACAAATTAGCACAAGTTTGCAATATAAATTAGGACAAATTACCAAACAGTACCACAGGGAGACGCCAAAGACCACTAAATGGCCTACCTTTAATATACGGGTCCATTCAGAATCGCTAAATCTCTGACCACCGCATAATCAACATTCATTATAAAACACTCTTGCTTTTAAGCCAAATACACGCTGAAAAGAATAATTTTACTGACATCTGGACATAAGTCACTATTCTCTCCGCAATCGCTGATGAAATCGGCCGTGTTTTCTCTGCATTAGCTGTTTTGAACTTACTGTTTGAATTCCTTCACTGGATCCTTGGACTTTCCGAGTTTACCGGTTTAAAATTATGTGACTGCAAAAGTATGCTTCTTTTCATTTTAAGATATTATTTTCATTATAAAGTACTGATTCAAATTAGTAATCAATAATTAATTATTATTCTACTACTCCGCGCGCCTCCCCTGACATGCTCTCGCGCACCACACAATGAGGTAGACCGACTCTGCTTGCGTTCTTTCACGTGATTGGTCGAGATGAGAGGTGATCTCGCCTGGGTAGTGTGATTTATATAGTGTCTTTTCTAATCATATGGGATCATATAATCACCCAGACCCTGACGATTTTACTCTGAGTACCGACAACATGTCAGAAGTGCCAGTACGCACAAAAAAGTGCAGGTACTAGTCTAAAGGCTAAAATATAGAAGTGCCGGTACTGCTTACCGGTGCGTACCGGCCCACTTCAAGCGCTGCTGGTGATTGAAGAACACACTTCTCTTACAATAGTACCCAAGAGAGCTGCAGCACTCACGTCGCTGATAGAGCACGATCAACGTAGTATGGAGACCTTATCAGTCAAATTAGATGGCAGGGGGGTGCCCCACCATCCAAAATACTGTCCACGATAGATAAACGAGGGAGTGGAGACTCACCCGCCAGCTATGTAGAAGGCCCAATGGAGCACGAAGATCGACAGACAACAGCAGTGTGGTGTGATTTGGATGAATAGCCAGCGATGAGTACAGATAATCCAATCAGAGTTATAATCCACGGTAAAATGACAACAATAAAGTCCAAACTATAATCCAGTAAAGTCAGATATCCAGAAGAGCAGAGATGAAACGATAGACACGAAACATGACAGAACAAAATAAACAAACAAAAAGTTCCAAAAAAAAGTTCCAGCAAGAAGCGGCAGCAAAACACGCACAGCTTACTCTCACCGGAAGCGGCAATCACAATTCACAATCACAAAATCACAATTGGCATAAATCATGGCATAAGTTATCACACTCTAAAAAATGCTGGGTTGTTTTAACCCAATTTTGGGTCAAATATGGACTAACCCAACTTTTGGGTTAAAAATTCAATGAAAAAAATTTAACCCAACAGCTGGGTTAGTCCATATTTGACCCAAAGTTGGGTTGAAACAACCCAGCATTTTTTAGAGTGCATAATTTATATTTCACAAAGCGCTCAAGAGAAAATATGTATTGTTTAGTCATTTTAAAAGCTTTATATATTGAAACTTGTTTATAGATTATGTATATATTTAAATTAATTCAAATGCAAATTTAATATTAATTGCCAGCTCATATAATATTTTTTAAATATTTTATATAAGGGTCAATATCACCATAGAGTGGCTTTCAACCCTCACAATACTCATTTCCCATTTGCTTTATGTCATGTCATAAATAGTAGACACTCAAGTACTATAGACACATATTAGCTGAGCTCCCACTCATTTTTTAGATAATTATGGGCCATTATTTGAAGCATAAACCATAAACCATTATTTGAACCATAAACCATATCACCCTGTCATGTATATTACTGTTAAATACGTTTCAATTGCAATATTAATTTGCAAACAATATTTTCTGAAAGGTATGATGTCCCTTTTCATAAATAGGATTATTTGTTTGCCTTCAAATTATAAATACATAAAAGATTTTATGTAAACCATGTGCTTTTAAAGAAACTTAAAAAAAAACTGATATTTGGAAGTTTACTTTTATTATTATTTTTTTTTTTGCATGTTATTGCCCCAACACCTAGCTATTGAACACACTGGATTGTATAGATATGATTGAATTATTATTTAAAATATTATTTTGAAATATCAAGATGACAGGGTGGACCAGCACATGACTGGGTGGACACATAAAGCAGGACACACAAAGCATGACAAAAAATGACAATGAAACATTTATTTAACTTCGAAAAAATAATACAATTACATTCTCATTCACACTGATATACCCCCCCCCCCCCCCCCCCTACTTAATTTTAGTTTATTTAACTTAATTTTAGTTTAGTTTAATTCATATCGATTCAGTACATCTTAACTAAAAACTCCATGTAAACACCACATTATGAACAAAGCGAAACACACTTCTGAAAAGAAATCTAGCTATACATTCACAAACAATAACAATAACAACTCCACTGTTGTCCTGGCTTTAGCTCTGGCAGCTTTCTTTGCCTTCCTCCATTTTTTCCTTTGAGCACGTTTTCCTTTCTGAGTGAGGTCATTAATAACTTTCTTCGTCCCTGTATCTCTTTCTTTCCTCCATTTCTCCCTTTCTTTCTTAAGGTATGATTCTCTTTGGTCTGGGTTTGCATCCCAACGTTTTCTGTATTGCCGTGCAATTTCTGCTGCACTCAGAGGCATGTCCTGAGAAAGAGCAATGATTTTATGTTTTTAGAAATTACTAAATATTATCTACAGCAGATCTTTCTGTAAATTATAATATTAAATTTCTATAAATTGCAATATTATCTACAAATGAATGCTGTATCCATCCTGTCATGTCTAAGTGGCCGACAGGGTGGACATTTTGAGCTTCAATTAGGATATTACCTTGACTAGCAAAATAGGATCTGATGATTGACAGTGTCAAAAGCAGCAGATAGATCCAGCAGAATGAGAACTGATGATTTGGAATCAGCTTTTGCAATCCGCAAGGCTTCAGTGACTGAGAGTAGCGCAGTCTCAGTTGAATGGCCATTCCTGAAACCTGACTGGTTAGCGTCCAGTTTGTTGTTCTGTGAAAGAAACAGTGATACCTGGTTGAAAACAACCCGTTCGAGTGTTTTCGCTATGAATGGAAGGAGAGAGACAGGTCTGTAGTTTTCTATAAGAGAAGTGTTTAATGTAGGTTTTTTGAGGAATGGGGTTACCCGAGCCTGTTTGAATGCAGTGGAGAAAGTGCCTGTGAGGAGGGATGTGTTGATGATGTGTGTAAGTGCTGGTAAGAGTGTGGGAGAGATTGCTTGGAGAAGGTGTGAGGGGATTGGGTCTAGAGGACATGTTGTAGGATGCCTGGAGAGGAGAAGTTTGGATACTTCTGTCTCAAATGAGATATGTACAGGACACCAAAAGGCACCCTACAGTGATACTGACCCATAATTATGAATAATCATCTCTTAAATACTCTAAACTGCTTTATTTTGAAGTGAGATATATGGGGGGAATGGCTTAATTTGCATCAGATATATGTCACTTTACTCACAGCTGATTGGTCCAGTTTGGGTTTGTGATCTCTAACCCAGAATAATGCTGCCTTCACGCCATGTCGTAATTACTATAATTCCGAGATGACAACATGTGACATTTTACTCATAGCTTTCCATGTTGTCGGACTCAGAGGTAGCGCCTAAGTAGCACCAAAATGAACCTGGCAGCGGTCACGTGGTACATCTGTCACTGGTCCAAGTCGTAACTCTCAGAACGTTCTGAGTTTACAAGTTGTAATTACGAGTTCAGGAGCACGTGAGGGCTTTGGCGTTGATAGTGTTGCCATAGAAACTGAAAATAATTTAGATAGAGTAGAATGTCACGTGTTGTCATCTCGGAATTACGACATAGCGTGAAGGCAGCATAAAACCTGCTCCGGAGCAGGGTAGCCGTGTAGCGTAAGTTACAATGGTGATGAAACCCGCTCAAAATCAACCCACCTTCTTGAGCCCGAAAACTAAATACAAACTTACCTGGGTAAAAACTGAAACTGGCTTCGTGCTACAGGCCACTGGTCATTCCCTTCCTCAATATTTTAACACCTGATGATATGCTACAGTAACTGATTTAAATTTACTTGATAGGAGTCAAATGACTTTGATATTTCTTTATTATTGTAGCCAGCTGACCAATTAAAAATGATGAAATAAAATGCATTTACAACAAAAACAATATAAAATCTGAAAACAAAGTATTAATGTTATGGATTATGGTCTGTATTTGCTATTCTTAAACTTAAAATACATAGTCAACATTTGAAATGGATCAAAAAAGTTCATAAAATTTGTCATCTAAGACAAGAACAGGTATTGTTTTGGTTTTAGGACAACTTTGATAAAAGGTTTTGATCCACTTCAAATGTTGACTAATATAGTTTATAAACATTAATTTGGCTATGAGTATAGATTCCTTTTCATATGATGATGACTCTGCATACATAATTATTTTTATTATAACAGGGCATTGTTAAAAATGGTGATATATACACAACCCAATCACAACACTCAGCACCACTGGAAAAGGCTAAATTTAAAATCAAAGTGGACTGGACAGAACCATTTCCAGAGAGATGGGGGAATAGTTTTGAGAAAGCCATTCAGAGCTGGTTGTCCAAACTAGAAGGAAAACCATCTGTCCACAATCTTGAACTCATGGATGATGCATCCTTGGCAGAGGTGCAGATAATACCATCAACAGGTGAGATGAATAATGATAATTCACTTTAATACCCTTTTCAGTTTAAATCTTGTGGTTGCTAGTATCTGCAATAGCTAAAATGCATACAGCATTTTTTTTCAGGATTGTTATGTTACTCAAAGCCAAATACCAGTGTTGGTGTTAACATGTTATAGGAACATTGTAGTAAGTAATGAGTAAAGTATTAAGTAAAATGTTATTTTTAAACATTTTAAATGACGAGAACAACTGTTAAGGCCCATTCAAACCAAAAATGATAACTTTAATGAGGGGTGGGGGATGTGACAGTTTTATATTGTGATGTCCATGATCTACTTTTCAAGTAAATTGTAGCGATCATGATCTTTTATGTCCTCATAATAATGTTAAAACTACAGCAATGACGGCCTGTTAGATGACTGTGATGACTGGCCAAATTATATCACCTGTCTCTATCGTGTTTTTCGTGCATAGTGACAAAAAATATTTTAACATGAACTAGCAGTAGGGCTGTACAATGAATACATTTTTAGTTTCAGTTTAGACTTTGGCTTCCAATAGTAATGAAAAACTCATAATTAAGATAAAACGATCATTGTGCTGACATGTAGTTGGTTTCCTTTAAAGGGGTGTGCCATGCTTTATTTTAAAAAGAGTTATTAACCCTTGTAAGCTGTTTGGGTTCTTTTTAACCCCAAATGACATTTGCTGAAATAAATAAATAAATGTTTCTTTGATTGAAATGGCATGAGACTTCGTACCATTGTCAACACCTGCTAGTTCTACATCTAAAAAAAAAAATAAAATAACTGGATTGACTGAATGTTTGGGTCTCTGGAGACCCCACATTGAAATTAATGGGGAAATGATAAAAATTATACTTTTTCTTTTTCTTTTGTCAAATAAAATCACTAAATCTGCCACAATGCAGAACACAAAATACACAAAAATGAAGTGGAAAACCTTCTACTCATCCACAATGTGGAATGCTCTCGGTCACACACAAATATAAAGATCAGCTACAATGCAGAACACACAAAGAAATGACGGAGTGACACCACAGCACATCCATGATGAAGAACAAATGCAAACACACACATACACACACACACAACTCTGTATAGCTATCTTTGTTAGGACATTCATTGACATGATGCAATCTCTAGCTCCTTACCCTAACCCTACCCATCAGAACTAAGTGCCTCACACAAACCCTTACCCTAAACCTAGCCTTTACCCAGAGCCGATCCTCCCTATTCGCAAAATATGCAAGCTGTGTAGGGCCCCCGAAACACCAGGGAATCCCCTTGCTCGCAAAGAGGATTTCATTTTAGTTTAGTTTTTGAATTTGGCCAGCGGTTATGAAAACATGAATGTTCATTTCTTTTAATGCAGTGCACTGTCGCCCTTTCTATGTAAAAATCAGTCAAATCATGTGAATGTCATACAGTCTCTTGCTCGAGACTTAAAAAAACAAGTTGAAAGAGGAAAGAGGAAGAAACACTGCTTCTCAAGCACTTTCCGTGAGCGCGCTTCGAGACGGAGCGAAACCTGAGTGAAACACGGACAAATGCATTTCATTCATTCATTCTCACAAAGATAACTGTACATGTGCGCGCGCACACACACACACACACACACACACACACACACACACACACACATATAACTCCATATTCAGGTTTGACTGTAATTTTGCATGTAATTGCAAAAAATTATACTTCAGTACAAAAAATGCAAAACTTTGACAGTCTGTTATTATTATTATTATTATTATTATTATTATTATTATTATTATTATTCATGATTTTATAACATCTTAACATAGATCTAAATAAAAAAACAAAACAAAAAAAACAAAACAAAGATCTATACCTATGTGGAAATGACGAATGAGGCATTGAGTAATGCTCTCTAGAGCCATCTGGTAGCTATAGTTGAAATTTCATGTTTTTTTTAATTTTATTTTAAAAGTGTTTGTTTTCAAGTAGATGGAAACGATTTCCCATTAAACTATGTGGGTCTTTTTTTTTTAAGTAAATATTGAAAAGTTGTTGTTTTTTTCTATAAAAACCCTATTTTTACAAATATTTTTAAATTATTTATATTAATTTAAAAAAAATACCACAAATCCTCCCAAAACTGCACAAATGTATAGTAAAAACATTAATGAACTGAGTAAAATTACATTTGTTTTTTGTTTGAAAAAAATGTCCTTTGGGGTCTCTGGAGAGTGTACACCCCAAACGAACAGCTTACAAGGAAGCAAAAGAGACTGTTCCAGGCGCTTTCTGTGCATGTGCTCCAAGACTATGTGATTATGTTATAAGATCATGATATGATATTTTGGGAAGATCGCCCACCCCTAACGTTAATGATAACTGTATTATCATTCACATTAACAGGCGATAACGTTATGTTTATTCTAAGCATATGTGTTAGTTATGTCCTGTCGATATAACTGCAGTGCTCGTTTTAAAGGCAGATACATTCTGATTTGCTGTCAATGTTTCATCGTACATCAACTGGGAAAAGAAAAAAAAAACACACTCTGAAAGTGATTCCAATCATGTTTCCTTGATGGTGTTTTCATTATAGTTGTGGTGTGGACTTGGCTAATCTCTGATGCCTGTTTCACACATTTTGTTTACAGTACATATGTGCTGTTCAAAGTGTGTGAGGAAAGATGTAGCTCTCTGACTAGCTGCTGGTCACGAAGATCCAAGTGTCAGCCTCTCCTCCACACACTATATGTTATGTAGTGTATTTCACATTTAAAATATAATTTTGTCAGAATTAGTTATTTTTTGCAACTCTTGGTAAGTGTTTCCTTGCTTTACCCATAATAGTAGTATATTTTTTATGGATTTATGGTGAAGATACTAAATTTTCAGGTCATTCCGTGTTCATTTTGACCACAAACAATGTGCTGTCACTTTAATTTAGTGCTTGCTGTCTCAGTATGAAAATGATCACTGCATTGCTGCACCACAATCCTGCAATGCATTTGTCCTGCCACAACTGTGTGCAGTGTGAATGCTCTAATCTGTTATATTAGGGAGGGAAAAAAACTGTGCTGCAAAAAGATCATGTGTAAAACAGGCACCACTCACAGCTCTGCCAGAGAGACAATCTCTCTATTGCTTTTCTGCTGCTGACATTATTCATGTGAAAACACTAAACAAAATGGTTTTGCTGTTGAATGGTTTCTTCTGATTGACTTTACTTAGTGGATTTTTCTCTGTAGCTCTGGAAACTTTGAAAAGTCACGGGCCTGTATCTTTGCATTTTAAACATGAAAATAAGAATGTGGCTGCACAGATTCATCTGGATGATTCTGTGACTGTATCACAAAACACCTCCAAGCAGGACAAGAATGGAATTACAACATCAAAGGTATCATGTCAGTAATTTTATCCCTGAAAACTCATCTTTGAACAAAATGACATATTTAGATGTTTTCCTTATTAAAATAATTTCTTCTTCTTAAAATGTTACTCTACACCCTTACCTCATTGAGTATATGCAGATCTATGAATATGCAAATTAGACCCTGCCTCCACTCAGTCACACCAGCTCGGATCTGTTCCACTTTCACTCAGAAGTAAATGCTTCACAATAGTGGTGGCATTCTTGAATTAATGGTTATTGCTGTCACTCATTGCAATTTCAAGATTGAATCCATGAGTGAATGTATTCAAATTCTAATTTTCTTATTACATTCAACTTTTGCTAGTGACATGTTTAGAGTATTTTTGTCCAGTTCACACAAATAATTAAACTTCTACTAAAAATTCTTTGTTCAGGCAACTTTTTTTTACATTTTTGTAAGTTGGATTTTTTACAGTGTGGGACAATAACTTAATTTTAATTTATTAATTGTAAATTTCACTGTGGGTATCAAATCCTTAAATAAAAGTCCATCGTATGTTTTTAGGTGAACAGCACTAAACCTGTGACAGCATCAGATGACACAAATAATGGTGCAGGTGTTCCAAGTGAGACTAAGACCATTAAAAAACAAGACCATGAAACCCCCCCCGAAATGTCAGCTGGACTCCCTGTTCCCCTCCATCAGTTCTGGTACATGCTTCATGCTTACAGAAAGGAGCTGGAGCTAATTGACAAACAACATGGAGTCTCTCTGCATGCAGAAGTGTCAGTCTCATTCAAACCCACCCAGAGGTCAAGCCCTGATTCTGTCTCCAAAGCCTCTGAGGACTTTCAGAAACTTCTCAATAAATGTGTGGATAGTTTTAGCGAAGCTACCATTAATTATAATGACATGGATTCAGATATTGTGAAGGAGGCCCTTCGTAACATCCAGTTAGAGGAGACAAAGATGATGTTGACCATGTCTGCCAGTGACTGCCGGTTCTTTGGACCGAAGAAATTTACAAACTTGATTAGAAGAGAGACAACAAGAGTTGAACAACAATTCAAAGACAACCCAAATGAAATGGCTGTAGATAACATTTCTCCACAAAGAAGAGCTTCACTGGACATGGACATGAAAGACCTTCAGACTCAACTTGAGATGGACAAGGTTCATTGGGATCTGATAAAACTTTCCTATGAGGAACAAATATCACAGCTTCAAACAAAGTATGGAGTGTCATTTCTTGAAGAAAAACTGCAGAAAAATGTAATTAAGGTTCAGGCTCGATCCAAAGGATTTCAGCATATTAATCTGGAAAGTCATGCCCTTAGAGCTTTAACACATCTGTACCAGAAACTGGCCTCAGCCGCTGTTAGCTGTGAACTAAAAAACCCTAAACATGAAACTGATGTGGCTCTGCTAGTAGAGAAACTTCAGCAGCAGCATTATTGTGTTGTTGCAGCAGATGCATTCAGTCCCTGGAAGCTCGTTGGACTGCCAGAACACCTTGGTCCTGCCATTGCTGATATTGAGAAGTCACTTCAGAACAATCTGTTTGATGACAAAAAGAAGAAATTGATTGGATACTTGGATGACATCCCTCATGCAAGAGGAATCAAAAGGAATCAGATGCCTGATTATGGTCCAGGAGCAGTGGGTGGAGCAGGACGGGATGAGGGAGTGAATTTTAGAGGGCGAGATGAAACAGATAGTGGTTTCAATAAAGAAGCAGAAGACAATTCTAAACATGACAGTAAAGGTGCTCATGCTGAAGAGGAGATGTGCACTATTTGTATGGACCACTTTACTGACAAGACAAAACTGAAATGTGGGCATGAATTCTGTCAGGAATGTATAAATATGTCAGTGAAGAGTCTGGGATCCATCTGTCCTGTGTGTAAGGAAGTGTTTGGGAAATTGGAGGGAAACCAACCAGAAGGAACAATGCATGTAAGAAAGCGCAGTTGGAATCTCCCTGGACATCCAGGCTGTGGCACTATTGAAATATGCTACAACATACCCAGTGGTATTCAAACAGTAAGTATATGTAAAATCAAATTTGTAACTGACTTGTCAAAAATCTAAGTACGTTGAAGTAAATCTACAGCAGGGGTGCTCAATCCTGTTTCTGGAGATCTAGCTACATGAGTTCAGTTTCAACCCTGATTAGACACACCTCATTCAGCTAATTAGGGCCTTCTGGAGTAGTTGATAATTACAGACAGGTGTGCTTGATCATGGTTGAAGCTGAACTCTGCTGGGATAGCTAGATCTCTAAGAGCAGGATTAGGCACGCCTGGTCAACATACTGTTTGCTCCAGGGGTGTCAAACTCCTGGAAGGCTACCATCCTGCATAGTTTAGCTCCAACCCTAAGTAAACACATCTGAACCAGCTAATCAAGCTCTTCAGGATTGCTAAATAGTTCCAGGTAAGTCTGTTGCAGCAGGTTGGAGGTAAACTCTGCAGGACATTGTCCCTCCAGGAACAGGACTGGACACCCCTGCTGTTGAAGAAGCACACAAACTACAAAAAAACAATGAAAACAAAAACATGCTTTACACTTCTCACAATTAGCTGATGCATACAAGCCAGATATTTTTTACACAGTTTTGATTAATGTAATGGAACAGTAATACATCTTTTAAAAATATTTTTTAAAGGAGAAGCATCCAAACCCAGGAATGCATTATCAGGGGGCAAGTCGTAATGCATTCTTGCCAGACAACAGTGAAGGACAAGAAGTACTTGCACTGCTGCAGAGGGCTTTTCAACAGAAACTCATCTTTACTGTTGGGAAATCTACAACTTCTGGTTTAGAGAATGTCGTCACCTGGAATGATATTCATCATAAGACCAATACACACGGCGGGCCTGAAAGGTACAGTCTGCTTTTAATATCTGCCTTCAACTTTCTATCATGTTCTGCAAAACCAGTGATCAAGTAATCAAAGTATATTCTTGTATTTCTATTTTTTTTCTGTCTACAGATATGGCTATCCAGACACTGACTACCTAAAGAGAGTGAAAGATGAGTTAAAAGCCAAAGGCATTAAATGAGATTTTGATTTATTTGTTCCCAATTGCACATCTAATATTTACTAATACACCATTTATTGATTCTTAGATTTGAAAATACATATTTTATATGTAGTGACTTTCATAAGGATTCAGACCCTTTAACAGTTTACTGAAATATATGGAAATATATACAGTAAATATATTGAACTTTTGTTCTGTGTAAAATCTGTAAAAGTTTAATAATTTAACAATTTCAGTTTAATTACTTTAAAATTTCATTTGTTTGAACAAAATTGCACTTATCTGGGATTTCACACAGTCTCGTTCTGGAAAAAGTCATGCTGCAACAGCTCTAACGGAAAAATTAACTAACAATGAAAAAGAAAAGAGCTCTAGCAGTAAGAGAGTATCTGGAATGCATAAATTAGGAAAAGAGTATAAAGCATTTGCACATACCTCTCACTGTTTGATCAGTTATCCAGAAGTGGAGACACTGCAGAGAAAAGGTTGTCCCTCAAAACTGTTCACTTTAAAGGAGCTACAAATGTAAGTGGCTGAGAATGAAATTTCAGTTGGTCTAAATACTTTTGACAGTCGCTGTATATACATTACCAGTCAAAAGGTTTTGAACCGAATGATTTTTAATGTTTTTTTTTTTTAAAGAATTCTCTTCTGCTCACCAAGCCTGCATTTATTTCATCGAAAGTACAGCAAAATTAGTAAAATTGATTCTTACTAAATAAAAGTATTAATTTCTATAATACTCAGCTGTTTTTAATATTGATGATGATGATGATGATGATGATGATAATACTAATAATTATAATTATAATAATAAATGTTTCTTGAGCAGTAAATCAGCATATTAGAATGATTTCTGAAGGATCATGTGACACTGAAGACTGGAGTAATGATGCTGAAAATTCAGTTTTGATCACAACAGTAAATTACATTTTAAAATAAATTCAAATAAAAAGAAGTTATTTTAAATAGTAGAAATATTTCACAATATCACAATGTTACTGCTTTTGCTGTATTTTGGATAAAAAAATGCAGGCTTGGTGAGCAGAAGAGAATTCTTTAAAAAAAAAAGACTTTTCAAAAACGTTTGTGCACTCGCTCTCTCGCTCTCTCTCTCTCTCTCTCTCTCTCTCTCTTATATATATATATATATATATATATATATATATATATATATATATATATATATAATTAAGGTGATGGGCTTTCATGATGTGTAATTGTAATGGAAAGTTTTAGTCTGGAGTTGCCTAGTGATTTTCATGCTTATACACTGTAAATATGAAGGGAGTATATGAAGTACCACACTAAAGGTACTTTTGTTTTTGTCATGATCCTCACATATAATAGAAAGTGTCTAGTACTTATTTTAATATGGGAGTATGAAAAATAAATTGATGTGATTATAATTAGATTGTGATGTTATTGTTTAACACATTTTAGTTCTGATAAAATGTGTAACCACAATTTCTCAGAGAAATCAACTCACCAATGGTTTACTTAAAGTTGTCTGTGCATGCAAAGCTGAATGCAAAACACAAAACATGGCAGACTTCACCAAATCTTTCACAAGTTGCCTCTAAAAAATACGTACCATCATGCTGATTTTACTTTTAAAATGTATACATTTTTTCTCAGAATACTACTCCATAGTTTAGTTCTTTTTTTCTTCTTTTTTTTTCATACAGAAAATGATGGTCTTTTCTTGGACAAAATGTATTGAAGTTCTAATTTTTTTTTTTTTTTTTTTTTTTTTTTTTTCCTTGTAAAGAAGTTGTCAGAATTAAAACAAATCAGCTTTAAAATGTTTGTTGTTATATTTTGTTGTTGCTGTTGTTGTGGTTTGTTTCACTTGTATAGTTTAAAAGCAACAAAACCCTTTTTATTCCTGTTACAACCCATGGCTCTTACAATTCTATGGGTCTCTTTTCTCAGGGCTCTGCTCTTAGATGCTCCTCTTCCTCTTCTATGTGAGCTACTCTTACAAAAAAAGCTTCATTTACAAATTATGTGCAAACTGATTTTAAATTTAACAATACTTAAGTGCTACTGCAATACAATAAAGTCACATAAAGTCTGAGTTTTCATAGCCAGGAGGGAACATTAATGGCAATCTGGAAGAATACATAATGGTGGTTCAGTTTGAATCGTGGCACATTATCTCAAGTTGCTCCAAGTTATGCGCTGAGAAAGTGTGCAGAGGCCACAAGGATCTGTTTGACTCTAAGACAGATTTCAAAAAGCTATTTTCAAAAACTTCTATCTGTCTTCTGTCTGTCTTATATGTATCCCTACAGATTCAGATACACCATAAAAAAATAATAGTGATTTTATGGTAAAAAAATGCTACAGGAAAAACCTGTTAATTGGGTAAAAATATGTTTCTGTACTATATAGAGTAAATAACTACAATACGTCTAAGATTACATTTAATCTAATTTTACAGAAAAATACTGTTCATTTTTTTTTGGAAGTGAAAAAGAACAATTTATTGTAGAATTTACAGTGAAAAAATCAGAAATCCCAGAAATCCCTGTGCGACACTTTACATCTGATGTTTTTATGTTTCATTGAAATAACTGTTTCTTCTTAGTTTTCCTTATCAGTTGTGTACATTAGGTTATCTTACACTAATGTTGTTAAATTCATGTTTATTGCATTATTTCAGTTTCATGTATGTTATCATGATGATGTTTAGTATTTGTGTGAATGGCCTTCTATATACAGTATCTCACAAAAGTGAGTACACCCCTCACATTTCAGCAACTATTTTATTATAACTTCTCAAGGGACAATACTATAAAAATGAAACTTGGATATATTTTAGAGTAGTCAATGTGCAACATGTATAGCAGTGTAGATTTACTGTCCTCTGAAAATAACTCAACACACGGCCATTATTGTCAAAATAGCTGGCAACAAAAGTGAGTACAACTTAAGTGAACATTTCAAAACTGTCTCCAAAGTGTCATTATTTTGTGTGAGCACCACTGTTATTTAGCATTGCCTTAATCCTCCTGGGCATGGAATTGACCAGAGCTGCACAGGTTGTTGCTGGGATCCTCTTCCACTCCTCCACAATGACATCACAGAGCTGCTGGATGTTAGACACATGACGCTTCTCCACCTTCAGCTTGAGGATGCCCCACGTGCTGAGGATGCCCCACCTCGACTTAAATACAATAAAACTTAAAATTAAACAAAATAACTATAATATAATAAAATACCTAACTACATAATACTATTATTGTTAGAAATTGCAACAATATAAAAATAGAAATATAATACATTTATACATTTAAAATTTAATTAATACAATAAGTAAAAAAATAAATAATAATATCCTGGCCAGAGGAGAACTGGCCCCCCGACTGAGCCTGGTTTCTCCCAAGGTTTTTTTTTCTCCATTCTGTCACAGAGGGAGTTTTCGTTCCTTGCCGCTGTCGCCTCTGGCTTGCTCAGTTGGGGACACTTAATTTCTAACGATTATCGTCAATTTGATTTCATATATGCTATTTAAACTAAACTGAGCTAGACAATGACATCTCTGAATTCAATAATGAAATGCCTTTAACTGAAAACTGAGTGTTTAATCTTATTATTATACATTACTGACACTCTATCCTCCAATTTGATACTGTTAAGTGCTTTGACACAATCTGTATTGTTAAAAGCACTATATAAATAAAGGTGACTTGACTTGACTCAACAGAGTTCAGGTCTGGAGACATACTTGGCCACTCCATCACCTTCAGCTTCATCAGCAAGGCAGTTGTCATCTTGGCCGTGTGTTTGGGGTCATTATCATATTGGAAAACCCAGTTTCTGAAGGGAGAGCATCATGTTCTGCTTCAGAATGTCACAGTACATGTTGGCATCCATGTTTCCCTCAATGAACCGCAGCTCCCCAGTACCAGCAGCACTCATGCAGCCCCAGACCATGATGCTACCACCACCATGCTTGACTGTAGGCAAGATACAATTTTCTTGGTACTCCTCACCAGACCGTCACCACACATGCTGGACACCATCTGAGCCAAACAAGTTTATCTAAGTCTCATCAGACCACAGGACATGGTTCCAGTAATTCATGCTCTTGGACAGGTTGTCTTCAGAAAACTGTTTGCAGGCTTTCTTGTGAGCCAGCTTCAGATGAGGCTTCCTTCTGGGATGACGGCCATGAAAACCAACTTATTGCATTGTGTGGCGTATGGTCTGAGAACTGACAAGCTGATCTTTCACTTTTGCAACCTCTAAAGCAATGCTGGCAGCACTCGGGCGTCTGTTTTTTGAAGCCAGCTTCTACACTTGATGCACAGCACGAGGACTCAACTTCTTTGATCGACCCTTGCGAGGTCTGTTCCGAGTGAAACCCGTCTTGGAAAACCTCTGTGTGACACTGACCACTGTACTGTTACTCAGTTTCAGGGTGTTACTGATCTTCTTATAGCCTAGGCCATCTTTGTGGAGAGCAACAGTTCTAATTCTCAAAGTCTCTAAGTCTCTAAGTCTCTAAGTTGACAACACTGCATCTCCATTTCTCCAACTACAGGCTAGGCTACGGGTCAGACAGAAAATGCGCGCTGTGTTAATTGCGCGTTAATAAAATTAGTGCCGTTAAAATGAATTTGTGTTAACGTGTTATAACTTTGACAGCACTTGAATATATATATATATATATATATATATATATATATATATATATATATATATATATGAATTATATGATAACTTTGTAATTTCTTTTTCTGCCTTTGCTGAATGTAGAACTGAAAATTTGAACTGAAAAAAAAAAAAAAAAAAAAAAAAAAGTCACATATGTCCAAATCCAGTTGTCAGTCACCGATTTCAAAAAGTGCACATTTTAAAGGGGTCATATGATGCGATTTCTTGTTTTCCTCTTCTTTAGTGTGTTATGTAGCTGTTTGTGCATGTATAAGATCTGCAGAGCTACAAAGCTCTGTAGCAAATTAGCTCAAAAAGGGAATTGTATATAAATAATTACAATTAATTATGATTAATTACAATCATTTATATCGGCTGACAGTAATAACTGTCGCAGAGTTAAATTGCCATCAGCTGATCTGTTCGTCCAGCGAACATTCAGTGTAAATTCATATCAACTCTAAGAAAGGATATATCCGTGGCCACAGAAAATATCTTCCTATTAATGCATTAGAGCATATAGCAAGGGTCAAAATCGTAAAGGGACATTAATATGCAAGGCAGAATCAGAAACTCATGTAATTTGTGCCCAAGAGTTTTATTAATTAAACACTAACGCAAACTAGTCTAACAAACAAACAAACAAACAAACAATCGCTCATACATGGGGAAAGGGCTAATGAGAGTTAATGGATGAAACCATCAGGAAAACCAGAGAATGCAGTTATGGAAAAAGTCATTTAACCACCTGAGTAAAACCATCAGCACCGTTTATAATGGGGTCTATAACTTATACTAAACCTCTGTTTCGTTTAGTTAAATGTACTATACTTGCACTTCCTTTGTCGTGACGGAATGAGGTCTCGGATGAAAAGTCTTGATGGTTTCAAGGTTATTGGACTCCCGATCACGTTCTTCCGGGTTGAAGAGTGATGAATTCCAAAGATGTTCTGAGGTAGAAATGTTCTTCCAGGTAGAGAGTGGAAAAACAGTTAAGAAAGAGATCTACTGAGGTCCGAGGAGCTTTGATTGAATGGAAAGACAAGGCCATAAAGCCTGGCACAAAAACTTCATGGTCCAGAAAAGTTCTAGCTCACATCTTCTTGGGTCCTAACAGAACCGCAGACTGGGTTTTTGTGGTCAAGAGTCATCCCCAGGCTGGGGAGATCATCCATGGCTCTATGTTGGGGGCCCGCCGGTGCACCCGCACCAGTTCGGGCTCTCCGTCAGAAGATAGCAGAAGAGCTTTTCTTAGAAGAGAGGGTTTTTAGAAGAGAGGTTTTTTGGAAGAGAGGTTTTTTGGAAGAGAGGACTGGACCTATGAATGAGACCTTTATCTGGTATAGAGGTCACATCTCCAGGGAGTCAAAGAGCCAATGGGCTTCCTTCTCTTTGGAGGGAAGGTTTTACGACTCTTTGTCTCTGAGCATGGCAAGTTGCATGGGGTTGGATTTAATAGTCGATGTACAACTATTAAAGATTCTTAGAACACTAATATGTTGCATAGGTAACAACATGCAATATACACTGTCATTTAAATCATCCGAAGACGAATTGATAGAGATCAAACATGATATAAGTGAGGTAATATTAACTAGTGATCTATCATAAGCATGCATAAAACAGGATACAGTACAAAAGACAATATACACGAACAGTTACAATATACACAATGACCTGAGGATGTGTGTATGTATTCAAAGAAAGGTTTTTCAATGAATTAATTAGAGAAGGGTCCATTCTTATGTGCCTTAATGTCCCTTTCCTAAGGGAAAATTAGGTGAGTGTTGATCAGTATAGATCAGTGGTTCTCAAGTGGTGGGTTGCGGAGTGTACGGCCAAAGAAACGACATCAACAACAAAAAAACGTAATTCTAAATGTTTTTCTGATGCGAGACTTTTATTTTAAAAGACGTGCATGAAAGCTGTTGACACTTCTGTCAGATGCAGTAATAATTCCTGAGAGAAACGCGCTGTCCAGATTCAGTAGCTGCGGTCAGATGAGATGTAGACAGATTTATTGTCAGTGTCATTATTCTATCGTTATTTTCGTAACTTGCTATGAAAAAAAAAGTCTCTCACCTCAGAAAAGCGAACTATCCTGTCCTGCCAGATGTTATACAGTGTTTGTAGAGCGCACTCTTCTATAGCACACGCTGTATATCACTTCACTAAAGCGCAGAAACTACGAGCATGCAACGTGTGAAATAAAAGTACAGTACCGATAAATCACATAACTGTACTGCGTGTGTTAGCTGGGAAGGATTTGCATGAAGGTATGATATTCATTCTATTCAGGAGCAGTTTTCACGTGTTATTAACAGTTCATGTTATTCATGGTAACGGTTGTTTCCATAACCCAAAAATATCATGTTATTTCCACTTTGTGTTATTAAATGACTGTGGTGTCTCATACCAACTTAATTGTATTAACAAAAACTTGTTTGGGACTGCTATTTAATAGCCTTACATTATAGGCTGTTTATTCAGTATTAGTAATATTCTCAACAGTCTTAACTTAATTTTTGTTAAATAAATTAGCTTTATTTTATATTTTTTAACAAATTATATATATATATATATATATATATATATATATATATATATATATATATATATATATATATATATATATATATCATTTAAGTTCATTTTTTTCCTCATTAATGTACACACAGCATCCCATATTGACAGAAAAACACAGAATTGTTGACATTTTTGCAGATTTATTAAAAAAGAAAAACTGAAATATCACATGGTCCTAAGTATTCAGACCCTTTGCTCAGTATTTAGTAGAAGCACCCTTTTGATCTAATACAGCCATGAGTCTTTTTGGGAAAGATGCAACAAGTTTTTCACACCTGGATTTGGGGATCCTCTTCCATTCCTCCTTGCAGATCCTGGGTGGGTCGTGGCTTGATGACCATGGGAAAACGTGGGTCCCAAGGCCAAACCAGTTGTTTAGAGCATTAAAAATAATATATTTAAAAAAAAAAAAAAAAAATCATTCATAAGTTATGCTATGTCCTTGGTAGAGGACATCGGGACTCAATTTCTTAAAAAAAATAAATAAATAAATAAAAATAAAAATACTTGAATGAACATGCATAGGCAAAAACAATTGATTTTTTTTAAATCACCAATACATTTTTAGTTTTCATGATTTTTTTTAATTTATTTATTTTTTTTTACCAAACTTTGTATAAAGATGATTCTAAACTATGTTATAACAGAATGATTTGATATACCATTTTTCTTTCTAAAAAATGTGTGTAAAATGGCCATTAACGGGTTTTCTCATTATATACAATGTATCTATAAACTAAATCTAATTTGCATATTAATGTGTTTTTGGGGCAACATGTAATGAAAAAAGAAGTGTAATAATGGGAGTAATAATTGACAAGATTTTCATAATAATATATATTATTTCATAGAATATTGAAATATAATTTATTTCTCTATTAATTTGTTATGTTTCCCAAAATGCGTAATAAACATGCTTTTAGTCCCGGTGTCCTCATATGAGGACATGTATGAAATCAACGTCCTGTTTCGTAACAGAAAGTCATATTTTGATTTGAAACCCCATAACATTTTATGAAATGTTGATTTATGACACACAATTTAAAAATTAGACAGATTTAAATGATAATTACAAAATATTATCATATTTCCATAAGAGTGTCACTAAATTAATTTCAGACATTTCTGAAGACCAAGGAGAGGGAGTGGTCATGGTGAAACATCCAATCATTTGGTATCTGTGAAAAGCCCTGAATGTGCTCTGTACAGGACATCCAGACTTAAAACTGTGGCATGTAGAGTCTCAGAGAAATACACTAAAATATAATGTCCTCATATGAGGCCACAGAATCTTAAGAGGTTAAGCAACCTTTGTGCATGTAGTACCTTATGAAGGAAATAAAGCCAATTTGTTTGGTTTGCAGTAAGTGAATATGGTAATTCTGTTTTTGTAACTGTTTAATCATCCTCTAGTGAAATATTGATTTCATCTAAGGCTTTGTTGCTGTAAGTAGTTGTTGTGTTTCTGTTCACCTCTTCACTTTTTTTTCTGTTGTTGCTGTTCCTCTTATCCTCAGCGATTCTGCTTGTTAACTGCAGGTGTTAACACTAATGCTCAGTTATCACTTGTAGAGTGAATCTAGTTTATTTCATGAACTACAACACTGCTTCAGTGTTACTTTTACTCTCTATAGATCAGGATCATATGAAAACTGAGCAGTGTAAACATGTAACCAGCAACATGTGTTTTTCTTTACACTAACCAATGTATAAAGTTTTGTTGTGGTCTTGCTGGGATCATACCAGCACCCAAAAGACAACAAATGCTGGTCCGCCAGCACACCAGCATCCCAAGCTGGTCCCAGCATGCAAAACATACCTTATGCTGGTCCACCAGCACACCTTATTACCGTGCTGGGGACCAGAAAACCAGCAACCAGCATCCCATGCCTGTCCCAGCATGCAAAACATACCTTATACTGGTGACCAGCAATGCTGGGTTTTTCAGCAGCGCAGTCCTCTACTTAGAATTTAATTCCAGGGTGTCAGGACTGACAGTATATTGGTTCTTAATTACATTTGGAATTAAACTTTGAGGTTAAAGTTTCTCAAAATCCTAAAGGTTTCTTTCTTTTTTTTTTTTTTTTGGGCCTTTATGCCTCTTTATTTGGACAGGACAGTAGAGACAGGAAAGTATTGGGTCTCCAGGGGGAGCAGGATTGGCAAAGGACTTCAAGACGGAAATCGAACTCGGGTCGCCGTGAGCACAGTTGCACTATATGTTGATGAACTAACCAGGGGCTATTGGTGCTGACATCCTAAAGGTTTCTGAGGTAAAACAATGGAGGTATGTGAATTTAAATAGTAATTCAGCTGATCTAGCATCTAGAGGATTAAAAGTGAATTCACTCCTAAAACACCAGGGGTCTCAATTATAAAACTCTCCATAGATTTCATCCTAAAAGTGTACTTGGGCACAAAAGCTAGATTTTGCATACGCACAAAAGTTTTCTGATTTATAAAACCATGTGTACACCAGAACCTGCACAAAAATCCCTTTATAAATCTCAGTCAGGGGAAGATTGCATGTGCTTGTCACAGATATGCAGGCGAGGAGACACAGAGGTAAGTGAAACACAGGATGGTTTATTGACAGGTTGGATGCAGATCGTGAGGAGAGAATGGCAGGTGAGAATCTTGGTGACAGGAACTGTTCAAATGGGTCTTAGCTCATAACTGATGAGAGTATCTCTTTTCAGGATCGGAGGAGAGCGGGAATCAGGTACCAACAGGGAACTTCGAGGGAGTGTCGTGGAGATCTGGAAGGTAAGTGCACAAAGGGTCTGGGAACTGTTCGGGGTTGTGAACGGTAGACCGGACGACAAGAGTCTGAGTGGAGCATGTATTTAAAGGAGGTGATAAGTGGCTGCAGGTGTGGGTGATCAGCAATCCAGGTGATGGTGATCTTGGGTGCGCTGGGGCTGATGACTGGTGACTAAGACTCTGACAGTGCGTACATGCATTTCCACCCTGTAATCACCATATATGGAGCTTACAACACCTAGTTTTACTATATATAACCTCATCTGCATTTAATTTCCATGCATATTCCCATCCACGTGACACCATGTTTAACCCCATTAAAGATAAAAGACATTAAGGAAATATGAGATACGGACTATACATGCCATTTTTTTTACATACATGTTAATTTTTATTGCTAAAAAATCATTCAGTATCCTTGTTATGTTTTAGAATAATATAAAAAATATCCATAAAAACAAAACTGATTAAAATAGTTTCCAGATAAATATTTAAGAATAGAGTTGATCTCATTCTTTTCCACTGGCCAAATAGTATTTCAATTGTTTTAAACAATTCAATTCAAATTTATGCAGTTTTGATAATAAGGTGAACATCTTTAATCTATTTTTAGTGGAAATAGATAGGCAGATTTATTGTAGTGTATACATTGACAAAGGATTTTAAAAAAGGAAACGTGCAAATCTTACCATATTCTTCTAGTTGTATCCTTCAAATACAGTGGTATTTTTCATAATGTAGAGATGCCTTCACACGACATCAACACCTCCGTATAGCTGTGGTTGTACAGTAAGCTATTGTTATAGTGTTAGTTAATTAAATATAAGTTGAGTTACAGTTATTTCATATATACTAATAATGAGTTCTGTATTGTCCAATTAGATGCTGTTATGTCATTACACGGGGACTAGTTGACTGGTTGTTTATGTTTAGCGTCAGTATGCTCGCAGGCTCCGGTGTGGATGGTTGTCAAACCCATCAGCACTGGGCAAGAGCATAAACCCCGCTGTTGTAAAGTTATGCTTTATTAAGTAAAGTTCCTGCAACGGATTATCTTTGTTGTGTGCTTCTCTTCACGCCTCCACGGACACTGATAAACAAACGTTACAGACGAGAGCACAACAAGTGATGTCAGAAGTTGAGCGCGATAGAAAACCATCAACGAATTGTGAGTGTTATGAACTGCTGGGACATCCGTTGTGATTCTATGGACATTTTAAGCTGCAAAACGCCTTGTGAAGTAGTATTAAAGACTGATTGACACGTTTCTTCGTCGCATTAACCGTTCTTTCACGGAGATAAAAGCAGCAGGGAATTCCCCTCTCCCCAGCAGAGAGGCGTGGCGCTGGAAGTCTGCCTAATTGAGCGCTGTTTTTGGCTACCTGCCAAGTTTCACAGGCACTACGATACAGCCTTGAAAAGTTCCATGACAACTCACAGAGCAGAATAAGCTTCCATATTAATAAATAAATATTATAAATAAAACATTATCTCAATGAAAATTAAGAGCTGGAGCAGTGTCACTCTCAATTGTTATACAGGATGGATTCAACTGATCCGGACGTCTCACTTGGAGCATCAGCAGCACCAGACCCCCCACTCTGGCTACAGGCTGTGTTGTCACAACAAAATACACAACTCCAAAATGCAATTTCACCTCTGCTCTAAAGACTGGAAGCAACAGAGACTTGTCTGTTAACTCTCACACAGCAGCCCCATGCTAACAAGGTGACACATGGTCCACACCCATGTGACAACACTACCACACTTTCATCTGCCCCAGATAGAACCCTTGTGACAAACAGAGATGCAACAGGGCCTTCAGATGCTGAACAACTTTTTGCTGCTGAGCTCGCTGTCATTGATAGACATGTACGGACCCCAGCTAGTCAAAATTCCTCGACACCTGACCCCGATGTGAGACCCAGAAGCCGTGCACAGGGACCCAGCCATTATAATGGCTCATTCAACTTGGGCCCACACATGCACGCACCTTCCACTGTTTCAACGCCCACCCATCATCTCACAGCCCCTTATGGTAGAGCTCCAGATGGACCTAAAGCTAAACTTGACACTTACGATGGTAAGGATGACTGGGACTCTTTTATCATTCCTTTTGAGCGCAGAGCTGTTATTTACAGATGGAGTGCAGTAGAGAGAGTGGATAAACTGCATGAATGTGTAAGGGGCGCTGCTGTTAGATATTTGTGCTCATTACCTGAACACATACGTGAAGATTACTTTCTGCTGAAAGAACAGTTGGTGTTCCGATTTGGCCAAAAAGAGCATCCCACCACAGCACGGAGAAGACTTGGGGAACTGCGCAAGTCTAAAGAAACTGTTTCAGAGTTCGCTGAGGAGGTTCACAGGCTAGTCATTTTGGCTTATCCTGGAGTTGACATCGAGCTCAGGGAGCAAATTGCTGCTGATGCTTTTCTCAAAGGGCTGCACAACCAGACAGTGGCATACGAAGTTATGAACCGTGACCCTGTATCACTGGATGAGGCACAGCGGCTAGTTTCATCATACGAACACAACTTAAAAGCGACACTCGGACGAGACTTCGATCAGAGGGGGAGGACACGTCGAGTATCCTGGGCTGATCTAGACATGGACACTGATGAGGAGCCACAAGCCTTGCAGTCACGTAGAGTGCAGTCACAGGGCTATGTTACACAGCACCAGTTGCAAGCACTCATGGATAAAGTTGATAAGCTCCAACTAGCCATAGACCGTCTACCTCCTCCATCTTCTGTTGTTCTCCCTTCTACAGTAAGACCCACCCATCAGTCAAATTCCAGTATGGCAGTCCAGTCAGAAAGGGGACGCGCAGCTCAGACTTCTTTCAAGTCAAACAGATATAGACAGCAGAATAACAGCCCCACCAGAGCTGCTAGTGGGCCATGTTTTCAGTGTGGGGAGGAGGGACATTACAAAAGAAACTGCTCACGGTCCCCCAGTCCATCTACAAGTCCCCCTGCAAATACTGTGACCAGAATGGAGCCCCCAAGTCAAAATCGCTCCGAGCAAGCAGAGCAAAGTCTATCCATTGTACATGTAAGCAGAGCTGAGAGTCGAGGGCCCAGTTTAATGATCTTGCTTACTGTTGATGGCATACCTGTTAATGCAGTTATAGACACGGGTTCTGAGGCCACAATCATGTCTGAAGAAACATACAGCAAATTACCTGTTAAATCACCTGCAGGACTGAAAAAGGTGTGTCTCCGAAATGCAGAAACTGGAAGGGAGATGTCAGCAACAGGTGGAGTGAAAGTGGAATTCAGAATTGGCACAAAAGTGTTGGAGTGGACAGTTTGCATTGCACCAATTCGTGATGCCCTGCTCCTGGGTTTAGATTTCTTAAGAGCTGCGGATTTCACCATCCATGCCTTTGGCAAAGTTTTCATGGGCTCAGAACTCATCCCAGCCTATATATCTGAAGGCAAGGGGCTAGACTACGCCATTTCAAGGGTGATTAGAGAGTGATTTCACTGTGCTGCCAGAGTGTGAATGTTTAGTTTGGGGTGTGGTAAACGACCCAAAACCAGAACTCCCTGCTGTTCTAGAGCCTGTTAGCCTGGCTGATGGAGTGTCTTCAGGCAGTAACATGATTAACATGGAACAGAGGATTCTGGTCAGGCTATGCAACATCACAGCTTCCAGTAGACCCTTATCAAGGGGAGTTTGTTTGGGGGTGCTCATCGAAGCATATCCTGATGCTCAAGAGGAAGGAGAGAGAGCCTATACAGTTCCAGTCAAGGCACAGTTTTATGCAAAAGGTGGGGACTCAGTTCTACAAGACCCTAACAGTGAGCCTCCGGATAAGCACCATGTAAGAAGGGTGTCGTCACCAAATGCCCTTGACCTTCCAGAGCACCTCAGGCAGTTGTTCACTTCTGCAAGCGAAACGCTCACGGAACATCAGCAAGAGATGTTAATAGCTCTACTGAGTGAACACCAAGAAGTTTTTGCAGCAACTGATGATGATCTGGGGAAGTTCTCTGCTCTGCAGCACAGCATTGATACAGGAATGGCTAAGCCTGTTCGACAGCCAGTACGACGTACCCCTTTAGGGTTCTGGAATGAGGAGGAAACACATCTAAAAAAAAATGCTTGAAGCAGGTATTGTGATCCCCTCAAGCTCTGAATGGGCATCCCCTATCGTCCTTGTAAGGAAGAAAGACGGCGGGGTCCGCTGGTGCGTAGATTATCGCAAGCTTAATGATCTTACCATTAAGGACGCGTATCCCCTACCAAAAATAGAGGAATGCCTGGATGTGCTGGGTGGCGCAAAGACATTCTCGACACTTGAGCTTCAGTTAGGATACTGGCAGATTGAAATGAATAAAAAAGACAGATCCAAGACTGCTTTTGTTACAAAGTATGGATTATATGAGTACACCAGAATGCCATTTGGGTTGTGTAATGCACCCAGCACATTCCAGAGGGCCATGGAGTTGGTTCTATGAGGGATGACATAATCATCTTTGGTGAAGATGTGGAACAGTGTATTGAACGCCTTGCAGAGGTTTTTCAAAGGTTGCAGGATTATGGACTCAAACTAAAGCCCTCAAAATGCCAGCTGTTAAAGGACGAAGTTCTGTTTCTGGGTCACATTGTGAGCGGCGAAGGAGTTAAGACCAATCCAGCCCTCATCAATGATGTAAGGGACTGGAAGACCCCAAACAGTGTCCAGGAACTCCAGTCTTTCCTGGGACTTTGCAATTATTACAGGAGGTTTGTTGCCAAGTTTGCTGAAATAGCTGCACCCTTGACAATGCTACTCAAAAAGGGGACTCCCTTCTCCTGGGAAGAGGAGCAGCAAAAGGCTTTCCAACATCTTAAAAGGAGTCTCACAACTGCACCCATCTTGGTGTTTCCAGTTACATCTGGACAGTTTGTACTGGACACTGATGCATCCAACCAGAGCATTGGAGCTGTGCTCTCATAGTTACAGTGGGGAGAAGAGAAGGTTATCTCATTCGCCAGCTGTCTCCTCACACCAGCACACCAGAGGTACTGTTCACACGTAAAGAACTCCTAGCTGTTGTCAGGTTTACCAGACAGTTCCGCCACTATTTGTTGGGGTCTAACTTCATACTGAGGACGGATCACAGCAGTCTGATGTGGCTATACAGGTTTAAGAGACCAGAAGGCCAACTTGCTAGGTGGCTTGAAGAACTCAGCCAGTACAACTTTGTCATCGAGCATAGGGCAGGCACACATCACGCCAACGCTGACGCACTGTCCCGAAGGGTACTGGATGAGGGACCTTGTGACTGTTATCAAGCAGGAAGAGAGCTGGATAGCTTGCCGTGCATGGGCTGTCCCTTCTGTCGAAAGCTGCACCATCAATGGGCCAGATTCGAGGAAGATGTCGATGATGTTATCCCCTTAGCAGTAAGACGCACACACTCCGTTAATTGTCAGAATGAGAGCAGTGGCACTAACACATCCAGTCATGTTAATGCAGTAGGTGCTGACAACCCAGGTCCTTCCACAAACTGGTTGCTACCACTGGACCTCAAAAGTCTCAAAGAAGAACAGTTAGCTGACCCAGACCTTTCAATTCCCCATAAATGGATGTCTGATGGTTCTTTGCCTGCTAAGGAAGAAGTTATGATGCTGAGCCCAGCAGATCGCAAGTACTGGCTGTGTTGGTCTCAAGTGGAGATGAGAGATGGGATCCTCTATTACCGCTGGGATGATGTCACTGGAAGTATGTCACCTCGGCGCTTACTTTTTCCTGCTTCCCTGAAGAATGAGGTTCTCCAAGCCTGTCATATTCCAGCACAAGCAGGTCATGCAGGGGAGGAAAAGACACTCATGTGCCTCCGCAGTCGTTACCACTGGTACAATATGGGAAATGATGTGCGCCTTTTCATCAAGAAGTGCCCACAGTGTAGTTCCTGTAAGATCACCAGTCCAATGGGAAGGACCAAGCTCCAGAACTACCAGGCCGCAGCGCCTATGGACAGACTCCACATTGATGTCCTAGGACCATTTCCAGAATCTAAGTCAGGCAACCGGTACATCCTCGTTATAATCGACCAGTTTACCTGCTGGGTAGAGGCATTCTCTATCCCCGTACAAGGAGCTGAGACAACCGCAAAGAGGTTGGTATTTGACTTTATTTCCCGCTTTGGTGTTCCCCTTGAGAATTTTCTGATTTTCTATCTGAGTTAGTACTGGCTGCAGATAAAGTCTTAATTGTTGGTGATTTTAATATCCATGTCGATAATGAAAAAGATGCATTAGGATCAGCATTCATAGACATTCTGAACTCTATTGGGGTTAGACAACATGTTTCAGGACCTACTCATTGTCGAAATCATACTCTAGATTTAATACTGTCACATGGAATTGATGTTAGTTTAAATCTAGATTAAAGACACATTTCTTTAACCTGGCTTACACATAACACACTAATACACTTCTATTATTCAAATCCGTTAAAGGATTGTTAGGCTGCATTAATTAGATCAACCGGAACCGGGAACACTCCTCATAACACACGATGTACTCGTTACATCGTAAGAAGAATGGCATCTACGCTAATATTTGTCTGTTTCTTTCTTATTCTGTTTCTCAGTCTGTGTCCGGATCAGATGGTGGTTCGGCGCCGGGAGTTGATGTCTGCGACCCTGATCGTCGGCGGAGGCCGGACACCTGGATGAGCCCCGGGGACATATCCCCAGTGAAGACCTCGACTTAAATACAATAAAACTTAAAATTAAACAAAATAACTGTAATATAATAAAATACCTAACTACATAATACTATTATCGTTAGAAATTGCAACAATATAAAAATAGAAATATAATACATTTATTCATTTAAAATTGAATTAAAACAATAAGTAAAAAAATAAATAATAATATCCTGGCAGAGGAGAACTGGCCCCCGACTGAGCCTGGTTTCTCCCAAGGTTTTTTTTTTCTATTCTGTCACAGAGGGAGTTTTGGTTCCTTGCCGCTGTCGCCTCTGGCTTGCTCAGTTGGGGACACTTAATTTCTAACGATTATCGTCAATTTGATTTCATAGATACTATTTAAACTAAACTGAGCTAGACAATGACATCTCTGAATTCAATAATGAAATGCCTTTAACTGAAAATTGAGTGTTTAATCTTATTATTATACATTACTGACACTCTATCCTCCAATTTGATACTGTTAAGTGCTTTGACACAATCTGTATTGTTAAAAGCGCTATATAAATAAAGGTGACTTGACTTGACTTGACTTGACTTGACTTGAAATTCACACTGACCAAGGACGGAATTTTGAGAGCTCATTGTTCAATGAAGTTTGTCGCCTGCTTCAAGTCACCAAGACCCGGACCACACCATACCATCCAGCTTCAAACGGGCAAGTGGAAAGGTTCAACAGAACATTATTGCAGATGATACGGTGTTACGTGGATCAAAGTCAACGGAATTGGGATGAACATCTTCCCCTATTCACTGCGGCATACAGGAGCACTGTGCATTCGGTGACAGGTTTCACACCAAATCAGCTGATGCTGGGGCGAGAAGTTTTCCAGCCACATGACATCTGGCTAAGGACAGCTGAAGTTACCAGGGAAGCTAAAGACACACCTGAGTTTGTTCATGAACTGCAAGCTAACCTGTAGCATGCTCATCAAGTGGCACGCCAGAACTTACACTCTGCTCAGATGCGCCAGAAGAAGGTCTATGACTTACGAGCCAGGGAGAAGTCCTACAATGTGGGTGATCTTGTTTTAGTGAGGGTCAGTAGCAGGAAAAAGGGGTATAGTCCAAAACTTCAAGCTCCATGGCAGGGGCCATTCGTCGTCACAGAATGCCTTGGACCAGTGCTCTACCGAGTCAAAGACAGACGAAGTGACCGAGTACTGCATCATGATCGGTTACAACCCTATCTAAGTGATCACATCCCTACCTGGATGCAGCGGCTGCGACGGAAATACACCGGCACTGAGGAAGGCTCGTTGGTTCCAATAACTGCCCAGGAACCTGTAGTCACTGCGGCAGAAGTGCCAAATCCTTCAACCTCCAACAACTCTTTGTCAAAAGAGCCTCAGACCCTTCTCACAATGGATTTTAACAATGATCCAGATCTCTGTGGAAAAGAGGGGATGAAGACAAAAAGGGGGCGACTTGTTCGGGCCCCAAGTCGTTATATGGACTAAGAAAACAAAAAAAACAAAAAACAAAAGAAGAACAAGAAAAGTTAACTTCTCACCCTCTGTAGTGCAGAAGGGACTCTGCCAAGCTAAAAAAAAAAAAAAAAAAAAAAAAAAAAAGGGGGGGGGGGGGGGGGGGTGTTATAGTGTTAGTTAATTAAATATAAGTTGAGTTACAGTTATTTCATATATACTAATAATGAGTTCTGTATTGTCCAATTAGATGCTGTTACGTCATTACACGGGGACTAGTTGACTGGTTGTTTATGTTTAGCGTCAGTATGCTCGCAGGCTCCGGTGTGGATGGTTGTCAAACCCATCAGCACTGGGCAAGAGCATAAACCCCGCTGTTGTAAAGTTATGCTTTATTAAGTAAAGTTCCTGCAACGGATTATCTTTGTTGTGTGCTTCTCTTCACGCCTCCACGGACACTGATAAACAAACGTTACAGACGAGAGCTCAACACTATTATCATTGGTCCTGTTCAAACTAGACAATGGACCGTTCGACCATCGAATCCAGCTGTGTCCGCCACAATATCGAAGTAAGTGCGCATCATTGATCATTGTTCTCGCTAAAATATTTCTCATAACATGAGATCTGCAGTTTCGTTTAAAGATTAATTATTGTTCACCCATATAACTCCTTGCTGTCATTAAAACATAGCCTGCCACAGGAAAATTATGTTTTTTGTTAATAAAATTATGCAATGTTGTTTGTAAAATTACATAATTTCAGTTCTTATCTCCATTAATGAGAGTGGAATATTTAATGTAAATGTGTATATTGAAATTGATATAAAATCCTTGTTTACTTCATTACTTTTCTCACTCCAGGAAAAAGAGTTTGTATGCATGGCCTAGAATGTCCGTACGGTGCATACGTATTTACGCCAAGTTTATTTTTTATAAATCACAATTTGTGCGTGGAAAATTGTGTACGTTTCTATGCCCATTTTGTGCATATGCAACGCTTATAAATTAGACCCCAAATGTGGATTCCTTGTCGTCTGTTTCCTATTCGACAACAAGAGCAGTAGCCAATGGATCCTCCTGATGTAGGTGTGATATCTCCTCATGATCCAGAGATGAAATGTAGTGTTCTGAGGTGAGGAATCTGATTTTATGTTAGGCTTTGTTAATCACTACTCTTTTTGGTCATAGCTCCAGACTTGCTGCCTTTGGAATAACTGGAAAAAGTTGAATTAGAAAAAAAAGTTAAATGACTTTTGTCATCATGGCTACACTGGCTAATCAATGACTGAATCTAATGGCATCGCTGGTGTTGGTGTTGCCTTAAGAAGAGTGTGTAACCTGCAAACATGTCCATAGAACTACTGTTCATCAGATGATTCTTAAAAATCATCATATATCCAGATCCTCTAAGGATCTCAATGACTTTATTCCTAATAATCTTCTACTTCTGAAAACTTGTTTATCATTACCACCTGGGCTGTTGAGAATAAAAAATTGTATTCTCAATGAAGCTGATGGCAAGTTCAATACATATTGGACTTATTTTGGAAGAGGTGGATTAATGATATCTACCTCAACTACAAGACTGCAATGAGGTGTCTAAAACAGTGAATTTGTTATGTCTTGTTCTCTGTGCATTTGTCATGTAGACATTTAATTTGTAGTTGCATTGTGTTTGTGTAGTTGTGTTGTATCACTGTGTTTGCACCTGTCTTGCCCGTATATATAGCCCTTGTGAATCCTACGTTCTTTATCAAGTCTTGTCCTTGCATGGTGGTTTCATTTTGGTTTGCTAAGTACTGTTTCCTGGTTGCTCTGTTTTTGTTTTTTGTTTTTTTGTTTGTTTTTCTGTTTTTTGTGTTTTTTTTTTTGTTTTGTTTGTTTTTTTTTGTGTGTGTGTGTGCTTGTGTTATTATTACAAAATTAAAGGGAAACACTTTACAATAAGGTGTCATTTGTTAACATTAATGTATTAACTAACATGAACATGAACCTTATTGTAAAGTGTTACCAATTGAAGAATCTGCATTTGAATACTTCTCTTTACTTGTTGTTGAGTTCACTAACATTACAGAAGACCTGACCTTAAATGGATCCAGCAGGTGAACTGGTGAGCCTTAAGCAATGGAGAAACACAACTGAGGACTATACAGAGTAGTTTTGTACTCTGGCTAACTATGTAGACTGGAGGTTCCCAGCCCATCAAAGGCTCTTCCTCTGATCTTCGGTGTTTCTTATAATTGCAACCACAATCTTATGTATTTGGGGTGCATACACTTCCCCATCTGACATCTTAACCCAGAGGTGGTGACATCTGTGCCCAAGTTCTCTCCAATGCCCACAGAGTCCATCTCTGTGTTCCCTGCCTGTACTATCAAGATGAAGGATAATGTATTTGTGTTCCCTTTCACAGCCAGAAGGGTTATCTCTGAGTTTCCTGCGTCCCCTGCCTGTACTATCATGACCCAGGAGGTCATCTCAGAGTTCCCTGTCATGGTCAGGAGGGCCTTTTCCAGGGTTTCAGAGTGGTGCCGTCTTCAAGGGCCCACATCATGGCCCTTAGTTATGCTAAAAACAAGAAAACTGCAGTTGAATCAGGGACGAACTGGGAGTAAGAAACGGCCCTGGATTTTCTCCCAAATAGGCCCGCCACAACTACAAACAGTCGCTACTCTCACACAATATTACAGTAATCTAATCGCATTTATGGCAAATAACATCACAAAACCCATGGTGACCCTACATGCTGACAAAAACAATAGAATCCATCACAGAAACCTGAATGATTTCCACTACAAATACCATTTCTAACATTACAAACCATCAAATTTTAACCATTAAAACCATTAAATAATGGTTTCCTGTAGTGTGTTTTACATTAGGATTTAGTGGTTTTAACAAAAGCCATGAATAGAAGGTGACCAATTACCAGTAATTAGAGTCCAACAGGCGCCATCACAGTTTCCATTAAAACCAATACAATTTTCATTATAACCAGTAAAACCATTACAAATTATGTGATGGTTTCTATTTTTTTATTTTTTTTTCAACAGAGGACTGAAATAAATGCATTGTATAAACTAAAATACTTGAAATCTACATAAAAAGAGCAGAATGCAAAATGTATATGACAATGATAAACATAAATCTAGAAACCTGAAACAACAGAATTCTTCAATTTGAGTATTCATATGTCTCTGTCTGTGTGTGTGTGTGTGTGTGTGTGTGTGCGCGTTTGATGTTGGTTCATGTTAATCAGACGAATCATCTTATACTTCATTTATTCTATTTTCTAAGCCAATAGCTCTCAAATGTAACCCGTTGTAGAATCGCTGCTGTCTCTTTATGAATGAATGGAGATACATAGCAGTGGATGCTCTGACCTGGGATTTTACTTTAGTGCTAACAATGCTACATGCTGTGTATAGTGAAAGATGCGGGCAATGGTAACCTGACGTAACTGTTCTTTTTTTTTTTCTATTTAGCTTCTCCCAACCTGCTTTATCTTCACGTCTTTTGCTTGCCATCATGAGCCTGCTCTCCTTCGCGTCAGTTTTGGTTTATTATGCAAAATATTCTATTATGCAAAATAGATTGTATTAGCGCCCCATTTTGTTGGCCATCAATGTAACTTAATCTTACACTTTTTCTTAGATGATGAACCAGCCAGGCCGACGGCCGTCAAACGACTTCTCCAGAACGTCCAGATGGCCAGTCCGCCCCTGAGTGGAATGATTGTATTGTAAGGGGGTAGATGAAGGAGAATATGTTGTTTAAGTAGGGGAACGTGTAAATGACACATAATTTACCAATATTTCTCTTTCAGCAATATAAAAATACAGCCAGGGCCGGCCCACGCCTTTATGGGGCCCTAAGCAGAATTTTATTTGGGGGCCCCTCAGTGCCGCCAATATGACTGGTTATTGTCAAAGCTTGATTATTCACACACTATAAATCTAACACCCCCATTATCAGTTTTGTTTGTTGTAGCTGTGTTGGTTACATCATACCATTGCCTGGCATGTTTTTACCCTTCTGTGATTTTTAATTGTAACAGTTGCAACCTTACAAGAGTGGTGAGGTGTTAATTTGCACTTTAACATTCATTAAAGTCTTAAATGGCATACTTAATGTGGTGTGCTGAAAAAGTAGCTAAATAAACCAGCAGACAATAAATTTACAGAACAGAATGTTATTTTAACAACATAAATATTAATTGAAGTTGTACTTTTATTACAAGTCATACTTTTTTATAATGAATTTTAAACACAGCAGAAAGCATCTGTACATATAAAACAACTCTTAATCTATATCTAGCTAATTGAGGCATAATGATATTGGAATATAATAGCAAATACCCAAAATGTAGGCTAAGGTAAATAATGTTAAGCTGTTATCAGTTTATGAAACAGAAGCATTTTATTACAAAAAATATATACCAAGGAAAGTTATTTTTACGCAGAAGACAAAAGCTTTAATCTAAAACTAAGTAAAATGTTATATTTATAATAGCCTATATTAAGATGTCTATTTGCTGATATTTTGATGTTCATGAACATGAACTTCCTTAAAACAAAAAGATACCCTACCTAGGCTACCTAGGTCTGATCTGATCAGGGGTGCATTTCCCAAACTCTGGTCGCAAGTTCTGTCGTTACCAATAGAGTTCAATGGAAATAACGACCATAGTTAGCTAACGCTGGTTTTGAGAAACGCACCCCTGATTTGTGCCACAAAACCCCTATGTTGAATGTGTCCCCCCTTCACCCCCAAAACGCGATCGTTTTAGCAATTTAGTTTGTTAAATAGGCTACACACTGATTTCTATTGAAAGCAGCAATAATAATCCTTTCAATTAATGGACGACGTGTTTTATTCCTATCAAATATACATATTGTGTACACTGTAAACGATTTCTGTAATTTGAACAGTATTTTACTGTAATATGTACAGTAAGATACTGTAAAATCTGTGTACAGTATTTTACTGTAAACAGCAAAGGATTATGGGAAAATATACGGTCACTATGGTATTTCTAAGTCCATTTACAGTAAACGACTGTAAATTTACAGTAGTGAACTTGCCCGCGAAAAACTGACCAATGAGGAAGAACCACCATTTTCTTTTTCCACTGTTTGGTGGAAGTGGCGGTAAAAGGACAAAAGAGAAATGTTGTACTGGCGTTAACTCGACAAAAAGGTTAGTATATTATTTCTGTTTATGGAAAATTGAGATATTTTAAGATGTTTTCACATCTTAATATAGCAAGTTTTGCTAATAAATATTATGCGTTTATTAAATGTAAATTCTATTATTCTGTTGATTAGAGTGATCAGATTTTAAATTTTTAATGTTTTGTTTTGTTTGTATGACTGTATGTAATGATGCTGGAAAGCACTTTGGTCAATGGCAGTTGTTTTAAATGTGCTATAGAAATAACATTTGTATTGTATTATTGTACAGTAGACATAATTAGGACCTTTCTGTCCTAATTAAATAATTAAAAATCAAGGCATGATAAGATTTTATTTTGGTAAAATAAGTGTAATCTAGAGGCCTTTGCCTTTCATATAAGCCACTTCTGATTCCAAATGATCGACTAGAAATCAAGTTATTATTTGTTGTTCCTACAACTTGGATAGGTGACAAGACTTTTGTCAGGGTGTGTAATTGAGATCTATCAGTCTGGAAAAGGTTATAAAGCCATTTCTAAAGCTTTGGGACTCCAGCGAACCACAGTGAGAGCCATTATCCACAAATGGCGAAAACATGGAACAGTGGTGAACCTTCCCAAAAGTGGCCGGCCGACCAAAATTACCCCAAGAGTGCAGTGACGACTCATCCAAGAGGTCACAAAAGACCCCAGAACAACATCCAAAGAACTTCAGGCCTCACTTGCCTCAGTTAAGGTCAGTGTTCATGACTCCACCATAAGAAAGAGACTGGGCAAAAATGGCCTGCATGGCAGAGTTCCAAGACGAAAAGTGCTGCTGAGCAAAAAGAACATAAAGGCTCGTCTCAGTTTTGCCAGAAAACATCTTGATGATCCCCAAGACTTTTGGGAAAATACTCTGTGGACTGACCAGAGAAAAGTTGAACTTTTTGGAAGGTTTGTGTCCCATTACATCTGGCGTAAAAGTAACCCAGCATTTCAGAAAAAGAACATCATACCAACAGTAAAATATGGTGGTGGTAGTGTGATGGTCTGGGGCTGTTTTGCTGCTTCAGGACCTGGAAGACTTGCTGTGATAAATGGAACCATGAATTCTGCTGTCTACCAAAAAAACCTGAAGGACAATGTCCGGCCATCTGTTCGTGACCTCAAGCTGAAGCGAACTTGGGTTCTGCAGCAGGACAATGATCCAAAACAGACCAGCAAGTCCACCTCTGAATGGCTGAAGGAAAACAAAATGAAGACTTTGGAGTGGCCTGGTCAAAGTCCTGACCTGAATCCTATTGAGATGCTGTGGCATGACCTTAAAAAGGCGGTTCATGCTCGAAAACCCTCCATTGTGGCTGAATTACAACAATTCTGCAAAGATGAGTGGGCCAAAATTCCTCCACAGCGCTGTAACAGACTCATTGCAAGTTATCGCAAATGCTTGATTGCAGTTGTTGCTGCTAAGGGTGGCCCAACCAGTTATTAGGTTTAGGGGGCAAACAGTGTTGTAAGGCATTTGGATAATTTTTTACATATAAGAAATGTTTAAAATAAATGAAACTCTACAGTACTGATGAATGACAATACGGTAATAATACTGTAAATGAAAATACAGTAAGGACATTATAGTACTGTAAATGAAAATACAGTAATCATACTGTAACCAATTCTACAGTAACTTACGGACATCCAGCTGCCAGTAAGTTACTGTAAAATTTACAGTAATCTCTTTACAGTGTAGGTTACTGTAAAGTTTACTCTGTTTTTCTAGCTAACTGGCCACTTTCATGTATTTTGGGAAAAATAGGTGAATTTACGTGATTTTAATCAGACAGATCCACACGGCAGCGTCCAGCGCATAATTATTATCAACTTGGTCATTATTGTGCCTGCATGACACGTCACTATGGAAATAATAAAATTATTTGTATAGATTATTTAATTGTTTAATATTGCACTTTTGTATAATTACCACTGTCCATTGACATAATATATCACAAAATAAAATAAAATAAAATAAAATAAAATAAAATAAAATGTAGGCTACTCTTGGGGGCCCTCTGGTGGCCACGGGGGCCCTAAGCAGCCACTTAGTTCGCTTATGCCTTGGGCCGGCTCTGAATACAGCAATTAGATTAGGTCTTTTTGTCACAGGTGATTACAGGAAGACAAATGATGAAACAGATTCCAACACAGGTTTGATAATAACAATCAACAAAGCAGGCAAACGGAAGAAGCAAAACATATAATCATGAACTGGACAAAGAGTGAATGCAAGGGTAAAACATAAGTAGAAGACTCAAACAAGATAGTTAATCAAAGCTGAAAGAAAAACTAATCATAGTGACCATGGAAACTAAGGAGCGGTGGGAAAATGAACAAAGGAAAACAGGAACTAATGAATTACAAACTAAAAGTCCATGATAACTAAAACTAAATGAACATAACTGTGATACTTTTCAATTTTCCCAGGAGAAATCTTTATTAAAAAGCCCATTAATGAAATGTCTGAATAGAAACAATGTGTAATGACAATCCTTGGATGGGTAGTAAATGTACATCGGAATGAAAACAATGGAAATATGGAATAGAAACCGTACAAACAGGATTTTATTGAGCAACGTCCAGATGCAACTGACATGTCTGTGTAAGACTGGAAGTTTATGAGTATAAACTTAAGTTTCTCGGAGAGATGATCATTACTACCTCAAGCTGCCATTTAAGAACTCTGAGATAAGCATGCCAAACAACAAGGATTTGGATGAGCAGAGAGCACTACATTTGTTTAAACATTTCAGAAGGTATCCTAGATTTCCCAGCCATGCCAGTTTTGCTCTAAAACAGACAGCCAAGGATAATCAGGAGAAATATCACAAATAAATTATTGACACAGTGCACTGAAATTTTTTACATAGACATGAGCAAATACAAAAGAAGAAATTTTGAAGTATGTTGGTGTAGCGCCCTCACCACCTGATGAGGGACTATGTAAAAGTGAAATCTCAATCAGAATGAGCTTCATTGCCAGGTATGTTTACACATACGAGGAATTTGTTTCCGTGACAGAAGCTTCCACAGTGTAACAGAATGACAGTGACAGAACAAAAACACAGATGATAAAATAAAAATAAAAAATAGAACAAGTAAATAGGGAATAACAATATACAAATTAATAACTGTATGTACAGGTATATTACAATAGACAGTTGTGTATGTACATGTGCAAATTGAAATGTAGACTAAGTATGTGTGTTAGATAAATAAGTGTATAAATAGTGTGTGTTCCACAATTATTGTCAAGTGTTCATGAGATGGATTGCCTGAGGGAAGAAACTGTTCCTGTGCCTGGCCGTTCTGGTGCTCAGAGCTCTGTAGCGTCGACCAGATGGCAGCAGTTCAAAGAGAGAGTGTGCTGGATGTGAGGGCTCCAGAGTGATTTTGCCAGCCCTTTTGCTCACTCTGGATAAGTACAGTTCTTGGAGAGTAGAGAGGGTTGTACCAATGATTCGCTCAGCAGTACGGACTACCCTCTGTAGTCTTCTGAGGTCAGATTTGGTAGCTGAGCTGAACCAGACAGTTATTGAAGTGCAGAGGACGGATTCAATGATGACAGAGTAGAACTGTTTCAGCAGCTCCTGTGGCACGTTGAACTTACTCAGCTGACGAAGGAAGTACAACCTCTGCTGGGCCTTTTTTTGAGTCAATGTGATTGTCCCACTTCGGGTCCTGGGAGATGGTGGTGCCTAGGAACCTGAATGACTCCACTGTCGTTACAGTGCTGTCCATGATGGTGAGTGGGGAGAGAGCAGGGTAGTTTCTCCTGAAGTCCACGATCATCTCCACTGTTTTGAGCACGTTGAGCTCCAGGTTGTTAAGACTGCACCAGACAGCCAACTCCTTAACCTCCTGTCTGTAAGCAGACTCGTCACCGTCTTGAACGAGGCCAATCAGTGTGGTGTCATCTGCAAACTTCAGGAGCTTGACAGAGGGGTCTTTAGATGTGCAGTCGTTGGTGTAGAGGGTGGTGTAGAGCAGTGGGAAGAGAACGCAGCCCTGAGGACCTCCAGTGCGGATCGTACGGGTGCTGGATGAGAATTTCCCCAGCCTCACTAGCTGCTGCCTGTCTGTCAGGAAGCTGGTGATCCACTGAACATACGGAGGTAGGCATGGAGAGCTGAGTTAGTTTGGGCAGGAGGAGGTTTGGAATGATAGTGTTAAAGGCTGAGCTGAAGTCCACAAACAGGATTCTCACATAAGTCCCTGGTCTGTCTAGATGTTTCAGAACATAATGCAGTCCCATGTTGACTGCATCGTCCACAGACCTGTTTGCTCTGTAGGCAAACTGAAGAGGATCCAGCAAGGGTCCAGTAATGTCCTTCAGGTGGGCCAGCACCAGTTTTTCAAATGACTTCATGACCACAGACGTTAGAGCCACAGGTCTGTAGTCATTTAGTCCTGTAATTTTGGATTTCTTTGGGATGGGGATGATAATGGAGCGTTTGAAGCATGAAGGGACTTCGCACAGTCCTAGTGATCCGTTGAAGATCTGTGTGAAGATGGGGGCCAGCTGGTTAGTGCAGGATTTCAGACAGACTGGTGTAACACAATCTGGGCCTGGTTCTTTTTTGGCTTTTCTGCTTCCGGAAGACCTGGCGCACATCGTCTTCGCTGATCTGAAGTGTAAGTGTGGGGGAGAGGGGGGTTGCAGGAGGTGTTAATGGTTGTGTGGAGAGGTGTTCAGAGCGGGTGTGGGGTGTTTTTTCAAACCTGCAGTAGAAATCATTCAGATCGTCTGCCAGTTGTTGATTCTCCACAGTGCTGGGGGATGGTGTCTTGTAGTTGGTGATCTCTTTCAGACCTTTCCACACTGATGCTGAGTCGCTGGCAGTGAACTGAATCCTTAGTTTTTCAGAATAATTCCTCTTTGCCACTCTGATCTCCTTTTCCAGTGTGTATTTGGCCTATTTATACAAGACTTTGTCCCCCTTCCTGTAAGCATCTTCTTTGGCCTTACGGAGCTGTCTGAGTTTTGCAGTGAACCACGGTTTGTCGTTGTTGTAAGTTAGATGAGTCCTGGTAGGAATGCACATATCTTCACAGAAACTGATATAAGATGTTACAGTCTCTGTGAGCTCATCCAGATCATTGGCAGCAGCTTCAAAAACACTCCAATCAGTAAGGTTGAAACAGGCTTTTAAATCTTGCTCTGCTTCATTAGTCCATTTTTTAACAGTCCTTAATACAGGTTTAGCTGATTTCAGTTTCTACCTGTAGGTCGGTATAAGATGAACCAAACAGTGATCAGAGAATCCTAAAGCTGCCTGTGGGACAGAGTGATATGCATCTTTTATTGCTGTGTAAGTGATCCAGTATATTACTGTCTCTGGTGGGACATGTAACATGCTGTCTGTATTTTGGCAGTTCACAGGAGAGATTTGCTTTATTAAAGTCCCCATGAATGATTAAAACAGAGTCCGGGTGTTGTTGCTCTGTCTCTGTGATCTGATCAGCGAGTTTCTGTAAAGCTGAGCTTACGTGCGCTTGCGGTGGAATGTAAACACTCACAAGAATGAACGAGCAAAACTCCTGCGGCGAGTAGAAAGGCTTACAGTTAATGAAAAATACTCCTAGATCGGGACAGCACAGCTTCTTTAACACTGTTACATCTGTACACCACCTTTCATTGATGTAAAAGCATGTTCCTCCACCGCGCGATTTCCCCGTTGATTCTGCGTTGCAGTCCGCTCTGAACAGCTGAAAGCCCGGCAGACTTAACGCGCTGTCTGGAATGGCGTCATTCATCCAGATTTCCGTGAAACACAGAGCAGCAGAATTTGAAAAATCCTTATTTGTCCGGGAGAGCAGAAGGAGTCTGTCCGTTTTATTGGGTAGAGAGCGGAGATTCCCCAGATGGATGCTAGGCAGTGCTGTCCGAAATCCACGCTGTCTGAGCTTCACGAGCACGCCGGTTCGCTTCCCCCGTCTGTGCGTCCTGAAGTGTCTGAACAGCGCCGCTGCTTCGCCAACTACAATGTCCAGCAAAACATCAGAATAGTCGAAAACCGGTGAAATATTGGGTGGTGTGTTCTGCCGAATGTCCAGCAATTCGTCTCTGGTGAAACTGATTGCAGGGATAAAGACAGGACAAACTAACAAAAACATAAAAACAACTGGACAGCACGCCATGGAGGCTGCCATCAGCAGCGCCATTTTGTGTGCTCAAAGGGTTACACTGTAAGACATTTCTGTAATTTCTAGTTATTTACTGTACATCACCCAGAATAATACTGCAAATTCCCTTTACAGTAAATAACTGTAATCATGGGAATTTTCTGTGACGTCAGACCCCACATACAGAGACTTAATGTATTTTTTAAAATTGCTGTATACTACTGTATTTGCTGTAACGGCCTCTTTGGTGCCATTCTCTTGAGGTTGTTTTATTTTCCTCATTTCTTACATTTGGATTGACACGATTTGTCTACAACGCCCCAACAGCTTGGGACTGACTACACTGGATGTGTTACATCGCTTGTAATGATTGGAAAATCCGTTTAGTGCTTGGAATACATCTGTACGTCAGAAATATACCAGAGCATCACTTACTGTCCGCACGGATTCAGCGGGGCAGAGTGGAAGAGTTCCGGAGAACATCTGCGCTGTGTGTCGATGTACCTTGCGAGAGAATAAGACCAGCAAGCAAAGTAAAAAATATATGTACGTTTGTCTGTGAGTTTGTGTCAGATTTTTGCACAACAGTTTAATCTAGCAACATTTACCTGTCAACATGGTGGTTACAAACTTTACCACGGTCATTTCAAACGACTTTTGTCAGCTTATTGAATTAAGTTACCGAATTAAAATTATTTTTAATGAGCAACGCTTATCTTATATTAACATTAGGTTAACTAATGTGAAATTTTGTTCAGGTGTTAGTAGTTAATGTTGGCCAGTAGCCTATTGAGAAAATAAAATCGTATTTTAGCTAGGTTAAACAAGTTATGGCTAGCTTGCCTTTCTAGTTTTAGAATTAGTTTGTTATAGTTTTTATATTAAATAAATCGTAGTTATATTAAAAATTGTCCTGGCCCCTCCAAGAATTTCAATGGGGGTAAGCGGGTGTTTGTTGTCAACAGTTCAGAAGACGTGAAATAAAGTGCACGCATCCATAATAAAACGTCCCTCACACGACTCCGGGGGGTGAATAAAGGCCTCCTGTAGCGAATCCTTGCGTTTTTGTAAGATAAATATCCATATTTCAAACGTAATAAACACTTTTTTCTCACTTCTGCTGACTGTCGTACGTGGAAGCCGTGCAGGCAGATGACATAGGACGTCGGCGTTGCGTGATTAGTGATAAAGAAAAATGTCGGAGGATTTCGATATAAGCCAAGAGGAGACTGGTTTTCCTTTGCTAAAGTAAGGAAACTTTGTTTCCTTTGCTCCTGCATATCTCAGAGGCGCGCGACGCATACGTCCTACGTCATCCGCCGGAACGGCTTCCGCGTACGACAGTCAGTGGAAGTGAGAAAAAAAAAAAAATATTACGTTTGAAATATGGATATTTATCTTACATTGATAAGCTTGGAGGAGCCAGGACAATTTTTAATACAACTCCGATTGGATTCGTCTGAAAGAAGAAAGTCATATACACCTAGGATGCTTTGAGGGTGAGTAAAACAGGCTAATTTTCATTTTTGGGTGAACTAACCCTTCAATAAAACACAGGACACGGAGCTGCTGCTTCACCATCAGAGTCTCTGTATTTTCTTTTGATAAACATTAAAAGCATTTTAAAATAACTTATCAATTTTTTTCCCATTTCAACATAGCTGAAACATAAGTGACATGAGAGCCGTTTAAACTACATGAAATTTTTAATGGGCAACATGTGCATTGTACTTTCCTTTAAATGTTATTTCAAGCATATGAACTGCACAGATATTCCAACACTTAATACACATTTTGACACATGTAAAATATGTTTTCAGTTTTTTTTAAGATTTCAGAGAACTTATAACAGTAATATTTATAATGATAATCACTTTTTATATGTATTTTATATACTCACATAATGTAAACATGACTTAATAGACTGTTAGAAGAATCGTTTCTATGTGCACATTCTAACTTAGTTTTTTGTGATGCCATCTGCATTTTTAACTAGGCTACATCAAATCAACTTCTAGAACACACATTTGTAACTAATAAACCGTTTTTGTCACATTTATATGTTATATTTGTATTTCGCTATAGATGCATTGACTACAAGAACATGTCTCCATCATTAGCATGTGATGTGTGATTAGCACACGCCATGGATGCACAGGCTGAACTCGATAAAAAACTTTTAAACATCCGAAAACAACAACATATTCACCCTTCAAAGGATAACATTTGCATTTCTCATAACTTCAGCACATTGGGAAGGCATTCTTATTACATTTACATGCATTTCATACCTGATGAGGGGAGATGTAAAAGTTAATAAAACACAGGACATGGAGCTGCTGCTTCACAGAGTCTCTATATCTTCTGAGCAGCACAAGTACGCCCCAACAGGTGAACACTTCCCAAGGAAAAACAATCAAGCAATCAATGTATCATTCAAGTCTGAGCAGGGAACATTAATCGTCACAGATAAGACACTATAAAGTGCATTCGAAAAATGCATTCTCTTGTTTTAAGTTCAGTGTTACTCTAATATAATTTATTTACTATTTTTCTTAATTTTACATACACACATACTATGGAAGTCAATGGCTACTTTAAACTGTTTAGTTACCAGCATTCTTCAAAATGTTTTTTAAAAATAGGGGGAGAAATTATTTTATATCACAGGCAGTGACGTTTTTAAATGAAAGATGGGACAGAAGATAGTTTTTTTTTGTTTGTTTTTTTTTTTTTAAATGAGCAGGTCTCATTCAGTGGTGATATTTTCTTCTTTTTTCTTTTTATATTTTTTTAACTAAGTGTTGTGGATTTGTATTGTCCTACTGTGTAATTTATGTTGTATTTGTCTTTTGTGAGAAACCGCATATGGAAACAAGTCACTGAAACAAAATTTCCCCAAGGGGATGAATAAAGTTACTACTACTACTATGTCTTCTTTTGTGTTCAGCAGAAGAAAGAAACTTCTGTATTTACTGTATTTAATGTAAACAGATTTTACATTTTGGCATTGGACGTTTCAGTATTTTATTTTGTGCTTGTTCAGGTTTTGTTTGAGCCAGGTTACATTTTTTCTGCATTTTATACAAATATATAATACGTACTTATCTTTTCAAACATTGCCATTTCAGTGTCCTGTGTGTGTAGTAAGGTACAGCATATTTATCATAACGATTATGAATCGAGGCTCTTGTGAGGCAAAAATGGGTCCTTATATGTAGGCTAAAACTGTGTAAATTTCATGCATGCTACACGTGTGCGTACGCTGAAAAGTTTTTAGATTTATAAAACCACGTTCTCCGGAAGAGTAAAATCCCTTTATAAACTCCAGTCAGGGGAAGGTTGGGCGTACTGTAGCCTGTAGGGTAGAGTGGGGGAAAACGCACCCCCCTACTGTTTTTCCTAAAATAACCACAAGATAATGTCAAGATAAACAGGACCCCCTCTATCTGAGAGTTGTCCCCCCTAAAAAATATCATTACAATCGACTCTGTGTATTGAAAATAATATAATGGACATATACTTAAAATAACTGTGTAAGTAGTAAAACAAAATAAGAACAAAAAAGCGTTTTAAGTTCAGAAATGTTTTGATACCCCCCTCCTTTGCCTCACAATGGTTTGGTCCACTGCCTGCTTTCCTTCTTTACCGATACACACACACAAGTTCGGTGGGAGACAGCAAAGTTCCTCAGTAGTTATGTGTAAGTAGGCTGTCAAGACTATTTTATTCTCTTTAAACATCGGGTGAAATGATTCTTTCTCTTTGATAAAGATGATACTGGATCATTAATAGCATATACTTACTGGTATAATTACCAGTAAGTATTTTTGATTGCACTTACTGGTAATTATAATAATTGCCCCTGGGCTAAGAAGGAGCCAGTGTCATTTGCTTTGCTCCTTTCATAAGCGCGAAGTGTTAGTTTCGATTTGAGCCATCTGCCCTGCTATAGGCTGGTGGCTGTGCTAATTAGAAGGCGGCCACAGCTTTTTTCAACTTTTGTCTCTTAGACTGTGTATTTATTTGATGTGTGAGCGTTCAGCCTCCTCGTGTGAAGACCAACGAGTGTAAAGACCTGCGACTTTTTCCTGCGCAACTTTAACCGAGCAAAGAAACTGAGCTAAACACTTAAGTATCATTTTTATCTTCCCTCACACACTCTCCTTTCCTTCTCCTTCTTTCCACCTCTATCATGTGTTTCCAAACCATTCCGGTTCTCTCTCAACCACGCTCTACCACCACACGCAGACGGCAACGCAATCTTGCTAACCTGCGCCCTATCTCTACATCTTCCACTACACCTCTTTCTTTCTCTGTGGGTCTCTGGAATGGTCAGTCAGCTGTCAACAAAGCTGACTTCATTTCTGCTTTTTCTTTACAATCCACGCTCAGCATTTTGGGCTTGACTGAGACCTGGATTCGTCCAGAAGACTCAGCAACCCCAGCTGCTCTCTCGAACAATTTCTCTTTCTCTCACACCCCACATCAAGTTGGCTGGGGTGGGGGCACTGGTCTGCTCATTTCAAACAATTGGACATACTCAACCCGCTCTCCCCTATGCAATTACAATTCATTTGAATCTCATGCGATTACTGTATCAGCTCCTATAAAACTCCAGATTGAGGTAATTTATCGTCCTCCTGGCCAAATTCTAGCCACCTTCCTAGAGGAGCTGGATGGGCTGTTGTCCTCTTTTGTGGAGGGTGGCATTCCACTCTTAGTCTTTGGCGATTTCAACATTCATCTAGACAAGCCTTATGCCACAGACTTCCATTCACTCACAGCTTCATTTGATCTCAAACGCCTTACCACTACTAGCACGCACAAATCAGGCAACCAACTTGATTTAATTTACACACGCAATTGTACTGCAGATAACATTCTGGTACAACCACTACATATCTCTGATCATTTCTTCATTACATTTACATTACATTTTGCTACCCGTGTGCCACCAACCCCCCTACCGGTTACTTTTAGACGAAATCTACGTTCCCTTTCTCCCTCCCATCTTTCCTCTGTAGTATCCTCCTCTCTTCCCTCACCTACCCATTTCTCTTCTCTGGATGTGAATGCAGCTACTGACACTTTATGCTCTACCTTAAATCTTCGTGAGCATCGGACTAAACTCAGAGCGGCAGAGAGAAAATGGCGCAAATCAAATGATCCGTCGGACCTGAGTAGGTATCAGTCTTTGCTCTCATCTTTCTCTGCTGAAGTCCACACTGCCAAATTCGCACATTTCCACAACAAGATCAACAGCGCTCCAGACATGCGTAATCTCTTCAGAACATTTAATTCTCTCCTCTGTCCCCCTCCACCACCTCCCACCACTTCTATAACAGCTGATGACTTTGCCACTTTTTTCACAGACAAAACTAGATCGATCAGTAATCAGTTCTCTCCTCCACACACAGGATCCCCGACCAACCACATCCACTGCTAAAACTCCCATCTTCTCCTTCTGTCCCCTCACTGAGGCTGAAGTATCCAAACTTCTCCTCTCCAACCATCCTACAACATGTCCTCTTGACCCAATCCCCTCACACCTTCTCCAAGCAATCTCTCCCACACTTTTACCAGCACTCACACACATCATCAACACATCCCTCCTCACAGGCATCTTCCCCACTGCGTTCAAGCAGGCTCGGATAACCCCACTGCTCAAAAAACCTACATTAAACACTTCTCTTATAAAAAACTACAGACCTGTCTCTCTCCTTCCATTCATAGTGAAAACACTCGAACGAGTTGTCTTCAACCAGGTCTCATTGTTTCTTTCACAAAACAACAAACTGGACGCTAAACAGTCAGGTTTCAGGAGTGGCCATTCAACTGAGACTGCGCTACTCTCAGTCACTGAAGCCCTGCGAATTGCAAAAGCCGATTCCAAATCATCAGTCCTCATTCTGCTGGATCTATCTGCCGCTTTTGACACTGTCAATCATCAGATCCTCCTGTCCACCCTCTCATCACTGGGCATCACTGGGATTCCACTTCGCTGATTTGAATCCTATCTCACTGGTAGGTCTTTCAGAGTGGCCTGGGGAGGGGAGGTATCCAAAGCACATCAACTGGTCACTGGGGTTCCTCAGGGATCGGTTCTTGGACCCCTCCTCTTCTCCACATACACTACATCACTGGGTCCCATCATACAGGCACATGGATTCTCCTACCATTGCCACGCTGATGACACACAGCTCTATCTCTCTTTTCAACCAGATGATCCAACGGTACCTGCACGGATCTCAGGCTGCCTGGCGGACATCTCGGCATGGATGAAAGAACATCACCTACAGCTCAACCTGGCAAAGACTGAGTTTCTTGTCTTCCCTGCCACTCCAGCTCTACAGCATGACTTCACGATTCAGTTAGGTTCATCAACAATTACCCCATCAACTTCGGTCAGAAATCTTGGTGTAATCTTTGATGACCAGCTGACCTTCAAAGAGCACATTGCAAAGATTGCTCGATCTTGCAGGTTTGCACTACACAACATCAGAAAGATCAGGCCCTTTCTGACAGAGCATGCTGCACAACTTCTTGTCAAGGCCCTTGTCATTTCTAGGCTGGACTACTGCAATGCTCTTCTGGCTGGACTTCCATCAAACACAATCAAACCTCTACAAATGATTCAGAATGCAGCGGCACGACTGGTCTTCAACGAGCCCAAAAGAGCCCATGTTACACCTCTCTTTATCTCCTTGCACTGGCTACTAGTCGCAGCTCGCATCAAGTTCAAGACACTGATGCTTGCATATAGAACAACCACAGGCTCAGCACCCGCCTACTTGCACTCACTATTAAGAATCCACATCCCCTCCAGAAGTCTGAGATCTGCTAGTGAGCGACGACTCGTGGTACCATCACAGAGAGGCTCAAAATCACTCTCCAGAACATTCTCGTTCACCATTCCTGGCTGGTGGAATGATCTTCCCACCCCTATCCGGAGTGCTGGATCCCTGTCAATCTTCAAGCAACAACTGAAAACTCATCTCTTTCGACACTACTTGACTTCATCCTAAACTTTAAAAAAAAAAAAAAAAAAAAAAAACTTTCTCTTTATTTATTCCTTCCCTTGCTAGATTGTACTTATTTGAACAATGCCTGAGACTTGGTGTTACAAGCACTTCGTATGTCTGATTGCCTCTTTAAGATGAATCGCTTTTGTATTCCCCAATTGTAAGTCGCTTTGGATAAAAGCGTCTGCAAAATGACTAAATGTAAATGTAAATGTAATAAATTAGTGATGATATTGTAGACCTACCGATGTGTTAGGTTTTGCTCAATATGATGTTAAGTGGCAGATCAGTGGGCTTAATGCGGTTGAATATCTAAAGAGATGTACTCGGTCCCAGGTGAAACCTAAAATACTATGGCGGAAGCAAAATAATAATTATAATATGACCGCGTGGTGAACCATATGAACCGAACTCATATTTAAACACGGTCTCCATGCTATGTAAGTATGTAAACTTCCAACAGAATATATTAATATTGTTATTTTTAAATTGGATTATTTATAACTATTAATTATTATTAATTTTTTGGACAGTTCTGCAGCTGTTCATTGAAAAAAATGACTCATTGAATTTACTCAATTTTTTTAAGGTAAGTGGTTGCAATCAATTTATTTTAGCTACATTTAAATAAACAAATTTAGTTGACTAACTTTCAACTACATTTGTTTATTTAAATGTAGCTAAAATAACTTGATTGCAACCACTTACCTTAAAAAAATTGAGTAAATCCAATGAGTCATTTTTTTCAGTGTACCTGGATGGGATGATTTTTCGCTGAACCCCCTCTCATTATTAGACAGATGAATTAATAGATTATAATTAATGTTAGACCCTATTTATCAATTTATCATTTATATTAATCCTAAATATATGCATAATAAATATAATAAAATCAAAAATGTCATATACAATTTGTCTCATTTTTATCTAAATAATTTAGCATTTTAAAAAAAAAATAAAATGTCAAATTGTATATGACATTTTTGATTATTATGCATATTTTTAGGATTAATATAAATGATAAATTGGTAAATAGGGTCTAACATTAATTATAATCTATTAATTCATCTGTCTAATAATGAGAGGGGGTTCAGCGAAAAATCGGCAGCTGTCAGCAGGAAGTTGCTGCCAGTGGCAGCCGACGGCATAGACATAATAAATACCTAGACGCCTCATTGGCCGCTTTGAGCTGTTGCTGTGATACGTCAACGAGTCCGCAATGTTTGTCCGGGCAAGACAGCCTTAAAAACAAGTGGAGGTAAACTATGGAATGCCAAGCCTGCCATGATTAGAAATAAATAAATAAATAAATGTACAAAGAAATGTAAAAAAAGCAAATATAAATAAATAAATAAATATATAAATAAATGTACAAAGAAAAGTAAAAAAACAAAACAAACAAAAATAAATAATTATTTATCATTTTATTTCCTTATTTATGTATTTCTTAAATTCTTTTCCACATTCATTTCCACTTTTATTTGTTTTCACATTTATGTATTTATTTCCACATTTATTTATTTTCATATTTATTTATTTCTACATTTCTTTGTCCGTAGGGTAATGAGGAGGGCGTGTTTTGCCTCAGAAATAGCAATCTAGCCAGAGTAGTCGAGGGGTAAGCTTTGAGGCCACAGTGACACCTTGTGGAGCCCAAGCGAAATACAAGAAGTGTAGCCTACATGACGCGCCTGTTGATAGTGTGTGATGAATGACTTAGATGGGCAATATGGCCAAAATCTTATATCACGGGTCAGTGGCCTAACTACTGACAGTGCAGCCGGACGAACTGACTATGTTAATATAAATATAAATTAATTAATAATACAATGTTGTTAGTGCCGAGATTCTTCACAGTAGTGAAGAAATACATACATTTGCATACTTCACTCCTGTGTTTTGGTGGTCTAGCGATAGAACTTTTGTCAACCATTTCTGAGGTTCTGGGTTCTAATCCACCCTCATATTGATGTTTTTTTTTTTTTTTTTTTTTTTTTTTCATTAAAACCAAAAGTGTTCATCAGTGATTGTGTATCAAGAGCTGGGACATGTTTGTGTGCATTTTGTTTTGTGCTTTTACCAGAACGAAGCGCTCAATCGTCTGTGTGAAGACTGCGCATTGTGCACTGATAACAGCAACAAAAACAACACATTCCAGCTGGGGTCGTGGGGACACGTCCCACCTGCAAATTACACCTATTCAATAGGCAAGTAATTTGAGAAAACAGTTAAAAATATTCCACAGAATGAATAGTCTTGTTTTAGTTGTTGTATGTCATTTCCATATACATATGATAAATTGATAATTATTCGTTGAGTTTCAGTTCATGTTTGAGACAGTCTCTCGCAGAGACGACTGAAAGCGCACCCTGTTTATTATTATTTTTATTTTACAAAAGCACAAGATTTCGTTTTAATTGTGAGTGTACACAAATAAAAGTAGATCATTTATAGTTTATAATGATATCTTGCACTAATCTGTATGGCCAAAAATGAAGGAGTAGGCTATTTTAAGTTGTTTCTGCTGTCATGAGCAAAAAATCCATCAGAACTCGCCGGTGCATTCAGGCCAGAGGGTTAAAGAAAGCGTAGCCTATTTAGTTTCACAGGCCTATTTATTTTAAATATTAGGCAATAATATATATATTTATTTTATTTATTTTTTTTATCTATATGTCGGGAGACATGTAGTGGGTCAGACAAGATTTTGACCACTTCATTGAGTTTTGTTTTGTAGAAAGCCTTTCTTTGAAGTGAATTTCGTTTTGTATAAATTGTATCTTAATCTTAATCAATGTTTCATCAACCAATTGTCTGGATTTAATAAACAGGAAGAAAACTAAGAACGTCGGCTTTGGAATGGATTGTAACAAACAAACTCACCATGTTTCCGCGGCCTTTATTGTATCTAAGGCCGTGTCTACACCTAGAGAACCCATTATAATCAGATGATGCTGTGACTGACCACACGGGAAGTGGCGCGACACAACAAATCTTCTACAGTAACTGATGCCTCGTTCTATCCCGAATCTTTGAAATATGCATTGTATTTTAAGCGTTTGTAACCTGTTGTGCATGTAAAAGTAGGAAATATGACTGTGAAGGGAATTTGTAGTTGTGTTTCAAATGCATTGATCTACCCTACGGCTTCCCAGATAGCAAAATGACTCCAGATCAGATCCGTCCCAGAGGTACCACAAGTTCCGGAACGGATCCGCAAAACGGGTCCGTATCGGAGTCCACTTGCACGGCGCAGCGGATCCGGAACAGATAAGGATTACGGATCTGCTATTAAAGCGGTTCATCTGGCCCGGATCCGATCCGGACCCGCTGATGAAGTAACTCATCCGGCCCAGATCCGAACTGGATCCGTTCATTAAGTCGGTCTGTACTAGGGATGGGCAAATGAAGCTTCATGAAGCCTAATTAAGCTTTTCAGCTTTTCAGCCAAGTGGTCCACAAAAGGGTTAATTTCTGGAGCCTTCATTTGCTCACAATACTACCTGGTGGCCTAAGAGTGTAAAACAAGCAGATATATTACAGACAGAGGTGTAAAGTCCAGGGGTCAGAAAGTAAAAGTCCTGTCATATGTTTATTCCACCCATGAACTCAGCAGCTGATTTCACCAGAGGAGGAACCAAGTCATTCCTATCAAGTCACAAACGAGTCTCGAGTCAAATCCCAAGTCCTCAAAGAGTTAAAGTTAGTGAGATAATTAAGAGACTAATTAAATGATGATTGTGCATTAGTGATGAACACCTGCTGTTACTGAGAATTACAGAGGATCGGATGTTGATGTTTTATTGGTTACAATGATACCACCATCATGGAGATCAGTGCTTGCTTTAGTTGGGCTCTTGGCCCTTTTAATAACTGAAAGCGGATTGCTTTTGAGCAATTGCAATATTGTTTCACAACAAACATTTGTGCATTGCTGAAGTAAAAGCTTGAGAAAACAGATGAGCTTACACTTTTGGCTTTTATGTCACTTGAATGAACATCATGAAGGTGTCTCTCTTTGGTTTATTGACTGTCAGTCAGCTATTACAGAACTGCAAAAATGTACTATTGAAAAAATGCCATTGTAATGCTTAAATATTGGAAAAAAGGACTATAGACATGAACACTTATAATACGATCCTCAACAGTGGTGACAATAATTATTCATACTGCAGTGCATGATGGGAGTTTTTATTATGGTGTTACCCAGCATGGATTGCAGCATTTTGTTGAGATTCATATGCTGGTTCTTGATGTCTGTGTGTGTCTAAATAGTCCTGGAGTTTAAATTTTTATATGCATTATATAGATTTAAAATTAATTCACTATAACTAGTACAGCAGTACTTTCATTGCATACTGTGTTTCACAGGGTTGGTTATTCAAAACCTGAACATATAAATAAAAAAAAAAAATACAATTTCGTTTATATATATATATATATATTGCATGTAAACAGGTCAGCACCTGATGATTATTTCATCATATGAAAACAACTAACAGTTGCTCACAGCACAGCACTGACCGGTCTGCTTTACAACAGCACATGCAGTGTTACAGAGAGAGATCTAACACAGGAAGTCAAGGGTCAAGAGCCCAACTAAAGCAAGTACTGATCTCCATGATGGTTGTATCATTTTATCCAATAAATCATCAGCATCCGATCCTCTGTAATTCTCAGTAACAGCAGGTGTTCATCACTAATGCACAATCATCATTTAATTAGTCTCTTAATTATCTCATTAACTTTAACTCTTTGAGGACTTGGGATTTGACTCGAGACTCGTTTATGACTTGAAAGGAATGACTTGGTTCCTCCTCTGGTGAAATCAGCTGCTGAGTTCATGGGTGGAATAAACATATGGCAGGACTTTTACTTTCTGACCCCTGGACTTTACACCTCTGTCTGTAATATATCTGCTTGTTTTACACTTTTTGGCCACAAGGTGGTATTGTGAGCAAATGAAGGCTCCAGAAATTAACCCTTTTGTTTTTTGTTTTGTTTTGAAAAGCTGAAAAGCTTAATTAGGCTTCATGAAGCTTCATTTGCCCATCCCTAGTACAGACCCACTTAATGAACGGATCCAGTTCGGATCCGGGCCGGATGAGCTACTTCATCAGTGGGTCCGGATCGGATCCGGGCCGGATGAACCGCTTTAATAGTGGATACGGATAGGGTCTGGACCGGATCCGGTCCGGATCCGTAATCCTTATCTGTTCCGGATCCACTGCGCTGTGCAAGTGGACTTCGATACGGACCCGTTTTGCGGATCCGTTCCGGAGTCTGTTGCTATCAGGGTTGCGTCGACTCGACCGTGTTCTGAACTGGGCTGCGTTCCAGACAGCTCGGATATAATATAATATAATATAATATAATATAATATAATATAATATAATATAATATAATATAATATAATATAATATAATAAATATAATATAATATAATATAATATAATATAATATAATATTCATCTACTAGATATAATAACATAATATAATATATATATATATATATATATATATATATATTATAAATATATATAGTACATTAATAATATTATACTTATAGATTAATGTAGTGTATAATATCTGTAGAGGCGTTATTTTCGGGTCCAATACATGACTGGTTTTCATGCACGTCAGCAAGTCATTGACAGATTTTTTTTGAGTTTATCCCTATTTTTCCTATGTCTTTGAAGCATATTTCCTACATATTTTATTCGTTTTTTTTGTTGTTGTTGTTGTTGTTCATTTAATTTAGAGGTGTATTTCTATTTTTTGTTTTCTGCCCTTTTTAATTAATTCATTTATAAATTTATTAAAAAAAAATAAAATAAAAAAATGAGTAATAAAGTGTAGCCTACAGTGAAGTACAATCAAAAGTTTTAATTATAATCACATTGCACTTGAATAAAGTTAAAGGTGTAATCTGCCGATTGTCCTGCAGGTGACTTCATAATTCTGTTTTCTTACGAAGAAAGTATAGGGATTTACGATTACTCCAGAGCACTCGTAGATCTACGAAGATTTGCAAGTACTACTTAAGTTACGGTGGTTTTGGGATACGGTCTGCAAGTCTAAGATGATTCGTGCGATCGTTTTTCTTAAGCTTACGATGCTTTTGGGAAACGCAGCCCTGGTGTCCGAGTCTCACTCAAACGCAATCTCTTATTAGCCCCATCCATTCACACCAAATGTGATTATTAATGGAAAATATCAAGTGCTTCCATTTCAGAGTGCCTGTTATTAGATCTATTGAAGATGTTACTGTTCATGTTTGCCAGCCCAAGACATCTCAGAAATCCAGACCAGACGATGTTTTACGCCCATGTCCAGAATAAAGAGTAAATGTATCCATGTCACCCAGTATACAGTTAGGGTGCTATTAAATGACTTAACCCATGACAGTGACGTAACATAGTAATAAGGGCCGCAGTGCAGGCTATTACGACCCCCTGGGCTTCACGGTTATGAAGCATGTACAAACCCACAGCACTCTTGTCTAGAAAGGAACCCATAAGCGAATTTGTGTCTAATCTACTTAATTTAGACCACACTAAAATCAATATCTTATCAATTAATTAAGTAGGCCTAATTAACACATGTATTCAAGAAATTTATTAAAAACAGTATTGTTTCAACCTTACTCAAAGGCCGCGGAAACATGGTGGGTTCGTTTGTTACAATCCATTCCACAGCCGACGTTCTTGATTTTCTTCCTATTTATTAAATCCAGACAATTGGTTGATGAAAAATTTATTAAAATTAAGATATAATTTATACAAAACGAAATTCACTTCAAAGAAAGGCTTTCTACAAAGACCCACTCCATATCTCCCGACATATAGAAAAAAAAAAATAAAAATAATAATAATAATATATATATATATATATATATATATATATTATTGCCTAATATTTAAACATAAATAGGCCTGTGAAACTAAATAGGCTACGCTTTCTTTAACCCTCTGGCCTGAACGCACCGGCACGTTCTGATGGATTTTTTGCTCATGACAGCGGAAACAACTTAAAATAGCCTACTCCTTCATTTTTGGCCATACAGATTAGTGCAAGATATCATTATAAACTATAAATGGTCTACTTTTATTTGTGTAAACTCACAATAAAAACGAAATCTTGTGCTTTTGTAAAATAAAAATAATAATAAACAGGGTGCGCTTTCAGCCGTCTCTGTGAGACTCTGTCTCAAAGATGAACTGAAACTCAACGAATAATTATCAATTTATCATATGTATATGGAAATGACATACAACAAATAAAACAAGACTATTCATTCTGTGGAATATTTTTAACAGTTTCCTCAAAGTACTAGCCTATTGAATAGGCGTAATTTGCAGGTGGGACGTGTCCCCACGACCCCAGCACTTTTTGCAACATCTCGCGGTGCCACACGGATGTACCTAAAAGAAAGAAACATCTCCATTCGATAAGAATTTGGTTGGTGTGTGTTAAATAACAGGCGATCTATACTGGAATGTGTTGTTTTTGTTGCTGTTATCAGTGCACAATGCGCAGTCTTCACACAGACGATTGAGTGCTTCGTTCTGGTAAAAGCACAAAACAAAATGCACACAAACGTGTCCCAGCTCTTGATACACAATCACTGATGAACACTTTTGGTTTTAATGAGAAAAAAAAAAAAAAAAAAAAAACATCTATATGAGGGTGGATTAGAACCCAGAGCCTCAGAAATGGTTGACAAAAGTTCTACCGCTAGACCACCAAAACACAGAAGTGAAGTATGCAAATGTATGTATTTCTTCACTGCTGTGAAGAATCTCGGCATTAATTACACTGTATTATTAATTAATTTATATTTATATTAACATAGTCAGTTCGTGCGGCTGCACTGCCTGCACTGTCAGTAGTTATGCCACTGACCCGTGATATAAGATTTTGGCAATATTGCCCATCTAAGTCATTCATCACACACTATCAACAGGCGCATCATGTAGGCTACACTTCTTGTACTTCGTTTGGGCTCCACAAAGTGTCATTGTGGCCTCAAAGCTTACCCCTCAACTACTCTGGCTAGATTGCTATTCCTGAGGCAAAACACGCCCTCCTCATTACCCTACGGACAAAGAAATGTAGAAATAAATAAATGTGAAAATAAATAAATGTGGAAATAAATAAATGTGAAAATAAATAAAAGTGGAAATAAATAAATGTGGAAAAAAAATTAAAAAAATACATAAGGAAATAAAATTATAAATAATTATTTATTTATTTATTACTTTTCTTTGTACATTTATTTATATATTTATTTCTAATTATGGCAGGTTTGGTATTCCATAGTAAACGGGGGAGCTGCGGTTTTTTCTGGATAAAACCAAGATAATGTTTACATTTATCAACCGATTTTAGTGGTTTGTGATCTACATGGAGTTAAAAATAACTCTGTCTCCAGTTATTTAGTTAGGCTTGGGAAATTATTATTTTTCGTAAGAAATTGTGAAAACTACCTCGTTACTCTTGTTGAATTGGTTGATTTTTTCGGTTAACAATTGTAATACTAATGTAGTATAACTGTGATATATCAATACATGTAATGTAATTTTAATGTACATTAAATGAAATTAAGTTTTTTTTTCATTGCTTTCTCTGTTTTCAACCCCAACATTTTAGCTTTTCTTGTGCCTTAGGAAAGAACACAGCTCATTCCCTTAATAATACATCTTTAAGTGCTAATAATTTACCGTCATTGAGAAAATGGAATAAAACCATCAAATACAAATCAATAAGTGACACACTGGTAGTCTCCTTTCTATTTTCATAGCACTCTACACAATATGAACTCCACAATAAACATTAACAAATGTAACTGATAATCCTTTATGGATCCAGTAAAACTTACAGTTATAGTGGTAAAAAAATAAAAATAAAAATATGCACTGATACAGGGCACAGTAAAAATATTGTAAAAGTAATATGTAATATTAAACAGTATATGTAGTACAAGTTGTATTAAAGTGAATAACATACTAAAATAGGGAGTACAGCATTTACAGTACAATAACATAAGTGATATAACAGATTTATAATAGCAAAAATTATATAATACCATAATAAATAAATGAATAACAACAGATAAATAATAGCAAGTAGAATATGAATGGTGGAATAATACAGAATAGACAACAATGAAGAATAACTTAATTGTAAATTATAAAGTAAATTAAATAATAGTGAAAAGTACAGTTTTATAATAGTATTTGTGTAATAATTATTAAGCAAAGTAAGACACAACTAAAGACAAGCAAAAAATTATGGTCGTCAATTCCAAATTGTGTTTAATTAATGTCTTCCTTGAGTAAAAAATAAAATATAAAATCCTCTGAATCAATCTCAGCTCAAGGTACACATTTTATTCCAGTTTTCAGTTCTAGCTTTCCCTGAGAATAGAGTGGTTTAGTTGTGACGTCAAAACCTGACTAATAAAGACTAATTCTCCACTGCTTCCCTCAAGATTTTCCTAGATTTTATAATGGGGTTTTTCAATTAATGAGTAAAACAAGGTCTGTGGAAAACAACTTGACTATGCTTGACATTTTGCTCTACAATGCAATTTACACACACCCATGCAGAAAACACAAATTTTGAAACAGTTGTTTATTTTTCAATATGTTACTACACAGAAATGTTTGGGTTGTGAGTGTGTGCAGTTTACATTGTACAAATGTCAAAGTATAGTTATGTTTAACACAAACCAGAATATGACATGCTCCCCCTCCAAAAAAACTTTCTATTAATCAAAATTAATAATCATTATTACAACATCAAGAGCAATAATCAACAATGATTTTGTCATGATATTGCAGCTTCACTCACAATAAGTTCCTGTGTTTTTCATTTCTAGTTTTCATTTCTATTTACATTATACAGTTTTTGTGTAAATAGTGCTGTCAAACGATTAATCGCATCCAAAATAAAAGTTTTTATTTACATAATATATGTATGTGTACTGTTTATTTATTATGTATATATTAAATACACACTCATACAGTATATATTTTGAAAATATTTACATGTACATTTATATATTTATATTCTAATATTTTATATTATATATAAATATTTTAAATGTATAAACATAACATATTTTTCTTAAATATATTCATGCATGTGTTTGTATTTATATATGCATAATAAATATGCACAGTACACACTCATATATTATGTAAACAAAAACTTTTATTTTGGATGCAATTAATAGCGATTAATCGTTTGACAGCACTAATAAATACACATACAGTACAGTATGTGATCAGCATTAAACAGACTGTGTAAATAATTTTAAATGCAGTCTATAGTATTGTGTTTGACTGAAGAAATTGGTTAAATTTCAATATTTGACAAAAATGACAGAAACATTTAATAAGGTAAGTATATTAAATAATATTGTTATAAAAATTGCCTTTACAAAGGTAAACAATGCTCCTGGAAGTCTATTCAAGGGGCAAATATTACCCCACAAGGGAAAAGTTAATATCTGACCCTGGCAGAGATTGAGAGACAGAGAGAGAGCGTGGTTTGAATATGATCCGGGTCATTCTGGCCATTCATTCAGGGAAGTTCTGGGCTTTAACTAGTACAAATACATGGCTGTGGAGGTATAGTCTCTTGGAAATGAAGAGAACAGGCTTTCTTCAGCTTTCTTTGAGGCTTGTCCTGTTTGCAATTGGCTAAAAAAAAAAAAAATAATAATAATAATAATAAAAATAATAATAATAATAATAATATTATAATATTATATATATATATATATATATATATATATATATATATATATATATATATATATATATATATAGTCAGTCCACAGTTTGATGACAAGATATCAAATCCTTATAATCTTTTGAAGATAAACTTACTCTTTGTAAATGAGTAGTGAAATTAAAGAGAGATGCTTTTTAGCTCCATCCCTAATCCTGACAGTCTGACATTGTGTTGTCAAAGTGCTCACTGTACATATTGTGCTCACAGCACAATTACCTTTATGATATAAACTACAATATCAGTTAAAACTTAATAAGAATTCATTTAACCTTTGATTTCTTATAAAGTCTCTGCTTTCACAGCTAACTAGCGATATCGCTAGCTATTAATAGTCTGACACTGGTGGCTAATTAAGCTGTCAACATAATGTTAAAACTGACCAAAAAAATCACCCAGAAACAACTGTTCATTCTTACCTGTGAAAGATAATACCCCGAGATCTGTTTTTATTACTGTGGGACGGTCTGTGGATCCCCAAGCTGCCGACGAGTCAGGTATGTTTTCTCATGTCCCGATATGAGAGTTACGAAGAGTTGCCCGGACCAATATGGCGGCGACGTTGACGTGCGGTCGAGCGGCCAATGAGGCGTCTAGGTATTTATTATGTCTATGGCCGACGGCACCTGCCATTAAAACCGGACGTAGGAAGAGGCTATACATTAAATTCCAACTGTGTGTGTGTGTGTGTATGTGTATGTATGTATGTATGTATGTATATATATATATATATATATATATATATATATATATACATATACACACATATACATATACAGGTGCATCTCAATAAATTAGAATGTCGTGGAAAAGTTCATTTATTTCAGTAATTCAACTCAAATTGTGAAACTCGTGTATTAAATAAATTCAATGCACACAGACTGAAGTAGTTTAAGTCTTTGGTTCTTTTAATTGTGATGATTTTGGTTCACATTTAACAAAAACCCACCAATTCACTATCTCAACAAATTAGAATATGGTGACATGCCAATTAGCTAATCAACTCAAAACACCTGCAAAGGTTTCCTGAGCCTTCAAAATGGTCTCTCAGTTTGGTTCACTAGGCTACACAATCATGGGGATGCACAACCAACCGAGAGAACCGCAGCCTTATGAGGATTGTCAAGCAAAATCGATTCAAGAATTTAGGTGAACTTCACAAGGAATGGACTGAGGCTGGGGTCAAGGCATCAAGAGCCACCACACACAGACGAGTCAAGGAATTTGGCTACAGTTGTCGTATTCCTCTTGTGTGTCTTACCTGGGCTAAGGAGAAGAAGAACTGGACTATTGCCCAGTGGTCCAAAGTCCTCTTTTCAAATGAGAGCAAGTTTTGTATTTCATTTGGAAACCAAGGTCCTAGAGTCTGGAGGAAGGGTGGAGAAGCTCATAGCCCAAGTTGCTTGAAGTCTAGTGTTAAGTTTCCACAGTCTGTGATGATTTGGGGTGCAATGTCATCTGCTGGTGTTGGTCCATTGTGTTTTTTGAAAACCAAAGTCACTGTACCCGTTTACCAAGAAATTTTGGAGCACTTCATGCTGCCTTCTGCTGACCAGCTTTTTAAAGATGCTGATTTCATTTTCCAGCAGGATTTGGCACCTGCCCACACTGCCAAAAGCACCAAAAGTTGGTTAAATGACCATGGTGTTGGTGTGCTTGACTGGCCAGCAAACTCACCAGACCTGAACCCCATAGAGAATCTATGGGGTATTGTCAAGAGGAAAATGAGAAACAAGAGACCAAAAAATTTAGATGAGCTGAAGGCCACTGTCAAAGAAACCTGGGCTTCCATACCACCTCAGCAGTGCCACAAACTGATCACCTCCATGCCACGCCGAATTGAGGCAGTAATTAAAGCAAAAGGAGCCCCTACCAAGTATTGAGTACATATACAGTAAATGAATATACTTTCCAGAAGGCCAAAAATTCACTAAAAATGTTTTTTTATTTTTTTATTTATTGGTTTTATGAAGTATTCTAATTTGTTGAGATAGTGAATTGGTGGGTTTTTGTTAAATGTGAGCCGAAATCATCACAATTAAAAGAACCAAAGACTTAAACTACTTCAGTCTGTGTGCATTGAATTTATTTAATACACGAGTTTCACAATTTGAGTTGAATTACTGAAATAAATGAACTTTTCCACGACATTCTAATTTACTGAGATGCACCTGTATATATATATATATATATATTATATATATATATATATATAAAATACCGGTATGTATGTGTATATATATATATATATATATATATATATATATATATATATATATATGCAGAGCTGGGCAGATTACTTACAAATTGTAATCCGTTACTGATTCCAGATTACATGACAAAATTTGTAGCCAGTAACAAATCCGTTACATTACACATTTTAGGTAATATACTCAGATTACTTTTAGATTACTTTTAGATTACATTTGACAACTCATTTCTCACATTGATTTAAACAGGATAATCTTGTACTATAATGATGTAAAAAATGCTAAGAGTAAGTAATTATTGTATGTTCCATTGATTGTAATTTACAACTTGGAAGTGCACTAAACATTTTATTACATCAAGGTTTCCCAAACTAGGGTTTGTAAAGTAACTGCACGGGTTTTGTGAGTTTAATGAAAAGCTAACAATTAATTACATTAAATACAGTTAAAATAAATCATTTTAAAAACAAGGAAAGTCTCTTCACTCGGCGGCCATATTTGCAAAACCTCCGGGCTCATCAAAGACCAAGACCCATCTTAATGAATGGGGGAATCCTGAAATCTCAAACTGCTCACTGAACTCACAATTAAATTACATATGTCAAATCAGCAACAAAAATCTGAAATTAATTGCCCCATGAATGTTGTTTCTTATGCTCAAATAGCGTATAAAAAGCTTATTTTTCAGGTTAGACCAGCCAATGCGCATGCGGAGTCATAACGTGCTTATAACTGTGCATGTGCATTGGCTGGTCTAGTCAGGTTTCTATTGGAAATTTGGCTCTTTCATTTAGAAGGTGGGACTATTCCTCCATATTGTGCGTTGCAGTTTCTCCCATTCATAAGTATAGGAGAGAACCATCTTTGCATTTCTATAGTCTTGGTTTTAAATAAACACTTACTAAAAAAGATGGAATAAAGATGGAAAATTTTTAAACCGTGAGCATGCAAATGTGTTACTTAATTATTTAAATATTTATTTTAAAATCTCAGGAGTACTTAAATCAAATATATTTGGTGAAAAAGGTTTAGATTACAAAAAGTTTTGTAATGCCTGCATTACACATAACTAAGAAATAATGTGAATTTTAAATAGTTATAATTAATAATATCTAGTTAAAAAACCTACAGAGTAATAATTCAAATAAAAATGAATGTGTTCATCAGTAGTTGATGCAATGTCGAAACCCTTCTTAAACCTGAAAAGATTTTTGTAAATCCAGTGTTTAAATGCTGTCACCACCTGAATATTGACTAATCTTTGTGTGAATGTACACAAAACTGGACGATATATACATTAGGGCTGTCAATCGATTACAATACTTAAACGCGATTAATCGCATGATTGTCATGAGTTAACTCGCGATTAATCGCAATTTAATTGCACATATTTATTTGTTCTAAATGTACCTCAAATTAATACTTTTCAAGTTTTTAATACTTTAAATCAACATGGGCATGGACAAATATGGATGCTTTATGCAAATGTATGTTTATTATTAGTGAAACCATAGTCAACATAAAGCGAAGTCTAGACATGTTTCAAATGTCATAGATGTTTTTCAAAGAACATGTTCATGTCTATTAGACATGAAAAAATAAATACCAGGTTCCCATTACTTCTCTTTCTTTGCACTGAGCAATTTACTTACACAAACGTGTTTACATTTTTGCACGACAGAGCAGCTCTTCTTCTGAACATGCAAAATTATTTATTATTACATTTGTTTCCCTCTCTGTGCCCACATATTGTATTTTGATGTAGCTAAATTCTAAATAAAACTGTTTTCATTGATATTTTACTGTTTCTGTTGTCAGACAACAGAATGAATATGAAATAGTGATTGAAACGCAACCCGTTAAGACTACATCTCTCCCTTCCAAGATGTTAATCTGCACAAAAATCCTGATAATCGAGCAGTCATCTGATGAAATCAAATACACATAAGATAATGACAATAGCTGTGCTGTGATTTCGGCTATACTTGCATTTAAAATTAGAGAAGCAACATAATATCTGTGTTTAACAAAGCACAGCTCCTCTCCGCCGCCCGCTGAACAATGCAGACGCACAGAGAGAGAGAGGTGTGTGCGCGCGCTGGGATAGCAAGACCTCGGGCTCACGCGGCAGTACCGGCGAGTCTCAGAAACAAAATAAGGTTTGGGCGCTTTTTTGAAGAGAATAAAAGTCGCTAAAGGGGTCTGCAATGTCCCTAATTTGGCGACTCTGTGCATCTCCATTTCTCCAACTACGGGTTAGGCCACGGGTCAAACAGAAAATGTGCGCTGTGTTAATAAAATTAGTGCCGTTAAAATGAATTTGCATTAACGCGTTAACTTTGACAGCCCTAATATACATATTTAATATGTATATAATCGCGACACTATTTTAGAAAGCAAAATTTAAAAGATAAAGTAATTAGAGAGAGTCAATAAATGAATAATTTATTGCTATTGTGTGAATATGTGATCATGTAATCCATAAAAAAGTAACTGTAGTCTGATTACGAGTATTTTAAAACGTAACTTACTCTAATTACAAGTACTTAATTTTCGGAATCTGATTACGTAATCCAGATTACATGTAATCAGTTACTACCCAGCTCTGATTTTCAACTGTTAAAAGTTATAAGGAACAATAAACAGTCCCAATATATTTTGTATAGATATCACAAAAATAAAGAACTTAAAATTGTTTTGCAGTCACATGCATAGAACTTCAACTGGAACACAGAACAGTTTTTCTCGAATGGAACTCCATGGGAAGACAGCAGCTTACAGGGTTCAGTGACTTGACTTGCATTTAGGAAAAGGGTGCAGTCTTTTGAGGATGCATCAGCCTGTTGGAGAAAACAGAGTCACAACATAAATATAAGTTACAATATTGAGTGATGTCAACACTGAAGCAATACATTAAAATTAAACTATACATTTTTAAATCCACTTACAGGTAGGGACAGAAATGGATCACAATTTAGAGGTGCGTGTCAAGTGGCCACTACATATGCATTGACAACATGAACATCCTGGCACTAGATATAAAAAAAAAAAAACAACAACAACAACAAAAAAAAAATAACCAAGCATCATGTATTCTCATTATTTGTTATTGTTAAACAGGTTTGTTAATCATACCCATATACCTTCTGTCCAGCAATATGGGATAGCTGAGAAAGGCAACAATTCACCAACTATTGCATAATAATCAATATCTTTTAGGTTACAAACAAACAAACAAAAAAATTTGATCACAAGCTACTTAAAATATATTAACATGTAGTTCTGTTACAAAAATATCAACTAATTGTTGCAACTAAAAAAATAAAAAGACAAAAGAAAAATGTTATAGTCAAATGTTGCAATATTTATAATCATTTTTATAACCAATCCAATAGGACTTTTTTATACTTTGCTCAAGGCTAGATATGATGTTTCATATTTAAACCATATGTTCCTTATATGAAAACATGTATACTAGTGGATTTAGTTGGTTTTTAACTGGAATTCTGGGATCTCCTTCCTTGCATGTATATTTGTCTGTTCCCTGCAATCAGTGTCAGGCTCTGGTCAGCTTGTTGAAACTACAAAATACAGACATTTGAAATATGGTGAAGTAATGTTGATTAAAGGTACGTTAAAAATTAATGTTTTCTTTTCATTAGGAGGTTTGTAATAAACCATTGCACATCTTTTTACTGGCTACCAAATAAAGATGTGTGTAAAAAGCTTAACCTTGTGAGTTACAATTAAGCAATTCAAAGCAGCTTTACCTTCTTGAAGTGCTGTGGTACTACCTGTAGAGTACATGCACAAAAAAACAGACATGTATGATTATTATATGACAACAGTTGTCTATGGCTAAATGAAACTGTCATTATAGACACTTTAAAGGCATTAGGCAATATGAAATGCACTAAACACTAAAACAATTACCTTCACTCCTGAATGTCAATTTCCCATGTAGGCCAATGTGGACAAATTGCTTTGCTTGCATCTTCAAGGCTTTGATGTATTTCTCGTTAATCCTTTTGTTATGAAGATGAAAGTACAGATGGAGAGAGAACATATAACGTTCATCTTTCATTTGATGAACATTCCTTGTAAAGGAATAGATTCACAAGTCTGTTTATTAAGTCAGTGGTACTACCCAAATGTGATACTCCAAGAGCATTGCAGGCTTTTCTGGGTCCATTGACATCTTTTGGGGAGACAAAAATCCCATTTCTCTCATCAATACAAATTACAGGTGGCTGCTCCTGGACATGCTGCCTTGCCTTTGGGTTTTCTGATGATGGCCCTTCTGAGGAACAATAGACAAATATGTAAAGACAATATGTAGACAAAGACCAATAAATATTAAACATTCAGAAGTACCAGTATCAAAAGCACATACACTCTGGTTTGTTGGTAATTTTGCTTGTAACAGCAAGATCTGCAAACAATACAAAAAAGATGAGGGGAATTAAACTTAACATGGATGAAATCAAAATGAAACATGACTTCAAAATGTAAGTAGTAACATTACACATACCATGATTTTGGAGGTGCTTTTTAAAGACAGGGGCATGACACAAGATGTGCTGGCACTCAGGGCAATGCCAGTGGCACCTCTTCCGCTGTTGGGAATTCAAACAAAAGCAAGGAACACAGTATTTTTCTAGAAAGAAAAACATTTTGACTTACAATCAACAGGAAGAAACAAAAATGAATGTGTATTTTAGTTCCAACACACATACCATGTAATTTTCAAATATGCCTGAAGGACTTGATTAGTTAGATCAGGTGTGTTTAATTAGGGTTGAATCTAAACTCTGCAGGGCTTGAGTTTGACAACCCTGTATTAGAGAAAATAACATTACTCAAATAGCAACACAAACTCATTCACATATAGAATGTAGAACATTATAAATGACAAATCAAATATCATTTTCCACGGATAGGTTTTTGGATGTTCTGTTCAAAATAACTTAAGTTAGTAAGATTGTGGAAATGCAATGGCTTCTAACCTGCCTTCTTAACCGATAGCCAGGTACACAAAAGGTGAAGACCAGAGAGCCAGAGAAAGAATGGTAGTTCTTAAAATAACTGTTTAGTTAAATAGTAAGTGTCATGAATCTGGTCCATGGACCTCCATTTGTTCGCCACCAGAGGTCACCCTTCCATCACATTGACTCTCACACCACACACTACCCCGGACTTCATTTCCGAGCAGCCATTTCCCTAATCACATGCTCACACCTGATACCCATCTTGCAATCACACACACTACTTAAGCCATGGACTTCCTCTGTCAGATCGCCGAGTATTGTATGCAAATATCCTAGTGATAGCTACCCTACGAAGCCTTCTTAGGTCCCATAGTCTTGCCTTGCCTGTTTTCTCGTGTTTTGATTTCTGCCTGTGTTTCCTGGATTAACCCTTGCCTTGCCGTTCTGACACTGTTTGCACCTCGTTTGGATAATTGCTCGTGTACCTGGATTATTGCTCTGCCTTGCCCTGTTGGACATTGTTCGCCGATCGTCGACCCACGCTTGCCCTAGGATTACTCTTTGTCTTGTCCCTGCCATACCTGTTTGCCGTTGTTTGACCCTGCCTGTGATTTGACTGTTTCTAAAAAGCTTGCATATGGATCCGCACGTCTCGCATCTCATCAGCCCCGTAACAGAATACTCGGCCTCACAAGGATCCAACAACTTCTCAGATGGACATTGGTCAGGTATGGACACAACGAGACTATTGTTTGCCCTTAAACAAGGCCCACGATCATTAGAGAACCATGTTAGAGAGTTTTTAGCTTTCGCTCATTATTCAGATCTGCCGGATATAATCTTGATCGAAATTTGTGATGGCATAAATCAGCCTCTGCGATCTCAGCTCAGACGCGAGGGTCCGCGTTCATCACTGAGTTGTTTTTTGGACTATGCTTTATTGACTGTTGGTTCAGTGTTCACTGTGGGTGTTGCGGAGGAATGCGACACTGCACTCATTCATGTAATGGCAGCTACGCTAGAGCATGCTCACAAAATGGCGGCGACAGCTGAGCCCGTTCACAAAATGGCGGCCACAAAAACACCTCGTCATATCATTGATGCCATTCATGAGCCAAGTCCGGTCACAGTCAATCTACATGAGCCAAGTCAGGTCACCGTTGATCTTCACGAATCAAGTCAAGTCACCACTGATCTTCACAAATCAAGCCAAGTCGCAGCTGATCTTCACGAGTCAAGCCAAGTCGCTGATCGCCCAGAGTCCCAGCACGTCTCAGCTGATCGCCCGGAGTCCCAGCACGTCTCAGCTGATCGCCCGGAGTCCCAGCACGTCTCAGCTGATCGCCCGGAGTCCCAGCACGTCTCAGCTGATCGCCCGGAGTCCCAGCACGTCTCAGCTGATCGCCCGGAGTCCCAGCACGTCTCAGCTGATCGCCCGGAGTCCCAGCACGTCTCAGCTGATCGCCCGGAGTCCCAGCACGTCTCAGCTGATCGCCCGGAGTCCCAGCACGTCTCAGCTGATCGCCCGGAGTCCCAGCACGTCTCAGCTGATCGTCCGGAGTCACAGCACGTCACTGCTGATCTTCCAGAACCACGTTACGTCACCGCTGATCATCCAGAGTCTTGTGACATTCTGTCCACCACACCCAGATATTCAAGGTCAGTGCTCCGATTTCCCAGGTTGATGTCTAGTGTGAGTGATGCACCGCTGGTGTCTGCACGTGCAGCTGGTATCCCCAAACCCACTCACTCTAGCCCTCCTGTCCCTGAACTCTCATCCTGTCCTGTCATGGCTGTGGAGGCCGTCTGCGTATCCTCGTCCTGTCCTGTCACAGCCAGAAGGGCTGCACCTGAACTCTCGTCCTGCCCTATCACGGCCACGGAGCCCACTAATGAACTGTTAGCCCGGGAAAAGATCAAAGAACTTCTTATGTTCCCTGCCTCAGTCCTTGAGGCCATATATGCTCTGCCTGTCTCTTGTGTCTCAGTTTTCCCTAGGTCCCAGTCTCTGCTGTGGGTTCCTGATCCGTCGTGCTGTTCTCCTGCTCCGCCGTGGAGGTCTTCTGCTCCGCCGTGGAGGTGGTCTACAATTCCGGTCTGGTGGTCATCTGCTCTGCCGTGGTGGTCTCCTGCTCTGTCTGCTCCGCCGTGGAGGTCATCTGCTCCACACTGGTGGGCTCCAGTTCTGTCTGCGCTATCCTGGAGGGTTTCAGCCTCGTCTGCGCCGCCCTGGAGGGCTTCAGCCTCGTCTGCGCCGCCCTGGAGGGCTTCAGCCTCGTCTGCTCTGCCCTGGTGGGCTCCAGTCCCGCCTGGGTCCTCGACCTCTCCACTCCCAAGTGGACCTGGCCCTCCGTCCCTCCCTCTGTTCCGCCTCCGCTCCACCACCCTCTTGGATTGTGTAATGTTTGGAGCGTCTGGAAGCCGCTCCTTGGGGGGGGGGCTATGTCATGAATCTGGTCCATGGACCTCCGTTTGTTCGCCACCAGAGGTCACCCTTCCATCACATTGACTCTCACACCACACATTACCCCGGACTTCATTTCCCAGCAGCCATTTCCCTAATCACATGCTCACACCTGATACCCATCTTGCAATCACACACACTACTTAAGCCATGGACTTCCTCTGTCAGATCGCCGAGTATTGTATGCAAATATCCTAGTGATAGCTACCCTACGAAGCCTTCTTAGTTCCCATAGTCTTGCCTTGCCTGTTTTCTCGTGTTTTGATTTCTGCCCGTGTTTCCTGGATTAACCCTTGCCTTGCCGTTCGGACACTGTTTGCACCTCGTTTGGATTATTGCTCGTGTACCTGGATTATTGCTCTGCCTTGCCCTGTTGGATATTGTTCGCCGATCGTCGACCCACGCTTGCCCTAGGATTACTCTTTGTCTTGTCCCTGCCATACCTGTTTGCCGTTGTTTGACCCTGCCTGTGATTTGACTATGTTTCTAAATAAAAGCTTGCATATGGATCCGCACGTCTCACATCTCATCAGCCCCGTTACAGTAAGAAAAAAAAAAAAATTAAAAATAAAAGAAATTAATGGATATCAGACAATACCCTGACAAATTATACACAAAAAGATGTGGTTGGTGTTGCACATGTACCTTCTATAATTCCAGTCAAACAATATTAGTTTTATGATTCAGTAGATTCATGCTAGTATTTAAAGGTAAAAGTAATATTTGAAGTTAATGGTAGCCCCCTAATGTACTAATATCAACGGTTATTATAAATGTAACACATGGTACACAAACTACGTTTTTAAAATTACAAATTAAACTAAAGGCAAAGTTACACTGTCTTTCACTAACATAAAAGTTAAAATCAAACTTACAAAGCAACAATTGTAGATTTCATTTACAAACTTACCGCTACAACAATCGTCGCAATTACTGAAGTGTTTGGCGTCTGTCGTAGTTACATCTGATTGGCTGCTGCTACGTTGGTCGATACTGATTGGCTGCTACCGAATGGCAGGTCCCTCCTACCCTCTGGCTTCTGATTTTTTTATCTGAAGCCCTGCTGATGAATCGAGTGTCAATCATTGAGCCATTCATAACAGTGACTTGCGCCATCTACAGGTGATTTGGTTTCATATTTAAAAGTATTGCATTTTGTCGATACTGATTTCATTTGAATGTTAACAACCATACAATGCCCTATTGTTAGGCCTACTATAATTTATTGATAATATTTAAGAATCGAATGTGAAAGATGACACATAAGCCTACATTTAATAAGGTTAAGACAAATCCCCTTAATAAAGGTAAAAATGTACTAGAAATCAATTTAACATGGTAAATATCACAAAAATGCAATTAAAATTAAAACCTGATAGAACACTGATAATTAGCCCCTTTCACACAGTAATACCAGTAAGTTGACGTAAAATTTCCGGAACGACTTTACCAGTAAATTCAAAAATGCGCTGTTCACACAGGCAACGACATTCCGTCTTTTTTTCTGGAAAAGCACCATTCACACATCCATTCCAAAATACTGGTAAATTCTGTGACATCATTAACCTCCAAACACCTCCTGCGCTTGTATTTGTAAACATGGAGGGATATATGCGGTCAGTCTTCTTGTTGATGGTTTCATTTTTGTTTCAAACTTTCGCATTCATGCAGCTGCTTTTGTCCCAGAGACATTGTAATAGACGACTACAAACCAGTGCTTAATTTGTAAATTTCGAGGTCCCGGAAAGCGGGGTGATGGATCCGGCATGTGATTAGAGGAGGGAGAGGTAACGGAGCATTCAGCCGATCACATTGGTGGGCCAGTTTAAGTGATTAACAGCGTGCATCAGTTGCTTTTATTAGGGTTCGTACATGAAAAGCCTGAAAAAGCCATGACATTTTGAAACAGCAATTTCCAGGCCTGTGAAAAAAATTACTAAAAAATAATGGAATTTTATTTCACAAATCTCTGTAATAGAGTTATAATTAATCATGTCCAGAATTTCGTGGGGGATTGTGTAGCCCATATCACATAGTTTTACATAGCTTTCAAGTTTATAATGAGTGAAATCCCTGCAAACATTTATTCAAGATAGCAAGTAGCAAGTCTGCAACGAGCTGCTGCACACCGATCCAAGACTTTCGCTCGCATTTCGGGACAGTTGACAAAATTGTCACTTGCTTAAAAGGGTCATTGTTGCATTGTCACAAAAATGTATAATTTGCACATCTTTTTAAGCCAATCGGTACTCGCGCACTCCAGAGGCTGTTTCAAGGCTGAGCGCTCACAGTCACATCCAAAGCCGCCTATAGCGAGTATCATATTGAGTTATTTTTCGTAGTTTGTTGTTGAGCTTAAGTGGCCAAATACACACACACTTACGCAAAAATGGCCGTCCTGGCGAGTATCCAGGTTTTTTCTTAAGTAAATGTGAACAGTTGAGAAAGAAAACGCATGTGTATAGGCTACACAGAGGTCTGTGCGACGGACATGGGCGGATTATACATGGGAAAGTGTGGAGTGAATGCGTCATCTGTGTCAGAATGTTATGATTGGCCCGGAGTAGACGTCTTACATCAGCGCGTTCTGAACTTGTACGTGCTCATACCAGTAATTTTCCTTCTGCGTTCACACACAGCAGAATTCCGGCAATTTACTGGTAATGTTACAACTTCTCATACCGGTAAATTGCCGGAACGAATTTACCGGTATTTTTGAAAAGGTCCTGTTCACACATGTTCTCTTTACGGCAATTTACCGGTAATTTTCCGGAAAAGTCTGTATGTGTGAAAGGGCTTCTTGTGCAAGTAACAGCTTTTTTTTTTTTTTTTTTGATGTAATAGTCATCATTAAAGTGTTTTTGTGTCACTGTTTCCTATGTTGTGTGACAGAGCCCAGGTGGAAAAGACGTAGTATTAAATGTATTAAAAATTCAAGTAGTATGTTTATAATACATTTGTATTCCCAACATGCTTATTTGAAGTGTATTAAAAATGTACTGAATTGCATTTTAACATATTTCTAAAAAGTATACTAGAAGTACTTTTGTATTAAATATATGCTTAGTTATACTTTTAAGGAATATGATACAATAAATAAATACAATAAACATAAAATTTCTCAAGAGCAATTTTTGAAGGGGACATAAATAATATAGCCAAAATTGTACTTTTAAGGATAGATATGTGTACACAGCATGTGTACATGAGAGCATGTTTGGCATGCTTGAGCTGAGCTGAGCTCTCTCGACCACATCCTGCTAGAAGTGAAAGAGATCTCAGATCTGTTCAACACGGAAGAAGAAGATCTACAAGTACTATTTGAGGTAAGTGTTTCATCTTTCTTTCGTTGTTTTGATGCCATTGATCAGTTCCTGTTTCTTAACCAGAAAGTTATATACAGTGGTTACGGAAAGTATTCAGACCCCCTTAAATTTTTCACTCTTTGTTATATTGCAGCCATTTGCTAAAATAATTTGTTCATTTTTTTTTTCCTCATTAATGTACACACAGCACCCCATATTGACAGAAAAACACAGAATTGTTGACATTTTTGCAGATTTATTAAAAAAGAAAAACTGAAATAGCACATGGTCCTAAGTATTCAGACCCTTTGCTCAGTATTTAGTAGACGCGCCCTTTTGATCTAATACAGCCATGAGTCTTTTTGGGAAAGATGCAACAAGTTTTTCACGCCTGGATTTGGGGATCCTCTGCCATTCCTCCTTGCAGATTCTCTCCAGTTCTGTCAGGTTGGATGGTAAACGTTGGTGGACAGCCATTTTTAGGTCTCTCCAGAGATGCTCAATTGGGTTTAAGTCAGGGCTCTGGCTGGGCCATTCAAGAACAGTCACGGAGTTGTTGTGAAGCCACTCCTTCGTTATTTTAGCTGTGTGCTTAGGGTCATTGTCTTGTTGGAAGGTAAACCTTCGGCCCTGTCTGAGGTCCTGAGCACTCTGGAGAAGGTTTTCGTCCAGGATATCCCTGTACTTGGCTGCATTCATCTTTCCCTCGATTGCAACCAGTCGTCCTGTCCCTGCAGCTGAAAAACACCCCCACAGCATGATGCTGCCACCACCATGCTTCACTGTTGGGACTGTATTGGACAGGTGATGAGCATTGCCTGGTTTTCTCCACACATACCGCTTAGAACTCAGGCCAAAAAGTTCTATCTTGGTCTCATCAGACCAGAGAATCTCATTTCTCACCATCTTGGAGTCCTTCAGGTGTTTTTTAGCAAACTCCATGCGGGCTTTCATGTGTCTTGCACTGAGGAGAGACTTCCGTCAGGCCACTCTGCCATAAAGCTCCGACTGGTGGAGGGCTGCAGTGATTGTTGACTTTCTACAACTTTCTCCCATCTCCCGACTGCATCTCTGGAGCTCAGCCACAGTGATCTTTGGGTTCTTCTTTACCTCTCTCACCAAGGCTCTTCTCCCCCGATAGCTCAGTTTGGCCGGACGGCCAGCTCTAGGAAGGGTTCTGGTCGTCCCAAACGTCTTCCATTTAAGGATTATGGAGGCCACAATGCTCTTAGGACCCTTAAGTGCAGCAGAATTTTTTTGTAACCTTGGCCAGATCTGTGCCTTGCCACAATTCTGTCTCTGAGCTCTTCAGGCAGTTCCTTTGACCTCATGATTCTCATTTGCCCTGACATGCACTGTGAGCTGTAAGGTCTTATATAGACAGGTGTGTGGCTTTCCTAATCAAGTCCAATCAGTATAATCAAACACAGCTGGACTCAAATGAAGGTGTAGAACCATCTCAAGGATGATCAGAAGAAATGGACAGATGGACATTTATTAAAAAAGAAAAACTGAAATATCACATGGTCCTAAGTATTCAGACCCTTTGCTGTGACACTCATATATTTAACTCAGGTGCACTGAAAAAAATGACTCATTGAATTTACAAATTTTTTTTAGCTACATTTAAATAAACAAATTTAGTTGACTAACTTTCAACTAAATTTGTTTATTTAAATGTAGCTAAAATAAATTGATTGCAACCACTTACCTTAAAAAAATTGAGTAAATCCAATGAGTCATTTTTTTCAGTGCACCTGAGTTAAATATATGAGTGTCACAGCAAAGGGTCTGAATACTTAGGACCATGTGATATTTCAAGTTTTCTTTTTTAATAAATCTGCAAAAATGTCAACAATTCTGTGTTTTTCTGTCAATATGGGGTGCTGTGTGTACATTAATGAGGAAAAAAAATGAACTTAAATGATTTTAGCAAATGGCTGCAATATAACAAAGAGTGAAAAATTTAAGGGGGTCTGAATACTTTCCGTACCCACTGTATATATATTATATATATATATATATATATATATATATATATATATATATATATTCCTTCTATAGTGATTTATATAAATCAAGATTTAACAAAAAAGATTGTGATCTATTCTTTTCCTTCTTAAAAGATAAAGTTCCTTTAATAGACAGGGATTTTAGAAAAATGATGGAAGTTTATACTGATATTTCAGAATTAGATATTGCTATTACTCAAATGTCCAAAGGAAAGTCCCCAGGTATTGATGGTATTACAGTAGAACTATATAAACATTTTTGGCCCGAAATAAGATCCCTCGTTTTTGAAGCACTAAAGTGTATAGATAAATCTGAATTATCACCATCTATGAAGCGTGGTTTAATTATTCTAGCCCTGAAGCCGAACAAGGATAAATTATTCTTAGATAATTGGAGGCCTATAACAATTTTGTCTAACGATTTCAAATTGCTTTCTCGTGTTTTTGCAAATAGACTTAAAAAAGGTATAGTGATATTATCAGTGAAACACAATCTGCATTTATCAAAGGGAGAAGTATTCACAGTCATATTAGATTAGTCCTTGATATTCTTGACTATAATCATTTCATTCCTCAGTCCAGCATTGAGCATGCCTTTCTATTTAAATCTCTAGAAATCTTTGGTTTTGGTCCCATGTTTCGTAGAATAATTTCCTTGTTTTATAATAATATTTACAGTAGTGTATCCCTTAATCTAGGTTCATCACCCAGAATTCACATTAAACATGGAATCCATCAAGGATGCCCTATTTCACCATTGCTTTTTAACTTAGCAGTCGAACTCATGTCTATATTTACAAAACATCTTGAGGATAATATAGGTATTGATATTTTTGGTAGAACTTTTACTGTAAGCCAGTTTGCAGACGATACTCTATTATTTCTTAAAAATAAAGATATGCTTCCATTAGTTATTGACAAAATTTCTATCTTTTCTAAGGCTTCCGGACTGACCCTAAATTTAAAAAGTGTGAATTAATGGCTATCCATAATTGTGCTTTGAAAGAAATAGAGGGAATTCCAGTACAAGAAGAAGTTAAGTACTTGGGGGGTTAAAATTATTAAGAATTCTGCCAGTAGAGAACATTCAAATTTTAATCCAAAAATAGAAGGTATGGAAAAATCCTTAAACCATTGGTTATCCAGAGACCTTTCTATATTGGGCAGAATCCTCTTGTCAAAAACTGAGGGAATATCTAAACTTATTTATCTTATGCTCTATATACTGCCCCAAAAGTAGTTAAATCTGTGAATTCAATATTATTTAAATTTATATGGAAGAATAAAACGCTTTATTTACATAAATTCCATTTGGTGAAAGAGTATGAGGTTTGAAAGCCATTGATTTTAAATCTCTTCTTGGTACATTCAGAATAAAATGGCTTAAAGAGTGCTTAGCAAAACCTTACTCAATATGGTACCATATTCCTAATCATATTTCCAAAAATATTGGTGGCCTTGAATTTGTCTTAAGATGTGATCTTAATATTTCTAAAATTCTTTTGAAGGTTTCTAATTTTCATAAACAAGTATTGCTTTTTTGGAAAATGATATTTACCCATAACTTTTCCCATCACAACTCCACTCTTTGGAGCAATAGGGTTATAGTTATTAACAGGAAGTCTTTGTTTAAAAGTGATTGGTATAGTAAAGGCATTATTTTTATTCATGATTTATTAGATGCAAGTGGGTTTTTCTTATCTCATAATGATTTTAGTAATAAATATGGAGTTCGAATTACAATAAAAGGCTATGATAAAGTATGCAATGCTATACGCACTGGATTGTTAAGAATCATCCAAAGCAGTTTTTCTAATCCATTATCTAGGCCTGTAGTTTCTCTTCCTTCTTTAAAAATATGTAATGTAGATCTCTTCGATAATAAGTGTAATAACACACTTATTTATAAAGAGTTGAAACGTATTATCACTGGGGATTACCAGTGCTATTTTCTGGAGGATGTTAAAGCCTCAGTAAGGGATAAAGCTTTTACCTTTTATCTTACATATCCAGTTGCTCCGACGGTTAAGGAGACACATTACAGAATTATGTTTAAGATTTATCCTGTTAGTGATTTTATACAGAAACTATTTAATTATGAGGTGGACCTGTTTTGGTTTGATATTCATAGCTGGTTATCAGTAAAAAATGGAAACAATTCCTCCATTTGTTTTGCAAGATATCATCTTTTTTAAGTGTGATTTAAATTCTCTTTTTTTTGGGATGTTGTGAACTTTGTTTTATTGTTAAGTAAATATCATATTCATACAAGCAAATGGAAAAAATGTTAGTCCTCCTTTAATATATTCCTTTGTGAGTTTGTGAAAATGTTTCAGAGCCTTAAGTACTTAAATTTTAAATGTATAAATGTATTATATTTCTATTTTTATATTGTTGCAATTTCTAACAATAATAGTATTATGTAGTTAGGTATTTTATTATATTATAGTTAATTTGTTTAATTTTAAGTTTTATTGTAATTTAAGTCGAGGTCTTCACTGGGGATATGTCCCCGGGGCTCATCCAGGTGTCCGGCCTCCGCCGACGGTCAGGGTTGCAGACATCATCTCCCGGCGCCATATGATCTGGACACGGACTGAGAAACAGAATAATAAAGAAACAGACAAATATTAGCGTAGATGCCATTCTTCTTACGATGTAACGAGTACATCGTGTGTTATGAGGAGTGTTCCCGGTTCCGGTTGATCTAATTAATGCAGCCTAACAATCCTTTAACGGATTTGAATAATAGAAGTGTATTAGTGTGTTATGTGTAAGCCAGGTTAAAGAAATGTGTCTTTAATCTATATTTAAACTGACAGAGTGTGTCTGCCTCCTGAACAGTGTTAGGTAGATTGTTCCAGAGTTTGGGCGCTAAATAGGAAAAGGATCTGCCGCCCGCAGTCGATTTTGATATTCTAGGTATTATCAAATGGCCAGAGTTTTGAGAACGCAGCAGACGTGGAGGACTATAATGTGATAAGAGCTCGCTCAAGTACTGAGGAGCTAAGCCATTCAGGGCTTTAAAAGTAATTAACAAGATTTTAAAATCTATCCGATGTTTGATAGGGAGCCAGTGCAGTGTTGACAGAACCGGGCTAATATGGTCATACTTCCTGGTTCTAGTAAAGACTCTAGCTGCTGCATTTTGGACCAACTGTAGTTTATTGATCAAGCGTGCAGAACAACCACCCAGTAAAGCATTACAATAGTCTAACCTTGAGGTCATAAACGCATGAATTAGCATTTCTGCATTTGACGTTGAGAGCATAGGTCGCAATTTAGATATGTTTTTGAGATGGAAAAACGCAGTTTTACAGATACTAGAAACATGGCTTTCAAATGAAAGATTGCTATCAAACAGCACACCTAGGTTCCTAACTGATGAAGAAGAATTGAAAGAGCAGCCGTCAAGTGTTAGATAGTGTTCTAGGTTATTACATGTGGGGTTTTTAGGTCCGATAATTAACACCTCTGTTTTTTCAGAATTTAGCAGTAAGAAGTTACTCGTCATCCAGTTTTTTATATCGACTGTACATTCCGTTAGTTTCTCAATTTGTTGTGTTTCACCGGGCCGTGAAGAAATATAGAGCTGAGTATCATCAGCATAACAGTGAAAGCTAACACCATGTCTCCTGATAATATCTCCCAAGGGTAACATGTAAAGCGTGAAAAGTAACGGCCCTAGTACTGACCCTTGAGGTACTCCATACTGCACTTGTGATCGATATGATACCTCTTCATTTACTGCTACGAACTGATGGCGGTCAGATAAGTACGATTTGAACCATGCTAAGGCACTTCCACTAATGCCAACTAAGTTTTCTAGTCTATTCAAAAGAATGTTGTGGTCGATAGTGTCGAACGCAGCGCTAAGATCCAGTAGAACTAATAAAGAGATACAACCACGATCAGATGATCGAAGCAGGTCATTTGTAACTCTAATGAGAGCAGTCTCAGTACTATGATACGGTCTAAATCCAGACTGGAATTCCTCACAGATACCATTTTTCTCTAAGAAGGAATATAATTGTGAGGATACTACCTTTTCTAGTATCTTTGACAGAAAAGGGAGATTTGAGATCGGTCTGTAATTAACTAGATCTTTGGGGTCAAGTTGTGGTTTTTTAATGAGAGGCTTAATAACAGCCAATTTGAAGGTTTTGGGGACATATCCTAATGACAATGATGAATTAATAATAGCCAAAAGAGGATCTATGACTTCTGGAGGCAGCTCTTTAAGTAGTTTAGATGGAATAGGGTCTAACATACATGTTGTTGGTTTAGATGATTTAACAAGTTTATACAATTCTTCCTCTCCTATAATAGAGAATGAGTGGAATTGTTCCTCAGGGGATCTATAGTGCACTATCTGATGCGATACTGTAGCTGACGGCTGCATGGTTACAATTTTATCTCTAATAGTATTGATCTTGGAAGTAAAGTAGTTCATAAAGTCATTACAGCTGTGCTCTTGGGAAATGCCAACACCTGTTGATGCTTTATTTTTCGTTAAATTAGTGACTGTATTGAATAAATACCGGGGGTTATGTTTGTTTTCTTCTAGAAGAGACGAAAAGTAATCAGATCTAGCCGTTTTTAATGCTTTTCTGTAGGATAGGGTACTTTCCCGCCAAGCTATACGAAATACCTCTAGTTTTGTTTTCCTCCAGCTGCGCTCCATTTTCCGGGCTGCTCTTTTTAGGGTGCGAGTGTGCTCATTATACCACGGAGGCAAACTGTTTTCTTTGATCTTCCTTAAGCGTAAAGGAGCAACTGTATCTAAAGTGCTAGAAAAGAGAGAGTCCATAGTTTCTGTTACATCATCAAGTTTTTCTGCGCTGTTGGATATGCTGAGGAATTGAGATAAATCAGGAAGATTACTTACAAAGCAGTCTTTTGTGGTAGAAGTGATGGTTCTACCATACTTGTAACAAGGAGTAGAATTTACAGTTTTAGCTATATGGAGTTTACACAAGACTAGATAATGATCTGAGATATCATCGCTTTGCTGCAGAATTTCAACACCACTAACATCAATTCCATGTGACAGTATTAAATCTAGAGTGTGATTTCGACAATGAGTAGGTCCTGAAACATGTTGTCTAACCCCAATAGAGTTCAGAATGTCTATGAATGCTGATCCTAATGCATCTTTTTCATTATCGACATGGATATTAAAATCACCAGCAATTAAGACTTTATCTGCAGCCAGTACTAACTCAGATAGAAAATCAGAAAATTCTTTAATAAAGTCTGTGTGGTGCCCTGGTGGCCTGTACACAGTAGCCAATACAAACATCACAGGGGATTTATCACTAACACGTGTTTCTCTAGATAATGTTATACGCAGCACCATAACTTCAAACGAGTTATACTTAAAGCCTGCCCTCTGAGAAATACAGAGAATATTGCTATAAATTGTAGCAACACCTCCCCCTTTACCTTTTGGACGTGGCTCATTTTTATAGCAGTAATCTTGGGGGGTAGACTCATTTAAAGTAATGTATTCATCTGGTTTTAGCCATGTTTCTGTCAAACAAAGCACATCTAGCTTATGGTCAGTGATCATATCATTTACAAATAGTGCTTTTGTAGAAAGGGACCTGATATTCAGTAAGCCAAGTTTTATCAGTTGTTTCTCTGTATTGTAAACATTTTTTATTTGTTGAACATCAATTAAATTGTTACTATTACTTTGGTTTGGACGTTTTCTGTATTTTCTAGTACGGGGAACAGACACAGTCTATATAGTGTGATATCTAGGTGAAGGAGTCTCTATGTGCTGAGAATTAACTGACTTCTGTGACGTGAGGCGGCTAGCAGACGGTCGGTTTAGCCAGTCTGTCTGCTCCCTGACCTGGGCCCTAGTTAGTCAAGTACGAACTCTAAGACTATGTGCCATATTTCTAGAGAGAAGAGCGGCACCACCCCAGGAGGGGTGAACACCATCTCTTTTCAACAGGTCAGGTCTGCCCCAAAAACTCGTCCAATTGTCTATGAAACCTACGTTATTCTGCGGGCACCACTTAGACATCCAGCCATTGAGTGACGACAGTCTGCTATAAATCTCATCACCACGGTAAGCAGGGAGGGGACCAGAGCATATTACAGTGTCTGACATCGTACTTGCAAGTTCACACACCTCTTTAACATTATTTTTAGTGATCTCTGACTGGCGAAGTCGAACATCATTAGCGCTGACATGGATAACAATCTTACTGAATTCTTACTGAATTTACGTTTAGCATTAACCAGCACTTTTAAATTTGCCAAGATGTCAGGCGCTCTGGCTCCCATTGGAGCCAGACATTGGACTATGGTGGCTGGTGTCTCTATTTTCACGTTCCGTACAATAGAATCGCCAATTACTAGAGCACTTTCATCAAGTTTCTCAGTGGGTGCGTCACTGAGTGGGGAGAACCTGTTTGATGTTCTGATCGGAACGGAAGAGCGGTGTTTTGACCCGCGACTATGCCGCCTTACAATCACCCAGTTGCCCTGCTGCACGGGCACAACCGGAAACGAACAATGTACAGAAGTCCCTGAGCTAGTCGCATCCAAAGCAGTATCTACAGTCCTCACATTCTTACTATCCTCAACTAAAGTTTGGATGCGTGTCTCTAGTTCTAAAATCTTCTCTGTCAGCCTAACTATTTCCCTGCATTTATCACATGTGAATCCCTCGTCGCCGACAGAGAGAGATAAACTGTACATGTGACATGAAGTGCAAACAACAAGAGAAGGAGAAGCCATTACTCACCATGATTGATGAATGATACCAACTTAACTTACCACTGTTGTTTGATGAACTTGTGAAAAACGGAGCGAGAGAGAAATGAAAATGGAGCGAGAAAAAAGAAAACAATAATAGGCGCGAATAGAAAAGTGAATGGAACCGCGAGTAACAAGCTAAAAGGCTAACGAATGCTAACGCGCTGCACTCGCGATTTTAAAAGCGAACGATCAAATTAGTTAGATTAGTTTGATAGATAATACCAGAAATATGGTGGGAATTAAGTTATATATTATCACTTTAAACAACAGAGAGTGAAAGTAAGGTAAAGATTCAATAAAAAAGCGGAGCTACAATCGCAAACCTCTCAGCAACACAACAGACAGGAACAGACTCTAGATTTGCAATAATAATAAATAATAATAAAAAATATAAAAATAAAGCTAAATGTTTACAAACACCAACACAATTAGGCTAATTTAGTTCCCTTCTCTCCACAACAAATCCTCTAAAGTTAACAGTATTTAGGCTAAATATAAACAAGCCAAAACAAATTAATCTAAAAGCAAAACTGAAGCCTACCTCTCTCATTCTGCATGAATCCAAATGTTTCCATATTCGCGACGTATCTGGATGTTAAAATGTTATTTATCATGTAAACTATAGGCTTTGTTCTTCACTCTCATTATCGACGTAAAACATCATGCTTCACACATCGGCTATATCAGCAGTGAGGCGCTGGTCACGCTGAACAACACAGACTATACGGACTCTTTCAGTTGTGTAACTTTAATTTGTTTCTTTAACTGTATTTTATTTTGATAATGAACAGCTTGTCTATGTCAAGTTAGCAAAAATATGCAATCAAAAAATGTTTTGGTCTAAATTGAAACTTTATGTATTTCAATTACATACAAATTTTCCATCCATTTAGATTACATAGTTTTAACAAAAATAAATCAATAAACTTAATGTGATTCATATGCATCAGTCATACGCGAATGAAAGAGGTAAGATTTATGTAATAGTTCACAGCAAAGTCCACACACTGCTCAGTGTTCATGTGTTTCCACACTACAATGTCTGCAGAATTATTAGGCACGTTGATATTGTAAATGTAAATACGTAATATATAAGGGAAACAAGTCAATTTAGCTCAAAGCGAATCATTTATGATTTTATAGGGAACTTGAACAGAATCACTGTTTCACGGCTGATCACTGTCGGCAGCGATTCACTGAACGAGCCGCATAACATCAACTCTGCACTGGATATTACAATCCAAAATATAGTGAAAACACTATTAATAAGCACAGTAACAAGATCGGCAGATTAAGACATTAACTTGTAAGCACAAAACACAAGATACTTCTCTTTTCAATATAAATAAGATTTTATTTATATAAACCTAAGACATGTAAACTAATCTAATCTAACACATGAACACACGCATTCACACATTCACACGTTGCAGAAAGAGAGAAAGCGAGGAAAGGATGAGTTTAAAGAATGAAAATGTGAAATCCCAAGTTTACAGCAATATGTGCAATTGCCTACAGACCTGAACCATCAATCACTTATTTAACCCTCGCATTGAGTTTCTCAATGAGGCTAAAATTTATATTAAATACACCAGCTCAGCTAGAATCTGGAGGTTACTTGCTTGTTGCCTTTGTGTTAAGGGATTCCCTTTTGTTGTCCTCTTGCAGAAAGGGTTTTTCCCGAGGTTGAGATCAGTGGTCTTTCGTAGTAAAGTCTTGGGCGTGGCTCTTGATGCGGAGTTGGTTTGGTTGAAGTTTGGGCGGGTGCAGTCGAAGCTGGACTTTGCGGCAAACTTAACGAAACTCTCATGGAAAAAAAAAGAAATTAAAGTAAAAGAATAAAAGAATGTAACGAGACTAGGTGGTTTTTCTTCTCATTGTGCTGGCAGCTGGCATGTAGGCCAGAGCACGCTCAAAGAGCAGCGTCAAAACGCTGTGGCAAAAGAGAAGAAGAAGAGGAGGAAGAGCAGCAAACGCAAAAGCAAAAAGCACAATTTGATGGTGTCCTGAGTATTTAAACTCGGCTTTCAGACACCTCCTAATGCTGGTCTTGACCAATTAGAAATGATCTTGGCTCGTGGTGTTGTATGTTTCTCCTCCCCATTCATAAATCTAAAATGTTATCTTATCAGTCACATGGTCCGAATTTTCCCGCTCTTGTAAAGTATAATTTTGGATATGACTTCTATAACAAGACTATGGTACATTTGACAAAGAATTGATTGGAAGAAACATTTAAAGCATGAATTTTCAAACTCATACATACCAAACAAGGATATGAACTCTTAAGCTATTCCTTAGTTATTAAAAAGACATACATAATATGTGATTAAAACATGATCGTCAATTGTGTGGGTTACATACATAATATGGAGTTCATTAGTTGCTCATAAGTCCTTTTAAGATGATTTTAGGTGCATATGGAAGCGACTCTGTGGACAAAGGAATTTCAGTCTGATCTTTCTTCTATGTGGAGACCCGCCCAAGAAAGTCTGTAGATCTGATTTCGATCACAGATTTACATGTGACGGCCATCTCTTTGACCATCAGTCCTGATTACTTGCTCCAAATTTGACAGTTTCCTTCCTTCATTAGAATTGTCAATAAGTGTTCTTTTGTTTGAATGTTGCAAGCTGTTCTGTGAAAGAGGCTTGTTGGTTTGCTCCAGACTCAAGGCGTCAGGGTACCGTGGACAGATTTATGATGAACATCCTGTTGTCTCTGGATGGGCCTCTTTCTGGAATTTGGCTCTTTTGGTGGTTCTAACACCAATCTGATCGAATCTTAAATGGTCTGATTCGCTCTGATATCCTACAATATTCTGATGATATTTTTTTTTTACAAGCACATTTTACCAATTCCAAACCACATCAATCTTAATAACTACTATTAATTTTGTATTTAATCATTTATAAGTGAAATTGTTAATGAAGGCTGGAAGTGAAAAACTCCTTATTTCCAGCGATATCGTTGACTTGATTGCACAGATACTATTTAAACTGAACTGAGCTGGATGATGACATCACTAAATTCAATAATGAAATGCCTTTAACTAAAATTTAAGTGTTTAATCTTGTCATTTTACATTATTGACACACTATTTTCCTATTTGATACTGTGAAGCTGCTTTGACAATCTGTATTGTTAAAAACGCAATATAAATAAAGGTGACTTGACTTGACTTATATTCAGGTGTGCAGAATTATTAGACAGGTTTTCGTTTACAGATAAAATGAGCCAAAAAGAGGTTTAACTCAGACTGAAAAGTCAAAAAATTATTAAATCCCCATGAGAAATATTCAAAACTAATGCAATACAGAAATTGCAAAGTTAAGACATGACCATTGGTCAGCGAAATGCTCACTGGGTCAGCTGGGTCAGAAAAAAACAGCTGGAGAAGAAAAGACACATGTTAACTGCAAAAGAATTAAGAACTAATGTGAAGAATTAGGTGTAAAACCATCAGGAAACATTTAGTCTCCAGCGCCATCATTTTCCAGAACTGCAACCTTCCTGGAGTCTCCAGAAGAGCAAGCTGTCAGGTTCTCAGAGATTTTGCTTGGGTAAAACATCCTAAAAAATGACCCTCACTTAAAAATAACATGCTGAAGTATTGTGAAATACATGAAGACTGATTTTTTATAGGCTTTGTGGACAGATAAGATGTGAGTGACACAACATACACAACTTATTTAAAGTGAAAGTGAAGCTTGCAGCCTGTGTGAAATGTGCTCTGCTATACGTGTCTCTCATTCTGCACCAATACAGATGTGTTCACGCGTTGCATGTTTTGTTTGTTAATGTCAATTACATTATGAGTCGATCATCACACACAATTTCTTAGATCAGTGTGAAGAAACTGTGTGTGGGTCTTTTGAGGACAAACAGATTCTCCCCAGGGTTTTACTCTCGTCACTTTGAAAAACTGGTTTCATTAGTTTTCTAAAATTTTATATATATATGTGTGTGTGTGTGTGTGTGTGTGTGTGTGTGTGTGTGTATATATATATATATATATATATATATATATAAAATACTGACATATACCGTTTTAAAAGTATCTTGCAGCCATTAATTCTAGACTAGATCAGATGCCATTGAGACATTGTATACGGCAGTACAGACGAAACTCAAAGAATTGATTTAATCCTTAAATTTTTGCAGATTTACACAGAACTCTCTTTCAGATCGTTTTTCTTCTTGTCCTGCAGCTGTGAATCGGTGAAGGACGATGGCATCTGTTGACTATCTGCTCGTGAACTCACTGGAGAATCTAAAAGAAGCTGAACTAAAGAAGTTTAAGTGGCACTTACTGAAAAGTCATGAGTGTATAAAAGCATCTGAAATGGAGAAAGCAGATGTCTTAGACACTGTGGATAAGCTGGTGGCGTGTTTTACACGAGAAGAAGCAGTGAAGATCACGGTCGGCATCCTGAGGAAGATGGAGCAGAATCATCTGGCTGAACGGCTGGAGAACAAACACAACCAAGGTAATGTTTAACTCACTGTGACTGTAACGTGTAACTGTTTAGCAGTGTGACTGTTTGACTTACACTGTCCTCTTTCATAGCACCACCACAGCCCCCATAGGATTTCCTAATGACTTTTCTTTTTCTTTTGAACTTTCACACTGAGTCCCAGTTCTATTTGTTTCCAACAATATTGTGAAGGAAAGTTCTCGACATGAAAAACCCACTAGTGTTAGACTGACATGCCTCTTCATTTCTATACAATGTGTTAGGAAATTAAAAATAAATGTGGATGATGTTAACTGTGACAAGATGATTGACATGGCCGTTTAAATGGTGATGGAATACACATAACTAAGCAACAGAGCAGTTCATTAAAGATCCAATTATAATGAAGTAGTTTGTCCCAAAGCTTCCCTACAACAGTAGATTCACTGTGAATCATTCAGTAACAGAACCGATTTAGCAGATTCACTGAGAAGGGTCTGGCTGCAGACATGCTCTTGTCCTCAGACTCAGACTTGCAGTCTTTATTTTATTTTATTTTTTTTATTTATTTTTATTTTTGTTTTATTTTATTTTTAATCAAATCTCTCAACATTTTACAACTGTAGCCAGGTGGTGAAGATAATAAAAAATAAACTAAATTACAATGTCGTTTGCAATCCTCACTTGCACTCTCTGCTACCTGCGGCGTCACTTGCAGTCGACACAAACCGTGCGTGTTGCCAATGGAAACAAAACGCTGTGGTGGTTAAACGATTAAAACTAATTTAGTACTATAACGTACAGGGTCCTGCAAGTCATCTGTTGGAGAAAAAGACAAGATCCGCAAATCCGTGGACACAGAACAGCAGAATATGAACGCAATGAGCAAAGTCTCTCGTTCAGCGCTTTCCTCCCGTAGAAAACCATAACCACTTAAATATGGCTTAATGTATTAAGATAGAGCTATTAAAAGATCAAATTCGATATATAGTTTAATGTACAAGGGAAGCATATGTCCATGAACACAACGAGCAAACTTTCACTTTTCCTCCCAATACAGCAAAACACTTAATGTGGCATAATAAAGGACTAAGATGATAAAGACCAAATTCAGTATAAGTATTAGGACCTATGAACCGTGACAGTCAGATAACGGGTTGAATGCTTAATTCAGTAAGAGACATGACAAATTTAGTGAGTTAAATGTAATAAATCTCTCTGTTTGTATTCCAGTCCAGATGAGCGGCAGTGCTCACACTGGAGTCAGTGTTGATCTGAAGGCTCAGACGGGAGGAACTGTAAATGTTCCTGTACTCACTGGAAACACCATCACAGGCCCAGTGACCTTCAGCACTGCAGGACACGGTACTGAGACACACTGCTTATTAGCAGTCAGTGAAATAATGCTGAGTGATCGTGAACCCTATTTCTATTAAAGTTAATGTACGAATTAGATTTCTCTTCCTCGTAGTCAACAGAGTCATGTCCTAAATCTTCAATCTTTATTGAGCCGTTTACACATTTTATACTTTGCATAGAAAGTTGTCGCCCCAGAGAGCATACAAAGATAAAACCATAAAAGGAATAATTTCTTACTCGTTAACACAGTCGGAAATGACAAATATGGAATATAACCTTGAACAAAGACAAACAATAACGCAGCAGGTAGGAATAAAAGGACAATAAACATACATCACTTTAAAAGTAACTTTTTATAAAAATACACAGGAGGCTTTGTGACATTTCTTCACTCACACATGTTCTCTATGGTGTCTGAACATAAGGGAAGTAAATGGTGACTCATAATACACTCAGGAGGAGAATAACAGGCCTGTGAGAGACCTCTGAATCTCACAGTTCATTTATGATCATAGTGTTCTTATGCAGACATACTTACATTATTTTCTTTCATGCATCTGTATATTTTGTCACACATTTTTTTACTTCTGTCCTTTTTCTCTCTCTTCACAGAGCCACAAAAAATCACAGAGACGGCAGACAAACAAACCGAAAAACAAGGTGCAGTCTTATCAGTCGTATTCAAAACTATGTTTTTTTTTCTTCATAATTTTCACTGTATAAATCACAGTTAGTGTAGTATCAAGGTTGGGAGCATTATCATTATTAGAACAAAGATTTAATGCGAAAGGTGATGTACTTTATCACCAGATCTAACTAGACTGACCTCCTCAACAGCCAAACACTTCAGCCAATCACTGCATGTGACCAGCAGTGACCACACCAGTATACCTTATATACACAGAAGCAGTGCATTCACTGCCAGCTGTTCCTGAAGCCCTGTCCTCTGTACTGACTTTACAAATTACACATTGAAAACAGTTAAATATGCCTGGGTGACTTGATCTGAATGTTTAAATCCATGAGAGACATGACAAATTTAGTGAATTAATTAAATCGAAAACCTCAAAACTGTATTACCAAAGTCCCTTCACTCGGTGGCTAAATTTTAAATAATTGCATTGATGAGGCAAACCGGTACATCGGGACTCCCCATAAGAAGTAAAAAAAAAAAAAAAAAATAGACTTAGGGGGGTCCCCCAGATATTTTTATTTTAGTAAAGATAACAGAAACTGGTTAAATTCACGCAGTTTGGATACGGTAAATGTTGTGAATTAATTATTACAATCATTCATGTGGCTGAAGTCTGTTTTTGGTTTGTTGTCACGTTTCTAAGTGTAGCTATGCCCTTACATCTAAAGACCGCTAAGCACATGACAACATTTGCTTGTTGCCGCTAGTTTACTTCGCTAACATTAGCAAAAAAAAAAAAAAAAAGAGGACTAATAAACCTCTACTCTGTGTCGGGAAGAGAAGCTTCTTAGGCTACTGACTTTTTTGAGGGTTAATCTTCTCTCTCTGTCTTTCTATTTATCTGCTCCATGTCAGGGCTTTTGTGTTCCTTTCATAAACTGAAAACACTCATTCATTTTTCATTGTTACTATTTTAAACACTTTATTAATGTCAAAAACAAGTCAAAACAATCGTACATGACATTCTATGTGGCGGAAATACAGCCCGGTCTAATGTGAAACTCATTTGTGAAATCACCACCAGGTGGCGCAAAGGGCTGGTCCAATGCTCAGAAAGGCTCAGAAAACAAAACGATTAAATAAATTAGTCTTTTAATGCCCATTTTATGTTACTGACTGATCCTTTCTGAAACATTGTGAAATCATTATTTCTGTCCTACCGCTGAATTTGACAGTCACAGCCTTCAGTGAGTTTGGAGCCCATCTGATTGTCTTCTACTGTTTTTTTTTTTGTTTTTTTTTAAAGACATTTCAATGTATTTTTATAGTGCTTTATACATCTGTCATTTCTATCTATTGTTCCTGGTCAACACAATAATCTATTCTTTTATGTGCGCATGCTTTAAAAAATTATATGTATATTATGATCAAGTGAATATATATATATATATATATATATATATATATATATATATATATATCATATTATAAATGTTTTATATTTCAAGAATAACACCCTCCTGGTGGGCACAGAACAGTAACAAAACTCAGAGACAGTTACAGTCAGGTTTAGTAGTGTGCAAACTCTACTACATAAGGATATTTATATAAATAAGAATATACGTTGACGTGTTTTGAAAATATTTAGCTTACAGATGTCTGTTTAAATGCTTCAGTTTGTTTCTATATTATATTATATTATATTATATTAATAAAAATTAAATCTAATATAAAATTGACCTCACAAAGGGAATTCATGCAATATCTGCTTCATTTTTTTCATATTATATTATATTATATTAGAATACATGATATAATATATAAATTAATCACACTATTTATCGCCCAGTGCAATGCATTCTTTCAATTTCCATGCAATTACTTCAAATAATTTTTTTTTCTGATTAGATACTATAATGAAGTTGTTCCCGATCACAATACAAATTACATTCAAAACAGTTCAATGAACACCAACCCTAATTCAAACCTTACACTCAACTTTTTAATAAATCGATTTTGCAGGGTCATCCTCACAGGCAGACCATCAAAAACTGGTACCTGATGACATCATCAGGTGGAACCAATCCTCAGTAAAATACAGAAGTAAAATAGAGGAGCTCCGGAGAGATTCCTCCAGGAAAAAAGTTGGAAATATCTATTTCTGTAAAAGTAATAATTACAAGATTGGCTATGGAGGAACTGGCACCGTATATCTTGGCCTGAAGGAAGATGGCACTGAGGTGGCCATTAAACGAATAAACAAGGACCAACAGGAAAGCAAATACTTTGAAAATGAACTAAAGCATCTACAGGATTTAAATCTTGAGAGCAAGAACATCGTCAGGTATGTGGACTTAGCAGAGGATGAAGACTTTTATTATCTTGCACTACAGCTTTGTGAATATGATATGAAGGATTACATGGAAAATATTCGTCAGAAAGAACAAAAAGACAAAGACACCACTTTGAGGAAAATAGTGGAGGAGATTCTTCATGGCCTTCAAGTTCTTCACGCTGCTGAAGTGATACATCGCGATATAAAGCCTGGAAATGTTTTGATAGGTATTACTGGTTTTATTTACTGCTTTTGTGGCTTTACAAAGGATTTATCAAAGTAATGTTATACTTTGTATTTAAGGTGACTTACAAACTCTGCACTATTCTCTCAACAGATTCAGGAAAAAACGCAAGGCTGGCCGACTTTGGCTTAAGTCGCAAACTGGGGGAGGGCAGAAGCACACTGCATACTGCTAGAGCTGGTACTCTTGGTTGGGAAGCAACCGAGATCCTGAATCAACATACAGGTTACAAGAAGAGCTCAGACATCCAGGTTTGTAAAATATCATGCATTAGCTGCAAAGATCATCTAGCTTTAAACTCTAATATTTTAAATTGCTATAATCCAAAAATCTTAAATTAATAACAACAATCGTAATAGTAATATAATAATGATGCTGAATTATTAGCATCCTTACTGAATTTACTCGATTTAATTCCTCCCTGCTAAATAAAAGTATTAACTTCTTAAAAAATAAATTACTGACCCCAAACGTTTGAATGGTAGTGTAGAAATAACTGAAATATTATACAAATATGAAACTTCTATTATACTCTTATTGATTGATTGATTGATTGATTGATTGATTGATTGTATTTTAGGCCCTGACAGCCCCATTCACTTTTATTATTTGTAAACATGTGACCAGAATATTATTCAAAAATTCATAATTTGTGTTTTTAATAAAAGAAAGTGTATGAAGATAAATAATGACAGAATTACTCCTCCAAATGAACAGACACAGAAAATGCCATTTCTTTATTAAATATTACTGATAAAACGTGATTCTAATCACAGTCGATTCTTTATAAGGTCTTGGTATTGTCTATTTCTCGCTGCCTGTTTATTACAGGTTGCTGGGATGTTGGTGTACTACATCCTCTCTGACGGGAAACATCCTTTTGGGGACATGAAGGATCGTGAGGAGAACATCAAGAAAGGGCAGTACTTTCTTGAAGATTTGCAGGATATAGTTGCAAAGGATCTCGTAGATAGGATGATCAAAAAAGAACCGGCAAAAAGACTGACCATTGATGAGGTCCTAGATCACCCTTACTTCTGGGATGATGACAGGTGAATAATTCATTTTTAATTTTTAATAATTTTTTAAAATAAACTTACAGTTTTTGCCGGTTTTATCACTGTAAACTTAAAGTTAGTTAATCTAGTGTATTAGTGTATCTAGTGTATAAACAATGTATTTGTTTCATCTGTGTGAAAGAATATTTATGATGTTCCTATCTTATGCATGGTTTTCCACTGTAAACTCACATTTTCTTTACATCTTACATGCTTGAAATAGTTTCTTCTATTTACTCTTGACTCTCCTCTGAATCACTGCCAGGATCTTGTTTCTAGATTTTGGACTCTTTAGGTTGGCATCTATCTTGAAGTGTGAGTCTGAGAATTGTAAAGTAATAGTTCACCCAAATATTACCATTCTGTCATTATTTATGAGGGTGTTATGCTGTTCAGTCATAAGGACCACTTTTATGATGCCATTTTGTCATTTTAGAGCTGGACAGCCCTCCTTTAGTTTCAATGTATTGACAAGTGTAGCCAGAATATTCACATTTTCTGTGTTCTAGACAGAAATTAAGAAAGCCATAATGATTTGAAATAACATGAGGGTGAGTAAATGATGACAGAATTTTATTTTTTGTTGAACTATCACTTTAAAGCTCAAAACACTGCAACATACCTCATAGAAACATGCATATGGTTTATGCTGTGTTTGAAAGGCACTTTCTGAATGTACACCTATTGCTGAATGAACCTGCTCAGTGACTGAATATTTATATTTCCTTCAGGCAAGATACAGTCCTTAGAAAGCTGGGTGATAGGCCTGAAATTCAGAAATACGAGACTTTAGCAAAATTTCATGACCTGTACATAAAAGATAAGGAGCACACAGAGGGAAGAGAACCAACAGCAACACTGACCATTTATGAGGCCTTCAATGTACTTAAAATTGAGAATGAAAAGAAGTAGGTTATTTATACATATCTACCATAATATACATGTGTTTTGCTTAAATTACATTTATTTTAAATTGCATTTGAGTATTTAACATAACAAACGTGATTTATGTGTTCTTTAACGTGCTCATTTTTTGTCCTTCAGGAGAAATGACATTATTGCTATAGTGGGTGAGGATTTAAACAACCTTTGGAAGCTCTTCAACACTGCGGAGGAGGTCACAAAGGGAAAAAGTTTTTCTAATTGGCAATCAGAGGTAAGTGAATGAAAGTGTAAGTATGAGCATAAAAAAATCTGTTTGTTTTTAACATTGTATGATTTATTTGCAGCTTTCAAATATATGGCCAGATGTTAACAAAAAGCTTCTGGAGGACGTTCTTGGCCTGCTGCGTTTTTTGCGCAACAAACTAGTGCATACGTAAGTGAGACAAAATGTTCATCCAGATCTCAGTTATATCTTTATTTCTGTCTTTTGTCTTTTTATGGGTGTCAAATTGATCTGTTTAAGAGGGCTTTGCGCCATTGTATTGAGATTACAGTTCAGTTCTAGAATTTGAATTGAATTTGAATTGAGAGAGCAAACATGTTGCAGAATTGCAATTCAAATATTTCAGCATGAGGAAGTAAAAACTAAAATGAAATTCAGAGACTCATAGCAAGAAGCAGAATTTGTCAAGATAAGTTTTTAAGCAGGTAATACACTCTATTTATTTTGTTTGTTTCAACAGGAAAGAATTTAAAGAAAAGAAGATATTTGTTCTCTTCCCAGACTTCTTTATCAGTGTACACAGAGTGGCTAAAAACTTGAACTGGAAATACTGAAAATGGAAATACTGAAAATGCAGAGAGGACACGCTATATTATTCTGCATTTTGCACTTAACGTAATTTAGCGCAGTGCATTCATATTCTGGGCCCATCTCCTTGCCTTGTTATCAATAAGGTGCATAAGGATCATCAATAAGGAATTTTGTCTTTTTAAATCAGTGTATTAGTCCTTTAAACTATTATGTATTTTAACCATTTTCTGTGGGGAGAAAATGCTTAATGGTTAAATACTCTTTCCATTTGGATTATGGTGCTGTTATCTTTTTTTTTTGGCCCATCTTGGAATGAAATAGGTCCTCTTTCGCACATGAGTCACATAAATAAATTCAAATATGTAAGGCTGCTTGTTTCTCTCTTTTCTTACTCTCATTCTAATTTCAGCTGAATTAGTTTAAGGTAACTAGTGATCCAATTGCAGGACATTCTGAATCATTAAAACTTTACCTGCACATATTTTCTTACTTAGTATATTGAACTTAGTATATTTAAAACCAAGGTGGGCGTAACGAGAGGTATGGTGTACTGACAACAATCTCTCACCAAATGTCAGCAAGGCCAAGAAGATGATTGTGGACAACAGAAAGTCACAGAGAGGTGGTCATGGTCCCATTCACATTAATGGGGTGGAAGTAGAGAGAGTTAAAAGCTACAAGTTCCTTGGTGTTCACAACTCTGAGGAACTTTCTTGGAGCCTCCACTCAGACACCTTGGTGAGAACAGCCCATCAGCACCAGAGAGCATTCTGACCGGCTGCATCACTGTATGGTACGGCAACTGCTCTCGCCCAGCTAACAGGGAACGTTCTCGTAACTCTTATAACGTTCTCTAAAGGTTCTCTCAAAGCTATCAAAAAATATTTTTGCAGTAACGTTAGTAGATCGTTTCCTTAACATTATCTGCAATTGATAAACGTTCTAAAAACGTTAGCATAAAAATGTTATAATTGCATTTTTAGTGGAACGTTCTAAAAATGTTAACATTAAAAATGTTATCATTGCGTTGTTAATGGAGTGTTCTAAAATCGTTAGCATAAAAACTTTATCATTGCGCTATTAGTGGAACGTTCTAAAAAGTTAGTATTAAAAATGTTTTCATCATTGTGTTGTTATTGGAACATTTTAAAAACATTGGCACTAAAAACTTTATCATTGTGTTGTTAATGGAACGTTCTAAAAACGTTAGCATAAAAAACGTTATTGCGTTGTTAGTGGAACATTTTAAAAACATTGGCATTAAAACATTGCGTTGTTAATGGAACATTCTAAAACTTTATCATTGCGTTGTTAGTGGAATGTTCTAAAAACGTTAGCATAAAAACTTATCTGCTGCGGGATGTCTGAAGAATTCTAAGAAAATTTAAGGATGAATATAATGAAATAACTCAAATAATACCTCATTATCAGTTAACATTTTTGGTATTTCAGTGTAAATTGAACTATGAACTCTTAGAACTAGCGTAATTTTTCTGTTCTTGAGGTTGCAAACAAATGTTCTAATAATATTAAGTTCAGTACTTAAAGTTGGCTTGTTGTATGTATTGTTAATGACATTCTTTAATTGTTACAGCTGTGACATTACACATTTAAAATAAAAACAAAATTATATCAATGAGTCCATCAATCAGATAATTAAAATCTGTTCTAACTTGCAGTGTACTTAAAAGTCACTATCAAAATATAAAGTGTCACACTTTATTTAACAAGTTTCTCTGACACCATACATGTCGCTTTGGCTCATTTATCAGATCAGAAATTAAATTCTCTTGTTCAAACTCCACATCATCAAGTCACTTGTGCACATTATAATACATCATCATTCTTTTGAACAAGTTGCAAATGATTGGTACATTCATGCAATTGATTATGTACAATTGTCTGTTGAATCGTGCCGTACAGACCGAGATTGATGCTCTCACCTCGCAGACCTCGTTTTCGGTAAGTATAAGACTAAAAGACAGATTTGTCCATTTATTTTTTTTAAATGCGTCAGTGGGCTATCGACAATGAGCTAAGTAAAATTCTGGAACAGCCCTGTAAATATAACTAGACCATCGTTTTGACTGTCAGGAACCTAATTACATAACAACAACCCGTCTACAGTATATATATAAAAAAAATAAAATAAAAATAGAAAAAGTTAAAATATGTGATGTATGAAGACATAAACGTAAAGACCCATCAAGTTTAAATAAAACATTTAGCCTATTTTCACAGCTCTGTACAAGCTGTATGAAACGAAATGAAACTAAAACGGTCGCTTCAGTCTTCAAAGCACAGAAGTTACCACATAACATCATAGTCAATGGACAAATGAAGAAACCCCGAACTGAAAAGAATCTGCAAACAAAAAAGAAATTGCAAAAGCCCAACACACCAAACAATATCAGCTTGGCTAGGTCTCAAATTTACTTTTCTATATTATAAAATAGTTAATGTATCTGATATAAATAAAAGTCGGTAAGTCTAATTTCAGCATTATCTAACTTTCGCAATTTTATTTATTTATATACATAAAACAAAAAATAAAACATAAAATAAAAAATAAAAGTTATGTTAAGTCAATAAACCGAAACAACAGCTCTGCTCGTATTCATATGTTCCTATGCAAATAACTAAGTTTTATGCTTCAGTCACTAAAGTTAGCCTAGATGTAGTGTAGATGTAATTATATTTATTTATATTTGGATGAATTCTATTCATAGAAATAAGCATCCCCATGCCCTACTCACTCCAGGTTTTCATGATGGTAGGCAACAGCATGGTGTCAATCACCCGTTGTATGTTGTTAGGAATCTCTTTATTGCTCTTAATTTATTTGCTGTTTAGTTCTGCAATCTCTTCACTGGACCTTACAGGTAGTCATATTTAGCTATCTTTAAACACATTTTAATCATGATAACTCTATGAATACTTTTAGTGGTGAACTAGATCGGCTGCCGCAGATCAATTCACGAGTTCACACTTACATATAATCAACTGAGTAAAGGTTATGCGTATTTGGCACGCTGTCCAGGGAAAGGGCTCCGAGCTCGGTAAGACTCCCGAGCCCGGGGTACTCCCCCTGTCCGGGGAGAGGGGTCCGAGCTCGGTGTTTAGCCCAGCCTCAAAGCGCTCCCCCTGAGTGCTCCTCCCCATGCTGGGGTAAGAACGGGCTGAAGGTGCGGAGTCGGGGTGGCAGAGGGATGCTGAAAGTCAAGAGATAATGAAGGTAGTACGTGCTTGATTATTTATAGGGGTTCTCTCTTGTGCTGATTGAAATAAATGGTGTAATTACTAATGATGAATTAGCCGTGTTAATTATCTGTGCGTGTGTTAGATCTCTGGAAGAAGCACGAGACTATATCTCTATTTCCAGGCTTGCATTTATTTTGAACAGTCACTTCACATCTGCACGCTGAACATAACTCTTCTTCTTCTCGCTCCCCCCTTTACCTTTTCTTCTACCTAGGGCCTCTAGCGGCAGCACAAGGTATTACTTAAGACACAACATTTCCCCTCTTTGTAAAAACACACTTCTTAACCAGAAGAAAACATACTCTAAATAAAGTAGTTGTAACTTGTAACAACCAAGGCAACTATTCAGTAACAATCTTTATAGAACATTCAATGTCATATATATTGCCTAAACGGATGACATTAATACATGAACGGTCAGCAAACAGTCTATTGACGCTTGAGCAACTTCAACAGCATTTCTTTACAGTTACGTCAAACACTTTTGTAACCAGTAAGTGCTGAACTCATACAGAACAACTGTCTTTCCTTTTAAGCTACCTTGTGCAGCTGAGATGCAGGACAGTCCTGTTTAGGTAATCACATAGTCCTTGTGCCAATTAGGCTTATGCCTCATACGTGAGACTTTCACTGGATTGTGTGTAGTGTTAAGTGTTTGCTGTAACGTATTACAAGCACAGTCAGTCAATCCAGGTGAGTATGCCAGGTGAGCGGCATTCCACTTTTTTCCATCACTGAGCAAGAATGTGTTGGGTCCCACTCTCGTCTCTACTCTTACAGGAGCAGAGAATCTCGGATGACCTTTTGGAGTTGCATGAGGAAGCCTTATCCTCACTCTCCCTCCCACATCAAAGAGAGGAGTGCGAGCACTGCGCTTGAGATCTGTGTATTGTTTAATTTTATCCTGTTTCTTTTTCACATTCGCACGGACAGCCGCAAGATCACTTTTGCCCTCATCATGTAAAGGTAGGATGTTAAGCTTGGTTCGCATCTTCCTCCCATACAATAGTTCATATGGTGACACGTCCGTAGTGGCATGCGGTGTTGCCCGGTACACTTGCAGCCACTCTGTGACAGCTCTGTTCCATGGTTGTGCGTGCTGAATTGCTGTCTGGATGCACCCTTTCAGTGCGCGATGAAATCTTTCAACAGCACCGTTAGATGCCGGATAGTACACTGATGTTCGGATGTGTTTTATGTCTCGTTGTTTCAAAAACTCAGCGAAGACAGAAGAAGTGAACTGGGTACCATTGTCTGTAACAATGCACTCTGGGTTGCCATGACGACTAAAGACAGTGCTCAGAAATTTGACAACATCCTCAGTAGTCGCACTGCTGGCAAATGCAAGTTCTGGCCATTTGGAATGATAGTCTGTGAGTGTTATAGCATATCTACAAGCAGGGGTGGCTGTTTCGAATGGTCCGACGACATCTAGACCCAATTTTTTCCATGGGCCCTCAGGAAACTGAACTGGCTGCAGGGGTGCTGGGTGTGTCACCTGAGTTTTGTCATTAGACTGGCAGGGAATGCATGTAGAGACTGTTGACTGGACCTGAGAGTCCATCTGCGGCCACCAGTAAAGTTCCCGTAGTCTCTGTTTAGTACGCACTACTCCCTGATGAGCCTCATGTGCCAAGGAAATCACGGTGTGTCGAAGGGCTACAGGGACTAACAACCTCGGTCCTCTGAAAATGAAAGCATCTTTTACTGAGAGTTCGTCTCTCACTCTGAAATATGGAATCAAGTCTTGACTCACTGCTTTGACGGAGGGTGGCCAGCCGCATGTGATTTGCTGTCGTAGTTTCTCCAGTTCAGGACAAGCAGCACAGGCAGTTTCAAAGTCAGTCACGGAAAGAGAGCACAATGTTGAGGAAATGAATGCAACAATTTCAGGCTCCACGTCAGCAGAGGAATCAGCAGGTGCAGGTATGGGAAGACGTGATAAGCAGTCTGCTGTGTGATTCAGGGAACCAGGCCGATAGACAACGTTGTAATCAAAACAAAGCAGACGTGCTGCCCAGCGGGCAATCCGCATTCCGGCTCTTCCCATTCCTTTTGTGGTTAGTAAGGTGGTGAGTGCCTGGTGGTCTGTGCGGAGTGTAAAGCGATTGCCCCACAAGTAAGTTCGCCATTTCTCAGCAGCCCACACACATGCCAGGGCCTCCTTCTCTACTATAGAATATTTTTTTTCAGCATCAGTAAATGTGCGGGAAGCGAAAGCCACTGGTTTTTCTGTTCCATCCAATTGTATTTGGGCGAACACTGCACCCAAACCATAGTCACTTGCATCTGTTGAAATTACTGAATGAAGTGTGGAGTCATAAATGGCAAGGGCAGGACTAGACACAAGCATCCGTTTAATGTCCTCAAAGCTGTTTTGAGCAGCAGGAGTCCAAGCAAACAGTCCTTTTTCCTTAGCGCACTCACGCATTGGGGCAACAACTGTCGCAAATCCAGGAAGAAATTTTGAGTACCACGACACTAATCCTAGGAAGGATTGCAGAGATGCTGCATCTGATGGAGGCGGAGCTTTACGGACAGCATCCAGATGCTCCTGGTCAGGTAAGATGCCCTTAGCATTGATTGTGTGTCCCAGGAACCGCAGTGAGGTCTGTCTAAAATTGCATTTTTTCTCATTTAGCACAAGTCCTGCCTCTTTCAGTTTGTGCAACACAGTGCTCAGGGTCACGTCATGCTCCTCCACCGTTTCTCCATACACAATGAGTTCATCCAGGTAATTTTTTACGCCTGGTACTCCCTCCAAGATGGTGGCAATCATCTTTTGGAAAGCAGAGGGCGCTGACGCCAGCCCATACGGAACCCTACAAAATCTGAACAGGCCTTCATGGGTGATGAAAGCTGTAATATCTCTACTATCATCATGCAGGGGAAGGTGATAATATGCATTAGCTAAATCGATAGTAGAAAAGACTGTAGCACCGCTAAGGCTGGTAAGCATTTCATCAATGTGTGGTAAGGGATAACAGTCAGTAATGACGGCTTTGTTAACTTCCCGTAGATCAGCACACATCCGTATTCCCCCAGTTTTCTTCCCTGTAACGACGATGGGAGACACCCATGCTGAAGCATCCACACGTTCGATCACACCAGCTTTCTGCAGACGGTCTAATTCAGCTGAAACAGAAGCTCGGACTGCAAAGGGTAAGCGTCGCAATTTCTGACGCACAGGTTTCACTGAGGGATCAATTTTTACTTTGTGGACAAAGTTCTTTACACATCCTATTTCGGTATCGTCCCCAGGTGTGGTACTGGTGGCCATGACGGAAGTGCAGACATTATCACCATTGATTTGAAGTTTCAGGGCAGAAATCAAATCCATTCCCAGCAAAGCAGTCCCTTTATCCACAACGAAAAATGTGGCCGCAGCTGATGCATTGGAAACACGTACTTGTGCTTGCAAACATCCAAGAACAGGTATGCATTCCTGAGTATAAGTCACAAGTCGGATGGCAGGTGTAGATAATTGTGTGGCACTGAAGTAGCGTTTATAAATATGGAGGGGCAATATGGACACAGAAGAACCTGTATCCACAACGAAATGTACTGTGGTGCCAGGTGAAGCAGAAGTATTAACAGTCACTTTGCAATGTAGTTTCTGTGGTGCATCAGTCGATTTTTCTAAGTACAGTACTGTGACGTCATGCGCTTGCACCTCACGCACATCGCTCACTGGAGCTGAACGGCACACTCGCGCAAAATGTCCCTTCTTGTTGCATAATTTGCAATAAAGTTTTGCAGCAGGACATTGTGCTGAGTTAGCTAGGTGCTTGTCTGAACCGCATCTGAAACATCACTTACGGGCAGAAGAAGCGGAAGCAGCATCTGGATGTGAACGGTGTTTCCCTCTCGCTTTTTCTGAACGTATGCCGCTCCACGACAACATTAACTTTTGGCATGAACTGCTTTTTCAAAGCAGCGACAGCAGTATCATATGTCTCACCGGTGTCTGGCAGAGCGTAAAAGATGCGTTGACCCTCGGGGCCTAGACAATGAAGCAGTGTAGCTCTCTTCCGAGCATCAGGCCATGCAGTGCCCACTGCGTTAATTACCAGCAAATAATTGTCAAAGATGCGTAACCACATGTCGAATGGCATGGTAGGGTCTCCCGGGCAGGACAGGAACATTGGCAGTGCAGAGACATTCACAGACATTTTTAAGCAGTCAATAAAGTCAGTACTCAAAAGTTAGTATCCTCGTCGCCAATTTGTTAGATCTCTGGAAGAAGCACGAGACTATATCTCTATTTCCAGGCTTGCATTTATTCCGAACAGTCACTTCACATCTGCACGCTGAACATAACTCTTCTTCTTCTCGCTCCCCCCTTTACCTTTTATTCTACCTAGGGCCTCTAGCGGCAGCACAAGGTATTACTTAAGACACAACAGCGTGCTCCTCCCGAAATTTATTGAAAACTTGGACTGTCAAGACATGCCCTTTCATTTTGTTTTTTATGACTAGTCCCACAGTGTTCTGGAATGTTCCAGAAAACACTAGAATATTCTAGAATGTTACAGTGTTCCCATCTTTGCAATAGCAAAATATCTTTAAAAACAAACCATGCAAAATTAGTACAAAAACTTATCTGTAATAATTATAGAAGGTGTAAAATTTACCTGACCTAAATATTTACCAAAACAGTGATGCTACGTGAAAATAAATAGTACAATAATAATTAGCAGCACAGAACTACAGAAGAACCATAAAGAAAAAAAAAAAAAATATATATATATATGTGTGAAACAAATATTTGTTACATTGTGTTATATGTAAAAAAATAACAGGACTAACCTGATTCCCAATTTCACGAGTCCTTTAAGAAAACTGTCTGATGTTCTCCACAATTTTATTTGTTCTCTCACTGCTGGTGCTGAACAGGATTTTTATCTTACTTTATCTCATACATTTCAAAAGTAACAATTTGTTTTTGGAGCATTTAACAATATTGCGTATTAATAAAAAAAGTTTTACTTTTCTCCTCCAGGCCAGCACGGGCTGCCCCTTCTAACCCCTGGTTATCCGATGTTCTTCGTGAGCATCGAACCAAACTCAGACCGGCAAAGAGAAAATGGCCCAAATCAAACGATCCGTCAGACCTGAGTAGGTATCAGTCTTTGCTTTCATCGTTCTCTGCTGAAGTCCACACTGCCAAAACCTCGTATTTCCACAACAAGATCAACAGCACTCCAGATACGCGTAATCTCTTCAGAACATTTAATTCTCTCCTCTGTCCCCCTCCACCACCTCCCACAACTTCCATAACAGCTGATGATTTCGCCACATTCTTCACAGACAAAACTAGAACAATCAGTAGTCAGTTCTCACCTCCACAAACACAGGACCTCCAACCAACCACATCCACTGCTAAAACTCCCATCTTCTCCTTCTGTCCCCTCACTGAGGCAGAAGTATCCAAACTTCTCCTCTCCAGGCATCCTACAACATGTCCTCTAGACCCAATCCCCTCACACCTTCTCCAAGCAATCTCTCCCACACTCTTACCAGCACTTATACACATCATCAACACATCCCTCCTCACAGGCATCTTCCCCACTGCATTCAAGCAGGCTCGGGTAACCCCACTGCTCAAAAAACCTACATTAAACACTTCTCTTATAGAAAACTACAGACCTGTCTCTCTCCTTCCATTCCTAGCGAAAACACTCGAACGAGTTGTCTTCAACCAGGTATCATCATTTCTTTCACAGAACAACAAACTGTACGCTAAACAGTCAGGTTTCAGGAGTGGCCATTCAACTGAGACTGCGCTACTCTCAGTCACTGAAGCCCTGCGAATTGCAAAAGCTGATTCCAAATCATCAGTTCTCATTCTGCTGGATCTATCTGCTGCTTTTGACACTGTTAATCATCAGATCCTCCTGTCTACACCTCTCATCACTGGGCATCACTGGGATTCCACTTCGCTGGTTAGAATCCTATCTCACTGGTAGGTCTTTCAGGGTGGCCTGGAGAGGGGAGGTATCCACAGCACTTCAACTAGTCACTGGGGTTCCTCAGGGATCAGTTCTTGGACCCCTCCTCTTCTCCACATACACTACATCACTGGGTCCCATCCATAGAGTATATAAAAAGATGGACGACGCGTCTCCGCTTCCTTCCACTATAGGAAATTGAAGTCAATTCATCTTAGTATGGCCGTTGCCATCTTGAGAAAATGACGTCATTTGGAGCCCAAGTCTGCGCAGTAGACATCAATTTGGAGCCCGAGTCTGCGCAGTAGTGTTGTGAGGTGGAGCCGCGGAATCAAACTCCCACCCAAACTCTCGCAGACCCAATCAACCATAACAACACGCCCCGTTTTTATAGCATCAAATTACTAGCTAAAATCAAACTTATCACAAAAAAGCGAACAATTGAACATATATCACCATGATAACAACTACCTTAAATGACCAAAACCATATTTCGGAAAATTGTATTGGAAGTGTAATTTATTTTTTTATTTTGACTGAAGTCCCATTCGTTTACATGGAGAGGGTGGGGTTTATGACCTGTACTGCAACCAGCCTCCAGGAGGCGATCAAAGAGCCCGCAAAAGCCCAAAAGAACCCATTTTACACCGCTCTTTATCTCCTTGCACTGGCTACCGGTTGCAGCTTGCATCAAGTTCAAGACATTGATGCTTGTATATAGAACAACCACAGGCTCAGCACCCGCCTACTTCCACTCACTAGTACGAATCTACATCCCCTCCAGAAGTCTGAGATACGCTAGTGAGCGATGCCTCGTGGTACCATCACAGAGAGGCTCAAAATCACTCTCCAGAACATTCTCGTTCACCATTCCTGGCTGGTGGAATGATCTTCCCATCTCTATCCGGCATGCTGGATCCCTATCAATCTTCAAGCAACAACTGAAAACTCATCTCTTTCGACACTACCTGACTTCATCCTAAACTTCTTTAATAAAAAAAAAAAAAAAAAAAAAAAAAAAACCTTCTCTTTCTCTTTATTTATTCCTTCCCTTGCTAGCTTGTACTTATTTGAACAATGCCTGAGACTTGGTGTTACGAACACTTCCTCTGTCTGTTTGCCTCTTCAAGATGAATCGCTTTGTGTTCCCCAATTGTAAGTTGCTTTGGATAAAAGCTTCTGCAAAATGACTAAATGTAAATGTAAATGTACTTTCTTCATTTATTTAAACCCAAAGTTTGCTTTTAGTTGCTGTTTGTAGAATCTTCACAGTGATGTCACAGGATGAGCCAGTAGAGATGTTGATGATGACTATGTAAGATGTTGGATGTTGATGATGACTAAGTAACAGAGTTAGAATTCATTTATGAAACACATATAATCACAAAAAATGTAAGAGATTAACGATAATAGATAATATCATCAAAGCATCACTGAGACTTGAGTCAATCAGTTTTCGGCTATTGTCCAGATTGGAATTAGGTGTAATTAGTTGATTCATGAAAATGATTCTCACCCAAAATATACACTATTTGGTACTGTTTCAAAATGGTTGTGTTAGTACATTTAGCTTCAATTTTGTGATTCGTATATATGATATTTGACCCAGGATTTAAAAGTACACACACATGCTGAAAAAAAAATTGAACAAATTGGCAGCTAAAATTGCAGAGAGCAGAACAAAAGGTTATTATTTTAAATTAATTAAATGAGTAAACTTCATTTAATGAATGCATTTGGAAACATAATAGCATTGATATGACAAATTACAATTTAATCAAAATGTTAATGCCATAATTTCAATATTAAACTGAAAAGTTGTTCGTACATTAATATTTTGCATTTTTGATGTTGTCAAAATGTCAACATTGTATGTTTGGATGCTGTCAGTATTGTACCTTTCAGTGTCTATGCAAACGTAAGGAAATGTAAGGTATGTTTGGTAGAACCACACTTTATGTAAAAATACATACAAATCCCGTTGGATTGACCTTTACTGCTAAGTTTGCAGGTTCAAGTCCAGTCTGCTTCATGCCCTGATCTCATTCCCTGTCTTTGTCCACTGTCCTGTCCATTAAAAGCTCATAAACAAAACGTAAGGTTAACTGAACAATAAACTCGTATCCAGTCATATTGATTTGAACTATATAAAGATATTTATATGGATTATATTTTATTGTTATGTTTCATTATGATTTTTGTTTTTGAATGTTAGGACTTGTATACAGCAGGCACTGAAGGTCAATACTCCAGCCCACCTCTGGATGACATCACAATGGATCGAGCACACTTACAGTCAGAGGAGGCACTGACTAATGACTAGAGCTTGAGCCACAGGGCCATTATCATACCAGAATAACAGTAATTTCATATTCATGAACAATTAAATGCCAAAACATTCTGAGCCTATTTTATTTTATTTTATTTTTTTTCAAATTAGAATACATATAAAATATTATTATTTTTTATTTTTTCTCCCAGTCTTTATATCTGTTGTCTGGTGTTTATCTGTTATAGTCTTACTATTCACAGTTTAGAGTTCAAAGTCATTCTCTCCCTTCAATCATTCCCTCCCTCAGTATTTTAAGAGTTGAGGATGGACTACTGTGTCTGACCCTGGTGTAGTTTATAATCTGCACTTGCTGCTCTTCTGCATAAAATAGTTTTATTTTGAGAAATTTTTACTTATGCTCCACTACATTCCAAAGCATAACATCATACTTTTTACTCCACTGCATTTCTTAAAAACATGTACATTCCTTGTTAATTTGAAATGAGTCACGATAGCGGTGTCCGATTCATGAATGAGTTGATTCAGTGAACCTGTTGAAAATCGGTTTGCAAATCGACCTGTGATTCATTCACAAATTGGACTGATCAGATTGCAGCTGTTCTCAAGTCAACAACTCACTGATTCAAATGATCAGAGCGAGTCAATTCAGTTTGGTGAATTAACAAGACAGAGTTAAAATGAGCCAAGAATGGGAAATCCTCTGAGCTTGAGTGTGTGCGACTGATGGCTCAAAAAGTAAGTTACTAATGCTGAAGTTTAGGATTTATTATTGTAAATGAAAATCATATTTAGGTCACAACTGTCAGTTGTTTGTGAACTAAATCTGCTGTAAAAGGGTGAGCTGTTTAAGCCTGCTGAATGAAATGCTTGAAAGTGGTTTTAGGCACAAACGGAAGGTCAAGGTAGTATTTATTTAGTCTCCCTTAGGAGAAATTTGTGTTGGATAAGAGAACCGCTGCACATCAACACATTAAAAAAAAAAAAACATACAACATTAATTCCATCCGGAAAGCCAAATCTCTCACAATCTTAGTATGTTTGCATGTTTTTCTTACACATTTTGTCCTATGTGACATCTATGGAAGCCCGTTTCCGCCACTGAATAAAAAATTAAAAAGGTAATTGTGACTTTTTATCTCACAGTTCCGACTTTTTTTCTCATAATTGCGTGATACAAACTCGCAATTCTGACTTTTTTTCTCAGAATTGTGAGATATAAACTCATAATTGCGAATTATAAAGTCAGAATTGTGAGATATAAACGTGTAATTCTGAGAACATATCAGTCTTTCCCCCCCTCAAACTGAACTTTAACTCACAAATACGAGTTTATATCTCACAATTCTGAGGAAAAAAGTCAGAATTGCGAGATATAAAATCGCAATTGCAAGAAAAAAAGTCAGAATTGAGAGTTTTTATCACGTAATTGTGACTTTATAAATCGTAATTCTGACTTTATAACTCACAATTGTGAGTTTATATCAAGCAATTCTGAGAAAAAAAAGTCAGAATTGTGAGATAAAAAGTCACAATAACTTTTTTTTTTTCATTCAGTGGCGGAAACAGGCTTCCATAGACATCTGATATTGTTTAATGCACATTTTGTTTTTTCCTAATTTTTTCAAATGTTGGATTTTTTCCCCCACTTATTTGCACACTTGTAATATCAATAACTCAAATACATATTTTAATATATTTAATGTTTTGATAGTGTATGACAAGCACCCCTTTGAGCAGTAGGGTTAAATAAAAGCTAATATAAATTTGTTAAATATAAAAGTATATAAGTTAAAGTTACAAAATAAACATTCATCATTCAGTACTTTCTATTTTTAATACTTAAGTATATTAAAGATAAAATACTGTTGTAGTTTTAACCACAAAACTTAGACATAACAGAAACTCTTTTGAATGTCAAACATAACATTAATAACTAGCATAAAATAACATTTAAACTCATAAAATAACTTTTATTATAACAGGTATTTATTAATTTATTAATGTTTAATTAAATTAAACATTTATTCCCCCTGTTCAGTCCTATGCAATGCATGGCCGGTGTCTGAAGCATGTGTGAAAACATTACAATCCATTGGACCACGCAGCCTGTGATGTCATTAGCAGGGTGCCTGGGAATATAAGAGGGCACCTGTAATGCACGTCATCAACTTCTTTGTCTGAAGGAGATGCGAAACAGGCAGGAACCAGGCATGGCAAGGGGACACAGTGTCTAGTTCCCTCTCGGGGAACCATGGTTACATGCGTAACCTGAGACGTTCCCCTTCAAGGGAATTTGCACCACATCCTCTAGTGGACACTATGGAGAACAAAATACCCACTGGTGAAAGAGCACCAAAAATAGTGAGGGGTGGGGGGAGGGTTAGTTCACACCAAAGACAGTTTAAAAAAAAAAAAATAAATCTTTGGGGAAATGGGGAACCCAACTAACACTAATATTTTAAGGAGGGACATCCCATTCAGCCAAGTTGAGAACACAACTGTCCTCAAACAGCAATGTTCCTAAAGACATTGGGCAATCTACTTGAAACCCTAATGTAGGGGAGACAGCCTAAAGCATGTCAGCCTAATGATGTCACGGGCTGCGTGGTCCAATAGATGTAGTGTTTTCACACGTGCTTCAAATACCGGTCATCCTGATGTCATTCCCCATAGTGTCCAATAGAGTACGCAGTGCGAGTTCCCTTGAAGGAGAAATTTAAGTTGTGGCAAAAGGCCCCCTGAATTATTTTTTAGAGTGTTCGAGTAAAATTGAAAGAAGTACTTTATACTTTTACTGGAGTAATATTTTGCTAGCAGGGCTCGACATTAACGCTTGTCCGCTTGTCCGGGACAAGTGAATGTTTTGGACGGCCAAGTGAAAGAGAAATTTACTTGCCCAATCAGACGAGTAACTTGAAAAAGTCAATACCAAAAACAGTAATGACTGCCTTTATTTATGATACAGCCTTTGTTATAGGGGTGTGCAATATATATCGTTTGCGATAATTTCGTAATTGTTGTTTTAACGAGTATATTGCAAGAATCAAACAAAACACACCCACAGAGTGCACGCATACATTACGTAAAGAAGTCTAGATTAGACTAGCGCACGTGCGAGTGCGCTCTTTTACTGCATTATTCAGCATTACAATGCATGAAGAATGATCAGAAAATATCAGACGAAGATCGAGCGCCGTTTTTTTTTTTTTTTTTGCTTCAAAAATCATCATGATTACAAATATGATAACAGTTCAATAAGCAAGAAGTCAACATTAAGAGACTTACTTTTTAGACACCATATTTCCTGTTTTTGCTCCATTTCACCAACAAAAATAACTCCAAAAACAGCCACAGCACTGTTTTGAGTCTGAGCAACATGACGGCGTTTCGTTCCTGAATGAATCAATCAACCGTTTAAATGATTCGGTTCAGTCGCAATGACTCGCTTATTAACAGTGACTTGATGCCACCTACTGGTGGTTTTAATTTCACATTTACAGTATTTTTATTTTTATTTTTTTATTTTTTAAATAATTTCTGATATCAGTATTCAATGTTTTATGAATGAAAACATTATTCATTTGTAACTGCAGGTTAAAGCATTCCATGTCCCTCAGTGCTGCATTAACAGTGGGTAAATACAGTATATCTATTCCACTTCAGATGCAGCTTGTGTTTCCTCTGCATTGCAAAGATGATTTTTTTTTTTTTTTTAATACTGATTTCATTTGTTTGGTAACAGCCCAAATGTCTTATTATACTAATTGACTGATTAAATTGAACTCTAATTTAAAAATTTAAAATTAAAGTTTGAAAATGATGAAAATTCATATATATATAAAAAAGAAGTAAATATTAGCATTTTATTTTTAAGTTTACTATAATATAATTGTTTTTGTATTTAATACTCCCTTTTTATTTTAAAATATAATAGTATTATCACACTTTATTATTTTGTCCATTATTTCATTTAAAAAGAAACATCTAACTAAATAAACAATGTGTTTTGTATAACTACAATAAATAATTATATTTATAACTCAATTTTTAAATTGATTTTTTTTTTTTTTTTTTTTCTCTCCGGGCAAGTAACTTTTATACTCGGACAAGTAAATGACAAATTTCCTTGTCCGAAGGACAACCACATGAGAATGCTTAATGTCAAGCCCTGATTAGGGTATCTGTACTTTTACTCTCAAGCACTTGATTTGTGTACTTCATCCTGGAATTCATACATGTGAGTTTGCTTTCATAATTTTTCCCTACAACAGCACATTTACACAGTTGGTGATGAAATGCCACAACCCTCAGCACCACTGGATATAGCTAAATTTAAAATAAAAGTGGACTGGACAGAACCATTTCCAGAGAGATGGAGAGCAAGATTATAGATAGCACTTCAGAGCTGGTTATCCAGACTGGAAGGAAAACCATCTGTCCTCAGCCTTGAACTCATTGATGATCCATACTGGGCAGAAGTGCAGATAACACCATCAACAGGTGAGATATATAACAGAGAAACAGATTGACAGAAAGAGAGACAAAAAGGGGAACAGACAGTAACAATTATGGTTAGTCAGACAATCTCAGACTGATAACATGAATGGTAACTGTTAACATTTGGAGCATACCTTGCAGCCATCGTTTGAATAACTTTTCAATCTCTCCATCTGATGCACTGGCAGTACTTCATCCTGATTTAAAACAAACAAACAAACAAAAAAGATCAGTCGCAAAACTATAGACTGTTACCAATCCAGTTTCTTTCAACATCAACAAACTACATCTTTACACTGCAAAGGTGGAACAGAAGTTGCATCTGGCATGGCATTTATGCTTATTTATACAGACTATTTAATGCTGTGCATGTAGATGTATTTACACAAAAGATGCATAATGCAAACAAATAAATAACCTATTAGAGGTTGAAGCTGAAATATCATCACAAAATTATTATTGTTGATGGTTGCTCCTGATATTGTAATAGTAATCATTACTGTAGATTAATAGAATGCTTCTGTGGTGGAAAAAAAGCATGTCATATTCTGGCTACAGACGACGCAATAAGAATCGTTTATGAATTCATTTGAAAATTAAGACTTCACTTTGGTTAGTTTAGTAGCTGGTGTCCTGCAGAGTGTAGCTTCAACTAGCTCCAAAACACCTGTCTGGAATTTTTTAGTAATCCTGAAAACATTGATAAGCTCATTCAGGTGTGTTTAATTAGGTTTGAAGCTAAACTCCGAGGAGTGGGTGAAGGGATGGCAGAACAGTAGGGTGGGCAAAAGACAGGAGTGGTGAAGGGATGGAGAATGGAGCAAACGGGACCAGAGCACAGATATATTTTCACTCGTTGAACACTCTGACTGAGCGCTTTAGAGTTTCACTAGACTCTCTCCGTCAAGCGTTCTGTGCTATTTTTCAGTTAATCTGAATGGATGCGCAGCACACCTGTATTTGGTGTACCGTAAACTCTAGTATAAAGGTGCATGATTCGCCATTGCTTTGTCTCACACATGCAAAGAAAGAGACAGAGCAAGAGAGTCTTACATAACATGCATAATTGACGCGCTACATGTAAACGATATTCTTTGTTGTATTTTCCTGTCAAAATAATGGAGTTCCTTTGGAATTCTTCAGCTTTTAAGAACTGCCGGGTTCTCCGGTAGTGGGGGGAGCTAATGCAATCTCATTGGCTGGTGCTCACCTATTTTAGTCCCTGTTTAGATTTTTTTAGATTTCAAATAATATATATTAATATATAATATATATACAGTGGGTACAGAAAGTATTCAGACCCCCTTCACTTTTTTCAATTTTGTTATGTTGCAGTCTGATACTACAATTGTTTAAATTCTTTTTTTTTCTCATTACTCTACACTCTGTCCTTTATAATGACAAAGTGAAAACAGAATTTTTGAAATGTTTGTAAATTTATTAAAAAGAAAAAACTGAAATATCACATTTACATAAGTATTCAGACCCTTTACTCAGTACTTAGTTGAAGCACCTTTGGCAGCAATTACAGCCTCGAGTCTTTTTGGGTATGACGCAACAAGCTTTGCACAACTGGATTGGGGGAATTTCTGCCATTCTTCTTTGCAAATCCTCTCAAGCTCGGTCAGGTTGGATGGGGACCGTCTGTTGACAGCCTTTTTCAGGTCTCTCCAGAGATGTTTGATAGGGTTCAAGTCAGGGCTCTGGCTGGGTCACTCTAGGACATTCACAGAGTTGTCCCTAAGCCACTCCTGTGTTGCCTTGGCTGTGTGCTTAGGGTCATTGTCATGTAAGAAGGTGAACCTTCGGCCCAGTCTGAAGTTTTGAATGCCCTGGACTGGGTTTTCATTAAGGCTATCTCAATATTTTGGTGCATTGAGCTTTTCTTCTACTCTGATGAGTTCCTCAGTCCCTGCCGCTGAAAAACACCCCACAGCATGAGGCTGCTACCACCACACTTTACTTTTGGGATGGTACTCTGCAGGTGATGAGAAGAGCCGGTTTCCTTCAAACATGATGCTTAGAATTGAGGTTCATCAGACCAGGTAATCTTGTTTCTCAGAGTCTGAGGGTCCTTTAGGTGCTTTATTGCAAATTCCAAGTGTGTTTTCATGTGTCTTCACTGAGGAGAGGATTGAGTTTGGCCACACTGCCATAAAGCCCAGATCGGTGGAGTGTTGCAGTGATGTTTGTCCTTCTGTAGGTTTCTCCCATCTGCATATATGATCATGGAGCTCAACTAGAGTGACCACCAGGTTCTTGGTCACAATCTAGACAAGCCCCTTCTCCATCAATTGCTCAGTTTGGCTGGGGACCAGCTCTTGGAAGAGTCCTGGTTGTGCCAAACTTCTTCCATTTGAGAATTATGGAAGCCACTGTGCTCTTGGGAACCTTCAGTGCAGCAGAATTTTTTTTGTAGCCTTCCTCAGATCTGTGCCTCAATACAATCCTGTGTCTGAGCTCTGCAGGCAGTTCCTTTGACCTCGTGGCTTGGTTTTCGCTCTGATATGCATTATCAGCTGTGAGGCCTTTTACAGAGAGGTGTGTGCCTTTCCAAATCATGTCCAATCAATTTAATTTACCACAGGCAGACTCCAATCAAGGTGTAGAAACATCTCTGCAATGATCAAGAGACATGGGAGGCACCTGAGCGAAATTTCAAGTGTTGTTGCAAAGGGTCTGAATACTTATGTAAATGTGATATTTCAGTTTTTTCTTTTTAATAAATTTACAGACATTTCTAAAATTCTGTTTTCACTTCATCATTATGAGGTACAGAGTGTAGATTAATGAGAAAAAAAAAAGAATTTAAACAATTGTAGTATCAGGTTGCAACATAACAAAATTGAAAAAAGTGAAGGGGGTCTGAATACTTTCCGTACCCACTGTATATACATAATATATATAACTCAGTCTGGTGAGTAAACTAAATTGCCAGGTTGCCAAAATTGTCAGTTGCCAAGGTGTCCGTAGAGGGTTGATCATGTTTCAAGTCAAGTCAAGTCAACTTTATTTATATAGCGCTTTTAACAATACAGATTGTGTCAAAGCAGATTTACAGTATCAAATATGAAAATAGTGTGTCGGTAATGCAAAAAGGCAATAGTAAACACTCAATTTTCAGTTAAAGGCAGTTCATCATTGAATTCAGTGATGTCATTATCCAGCTCAGTTCAGTTCTAATAGTATTTGTGCAATCAAGTCGACGATATCGCTGGAAATTAAGTGTCCCCAACTAAGCAAGCCAGAGGCAACAGCGGCAAGGAACCAAAACTTCATCGGTGACAGAATGGAGAAAAAAACGGGAGAAACCAGGCTCAGTCAGGGGGCCAGTTCTCCTCTGGCCAGACGAACCAGCAGTTTGTGCTGAGGACTCATCTGGTTCCCTAGGTCTTGCCCTGATGGCCGTCTAGGAGAAAAGGTCTTCACTGGGGATCTGCCTCTGGCGCTCATCTAGTTGTCCTGATCTCCGCTGACATTCATGTTTCAATCATTTTACATTTATATCGTATTGTTATATTCTACAGAACATAAAAACATCCTCACATTGTAAAAAATGTACATACAATAATATTCAAAATGCCTCACTCGATTTCAAACATTTTTGTCTGGAAATATATTTTGGGAAAAACCCAACTAGTAAATGTATCAAGTTTATGTCACAATAATACAATAATTACTAATGCAAGTAATAAAAGACTTACTTATCAGAATGATATCCTCCACTGGCTCAAGCTGCACGTCGCATTGCATTCTTTTTCTGAGGTAAATTCTGGGTTATTCCTATTTCTATGTCATCTTCTTCCAAAAACAAAAAGTAGCAGAGATAAACTTGAATCTTTAGGCTTTGTTTATGGAGATGATGTGGGCATTTACCTGTTTACATTTCTCACGTGGACGACTGTAATAGCAAAAGTGGAGCCTCTCATGGGTGTGATCACATTACAGATAATAAGCTCAGACGGGAAAGACTAGACATTGCGTCGGTTTCATACAGATTTCTTCATCACAGAATATTTTTTTTAATTTTTTTTATATGCCTTCATTTAAAAGTTGACAACAAGTTTAAAAGTAGACACAAAAGCAAAATGAATGAACAACTAGTACTGTGCGTGTTGGAATTTCTGGAGCTACACAATACAAGTTTGCGATCGAATAGGAACATTGGGAGAAAAGCTGTGTCATCATGGAGACATATCTAAATTCAAGTTGGCATGTCAGGTGTGTTTTAAGTAGCTTGTTGTAGGTAGCTAATATGCATCAGTTTGTTACGTGAAATGGACACGGGCAGCAGCAGTATGTGTTAAAAGCCTTTTTTCCTCCTGTAGCCTATAGAACTCCCACTAAAAGTTTTGAAAACTCCACCTACTTTGCTCTGGCCAGCATAGTGCAAATCACTTTGTATCTGAAAGGCTCATAATAGGGCTGAATGCACAATCTAATAAAAATGGGTGTCCTCACCAAAACACCATGGATGTTGCCCCTTCCAGTGTGAGCCTCCTGTGCCCCTTTGTTAGAGTGTAGGCCATGGCTCGCAGCAGTAAGACCAGTCACTGTTGCCTCTGCATTAACCATTCAGTGAGATTGGATAACACTGGGAAAACGTACCCGTTCGGCTGGAACAGGAACGTTGTGGAAGCCCCATCCTCCCCAAAGGGGGTTTCCAGAGGCATTTACGCATATGGATTAACCCGTTAGGGCCTCTGTTCATATGGAAGATTTAGAGGTGGTTGTAACCACTTTGTAGAGATGGCAGAGAACGTCTGCCAGGGAAACACAAAGCTATACCGTGGAAGAATACACATATGGGATCATTTCGGGGTCACTACACCCAGCCTCCTACCAGTTCTCATGGATTCATCAAGTGAAGGCCTGGTGCCAGACGTTCCACCACTCCTGGCTGCTAACGGTGATGGAGGAGCTCGACAGGGTCTGCAACGGAACTCTCTGGAGCAGAAATATCACAATTTGTGACAAAGCAAGCTGACACTAGCCGGGGCCTCTCTGTGCTTCTACCCGTTTGAGGTGAGAACACAGGAGGAGACCGGCTCAACAGGAAGGCTATAGAATCTAGTGGGGGTTGGTGATCTCCCAGCCCGCAGCTCTACAAATATCTGTCAGTGAGGCGCCACAAGCCAGCGCCCAGGAGGAAGCAACACTCCTGGTAGAGTGAGCTCGCAACCTGAGTGGGCAGGGCACGCCCTGTGCCTGATAAGCCAGGGCGATGGCATCCAGTATCCAGCGGGCCATCCTCTGCTTGGAGACGGCTTTCCCCTTCTGTCAACAGACTGCAAAGGCTCAAAAGAGCCCTGCTGGAATGCTCTGAGCACCAAACTCAGGTCTCTAGAGGGTATAGAGGGAGGTTGAAGAGAATTCAACCTTCTCGCTCCCCTAAGCAACCTGATGATGAGGTCGTGCTTCCCTACCCTCTTACCATTGATGGGGTTGTGATTCGCAGATATTGCAGCAACATAGACTTTAAGAGTGGAGGGAGACAGCCTTCGCTCCAACCCTTGCTGTAGAAAGGAAAGCATGGCTCTGATCGGGCATCTCCAGGGGTCCTCTTGGTGAGAGGAAGTGATGGCATTATGAACTGCATTAGCCTGCATATCAATGGCTCAAAACCTCTGTTATTAGCTCTAAAGTGACATTTTGGAATTTGCAACGGAAGGTTTGGGATGAGGTGTATAAAAAGTTAGTTCAACACACAAGATTTCAGGACGGAAACATGACAAATGTCTTGAAACAAATCATCTGAACAACGTCTTGATGTGTGGTTGAGACTCCAGACTGTTAAAATTATTAGAGAAATAATGCACTCCTGAAGTGGTTATGTGTGGCCATGAAGCCGCGCCTATTAATGGAATGGTCTTTCTCAGTTCTCAAACAAATTAATAACTGCATTTGATTTTCATTGACTGAATGCAAGTGCTTATTGCAATAGAAAAAAAAAAACGATTTCCACTGATTAATAAATATTTTTGTTTGCTGGGGTGGTAATATTAGGCCTGTTATATTGATAGGGAAGGGGGCCCAAAAATTTGTTTGCCTATGTCATGAAAACAGGTAAATCTGGCCCTGCCCAAAGCAGTGGGCAGCCACTTTTACTGCAGCACCCGAGAATCAGTTGGTGGTTCGTTGCCTTGCTCAGGGGTCTCAACTCAGTCCTGGTATCGAGGGTGGAAGAGGGCACTGGTCATTCACTCCCCCCACCTACAATCCCTGCTGGTACCGAGACTCAAACCCCTTGACCTTTGTGTTACAAATCCGACTCTCTAATCATTAGGCCATGACTGCCCCCTTTTTTCAAATGAAAAAAAAATGAAAATTTTTATAAAATATGTATTATTTTTATAAAATAATATATAAGTTGTTGTTTTTTTTGTAACTTATTTCAAAAACTGAAACTTTCATATATTCTAGATTCATTACATGTAAAGTAAAACATTTCAAAAGTTATTTATTTATTTATTTATTTATGATGATTAGAGCTTACAGCTCATAAAAGTCAAAAATCCAGTATCTCAATATATTAGAATATTTCCTAAGATCAATCAAAAAAGGATTTGCAAAACAGAAAAGTTCAAGCTCTTTAAAAGGGTCATCAGATGCGACATGCACTTTTACAAGCTGTTTCAACTGAAATGTGTGTTGGCAGTGTGTGTACACAGCCACCCTATAATGATAAAGATCCACCCAGTGTTTTTTTTTGTTTTTTTAATCTCGTTAAATCATTTCCCCTTTCTCATATTAAGCCTTTCTCAGATGCCTGTCTGTGTGACGTCACACAGACCCAGGCCCCTCCCACTATTATTGATTGACACTAGCATTTTACCTTAGACCCGCCCTGAGTGAACTGTCATCAGTCCGTCATTGTATCGACCCCAGAGCAGGAGTAAACAAGAATGGCTCCTAAGCGATTGAGGTGTTTTGTTGTTGGATGTAATAATGAATACAGCAGTTGTCATTTACTCCCAACATCTGAGCTGCTGAAGACTCAGTGGATTGCCTTTGTTTTTGAAGGGAATGCACCCCTGATCTACCTAAATGTATTTATGTTCGCGCGAATCAGGCATGTTGGCTGGCCAATCAAGCACAGTAATATCATGGTCAGCAAACCACTTGGAAGTGGTTTTGGCACTGTGGGCAGTTGCTAAAGTCCTGCTGGAAAAGGAAATCAGCATCTCCATAAAGCTTGTCAGCAGATGGAAGCATAAAGTGCTCCAAAATCTCCTGGTAAACGGCTGCATTGACTTTGGACTGGATAAAACACAATGGACCAACACCAGCAGACGTCACGGCACCCCAAATCATTACTGACTTCGGAAACTTCACACTGGACTTCAAGCAGCTTGGATTCTGTGCCTCTCCAGTCTTCCTCCAGACTCCAGACCTTGAATTCCAAATGAAATGCAAAATTTACTTTTATCTGAAAAGAGAACTTTGAACTTTTGAAATGTTTTACTTAATATGTAGAGATATTTGGAATATATGAAAGTTTCACTTTTTGAAATAAGTTCCAAAAAAAGAGAACTTTTTCACGATATTCAAATTTTTCTATGTAGCTCAGCAAGCTTTAAAAAAGCTCAGGTCGATACCTTTGATTTTTAAACAAGAAAATAAGGAAGTGACTGCATGAATTTGTCCAGATGAAACACAATGTGTGACAGCATCATGCAAGACATCCATGTCATAGAAGATCGGATTTCCATTGCCAAAGGTATCGTGTTTACTTGTACAGAATTATGGCAAAGGGCACAGTCAGTTTATTCATCAGTCTTGATTGCCGAGAGCATAACCATCTAAAACTGCCTGACCTACAATTTACACCAGTAAATGCTAAACTACTTGTGTTCAAACTGTTAGTACAGTAGTAGTTGCAGCAACAACAACAACAACAACAATAATAATAATAATAATAATAATAATAATAATAATAATTATGTGTAGCAATCATTTGGTAATGTAATTATTTTATTTTAACTGTGGGTAAAAACATCTTTAATAAAATCTTATCACATGTTTTTAGGTAAACAGTTCTATACCTGTGACTTCTACAGAATCAGAAGAAGGTGAGGACGCTGCTGCAGCTAATAGTGCTCCAAATCAAACTGAGACCACTAAACCTGCCCTTGAAATCACTGTCTCCCTCTATCCATACTGGTACATGCATCATGCTTACAGAAAGGAACTGGAACAATTTGAGAAACAGCATGGAGTCTGTATTTCTGCAGAAGTGTCAGTCTCAATCAAACATATCCAGAGCTCGAACCCTGATTCTGTGTCTAAAACCACTGAAGACTTTCAGAAACTAGTTAAAGGATGTGTGGATAGTTTTAGTGATGCTGCTATTAATCATAACATGGATTCAGATATTGTGAAGGAGGCCCTTAATGCCATCCAGTCAGAGAAGGAAAAGATGATGTTCACCATGTCTGCTAGTGACTGCCTGTTCTTTGGACCAAAGAAATTTACAGACATGATTAAAAGAGAGACAACAAGACTGGAACGAAAATTTAAGGAGAAACTTCAGATGAACATATTTGATGACAAGTTGACAAGACAAGAGAAACTGATTGGTTACTCAGGGGACATTCCTCTTGCAAGAGGATTGAGATGGAATCAGACGTCTGATTATGGACCAGGAGCAGTGGGTAGAGCAGTACAGGATGAGGGAGAGAATTTTAGAGTGCGAGGAGAAACAGATACTGGTTTCAACATAGAATCAAAATATAACTATCTAATCACACAACTACTGTCATCTAAACATGACAGTAAAGGTGCTCATGCTGAAGAGGAGACGTGCCCTATTTGCATGGACAGCTTCACCAACAAGACAAAACTGAAATGTGGGCATGAATTCTGTCGAGAATGTATTAAGATGTCAGTGCAGAGTCTGGGATCCATCTGTCCTGTGTGTAAGGAAGTGTTTGGGAAATTGGAGGGAAACCAACCGGATGGAAAATGACTATAAAAAAAAGCAGACTGAGTCTCCCTGGATATCCACAATGTGGCACTATTGAAATCACCTACAACATACCCAGTGGTATTCAAACGGTAAGAAACTGAATTCACCTTCTTTTTAGCACATCATATTGTTTAATTCCACATAACACTGCCGTTGCAAAAGACAAATATTGTGCTGTTGTGCCTGTTGAAAACAAAACAAACAAAATAAGGCATTTTATTTTGGGATTTAGATCTGAGGTATATTTAGTTTTTCTGCATGCCATTATGTCTTGCTAACGCTGTGAAAGACAAAGTACTGTCATGGGGTTACTTTTCATTTTTGCATTGCTCTGTGATCCTCATGCCTGTGACCCAGAAACCGTTCAAAGTCTGCTATGATAAATGACATATCGATTGTCTAATTGCACTGTGAGGAGGTGAGGATGGAGGAAGCTTACTAAGTGTGCTTAATTGAGGAAACAACAGGTACATCCTGTGTTGAAGTCATTTTGTCAAAACACCTGATGTGCATAAATTCTTCCCCTCCTTCTCATGTATTACAATACAGTAATTTTATTCCATATTTTACCTTTGCAGTGTAGATAAACCATAAATATTTAATATTCAACCAGGGTAGATTTTTTTGTATTAATATTTATTATGAATTTCTTAACCAAACTTCAACAGCATAATAATATACCAATTTACAAACATGTCATCCTTCAGTTTCTCAGTCCACGTTTCATTTTCTTGCATCCTATCCTTGAGTCATAGTTGGGAAGAGCTAGGAGGCAAGGAAAGGAAGCAAGAAAAGAAAACAATAATGCACAATATAAGAAATAAAAACACTCTTGGTTACCATCATCCATTTAACAAAGCACTCCTCAAAATGCCCATCCACTGTCTTGTAACAATATGATTCTTCTTAATGCTTTGTGTAATTTGTAATTTGTACTGTGCTTGCGAAAACACGGCACACAGACAACAAAAGTAGACTTTGTGGTTCAGATTCTGTAGTATGAAAAAGTTCCAATCCTTAAAATATAACTGTAGGCTACTGTGTGTAGGCTAAAAGACCTCTTATAACTAAACCCTCATAACTAAAACTGGCTCTACATTTAATGTCTCTAATATCACACCGCAGACTCACTCGTTTCATACAAACACAACTGCCAGCATCTTGCGTCTCAGTTATCAGTTGTATTAAAATGACATCAGAGGCCTTCAGTATTAATATACTGTAACATCATGGCATTCTGTCCAGGTTTGCTTTGCGATAATGACTGGCAAACTGCACGTTATCCCTTGCCTGAAGTAAACAAATAGTCATAAAGGCCCAGTGTATATGTTCTTATATTCTTGAAAATATATCACAATTAAAGTTGAAAAAAAAAACAAAAAAAAAAAACTTACTTTTATCTAAAATCATTCACAGTATTTGAAGTTCCAAAAACTGTACGACTAAGTACTGTGTCTAGACAAAACAAAACATAATATTAGGTAAAATTGGGTGACTTGTCACAGCAAAGTGTTATTTCTAAACCTTAAATTTCTCAGACATCTGTGAGCTCCTTCTATTAGTTAAATATATGTAAATTATGTTATGCAAATTATGTAATTTTGTAAAACACATTTTTTATGATTATTTTTAGAATAAGCATCCAAACCCAGGAAAGCCTTTTCATGGGGCAAATCGTCATGCATACTTGCCTGACAACAATGAAGGAAATGAAGTGTTCGGACTGCTGCAGAGGGCTTTTCAACAGAAACTGATCTTTACTGTTGGGAAATCTACAACTACTGGTTTAGATAATGTTGTCAGCTGGAATCATATTCATCATAAGACAAATACACACGGCGGGCCTGAAAAGTACAGTCTGCTTTTAATATCTGCCTTAAATTTTCTATCACATTCTGCAAAATCAGTGATCAAATAATCAAAGTATATTCTTGTATTTCTATTTTTTTTTTTTTTCTGTCTACAGATATGGCTATCCAGACACTGACTACCTAAAGAGAGTGAAAGATGAGTTAAAAGCCAATGGCATTAAATGAGATTTTGTTTTATATGTCCTGCAGAAAAACTGTACTAGTCTAATAGGTGCACATTAACCAGATTTTAAAGCGACATTAAACAAACAAACAAACAAATAAAACATGAGTCTGCAAAATTATTCCACCCTCTATCTCAAGGGCAGGGTTTACCAAACTGGGGTTTGTAAGTTCATGAAAAGATAATGATTATTTTGATCATAAAAATGTAAACATTTAAATAAATGCAATAGGATAGCACAATTAAATAAATTAAATTGAAATGCGATTATCCAATTGAAAAACTGCAGTGGACTGTATGCACTACTGCAATTACATTAAGTACTAAATTAAATCTTCAAGTGTTACACAACAGGACAAAGCAATACTGATACAATCCACCTTCACTCTTATGGCATTTAAGGCTTCTGAAATTCATTACTAAAAAGTTATGTTTTATACAAAAATATTATGTTTGTTATAGTTAACAAACTAAATATTCATTACCAGTCAAAAGTTTTAGAATAGTAAGATTATTTTAACTTAATGTTCTCTTCTGCTCATCAAGGCTGCATTAATTTGATCCAAAATACAGCAAAAACAGTAATATTGTGAAATATTTTTACAATTTAAAATAACTGTTTTCTATTTGAATATATTTTAAAATGTAATTTATTCCTGTGATCAAAGATGACTTTTCAGCATCATTACTCTAGTCTTCAGTGTTCACATGATCCTTCAGAAATCAATATGCTGATTTTTCTCATTTTATATTGATTATTATATTAATGTTGAAAACAGTTGTGCACATTTTTTTAAATCTTTGATGAATAAAAAGTTCAAAAGAACAGCATTTAACTGAAATAGAAAGCTTTTGTAACATAATAAAGTCTTTACTGTCACATTTGATCAATGTAATGTGTCCCTGCTGAATAAAAGTATTATTTTCTTTCCCCAAAAAAAAAAAAAAAAAAAAAAAACTAACCCTAAACTTTTAATTTTTTTTTAACTTTTGAACAACAAACACTACTCTACACAGCTCAAAACTCGCGTTTGAATCGTCAGTGGCAAATTCTTCAAATAAGAAAACATACTTACAGGCTGTGAGTCAGAAGCGCCAGACTGTCCTTGCAAAGTTGGAATTGCCCCACTTTATAGAAACAGTCTTTGAGCATAGCTGGCAGGCTACTCCCAGGTTCAGGAAATAGTCCTCCGTTAAAATCCTCTGCACACACTCTAATATTTGGGTTGAACTGTTCTGGAACAGTGTTGTAAATACAACTTAACCACTGATTTCTAGTTGTGTCCACTTTTGGGAGCCCAAACAAAGTAGTTTCACTTTCACAACGAAACACAACATCTCCACAACATGGCAGCGGCAACAACAATACTACAGCGAGACTAAAAGTCCCGCCCTCTTTCTTTCCGTATACATTTGGGCGGAGTTTTGCAAATCTCCCCACACCGTGACGTAGACGTGGGGGCGTTTTTGAATGAGCCGTTTTAGGGGGGCGTGGTCGAGTCTAAACTTTTATAAAGAATATCTCTTTGGTTTTGAGACTTTAGTTTTTGCAACTTCAGGGATCTTATCTGTGCATGAACAGCTTGTAACACCCCCAAAGAGAAAGGAAAACTTGAAATCGCATCATATGACCCCTTTAACACTTTGGACATATCCCTTATCTGAAACACCTAATTTGAGTTTTTGAGTACTCTTTTAATGAGCTAATCAGCTCCTGTATCCTGTTTGCCTGAGTACAACATCTGAAATTAAGTTTTTTTTATTTTTTTATGAGCATTATATGACACAGAATATCAAATATACTGTAAATAAAATATACATAGCAATTGTAATGCATTTTATGGTTTATATTTGTAATTTGAGTGGTGTCTGTTACAACTGAATTTTATGCCACTCTTCCATCCATGATGAGGATTATAAAAGGTTAAAGGCTGATCACGTCAACAGACTTGCTTATAACTAACTAGACGGTGATCAAAATGCTATTTCTGTTTATTTGCATAACATTTGAAAATACAAACAAACTGACAAGACAAACTGGATGTTCCCTTTCTGTCACTCACACTTCTACATTGTGTCACTTGGGAGGCCTAAACATCTCTGATACTTCAGAAAAGGCCAATAAGAATTGGCGAGTGGAATTTGCATGCCAGCCACTCCCCTGAACATATGGGTATAAAAGGAGGCCGATGTGCTCCACTCTTTCAGATTTGTTCTTTAGGACTAAGATGTGTCTGTGATTCTCTCTCCATTCACTTCTGTCTAGAAGCTTCATTGGATTTCTATGATGCATTTCAGCAGTTCTCTCTCCTATATGCACAGATAAAGTGCAACAGAGTTCTCCTGGGCACTTCAACAAGCAACTAAAAAGAGAAATTCCCAAAAGAGAATATTTTTAAAAAGAGAGTCACTTTAAAACACTTTTAAAACACGTCTTTAAACTTTAAAGAACACAGTCACTTTAAAGTTTAAAGACGTTTCTCAGCAGTAAAAAAAAAACAAACAAACCAAAAAAAAAAAAAACAGATTGATGTGATACGCCCGTACTGGCCTACTCGGACTTGGTTCTTGGAGCTTATACTCCTTGGCGAACCCTCTGAGGAAGGACCTCCTTTCTCTGGGATGGGGCACAATCTGGTACCCATGCTGAGACCTCTGGAACCTCCATGTCTGGCCCCTAGACAGGACGCAGAAGACTTGAGTGGCCTGTCATCAGCAGTGACCGACACCATCACTCAGTTTGGAGCCCCCTCTATGAGGCAGGCCTATGCCTTGAAGTGGAGTTTGTTTGCTAGCTGGTGTGCTTCCTCACAGAAGACCCCCAGAGATGCTCAGTCGGGTCAGTGCTTTCCTTCTTGTAGAAGAGGTTGGAGGGCCGACCGTCCTCCTAGGTAACTCCTTTTGCCCTCATTGAATCTCTCTGTAGTTTTGCTGGGTCTACAGACAGCTCCTTTTGAGCCACTGGAGTTAGTTAGGCTAAGGGCCCTCTCACTGAAGACAGCGCTCCTGATGGTGATCACCTCCAACAATAGGGTTGGGGACCTCCAGGCGTTCTCTGCAAATCATGCCTTGAGTTTGGTCTCGCATACTCTCACATAAGCCTGAGACCGGACTATGTGCACAAAGTTCCCACTACACTTTTAGGAATCAAGTGGTGAACTTGCAAGCACTGCATCATGATGAGCCAGACCCAGCCATATCATTGCTGTGTCCAGTACATGCTCTGTATATTTACTTGGTCTTGGACATGTACATAAATGTGAGAAGGGCGGAAGTCAACAGCACATAAATTCTAGAATGTAAAATTAGTTATTTTATGCATTTAAATATGGTTTAATTTTCGTACTTTACAAATTAACAAAAAATTAGTAATGAAAATATGATGGTATTTTTCCACGAGTTCGCTACATTAGCGATTATAAGGTTGCCTAGCTTGTTTGGTAGATTGTTTACAGTTTTTTACAGTCGTTAGGACACATTTCTCAATACTTAAGTAATTTTTTCAAAACACTTCACACAGGTCTCCTAACTAAATATCAGCTTGGCACAGCAGTTAATTTCACATTCAAAATGCAATAAAACTACTAAAACATTTCATACATGTCTCAGATGATCTCATTCTTCCATAACACTAGCAAAGGCTTTCAATCAACAAACACACTTTGTCACTCATAAAACACGGACCTAAAAAAACACTAACAACAGGTAGCGTTAGGCTATACAATATATGCTTTTATAAAATTTCTTGACAAAACAATAACAGTACTCTCTACATTTTATAGTTTTTTTTTTTCAACTGCTTACACACTAAATCTTTACTTGTCACACAGTTTCTGAAAGCTGACACTCAAACAGCAGAAGCACACACCAAATCTGTAAAACCATACACTAATTCTCAGCCTTTGACTCAGTTTTCAATTTCATAAAACACTTTTTGCAAAACACAACACACAATTCTCTATGTAACACACAAAAATCTAACAGGAATTAATATTATGGCAAAGGTGTTTGAAAATGTTTGCTTTTGAGATGTGTTTGTGATATTTTGAATGCAGTGCTTCATTTTGCAAGAGATGTGAGGCATTTTGCATTTTGTTTGTGCAATTCTTGGATTTGTGTGTAAAGTTTTGAAAAAAGGAGGCAAAGTTTTGAAAAAGTGTCTTAGCAGATGAAAAAAAAACTGTAATTCACTGCAGTATATGTTATATAGTTCATGTTTGCATACAGTACAAAATTATTCCTAAGTTTTCCCCTTTTGTATGGTAATGAAATTGAAAAACTAACACCTTGTATAGGTTTTCAACTATATCAAATTGCTTTGATTGTATTTTTCTATTTGTATATATTTTTTTTTCTGAATATTTTTCAATATGGTACAGTATTACTGTAGAAATGTAGAAAATTTATGTCTTGTACATTTTTGTATTATTTAGGTTTTGAACTTAGGTTTAACAGTTTTGTAAAGAGGTGCAAACTGGCTTGTAGGTACATAGAGTTTTGCCATTGTTTTTGTCTGAGTGAGAGAATAATTTATGTAATTTGAATGATGTAGTTATTGATTGCACTTTGTGCCAAAGCAATGATAAATGATCCACAGTTTAGCCCACATTGACTGCTGTTATGCTCACAATTTGATGAGTTTTGAAAAAGTGACCCAAGTATTGAGAAATGTGTCCTAGCGATTGTTTAAAAAAAAAAAAAAAAAACAATTAAAAATAACTGTAATACCGTAGCTTGTTGGACAGTAAATCACGCACTATAACTAACACAGCAATAAACCTGTGTGTGAACTGATATTAGGCTAATATTGTAGATCTACCAATGTGTTGGGTTTTACTCAATATGATGTTAAAAGTAGGTAGGCGATTTCTGAAAGGCTAGTGATAGCAAGCTAGCTTTTAAAAGCAAGATCCCCACCCTTCCTGCATAATCACGCTGCAAAGTCACGCCTCCTCCAAAACACATGAACACGCACAGGCAGATGACGTATCATGTCTGCACAAACAGGGTGCAGAAGTATGCAAATACATTTTTTTTTGACAGGCAGGCAGGGCAGCCTATCATAATCTTCGGCTCGAACATTTTGATTGGACGCCTTACACAGACGATATAAATACAAATAAATTTAGAGCACTTAACTTAGTGATTGCCATCGGGATGTGAAGAGACTTTCAACAAGCATAAAAAAAAAATAATAATATTCTGAACCAGATCACCTACCCTGCCTTTAAGTGGCAGATCAGTGCGGTTGAATATCTAAATAAGAGATGTCCCCTGTCCCATATGAAACCTAAAATTCTATGTGGAGGATGCAAAATAATTTAACAATTATAATATGACTGTGTGGTGAATCTATTAACCTAACTCATATTTAAACACAGTCTCCATGCTATGTACAAATGCTGTGTATACATATCCTTACAAGTACAATTTGGATGTATTATTTGTGTCCCCTACTCCATTTCATAAATCGCTCTTGAGAAATTGTATGTGTCTCAGGAATTTACGCCCATGCCCTGTGCCATTCATATCATACCCATCAGAGTCTTTCCAGTGACAGTAAATTAAAATAATATATAGTTAAGTTATATTCTGCAGATTATTTATATATATATATATATATATAATTATCATTTTACAGGGTTAGAAATAGTAACTGTTGGGATATAACTGGGAATAAAATGCTTTGATACTTTTATTTTGTTTTTGTTTCCATAAAACAGTTGAATAATACTATACCTTAGATCTAACTCTATTTCTTAACTAAATTTATATACAATGCATAAATTATTTCTATTTTAGCAGAGATCTGTTCATTCTATTTCTAGACACAACATGAAAGATGTTAAAGGCTAAAGGCAACCTCTTCTTTGGAAGAGCCTTTAATATCCTCTTCCACATCGACATCTAGTGGTGAATGTAAGCATACACAACATTTTTTTTAAAATCCATAAAATTATTAAAATTTTTGCTATTACATTAATAAACTATTACTAAATGGCATTTTCACAAGTTATTAATATTATTAACAAAGTGAACCACTTTACTACCATTCAGTTTATTTAATATTTGTTAAAATACGTATAAAAAAAAAAAGAATAATAATAATAATAATAATAATAATAATAATAATAATAATAATAATATATATATATATATATTTTTTTTTTTTTTTTTTTTTTTTTTTTTTTTTTTTTTACTGTTATGCTGACTTAATAGCACGTTTTGATCTAAATTTGTATTACTGTATACTTATACTGAATATTATTTTTTTTTAAATCAAGGACCTGTCACGGGACTCAGACACGGACAAGAGAATGACAGTTAATACTGAGATTTATTGACAGTAACTGAACAACAGGGAAATGGCAGATAAGTGGATAGATGAATGAGACTTCTGGAGCGAAGTCAAACTTGGTAATGATAATGTTCAAGTCTTACAGGCACCAGAAGATCATGGATGGAAGATGGACGGCACGATTGATGCACAAACCTCATAGCTTTGGTAAGTGATACACACAGGAACAACAGGGAGACATAATAGGAACAAATGCTGGATATCACAGGAGTAACTGCTGGAGAAAATCATAGTTAAATACTCCACTTTGTAGAAATGAGGCTGGATCCTGAACTGGTGTGAGCTGTGTGCTTTTATGAGATGCTGTTAACTCATTTGTGCCCAAATTTTTCTGAATGGTTTCGTACATATAGTCGTGTTAATAGTGTCCTATGTGAACATGTTCTGCATTTATTTTCCTCAGGTTTTTGTTTTCTTTCTTGAAAATCATATTTGAATGTTGTATGCACCCCTCAATGTCAAATTTGAATAGGAGGAGAACATTTGGAATCTAACTCAAAATAACTGCTTTCAAAAGACCAATATTTATTCATAGACAAATATATTATGTATAAAAGTCGAAGAACATTCGATGCGAACCCAAAAATGCTGCATCTAGCTTATAATCTCTTGAATATGAAAACCCAACAAACAACAAATCCATTTGTCTTAATGTGGTGGAACAAAGTGAGAACAGTGGGGCCTGTATATAGAGAGTATCTGTTATTTAATAAAAATATAATTCTATTTTCAGTGTGACATCATTTTTTTCTCAAACATAGTCAGTGGGGTAAAACGCCCACAGGGGGCAATGGGCAATTACCGTAGTTATTCTGTTCTGAACATCAAATCCTTTGTTTTTCCATCAAATGTATTCTAACTAGTTGGTTGAATAAAAATATTTGGACTTTATATTTAAAAATTAGTTACCTCAAGTTAGCATCAGGTAGCTAGTTAGCTAGCCAGTTAGCATCAGCTAACAAAATGTTTCAAATAGGCTATTATAATTTTATAATTCATACTTATTGATTATATTCTTTTTAATTTTAAGCTAAAGCTGCCTATACTCTGATTTTACTGTAGGCTAAATGTTTAAAGCAAATTGCTTTGTCAGACTGGGGGGCATTCTACCCCACCCATGGGGGCGTTTTGCCCCATAGGTGGGGTAAAATGCCCCCATGGTACAAATAAAATTTTTGTTAAAATTCTAATAACATGAAAACTCAGGACATTTTTCATACTTTGTTTATAATATATGTCATTGTCACTAAAACTATGATAACTTTTCTGAAAACATTTAACTTTTGTTTCAAAGAAAAAAAATTGCACAGTCTTTCAGGGGACGTTTCCCCCCACTCTACCCTACCTATAATGCTAACTATATAGGCACTAATTGTCAGGACTCTGTCGTGTGTGTCATGTGTTCCCGCCTCTTGTGTCCATATTAGGTTCCTGTCCTTGTTTAATGTGATCATTAGTTAATTATGTTCCAGTTGTGTTTGTGTAATTAACCTGTGTATTTAATTTCCTGCATGTTCAGTTTCGTGTGGTCTGGTCTACTCGTTACTCCCCGGTGTTCCTGTCTGTGTATCAGCCTTGCCTTGTCTTGCCCTGCCTTGTCCTGCCCTGATGTCAACATTAAAGACTGTTAATTTGAGTTTATCCTCGTCTGCGTGTTCCTCGTTCCTCCCTGCTGTGTGCACCGTGACAGAAGACCAGACCCAAAACAGTAAGCGGCACCCCTTCACCACGTTTTGTTTTCCGTTTTTTAAAGTCTTTTGTTTTGTTCCTGTCCTGTTCCTGTTTGTCTGCCCCGTGGCGTGGAAGTCGCCGCTTGTCTTTCCGCCATAGCCCGCGACAGGAACGCGTGGGAATTGGGCGGGATCGGCACGAATGTCGCGAGTCCGCCGTCCGCGGCTCCCTCAAGTTACGCCGCCGACCATAGGGAAAGCCAACCCGCCGTCCGCGGCTCCCTTCATGCCACCTTCCGCGGGGAAAGCCAACCCGCCGACCGCGGCTCACCCAGGCCTGCCGTTCGCGGGAGATCGACGCCGGGAGATCGATGCCGCCGCCCGCGGCTCTCCCAGGCCCGCCGTTCGCGGGAGATCGACGCAGCCGGCCGCCAGTTCCCTCAAGTTACGCTGCCGTCCGCGGGGAAAGCCAACCCGCCGACCGCGGCTCACCCAGGCCCGCCGTTCACGGGAGATCGACGTCAGGAGATCGATGCCGCCGTCCGCGGCTCTCCCAGGCCCGCCGTTCGTGGGAGATCGACGCCGCCGGCCGCTAGTTCCCTAGTTCCGGCCAGGAGTGCCGGTTTTGTCGTGTCGTGCCCACAGGAACATTTTAATCAAACCTTGTCTTGTCCACAGAGACTCGTCGAGGGCTGGCGGCTCCTCTAGTCATGGCCGCGGAGGCCATTCCCAGCCGCCTGCCCCTCATGTCGCGGAAGTGGAGGCGGTTGCTGAGGGACCTTGTGAGGGCCCCTGACTCCTTGTCATGCCCAGAAGAAGCTTCAGCTTCCAAGCTAGCCCAGGAGGGCTTCCTGTTCCTGTGGGCTGTCCTGTTGGTGTGTTTAGCCCTGGAGGGCTGTCCTGTTCCTGTCCTGTCCTGTCTGTTTAGCCCCGGAGGGCTGTCCTGTCACTGTCCTGTTCCTGTCTGTTTAGCCCTGGAGGGCTACCCTGTCATGTCCTGTTTGTCTAGCCCCGGAGGGCTCCTGATACCCCCTAGATTTCCCAAGGAAATTTTTTTGGGGGGGGGGGGGGTAGTAGAGCTCTGGGTGGAGTGGCCGGGCTGAGGGGACCGAGGCCACGGCCACTAAGACCATCTGCCATGGCCTCCTGAGCTCCCTGCACCGCCATGGCCTCCTGAGCTCCCTGCACCGCCATGGCCTCCTGAGCTCCCCGCTCCGCCATGGCCTCCTGAGCTCCCTGCTCCGCCATGGCTGCCAGAGCTCCCAGCCCTGCCATGGCCTCCGTCTGTCTGTTCCGCTCTGGAGTTCCCTGTCCTGTGTTCCTGTCTATGTCTGTACTGAGGGGCCTCCAGAGCGCCCACTCCCCCTCCCCGGTGGAACTGTTAGGCGCGGGACGCGCCTTCCGGGAGGGGGGAGTAATGTCAGGACTCTGTCGTGTGTGTCATGTGTTCCCGCCTCTTGTGTCCACATTAGGTTTGTTTCCTGTCCTTGTTTAATGTGATCATTAGTTAATTATGTTCCAGTTGTGTTTGTGTAATTAACCTGTGTATTTAAGTTCCTAAGTTCCTCGTGTGGTCTGGTCTACTCGTTACTCCCCGGTGTTCTTGTCTGTGTGTCAGCCTTGCCTTGTCTTGCCCTGCCTTGTCATGCCCTGATGTCAACATTAAAGACTGTTAATTTGACTTTATCCTCATCTGTGTGTTCCTCGTTCCTCCCTGCTGTGTGGACCATTACACTAATAGTAACCCTAATCGTGTTAGCATCATGTTAACAACATGCTAACAACATGTTAATTTTGTTAGAATTATGCTAACATGTTAACAAGTAAAATGTTAAAACAAAATTAGCATGATTAGCATGTTGCTAGCATGATGTTAACATGTTTTAAACAAGCTGTTAATGTGATTAGCATGATGCTAGCAACAGTATACCCCATTTCCCCATGATATATGTTACATGTACTTACAAGTCATTTGCCCACCGGCAACTATAGTTGCCACTTGGACTTTTGACTAAGTATACAAAAAAACTATACATTTCTTGTAAGATTTGCTTGGTTTGGATGATTCTAGAGACCTTCATGATTATGTATATATATATATATATATATATATATATATGTCAAGAAAAAATATTTATTAGTAACATGAAAATTATCTTTATTTGGGAGGGTTTGCCTTCCCCATGCTTCCCTGACAGCCTCATGTGACAGAAAGGAAGTGAATACCCTTTTTTTCCTCTAGAAATCCTTTATTTGGTTCTTTGCTTGCATGTCATTGAGACATAAAACATGGATAACACCTAGAAAAATACTTACAAAAGGAAAATGACAACTATAACCTGCGGCAACTGAGGCTAACGGATAACAGGTGCGAGTGATTGCTGAACGCGTGCAGGTGAACAGAAGCAGGGATGATGGGAAATGCAGTGTTTGACGGTGTACTAAAAGTGAACTTATAGGTATACTGATAGTTTACTAATTAAATACTTGTAGTAGCATTTTTAGTACAGTTTGAAGTATAGTCTCAGTATACTACTAGTTTAGTAGTTTTATACCGCAAGTATACTCTTTATATCATACTTTAAGTATACTACCATGTCCCTATTTAGGTATTAATTTGTATATATTTTGTTATGAATATCTGAACATACAAAATATCAAAAGAAAGAACGGTATCTGTTTGTAAATAAAAACATTTTATTCTAGCTTCATGTATTCTTTTTTTAAACACTTGAATGTGGGTAAGTTTCATAAATAAAAAATAAAGATATAAATAACATTTTGAACAAAAAGCTGAAAAAAGACTATGAATTGGATTCAGAATGATAATCAAAACGTAGATATAGTCAATCAACACCCCAAAGCTTCCCAGTCATTATTACCTCTTCATTGGTTGACATTTTATTCCATAATGTTACAAACTTTTGATGCTGTTTTATGACTGATGATTGTGTTAGATTACATGTGGAAGTATCTGTTGGTTTGGTTTCTTCTTCACTTGTGTTTTTTGGAAATTATGTACAGAAGATGTGTACTAGTGCCCCCTACCATATAACAATGAAAACACAGATTCTCAGAGCACATGTATAGCTCAAATATATTTAGACTTTTAAGTATAAGTCAAGTATACTTAAATGTAATTTTAAGTATATTTATGAGAAGTACATAAAGCCCATTTCTGAGAAGGCTACATAAAAGTAGACTAAAAGTGTACTTTCCCACTTTTAGTTTAAAAGAAGTATACTAATAGCACACTTGAATAAATTTCTTTTTCGTAAGGGTAAGTCTGTATGTGACACAGCTTTTGTACTTTTTTTTTTTTTTTTTTTTTGCGAGCATAAAATTTAACAGCAGCCAAATGTAATTAAGATTGCATCATCATAGAATCTATAATCATACAGTACCTACATATTAAAGTGCTCAGCAATATTTATTGCCTCTGCTTTAAATAGGATATCTCATGTGTGAAAGTACTTTTAATAGAAAAGTACATTCTCACGAAAAAGTGCATGCTCACATTAAGAAAATGGCAATCCAATGTAATGCTTTGTTCAATGCTGCAGTAAGTTTGATAGAAATTTGTTCTTTTGTCTTAAAATGAGTATAAGTAACTGTATCATTTGCATCTGAACCTGAACCTCTGGACAAACCTAGAGTGAATCATTAATATATAAACCAAATAGAGTTGGCCGGTCCAAGAAATGGTCCCTGTTGGACAAAAGTTGTACAGTCTCTTTATCATTAACGGTATCAAAAGCCTTCTTTTAAAAATCAAAGAAGACAGCACTAACAGCAGCTACCCTGTAAAAACTGGATTTCCTTTGTTTAACAAAACAACAGTTTGTTGTCTTTCTGGAAAGGTGTGCCCCAAACCCAAGTGGGTAGGATGTAAGATTGATTGATTTTTTTTTTTTTTTTTTTAAAGATGAGGTACACTAAACTGTAAAGGTCTGGGACCAGCTGCTGAGGATTGTTTGTCTGTTATTTATTTAAAGAAAGCAAATGCATAAGTAAGAAGAGTAATAGGATTTGTAAAAAGAAATTTATTTTGGAAAGAGTTTTGTAAAACTATATGTAGATTTATAGATTCTAGTGAGATGTGGGGAATGATTAGGAAGATGTGAGGAATTCACAAAAACAATACTTTACCAGTCTTAAATAAATTAGAAAGATAGATAGATCGAACTGTCTGAATTCCAATGTTTTTTTTTTGTTTTTGTTTTTTTTTTGTTTGTTTTTTTTTGGGGTTTTTTTGGATTTATTTATTTATTTATTTTATTAGCCATTCACAAATTAAGATTACCCCACTTCTATATCTGGTGCTTGTCTGGTGCCCAAGCTAAAACTTTGAAATTATTTAGAGTAACCATGCTACAAAGTGTTCCGTCTTTCTATATCATGAGAAAGGTTTTTATATCCACTATATGAATAAATGTATTATATTGTGGAAAAGTCTAGGCATTGGTTATATCACCCACCTCTAAGTATTTTAAACAAGGAGTTGCTAGAAAGTCAACTCATAATGATTTAATCCCCAGTAAGCAAGTCAGAGGCAATTGTGGCAAAGAACAAAAAACCATTTTGGTGGTAACAGGAGAAAAACAAACTTTTGGAGAACCCAGGCTACACCATGGAACTAGCTAAGCATTTTAAACAGTCAACTTAAACATTAAAGGGGTCATCGGATGCAAAATTCACTTTACAAGTTGTTTGAACATAAATGTGTGTTGGAAGTGTGTGTACACATCCATCCTATAATGATAAAAATCCACCCAGTGTTTTTTTTTTTTTAAATCCCTATTTTAAAATCCCCTTTCTCAAATCAGGCTGTTCTGAGATTCCTATCAGAATGACATAGTTCTGCACAGGCCGCTCTCACGATAGTTGATTGACAAGGTCGTCTTACCTAAGACCCGCCCTGAGTGAGCTGTCATCCGTCTGCCACTGTGTCGACTCCGGTGCAGGGGAAGACAAGAATGTCTCCAATTAAGTGATTGAGGTGTTTTGTTGTTGGATGTAGTTATGAATATAGCAATCGTAATTTACTCCCGACATCTGAGCCACTGAATACACAGAGGATTAACGTTACTTTCATTTTGAAGGGAATGCGCCAATCCCGATCTGCCTAAATGCTTTTATATGTTCGCGTGAATCATTCGTGATCCAGCTTCATCTACAGAAGAAGTGAGTTTAAGGGTGTTTTTATGAGTCTTTGCAAATCGCCTTTCTTAATAAAGTGCCAGTTAGCAAGTTTCGCGGCTGAAGTTTACAGTCTGCTCGTCACTCCACGGAAGAGAGGGGCAGGGCGAGCGGAGATTAACATTTAAAGCAACACGGACTAAAAAACAACTTGCTGAAAACAGAGCTGATTTTGACAGGGTAAAAAAGGTGTTTATTTTTAAACTACCATTGAGAAATTTTAACCAAAGTATGTTATAGACTTTTCATTAAGACCCAAAAGAATCATATCAACTTGTGGAAAATGACCATCTGATGACCCCTTTAATAACAAGTGTCTTGAAGACTTGTTTCTGATGTACTGAAGCAGTCCATGTGGAACACAAGAGGACGTGTAGACAGTTGTAGAGTGGCATAAGTTGTGATCTGGGGGGTATATTCCAGAAAGCAGGTTATGTGATATACCCGGGTATGTTTAAGGGTAAGTAAGCAGGTAAATTCAGCGGAGGTAACTTTCAGGGTATGTAAGTAACGATAGCAACTTATTCGTCAAGGTGCAGGGGGACAGCTGTCCCTCCAACTTCTCCTGCAGGACTCGATTACGCCGTTAGCGAACTTCAAAGCATGCACCCACCTCATAGAGGGCGCTCTTGCCTGAGTGATAGTGGTCAGGGGCCAGATGTGGAGGTTCCAGAGTATTGGGCACGGGTGCCAAATTGGGGCCCATCACTGAGCATGAGCTCAGACTACCAAGTCTGGGTGGGCCACACTCTTAAAAATAAAGGTTCCAAAAAGGTGTTTTTGCAGTGATACCATAGAAGAACCATTTTTGGTTCCCAAAAGAACTATCTAATGAACAGTTCCTAAAAGAATCATTTTGAATAACATTTTAAAAAATTAAAGAACCTTTTTCAACTATAAAGAACCTTTTCTGCATTCGAAAGGTTTCATGGATGTTCAAGGTTCTTCATAGAACCATTGATGCCAATAAAGAACCTTTATTTTTAAGAGTGCAATACCAGTAGGACCAGTGTATATATATATATATATATATATATATATATATATATATATATATATATATATATATATATTTATATATATATATATATACACAACTGTCACTATGTTGTCCATCAGGACCAACACGCGCTTGCCCTGGATCAATGGTCGAAACCTCAGCAGGGCCAGCAATACTGTAGCAACCTAAGGCAATTGGTGCGTCAGCATAGCGGAGGTCCTGTCCAGGAGCCCGGGCCTGTGTGCCCCTTGCATATGACACCCCTGTCTGTTTTGGATGTGTCTCGTGACAACAACATGCTTGAATTCTTGCTCAAAGGGTTCTCTGCCTGTAGAAATGCAAGGTCTTTCATAGGGCTGAACATATGGCGACAGATAGGTGTGATGCAATGTGTGCCACAGCACCATGCCCATCTCAGTGCTTGAGTCTGAAGCCAGTGCTGAAGCAGTCTCATATGCATGGCAGTTCAGCACAGACTGTGCGCGCTTGTTCATGAGATGTGCTGCATGCTGACTGAGTCCAACTCCATCCCGAGAACAGAAAATCTCAGCACTGGGGAGAGCTTGATCTTTTCCCATTTGACCTAAAGCCCCAACCGCGTGACATGTCTAAGCACAAGGACCCTGTGCACACACAATAAATCTTGAGAATGAGCTAGAATCAGCCAGTTGCAAGATAATTGAAGATGTGAATGCCCATTTCCCTTAGCAGGGCAAGGAAAACATCTGTGACTTTCATGAAGGTGCAAGGTGAGAGGGACAGCCCAAAACGGAGGACCTCCCTGCAAAAAAAAAATCCAGCATGACTTCCATGCTGATCCAAGCTGGTTTATGCTGGCGTAATGCTGGTATAGTGCTGGTCTAGCTGGTGGACCAACATATCTACGCAGTTTTCACGCAATATGGAGCTGGTTCACCAGCATGGTTTTGCGGGGTTGAGTGTGAGTAGGCCACTTGTCTATTTGCAATCAGTGTTTTGGAGACAAGCACTGTTTTTGCTCACATATTTCTATATTTAGCAGATACATGATGTAAAGGAAAACAATATTTAAAGTGTATTTAAAGTATATTTAAAATAGCTTGTGTACATGGCAAAACAAAACATTTAGAGATATGAAAACCAATAAAATGCCAAATAAAAACATAATTATAAGCTCTTTTGATGGTACAGTTAATAATAACCTGTAATTAATGCTGTTTTGGGAATTGTTTAAGCATCCTCTGGTGAGATATCACTGATTGTATGTGCTGTTAATTTCATAAAAGACTGTGTGGCTGTAAGTCAGTTGTAGTTGTTGTATTTCTGCTCATCTCTGCTCTTATTTTCTGTTTTCCTCTCATCTTCAGTGATTCTGCTTGTCAACTGTAGTTGTCATCACTAAGAGTCACTTGTAGACTGAATCTACTTTATTTCACTAACTACAACACTGTTTCATTGTTACTTTTGTTTTCTATATATTGGGACCATATGAAAACTGAGCAGTGTTTGTTCAACAGTTTAACAGCATTTTACTGTGTGCCAGTAAGCGTGTAATCAGCAACAAACATATTTCTTAATTAAATAATTTATTAAAATTAATTTATAAAATTGTCTTGGGCTTTATCTAACTTCAAACACACAATAAGAAATGTGCTATATAACCCATATGCAAGTTTTGTTGGAATCATACCATCATACCAGCACACACACACACACACACACACACACACACACACACACACACACACACACACAAACACATGCTGGTTCACCAATATACCAGCATCCCAAGCTGCAAAACATACCTTATGCTCGTCCACCAGCACACCCGCTTCCTCCCATGCTTGTCCCAGCGCGCAAAACATACCTTATGCTGGTGACCAGCAATGCAGGATTTTTCAGCAGGGCTTATACTGATATGCCTAACCCTCAAAAGCAAACCTAAGAAATGTTTAGTGGTAGTCTAATGCAACCCCATTTTGGGGTTCTCAGCACTGGCCTGGTAAACAGGCTGCATTGCTTTCCTGCAGGCAGCTTGACGCTGCAGTTTGGCTTTACCTCCTCTATCCACTGGGTGGCAGTATCATGTACTATGAGTTTCACACAAATACCTTAACAAGATATATTCCAGAGGTTCAGACAGTTATATAACGCTTAAGTTGTAAAACCTACCTTTATACAGGTGTTTATTTCATTGCTGTATAATAGGTGAAGATCACATAACACAGGCCTGCAACAATTACAATAGTTTATTTTATCATTTTTTAAAGGGTCATTAACATTTAACTGACTTCAAAGGCACTTCCTCACTTTTTGTTGATCTTGTCGACCCTTTATCCTGTTTTGACAAGGACTCACAAAAGCCTAACTCAGGGAGACAGGTAGCACTTTCCAAAAACAACAACTCCGAGGGAGTTTAAAGTTGTTGAGACAAAGAGTGCATTGTGCATTTTCCCATGCCTGAAACATCTCACAGTTTGTAGTCAAATAAGGGCGACAGAACACAATGTACTCATAACATGGCTTTTTCCAGCGCTATGAACTATATGCCTGTACCATGGTATGAAAATACTGATTATTTTTTTAACAAAAAACATCTCAAATGTTCGTCTCAAATTTTAGTATGCAATTAAGGAATGGATATAACCATTTTCATTGGATTAAGATTCAGCTAAGTCTAATGTATATTATTGATATTTATTGTATTACAGAATGTACTAGATTATATGTTTTGAGTAAATGTTATATATCAACTTAAGAGAATCTGCTGATTCAGATGACACGGCAAGACACTTTTTAAGGTATGTCACATGTATGATAAAATACATTTATGAGACAGTTGTATCTGAAGCTGTTTGTCTTGCTCAGTATTTATGCCAGAGTGCAGATTTGCTCATTATTTTTCATTCTCTTCTTCACCACTGCCATTCATTATAGGAGGCTGTGAATGAAAGTGAGTGAGTGTTTCAGGATGAATGTCTGGAATGTTGCGATGACAGAAAAGTGATACAAACACCCCAGTGCTGTTACACTGTATTTCAGTTACACTGTATGGAGCACACTCAAATTTGAGGACCAACAGTTATATGAATGAGTAAATAAATAAGGAGGTCAGTCATATAGAATAATGAGGAAAGGCCCAAGGTTGTAATATTACACCCTGAAAGTGGTTGTTTTCATTTCAGATCACACTGAAGTGGTCTGATGGTTCCTCACTCTCCACTTTTTGATGAAGCTTCACTCAGTGGTCTGGTCATGAGCAGGGGACAGTGAGGACGAGTCCTGGGGAATCAGACACATGGACTGCTGTTGCATGGTACAGTTATTGTGCAGAAATGAATGCAGAAAGTTCACACTGTGCTACATATCATTTTTGACTGATGTGCTTCAAAAGATTTCTAATGGCTTAATGTTGATGGTTCTTATGTAATCTGACTTATGCACTCTCAGAAAGAAAGGTACAAAAGAGTTTGTGCTTCAAAGGACAAATTTGTCCCTTTCCATTAAATCTGCACACTGGAAAACCTTTCAAATCATTTTGTAGCTGCCTTTTATGGTTATGGATAACATTCCTGTTTTTCATGTTTACATAAAGGCACTGAGCCCAAGACATCTTTAGAAAACAGCAGACAATAACAGCAAAAAAAAATAAAAATAAATAAATAATAATAATAATAATAATAATAATAATAATAATAATAATAATAATAATAATAATAATAATGATAATAATAATAATAATTAGAAGTTCTATTTTTCTATTTTTCATCATTTGAAAGTTTAAAAAATGTAAAGGTATAATGCATTTTGAATCACGTTTTTGGAAGTTTCATTCCTTTTCATTGCAACCTTTCACTGACATTGCCACATTATTGCACCGTATTGGTCTTATCAAATAACATATTTGAAAATCCATAATTGATGAGATTTTGCTGTGAAAGCCCACTAAAACTAATATGCGGTATTCTTCTCTAGAGTATTTCACTCAAATAAACCACTGAAAGCATTTCATAGCTTTCATGTTTGTTGGAATTCATAGCACATAATTTCCGTGTGTGATTGCATATTAATAATGTTCCTTTGATGCACTGTGGGGGAAACAAACATAAAATGCCATATTAAGGCATTTCAAGGCTACAAATTATTAGTTGACACCCAGCCTTATACTTCCAAAGCACAGGCAAAGATTTAAAGAATGTTATTTACATGTAATTTTCCTTGAGATATTTAATGTTATGCCCTAAATATAAACATATCCATCTGCTGACTGAAACTAAAACATAATAAAGGTTAAGTATATTATTATTATATATAACAGTATTATTATTATTGTTTTTGGATTCTAAATGCCCTGAATTAGGCCAGTCTTAAGCACCTTTGCATTCTGTGAGAAAAAAAAAAAAGTACAAAAACAGAAAAGGCGATTTCTGCCATGGCATTATTTGTTAAATTGGATATTTCCTTTTACTCTATATATATATATATATATATATATATATATATATATATATATATATATATATATATATATATATATAAAAATAAATAAAATAAAAAAATCCTTCATATTAACACAGTGCATTGTGCCCTATTTTTACAGACTTTTCTTAGAGTGTGGATTTTATATATATATATATATATATATATATATATATATATATATATTTTTTTTTTTTTTTTTTTTTTTTTTTTTCCTGTTGCAGTGTCATTCAGTATTGTGTTTTTACTGTTTGTTGGTGTGGCAGACTTAAAGTTGTTATTTACTGCTGTTGGTCACAGTGAGATTCTGGGATAAACTCATTTAGTTACACAACAGGATTTGAGCTGAGCTCCGAGTGCACGGTAAGCACTTCTGGCCTTATGGAGAAAAGGAATAATTGTCCCAAATGTTGCCAGCTAAGAGTTTCCTTTTTTTTGTTTGGAAGTCATTCAAAGTATTTATTTTTTATTTTTTTATTTTTGAGCCCTGAGCAAAATAAAGGCTGTTTCTCAATCCATGCCCATGTTTATCCTGGTGTTTATTTGTGTATTACTGTAGGCTACGCTTGGTTTTGGTTTAGATGTCTTTTTCCGTTATAGCCTGGGAGAAACAATAAACAGCTCAAATATGTCTCACATTTAGTTTTCATACTTAAAAAAAAAAAAAAAAAAAAAAAAAAGGTTGTTTATATGTTCTTTTATTAATATGTTATTCTTGATTACCAGATCACTCACACGGTGATCAGAACATACGTGAAAATTAAACTATATTATAGTAAAAAGGATGCTGTAGAGTCTGTTTTGTTTCATTTATTTTATTTGTTAATTTCTTTCTTTCTTTTTATGTAAAGAGGAGGAAGTTTTCTGTGAGTGTTGTGGTTAGAGTTAAGTTTAGAATTAGAAAACAGAATATAGCTACAGCTGTGAAAACATTTTTCCCCTGACATGCAGGAATACAGTTATATTTTACACTGTGTCCTTATCATCATCATCATTAACAATAAACAACGAGAAGATCCATCGTTAAAGTGTAGCTTCATTAAATGTAAAATTACATAAAAGATCAAGTAGATTCCTTTGCTCAAAATAAGTAATTCCAGTATAACCTCTTTTAGTGTTTATGTTTGTAAATTAGACGAAAGCTTCAATGGCGTCGTTAAAAACTCTCAAAGTAGTCAGTTTCGCAATAATAAATCTCTAATCTTTATGATGCATAATAGGTGTCGTATTTCTCGGCGTCGACTCAACGCATGCGGCGCTGATTGGATGAGATCCTTCGTCGACATCAGACGAGCCAATCAGGAAGCTCCGCGATCATCCATCGATTAACAAGGGGATGGAGCGCTTCTCCTGACGTCACACAGCGGCCAGTCGAGCTCATGTTGGGAAGTTCGATTCATTCTCGCGAATCGGTTCTTTCGAACACTTTGTTTCATTTGATCAGTTCATCGGTTCTTTTACGTGCACACGTGACATTTCCAAGCTGATAAATATATCTGTTTATTAAATACGAGCTTGGCACTTATTAGTTATTGCCTCGTTTTGTGGAAGACCTGACTAAATGAGTGGTGCAGTAAATTTGTATTACTATTAATTAATTATAAGAGCTACAATCAGTCCTATTAAAATGCAATAAAAAAACGAAACGGGGAGATGTTATTTTATTTAGATTTTTTTTTTTTTTCAAATAAAATGTCAATAGCCTATAACATGATTTTGAAGGATTTGATGTTTCCATGCAGTATCAAATCACACGAGAAATGATTTAACCAGAGCTTTGGATTTCTCGAACCGAACTATGTCCGAATCGCGAACCGGTTGATGCAAAAGTGAACCGGATCACGAGTCCGAACATCACTAGTTCAGGATTGGACCACACATTTCGCCCAATCTGTGTTACCAGCAGCAACAGAGAGAATCGGCTCACATTCATAGGTGTCACTGGCACAGAGCGGAGCGCTGGCTGTCATCCTCAACAAAGGAATGGTTTGAGCGCACTGTCTCCATGGTGATGCCGTGTATCAGACATATATCATCCATAGGTTGTGCCATGCATTCAAGGAATACGTGAATCGCGCGTGCCAGAAGAAGCCTTTTGCGCCAGTGTGCGCATTTGGAGAGGCGCATCAGCCGTGATCAGACTGCAGCTTTACTGGATCATCGGACCTTGCTTTTGCATTTTATTTTGCTCTTTTGTTCCTGGCCTTTTTTTTTCTGTTGAAATATAATGTTGCGCTTCACAGCTGGCAGACTGCTTGTCGGATTGTTCTTTTTGGGTTTTTTGCACAGTTTGGAGGTGTTTCTTCCAGCAAGGGCAATAGATGGTGAGTGTATTTGGCATATGTATCATCATACAACACCCACAATTCAGCAAGTGTTGCCGTGCATTTAGACACACGGCGCATCCTTTGAGACTCAAACTGCGTTAAATCTGAGTTTCTTTTGCTATCCGAACCGAATGTCACCAGTAAGAAAAAAGGTAGATGGCAGGTCTCATAATGGATTAGATAACGGTTTAGGCTGAAGTAGCCCGCGCATGCATCACACAAGCAGCTCAGCAGTGCAGATACATTGAAAATCTGTGGATGAACCATCACAGCGCACATGCCTAGAATACAACATGACAACTTTTTCACATCAGTTTTCACATCATGATCTTGCACCAGAAAAAAATTCCTGTTATTGGCCATTTGAAGATGCAAAAATATAAATAAAGAAAGTTGTGAGCCTAGAACTTCTTGCTATTGGATTTCTGTGCGTTTTGCAGAAGAGGCATTGTCATGTCCAGCTAGTCATTTTGATGAAGTCTAGTCCTCCTTTAATGAAGGAGATTGTTTGTTTAGATGTGTTTTGTTGAATCGTGAGTAGCTGCCTACATCTGCAGTCCAACAGGCCCTCTCCATCAATGACCTATGTATTTGTACAGGAAAGGAAGGAATGGTGATCTTTGGACTGAAATGCATTATGGATTGCTGCTTCTTTGAGCTTTCACATCTCTTTGAAAGCTTTGCTGTCTTTCTGCTGCGCATTATTTTTACTACACAGTCTGTACTGAAGCTCAGAAGATGAAGTGCTTTGAACAGACAAATGAGCTTCAAGATGCAAGATTTGTGATATGGATATATTAGGAATCATCTTGAATTGTAACACACTGTCATCTTGACAAGTTGTTCATTCTGCTTTTAGTGCTGGAAATGCTGTTCTGAAGTCAACAAATTGATGATGAATGTGCGTTTGAAGTAAATCCTAACTCTGGAAACATCTACATACTTGTTTACTTAGCTCTGCAAATGAGGACAAAGCACAGAATTCTTTGTTTCTATATAAAGCTCCAGATAATTACTATACGGACTATTCTTGCTGTGGATGAAATACTTCATGCTTAGTAAAAAGTAACACTTTTTATTAATTATTTTGACATTGAGAACATCCCAAAGGGAGATTTTGGCAGATTGAACTAATTTACAGGAACAAGTTTGTCTACAAAGTATCTTTGCATACATACTAATGTACATACATATTTATCTGATTGTTTACATTGTTTTGCTATTACGAATTAAAAAAATGCTTATTAGTTTGAGAAAACCTAAAACATTTTCTTATAGGTATAGTTCACCCAAAAATGAAATGCTAAAAATGCACTCACCCACAGACCATCTAAGATTCATCAGATTGTAGAAATATACAGTAGCATTCCATCATTTGACCACCAATGGGTGCTCTGCAGTGAATGGGTGCCGTCAGAATGAGAGTCCAAACAGCTGATAAAAACATCACAATAATCCACAAGTAATCCACACCACTCCAGTCCATCAGTTAAGGTCTTGTGAAGCCAAATTCTTTGTGTTGGTAAGAAACAAATCCGTCATTAAGATTACTTATTTAAGGCTAGTCCTCTATTCATAATATTTAATTTTATTTATTTATTTTTTCCCAGTGAAAAAGTTGTATTGTTGAAATATGCACAGATCAAGAAGTCCAAAAACAGTCCAGAGCAGCTCTAAACAAATATGTGGCTGAATTTTGATGTGAAAGGACAGCAGGGGATGGACTTTTTCAATGGAGGAAGCATAATTATGGATTATGGACACCATAATAGCAACAGTTTAAATTAAAAAAGACCTTAATGATAGATTTATTTATTTATTTTGTTTAAAACACTGCAGAGAATCCATTGGTGAGCAAGTTATATAATGCAAAATTTCTCCATGTTTCTAACAGACTTCAAAGTGCAGTTAAAATTACTCTGACAATAGCACAGAATTTTCTCACAATGGCTTTTACCGCTGTATAGAATATGCATTCTCACTGAGCTGAAAGACTTCATGTTCAGTTCAGTGGCTCATCAATGGTGTTAATTAAGGGGCCCTTATCAGAGAAGTACACAGAAGGTTGCTGTTGTCTCTGGGGTCCTTTGAGGTGACGCACACTTTCGTCTCCCTCTTTAACCAACCTCTAAATCAAAGAATTAAAATACCAAAATTCTTTCAAAAGTATCGTCCAGTTTAAAGCATACCCTGAGATGACAGGCAAATGTATAGTTTAATTAATAGTGAGTAGTGACAGACTAATATTTTAAGATGATCAGTTGTCACTCACCTGGCCGTGGTCCAAAATCTGTCATCCGTAGATAGTAAGATAAAAAATATTATACATTTGTAATGACTTTTGAATTAATATGGTGTAAAATTTGTTTCACCTGGGTGAAGCTGGAGTATGTAATGTTAAAATACTTTGTCGTATCCCAACTTAACATACAAGTATAAGAAAGCCATTTATCCTCTGAAAAGCGCAAGCGCTGTGACTCTGTAACACCATCTAAACATCCTGAGCAGCTCAACGCCAGCATTGGCTCAACCCTGAGTTTGGAAAGCCTTTTGGAAAATAGTTATTATTTTTGCAGTTCCATTTGGTGATGTTAGTGATGCAGAAATTGCACTTCATCTGTAATTTTAGCAATTTATTGTGCAGTACAATTGCTCTTGTTGAATTGTGTTATGTGTGTTTTGCCATCATATAGGCCATCCAGCCATATGTGTTCTCCAGAAAAAGTGACATTAGTCCAGCAGAACTGCTCATCCTGACCAATGTGACTGATATAGTGGTTGAAACTGAGAAGAGAATAAAGGGATCATTTACTCAGCGTTCTATAGATCTAATCTTATGGCTTTTCTTCTCTCATAAAACACAAAAGGAGATGCTCCTGCAATTACAATGACAACATATGATGACTAAAATCCCAAAAGTTTCTCATACGACCTATGCGCTATATTCCAAGTCTTCGGAAGGCATATGATTGCTTTGTGTGAGAAGCAGACCAGCTGAGAGGATGCAGTTTTTTTTTTTTTTTTTTTGTACTGTTGTGCTTGGGTTGAACAAACTTCCACTTGAGTCCGTTCAGCCAGTTTTGTTTGCAGCCAATGCCTTTATATTTCTTGACAGGTAACCTACCCTGCCTTAGGGCAGAGGTGGGCAATTAATTTTCCCAAGGGGCCACATAAGAAATTTGGGTGGTTGCAGAGGGCCGGACCAATACACTTAACTAACTTCTGCCCAATATATTTTATATCTCTCTATAAATGGAACATTACAATCATACTATGAAAATGTGGAGCACACAATTATACCATTAGCTAATGAACATTCACAAAAACAGTTTTGAAAATGTGCATTTTTTTTTTTTTTTTGCAGTGTTTCAAAAACTACCATCACGATTTTGAACAAAAAATCAAGTATTTCAAATATTACGGACGTGACATTCGCAGTCAAAACCTGAAACACACATTCTCATAGCTATATTGGACCATCTCTTTATATTTTTCTAAACTGCTGAAAATAGAGTCTAGACATCAGTAAAGTATCAGTCTATAAACGATGAGGAAAATAGGATAGGCTACACATGCGTTACGGACGTGACAAAAAAAGACCCGAGTTTTTGGGAGACATTGTAGGCCTATTTGTAGACTTTCTATGATTACAATGCACAGCCCAGAAGCTTCAATTCCGCGCTCAAGCACACGTATAAAGGTTGCCACCAAGCACAGGCAAAAGTCACCTAATGATTATGAATGTTGGAAAAAAGGAGATATTTTAATTATTTATTAATTCTCCAGAGTACTGGATGCGCCTTTAGAGAGAAATGCAACCTTTATACAGATTACAATTATCGGGAAATATTTGTTTTTGAATTGGTTCATTGAAAAGTAGATATTTTAAACTTTCTATAGATATAGCCTGTTTCACACGTCTGTGAGGCAGCCGTACGCTGAGTTTCAGTTCTTATTTCTGACATGCTCCAGCTTCAGAGATGCCAGAAAGCGCGTCCTGCTTTCATTATTTTACAAAAGCAACGTTTTGTTGTTTTTATGAGTTTACAGAAATAAAAACAGTTTCGAACTGATTTTAAGTTGTTTCATTATCAGGAAACAAAGCTGTTTCCTTGAAAATAAAAGCAGTGCGGTTGTATTGCGTAATTACACCTAGGCCTATTTGCGATTGACTTTTAATTCACGATTCACAAATTACCTCATGTGGGCCGGTCAAGGATAGCCAGAGGGCCGGATGTGGCCCGGGGGCCGTACAATGCCCAGGTCTGCCCTAAGGGGTTGACATTTCAAGAGTTTGAGCTGATAGGAAACTCTTAGTAAGAGCTGAAGAGATATTATACTACGTTCTGCTTAGCCCAGGAAAGACAGAGAAAGGAGGAAATAAACAACGTTGAGACACACGAGTGTGTTCCCCACCCCCAACCTCAGTCTCCTTCACTCCGCTGTGAAACACATCTGGATAGGGAAAGGTCATTTGTTTGGAAGTATGCATGTGGAGAGGGTGGAAAAGAGGGTGGATATTCTCTCAAACACCCTTTACACATTGAGCGCACCCTTAGGCTCAATGCATTTGTTTTGAACAAGATGTTTGGTGGAGAAACCTGCAATCCCGGAAATGTGAAATATAGGAAGGAAGGAAGTAGCATGGATTGGGGAAGGGTGCATGTAAGACTTTTGAGCTGAAGTAAGATGACAGGAGAAAAACTGAGCTGCTCTTCCCCCTCTTTTATCCATCCTCCCCCTTGGCTGTGTGGGTAATGTTGCATGATGTGCTTTAATGATCTTAACTAGATAATTAGGTTCGGTGTGTGATTAGGGCACGTTGTTTGTTCTATAGGTTTAAAGCTGAACAGAAAAAAGGAAAATCTGTCATCACTAACTCAATTTGTATGGCTGTTCTTCTTCTGTAGAAACTAAAAAAAGGAGAAATTTTAAAGAATGTTCACACTGCTCTTTCCATACAATAACAGCAGTAATGATCTGGGACTGTCAAGTTGCAAAAAGGACACACACACACACACACACACACACAAAACACACTATAAAAGTATCAGAAAAAGTTACTTTTATGGGTTCCCATTTCCCACAGTCATGGAATCTAAACAACATAGGCTCAATGGAAAATGTGCCTTACATTTTTGCAAAACTCCTAAATGTACCAATACATGAATTCTCTGAATTCAAATCTAGTTTCGGTAAAACACCAACAACTTTTTATTCCTTTATACACAAATTATGATGACAGGCAGAGATTATCAGTTAATAAAGACTTATTTTTGCACAGTTTCTTGCAAAATTCTGTTATGACCTCAAAACACTTTTATCATAGTGCATGATTTCTGAACCAATTTTGATGTTTGCATGACCAACTCCGTATACAGTATATGGATTTTCTGACTTAACATTCTTTTTTGGAAGTTCACTTACAGCATTGCACTTGCAATACAGAGAGCTCTGATATGAGTCCCATGAAACACAAGTCATGATAAAAGAGCTCAAACACTTGTAGAAGCCGGATAAAATTACATGGTTGCTTCAGCAGATGTATTGGCACATTTGCTTTTATTAAGACCATTAGTTAAGACAATAGACTTTTAATTTCCAAACGGCCACTATATGTACAATAACTTTTTGTGCCACTCACTGGTCATTTCACTATGAAAGTGTGTAGAAACATGCAATAATCAACATGATATCAGTTTGCATTGTTTTTCCAATAAGCCTGGGTTGAATTAAAAAAATATATATATATCTGATTTTTAGATTATTTTTGCATCCACCCCCAACCCCTCCTCCAAATATTTAATCTGATATATTTCATCCGAAATATTTCCATCATATTTCAGCAATATCTTATTTGTGTGATATCTCTAAAAGAAGCTCATGATCACAAAAAAATATAAAAAAATATATAAATGTTTGTAAAAGACATGGAAATGTTTGGTTAAAAAGGTTTAAAATAGGCCAAAAACATTAAAATAGTGCTTATGAATTATATACCAAATCCTCTGAAGGCATACCTTAGCTTTAAGACTGAAGTTGTTATTCCCCTCCAAACGTCGCTTTCCGATGTGCTTCCACATATTCAAACTTGCTGCATGATGACACAGTGTGCTAGGTTTGATGCCAGTGACACCAAACAGTTCTTGTGTCTCTCACAACCAAATTGCACCACCCAACTACTAAAGATTTGAGAACTACTGCACAGACATTCTTTAAGGTGCCTCTATTATGGGTTATGAAAGGTTCATATTTTGGTTTTGGGAGTCCCCAACAACAGGATGACATGCATGCAAGGTCAAAAAACACTTTCGTTGTCTTATAATATGCATTTATTTTGACCTTATTTGCTCAACAACTCCCAAATGATTCGCTCAACGATTCATTTTTTCAAACCAATTCTTTGCGTGATGCCAGTATGCGGTGATTGGTCTGATTGGTCTCATTTTCATTTCGTGAGAAGTGCTGCTTTGTGTACAACATTACCGGGGAAACAGATATTTTTACCGCTCCAAAAGTGGCAAAGAATGAATTTGCATTTTCATTCAGACCAACGCGAAAATCTAGTATTCCCAGGTCTGCACGCGCAACAAGTGGGCGGGCAATATGCTAATGTTTCATGTTGATGTCAACATGAAATGGCTTGGGATTCGTTTTAAAAACGACTCGTTTAAATTATTCAGAGTCGACTTAACAATAACTTCATACACGGAGCACTTTCACATTTAAAACTTTGCAGGATGTTTTCATTCACTTAGAGCTGTGTTACACACTGCATGAAAGGTAATTTTCAAAAATCCATAATAGTGGCACTTTAAAATATCTTCCTTTATGTTTCTCTGAAGAAAACAAGCAATACAAAGTTGGACTGACATGAGGGTGAGAAATTATGATGAACTTTCATATTTTGAGTGAATTATTCTGCTGAAAACTGCCTAAGCTGGTTTGCCTGTCTCGTTTGGTTTATGCTGCCTTGGCTAAGCCAATGTTTAGCTTCCCAGGTAGTTTGTCTCCCTGTTTGACCAGCTAAAAAGTGTCCCAAATCTCTCTAAACCTAGCCAGCAGACCAGCCTGATTAAGATGAGAGACTGAGTAAGACGGGCAAACCTGTTTAAACTGGTTTAAGATATTTTTCAGCAGTGTTATTCCTTAGGAAAACAAAGCAGCACGCTACGCTTCAGAAGTTCTGTGATGACCATCTCAGCTCATAGACAGCGTTTGCCATCTTTAACGTGTTAGTGAGGGTGAAGACTGTTTTACCAGTGTTCATGACAACAGAGCTGTTCTTGGAGCTCGCAGGGCTGGAAACATTGAGCTCACAGGGCCATAGCTGTCACATTACTCAGACGCTCGCTCGGCCGCCAGCAGGCAGAGATGGAGGAAAACACTGACGCAAGAGCTGAGGGAACGTTCATGCAGAGAGACTGTCGTTGCGTCCCATAAATGTTGAGCTGTTTGAGATTTGGGTTTGTTGGAGCAGATAAGGCTGAGGCAGGGACAGAATAAATGTCTTCCTTTGAAAATGGGGTGAAAGAGTGGAGTGTGCTTTAGAGGAAAACCATTTCCTATCTCAAGACAAGACACAACACTTCTGTAGGGTCGTGGTAGGGGGTATTGATTCCTCAAATTACCACTGATTGGAAAGAGCAAACACACAGTAGTTGCTTTGGTAACATCCACTTTAAAACTGCTGGTTGTTCTTTCCCTGTTGATTGTGACGATGGATTTGAAATTCACTCATTTTACACTTAATTGAACCTTTGAAGTTGATAACTTGCATTGTTAAAATGTTCTGAATGTCTGAAATCAAATTGTGATGTAAATGAGTTTTGAATATCCATTGTAATTATACAGCTATTGCGTTACCCAGAATGCCACAATCCTGTCTCTACCTGAAGATCAATGCTTGAATCAGTTGCATTTTTAATTTGGCTTTGTGTTTGTTTTATTGTTTGAGTGCAGCAACCTAAAATTTTGAGGTTTAAAGTCCACTGCCAGTGAATACTTGCCTAGGCTAGACTGGTGTCTAAACAGGAGGCTGTAATGTTTTTTTGAGACAGCCTGTAGGTCTATAGCTCACTGCTCTTAATGTAACTAATGTTTCAGACTCCACAGTGAATTTCAAGTTTTGTTACCATTATATGTCATAATGGTGAGAAAGAACAGAAAAATACGAAGCAGGACTAAAACTGAAACCCAGACCCGTTATGAATGCAGAGTTTCCTATTCACAAATAGTAAATTATACATGTGAGTCAGGACCCACATCTGATAGACCTTCACTGACAAACCAATACAAGACAAACCAATTACCTAAGAAATCTGTCACGACTTTACCTTGAAACTTTTACCTTTTCTAGTGGAATATTTACAATCAGATGTTTATCAAGGATACCTCAAGGAGTTTAGACTCAATGTGATGACACATATGGAATATCTGATTATATAATGTTATAGCTGCATTCACAATGTGTCTTCTTTGTGACGGGTGCAGTTTCACATAGAGATGAACATTGACTGTATGTGTTGCTGCCAGATTATGCTAACTATGAAACAGCAAATAGAAACATTGCCAAATGATTCTATCAGACACAATTGAAGGGCATTGATACCCATAAATGAAGCATTGCTCCAACATCTAAAATCCAACATCTAAGACCCCTGCTCCAGAGTGATTAGCCATGCTTAGCTTCAGGTGACTTGCTCAAAAGGAGTTGGCAGCAAAACTGAGCCACCAAGGTTTCTAACTGTGTCCTTCTGGTGGGTCCTGTATCAGTCATGCAAGTGCTATTGAGATGAATGAGAAAGTAAACAGATACAATAGTAGATGTAACGTATTGTAGATCTCCTCGATTGTACATTCATTTCAGATATTCTGTAAGCATGTGGCCAGAGTTCTTGAAACTCTTAAAACATCATTGGAGTATTCATTGTTCATTTGTGATTTTGGCTCATTCCTCTTGGCTTTGAGTCTGTGCTGGACATTCCTATTTCACTTTTAATGTGAACTTATTTTTGGGATTATTGTCCTACTGACAAATTAACTTTCTCTAGGCTTGTCTTGTGCTATTCCCTGTATTTTTCACTAATTCCGAACAGTGGCAAACAGTTCTCACATACTGTAGCACATAGTGCTGTTATTTCAGGCGATTTAGATCTGCTCAAGAATTCAGCATTAATATAACTGGTTCATAATGCCTCACTGTGGCAAGGCCAATTCCTGGAGAGCTGCTTTCACCTGGCTCTTGTGCAAAGACCAGTCAAGTTCTTCCACACTGACTGAATCAATCATTTCTTTTTGAAGCTTGCCTTATACACAGAGGCATTGTCATGTTAGAATAGAAAAGGGTCCTGTCCAAACTGTTGCTATAAAATTAGAAGCACACAATTCCCTAGAATATCATTATATGCTTAAACATTAAGATTTGTACTCATGGAAATTACTAAAGTAGTCAAACCTGTTCATTAGAAGGGGGTGCCAATACTTTTGGCAATATATAGTGTATATTATGTATATATTTTTTAAGTTGTAAAAGGAGGATCTAAATACTCTTGGCAAATTTTCTTGGTGGCTAGTTTTTCAGTTATGTCTTACCAATGTAATTTGAAGAGTATGAATACCATATACATGGATTGCACTGCATTCTTTTAACTTCTGTTGACCTTGCTCATGTCATTCAAAATGTTACAGCACATACGGTAGTCATGACAACGAAGTTAAAAGACAGTATACATCTTTGTCCAGTCAAGGTCAGTAAGTCAGCAATTTTATCAAACTAGATAAAACCTCATAATAAAACCTGCATGTTGAAAACCTTTGGCTCACAACAGTGTGTATTTGATGTTTAATATATTGCCTCATTTACTTGAGAAAGTTTTCATCAAAAATATATTAATAGTCAGTGTAAATTGTTATAATGTCATAAAAAAATACAAGTATATGCTTAGCTTGCCACTAAGACCCTATCCTCAATCGCTGTGAAAAATAAAATAAAATGAAATAAAATAAAATAAAATAAAATAAAACATTCTATATTTTTTTCAGCTTTTTCATGAAGTACATCATATATCTCCATATTTATGTATTTGCTCTTAAATGGCTCTCTCTTTTTTTTTTATCAGAGGAACTTACTAGAACATTTTAAACATAAAATATCATGTTCTGTGAACATGCTGAGGATGGAATTGATTCATTCAGATAGAATACGATTAAAGAGAAAGCCAGATAAAACAACTCGGTTTCATACTAATCTATATGGAATTGATATAATGGTCTCTGTGAAACGTAACAGCCTAATAAAAAACACATTAGCTCTTACTACATTTTATATTGGCAGCAAAATCATTGTGAATATATCATGACTGTTCTGTCGCACTACAGTTGTCCAAAGTTGTCTGATCGCTGACAGGAAATGATGAAATCATACTGTTTGAGCTGATGGTTATGTTCTGTGATGGTTTTAAAAATTCTAATGCCAAATTCTACAGAAATGTAATAAATCGAATAAACTTCACAAGCCCATCATTTTAATATAGCATACTGATGTGCAGCTACAACAGATTTTCCTTTGTCATAATTTCCAGCTAAAATAAGAGTTTTGTTACCTTTGATGACTCAAATGACTCATATCTTGTCAAATGATTTTGGTCACACTGCCCACCCTTACTGTTCAGGATCAATGGGGATTTTTCTTCAACAGAAGTATATTTGCACCTTCTGGCATGAGTGGGACTGCTTGCTTCCCAAACCTACTCAGGCCGCAGAAAGATATTATTGCTTATTTTTCAGTTTAATTTTGCCACAAAGTTGCCAGAACTCTCCTGTGGATCTGACATGTGTGCACATTCTGTTGAGTTATTGCTTTCCTTTGCCCTCAGTGTTTTCCTCCTTTTCTGGTACATAGTCTCCAATTTAGTATTGTCTTCATCAGGCAGGAAATTCACAGCAAAGGTGTCTCCTGTAGAAGTGTGGCAGTTGTATGTTACTAACAAAGAGTTATATTTATCTAGCACAAATGCAATGAGGACCTATGTTTTCCATTTACTAAGCTACAGTATAAAAAACAAGTATCCTCTCTGGGATGTGTCACAATTATAGAGTAAGTACCCGACAAACAACTTTTTGCAACACTTTATTTTAAGGTGTCCTTGTTACATGTTACATGTACTTACTATTATAATAACAATAAATTATGCACAATTACATGCACGTAACCTTAAACCAAACCCTAATCCTAACCCTAATCGTATAGCGAGTACATGTAGCTAATTAATATTACTCAGTACTTAAATGTATAATTACACTGTAGCAAGGACACCTTAAAATAAAGTGTAACCCATTAGAGCAAAATTTTGTTGTCTAATAATATAGCGAATAGCAACTATAATTATGACTGATTAGTAACACATGCGTTCAATGTTAAATGTTTTAGGTTATGGCAACAGAATCAAAATTGTGTTTACATGTGCATTTACAGTACACCAAAACTAACTAATAAGACTAAGAAACACACAAATTTAACTAAAACAACAGTTTTAATGTTTTTTTTTTTTATAGAATATATAAGTGTTTTGATCAGAGATAATAAAGACTCATATCCTGTAAGACTGGAAGCATGCATTAAAGTTGCACTTTTTTCTAATTAAAATTACATTCATAGCAGTTAAGCGAATATCTTTGAAATGCAGGACTCTTTAATTCTTTATATTATTTGAATTGAGATTCTGCATCCTGTTTGCTACCTCAGTTTAAAATCAGGAATTAAGCTGTATTTAAAAGGCATTCTCAGTTCATTACTGAACGGCACACGGCCCTGATTGATAGCATGTGTGACATTCTCCTGTGCCGTGCTCCACTAGTCTCCAACGCCCCATTTGTTCCCTTCTTCCCTTCTTTATCTTCTCTTCATTGTTCTTTTCCATTGCTCTGATCCAATTTTCTATATTCGTAATGTAATTACAGTCGCATACCGTCTGCAAACTACAGCCTATTACTCACAGTATTGCTCATCTTTAAGAAAAAATCTGTGTTTTTCTATGATGAATGTCTTTGATTATAGTTAATGGGGTCGCTTTAGCTTAATTCTATCTTTATATTGCACGGCAGTTAGAGCTCTGTTATATTTTCATCTACTATTTGCTAGTGTTCTACCATATGAACGTGCTATTGTTTCTTTAACCTCAGAATACTGAAGACTTGAAGCCCCAGACATGTCACCCCTATATTAAATATACATACAGCAATTTATTATTAATATTATTATAATTATTATTATTTAAAGAGGGAAAAAGTCTTTCTTGGTCTTCATTTTATTATTAAGTTTTTCTTTTTGAAGCAATGCATGCTTGGTTGAAAAATACTGTACTTGATAATGAAAATGAATGATTCAAATGAACAACTTTAGAATATGCGTTATAGTGCTATGCGAGCTGTGTCAAAACATACTAATACAGAGTAATACTGAAACCAAAGAGAGTGTTGACAACTTTCACCTTTTTTGTTGAAGGGTTTATTTAGCTACATTAATGAGTCAGGCTGTCCGAGGATGTGTTTAAGTGAAGTGCGGCAGATAACCTCCTAACTACTTCCTCTCTCTCTGGCCAGCAGTTGGACGGCTGCTGCTGGTTATAGAGTCTGATTTATGATGCCACGTAAATGCTCTCATTTACTCCACTGGCGTTACAGCTGCACTTCACTTTAGCACTGCGTATGCACACTTCTCTAGGGCCTCAGTGTGAGGAGCCAAGTATCTCAGTTAGTATGTTTAAAAAAATCACTGAGATAAAATGAACCAGAAGAACAGAAAATCCATCGAAGGCGTTAAAAGAGTAGAGGATTCTCAGCTGAGCCAGAACTCTGACTTATAATAGTAAAACCGGTCGCACTTGAGAACAGGGAACTCTTATTCACTATTAACTACGACTTTTCCCTCGATAAATTCCTAATTTGCTGCTTACTAATAGTTAGTGCGATAGTTGTTAAGTTTAGGTATTGGGTAGGATTAGGGATGTAGAATAAGGTCATGTAGAATAAGGCATTAATATGTGCTTAATTACTACTAATAAATGGCTAATGTTCTAGTAATATGCATGCTAATGAGCAACTAGTTAAGAGACCCTAAAATAAAGTGTTACCGTAAAACCGAATTATCGTTTTTACTGTCTTGATCACAACTGTCGTCTTTAGTTTTGCGGTAGTGTACTATGTGGATATGTCTGCACTTTTTCCTCACTGTCAGAAAGCCACATAAAGACGCCCTTCATGTCTTCGCAGCCCTGGAATGCTCTGAAATAACCAATGGTCAGGTTTGTTTAAGAAAAATATATACGATATAAAAAATAAATAAACACTGTGTGCGTGGTCACCTTAAAGAGAAGCAGACTTCTGGGAACTTTTAGTGTTTAAAACTGTGTGGGTTCATTTTAATTTCCTGCCACTAACATTTTTTAAACATTTCAGAATGTAAGTTGTTGCATATTATACATTTTATGTAATATCATTCATCAGACGTTTGAACCCTTGACATAAACATTCACCAGTGTTAAAATGATTTTTCAAAGATTTAATAAATACAGATTACTGAAGTATGTTTTACAAGAAAATACCGTTTAAGTTTTTCTACTTCAAAATTCACATTTAATTTTGCTGTTCCTTGTAATTGTGTGTGAAATTTACTAGCAATTTCTGAGTGAAAATTGCTTACATAGAACTGGCAAGCAACACATTGAAATGAGTGTGAAATTTTGAAGCAGAAACACTGAAATAGTATTTTCTTGTCAAATGTACTCCAATAATCTTTGTTTTATTTACAGCTTCAGTGCAATGTATAACGTAGAAAAGAATCTCACTGAACATCTTTTGAGCTTCCACCCTCTTTTCCTGCAGATGGGAAACTCAGCGTTGTGGAGGAAGTTAGCTTCTGATAGTCAGCTCTGCTTTCCTTACTGTTTATGTCTAGAGGTACGGTGCCGATAGCAGACTGGAGGTTTTTAGAGAGCTTTTGAGAAGGTGGTCTGGAATGAATTCGCACTTGATTCCAAATAGACGACCAATGAAAAGCAGTCACATTTTTTTTTGCTCCTTATGCAGCCAAACCAGAACAAGATGTCCTTTGATGGCCTCTAGACTCGTTGCATCACTGGCACTGGTGTGGGAACACTGACCTGGATGTGTGGAGGCGCGCGGATCTGAGTGCAAACACGTACAGTCAGGAGAAGAGCGGGAAACGGCTCAACACAGACTGCCTCCTTTTCCAGTGGCTTGGCTTCTGGAAATACTGTTCCCATTCGTTTTCTCCATTTCAGACATTTCTTCAATAAAGTGTTCAAAGATAGAAAACAGTCTTGTCACAGATTAGAAAGCTTCAGTGTTGTTGAGTCATTTACTTATTATATGATAATGTCGAATTCTGAAATCACACTGGGATTTCAATTCAATTTTTGTTCAAATTAATGAATTGAATTGATGAATTGATAAACGGTTGATAAATTTGATTTAATTTTGTTGAGTAGACTTGAAATGGTATTTCTTTTTTTCTTATTTTGAACCGTATTGTACCAGTATAGAAGTCAGACGTTGGCCTTGTAAGGGAAATGGTCAGGCTGGGGGAAGAACAGTCTGGCGGGCAGATAGGCTTGGCTACCATTATTTTGTTTTGAAACAGACATCAGCAACTAGCGGTAAACTGACAGTGCTTGGCGTCCTCGTACGCTGCCAAACCCTGGCCAGACCACAAACATTCTTATGGGCTGTTTGATTTCTGTTAATCATGGACACACATGTGTCACATTTATGTTTGAGGTGCTAATAGCTGAATGCATTGTTGAGACACTCACTCATTCTTTGTTTTGCCTCTTCTTTTTTGTAGCTCCAAAAACCTGCAGCCCCAAGCAGTTTGTTTGCAGGGATCAGGTGACGTGTATCTCAAAGGGTTGGCGGTGTGACGGGGAGAAGGACTGCCCAGACGGATCGGATGAGGCCCCAGATGTCTGTATGTATCACTGTTTCTCTGCCATCAGCTGCTTTGAGGATTTATTTGCATTTTAAAACCTTGAGTACATTCATAGTCTCACAGGGCCTGCAAATAATTGTTGCAGTATGTACAGGTAATCACTGCAGTTTTGCATTTCTTTCTGTAGCATCAGATTTTCCTAGAAAATGTCCTCGGTTTGAGTCCCAGCTGGAGGCCTTATGAATTTGCTCTCCTGTGTTGGTGTGGGTTTCGTTTGGGTGCTTTGGTTTCCTCTATGATCCAAAGACACTAAAGACACTAGACTGTCAATAGGTGTGCACTCTAAAAATGCTGGGTTAAAAACAACCCAACTTGGGTTATTTTGGCAACCCAGCGCTGGATTATTTTGACCCAGCTGGTTGGGTTAAACGTTTTTACCCAACGTGCTGGGTTGTTTAATTTAAGTCATCTATTGTTTAAAAATTATTACATTGCTGGCTGAAAATGGGCAATTAAAATTAAAAATCACACACAGAATTACTATAGGCAACAGCAATAATCAAAAGATGAACATTTATTATTAAGCAAGAACACCCATGGACAAAATACAAGACAAATTGAATTTATTTGGGTGAATACAGCATAGTTTACAATATTACATACATTTAAACTCATTTAACAAGCATTTTAGAAATAAAAAAGGCACATTTAAAAGTAGCATTTTAATTTAAGTGTATTCAACCGTTCTCCGTAATCGTTTTTTACCGAAGTAGTGCTAATTCTCGTGCCGGTGTGTCGCCAAAATCTGAGCCGGTGAAAGGCTGCTGTTCGCGGGGGAACTGCAAACTTTAGACCGCTGCCTCGCGTTTCACTCGTAGCTAAGAGATGGCATGACTGACTCCAAAACCTGCCCATAAACAAACAGTACTGAAATTAGAGAACATATTTTAACATCAAATTAAATTACACTCAGTATTATAAAGAACAAAATCCATTTATGATATGCAAGACAAAGGCGTTTCCAGCGTGAAGCAACCACTGCTGACATCTTGTCCTTATGTTGCGTTGCATAAAATATTATAAATTACACCACATTAAAAACTTTATAAATGAAATAAAATGTATACAAACCTTTATTTCCCGGAAAGAGTGCACCAAATCGGCGGAGGTAGCGCTGAGAACCGCTCTCTCCTGTGTACTTAAAAAGCCTGTGCTCTCCAGCAGCTGCGTTGTTTCATTAGAGACAGGGTCAACCCATTAAAATGACCCAGCACCTGGGTAAAAATATTAAAAATAACCCAATAAAATGACCCAACAGGCTGAACCCAGCATTTGAGTAAAAAAAAAAAAAATAACCCAGCATTTTTTAGAGTGTTTGAGTCTGTATGTCTGTGCCTTATCCATCCAGGGTATTGGCTTTCCTACAGATAAGCATCGGCATAGCATCCATAGGAAAATGGATGGATGGATTTGGTTTTTAGATTTTAGATGTTGCTCTGGAAGCCCCTTTAGATTTATTTTGTTCCACAAAAACACTAAAAAGCAACAAAACCCACCACAGCACTTGAGCACCTGCTCTACGCACTGCAACATTTTCCTGATGCATGCAGTCACTGCATGCAATGACAAAAGATTGAATTTTGAGGTAATTTAATCCAACATGTAATCATTTTTCAGTTAAGATAATTGTCTGTTGACTTGTCTTATGAGAATCCCTGAAAAATATTGCATATATTTTCAGACAAAAGCATCTGGGCTAAAACACCCACATGGTGCTGAGGCAAAAAAAAACAAAAAAAAAACAAACAAAAATAAAAAAAAAAAAATAAAAAACGCCTGAACTGCAATTAGTTGTTTTCCATAACAAAAACATGTGCAAAGTCTATTTATATTTACATGATTTTTTTAAAAACAAGATTTCACCTGCTCTTTTTACACAAATTATGTCAATATTTAACAAAAGATTTATTTATTTTTTTTGGACTCACACTATGTTATCATTAAAAAAATGCATCAGTTGGACCTTTTAGCCATTTTTACAGGTTCCCCCCCCCCATAGAAATATAGTGGTGTGAGATGAAGATTTTAATGGAATCTGAGCGCGGTTACGTCCCACCACAGGCTGTGCGCAGCTGTTACGTGTTTCTTATAGGAGCTATCACTGTTTGGTTTCTCTGAGTGGTCATTCTGTTTCCCAGATGACTTTGACCTGAAGCGCACTTTCTTTCACTCTTCTTGTTTAGTCTGATCAGCAGTGTTGGGGAAAGTTAAAAGTAAAAGTAAAATGCATTACAATATTGCGTCACTCCCTAAAAAATTAACTAATTGCGTTACTTAGTTACTTTTTATGAAAAGTATTGTGTTACGTTATTTTTGCATTACTTTCGTGTTACTTTTAAATATGAGCAGGGCTTGATTGTTTGTTTTTCATATAAAAAGTTCTATTTATAGCAAATGTAAAAGCCCTTTCACACCAAAAATTGTAATGAATAAACCTCAGGCTGAAGGAAAAGTAAATTCACGTCTGTACAGCAGAATGCAGGAGAAGAAGGTTCAACACTCTTCAGCAATTAAAAAACAATGAAGCACAACTGTTAGTTTATCTGAAGTCATTTTGCTTATTAGTATGGTTGAACTGGATCATCAAAGGTCAGCAGCAAAGATTGGGATGAATTAATGCACATTCACATTTAGTCTAGAACTACAGTAACATCATGTTCACACAGTGCACACAACACCTCTGTACTTCCGATTTCTCCCAACATGGAGACAGGAGACTTGTCAGTCAATAAATGGGAAAACAAAGTAACTGGCGTTACTCAGATATTTTCTTGTAAATTAAAAAGTAATGCATTACTTTACTAGTTACTTGAAAAAAGTAATCCGATTACGTAAGTTGCGTTACTTGTAATGCGTTACCCCCAACATTGCTGATCAGTTCCAGTGACATTGACTTAATGTGGCCTTGTTTATATCTGTTTACGCTATCAAGAGGACACTGCGAGTACTAGACCTTTTGCTATTCCCTATATTTGGTGCAACACAACAAATTTATTAATGGACAAGTTAATGGACAACCTCTTTCTATTATCTACTTACCCACACCAACTAGTTTTTCCCAGTCTGACAAGAATATTATTGCTTTTTCCAACATATATATTTGAATTGATAGTATTTTGAGTCCTTATATATTAGATAATACACTCAAAACCAGATTATATTTTTGGTGTCTTAATGGAGAATACGATCTTGGGTGTCATTACCTAATTAAATATGCTCTAAAAGTCTGCTTTATACATACGTCTTTAATGTGTCCTGATGTACAATTGCTATACAGCATGTAAACACTTTCACTCCCTTATTTGCTTACAAAATACTGTCCGGTGGCCGATTAGATATTTGCATTGTTTGAGAGCTTTCAATTTTGGAAACATGCTTTTTCCCCAATAATGGTGCCTGTGTTAAAGCACTTTTTAGTCAGAATAGTCAGCAGTGGAGCGCTGAGGTGATGGTGTGTGTTTTTTTTTTTTTTTTGTAAGCCAACATGTAAGTCAGCATCACCCTGGTTGCCTTGACAAATACCCCATAGATTTTTCCATTGCCTTTTGAGTAATTGCAGAAAATATGCTCTGTGACCAACAAAATTTTATGATTCTTACATGTTTCGTTCATCATGATAATCTTCACAAATTAACACAAGTTTTATGAATTTTGAGGCCTAAATACTGTCAGCAGAAGTAAAAAGCTAAACTTAGGCTATAAATGAACTACACCATGGTCACATTTTCCCTGAAAGTTTGAGTAGAATAGTTTTGAAGGGCTCGATTATAAACACAAGGCTGTAAAAGCGGCTAGTGAGTAGATGAGTTTACCTCTTTTGCCATGAAGACATGACTCTGTAGTACCATTTAGACACTTTTTCAAGAAAAGTAAAAGGATTAAAGGCATCACAGAGTGGTATTGCTGATGTATTTTATGTTGTAGAATAAAACGTGAAAATATCTTGAGCTTGTGTGAATCACAAACCTAATTTCGGGCAGTTTACCAAAAATCTATTAAAAAAAAAAAAAAAAACCTTGACTTTGGGACGATGGAGCTGGAAGTACGACATTGCAAACTCGGGTTTCCAGGTTTTGGCTTACAAAATATGTCATCCCTGCAGCACTCATATACAGTGGGGCAAAAAAGTATTTAGTCAGCCACCAATTGTGCAAGTTCTCCCACTTAAAAAGATGAGAGAGGCCTGTAATTTTCATCATAGGTATACCTCAACTATGAGAGACAAAATGAGAAAAAAAAAAAATCCAGAAAATCACATTGTAGGATTTTTAAAGAATTAATTGGTAAATTCCTCGGGAAAATAAATATTTGGTCACCTACAAACAAGCAAGATTTCTGGCTCTCACAGACCTGTAACTTCTTCTTTAAGAGGCTCCTCTGTCCTCCACTCGTTACCTGTATTAATGGCATCTGTTTGAACTCGTTATCAGTATAAAAGACACCTGTCCACAACCTCAAACAGTCCAACTCCAAACTCCACCATGGCCAAGACCAAAGAGCTGTCAAAGGACACCAGAAACAAAATTGTAGACCTGCACCAGGCTGGGAAGACTGAATCTGCAATAGGTAAGCAGCTTGGTGTGAAGAAATCAACTGTGGGAGTAATTATTAGAAAATGGAAGACATACAAGACCACTGATAATCTCCCTCGATCTGGGGCTCCACACAAGATCTCACCCCGTGGGGTCAAAATGATCACAAGAACTGTGAGCAAAAATCCCAGAACCACACGGGGGGACCTAGTGAATGACCTGCAGAGAGCTGGGACCAAAGTAACAAAGGCTACCATCAGTAACACACTGTGCCGCCAGGGACTCAAATCCTGCAGTGCCAGACGTGTCCCCCTGCTTAAGCCAGTACATGTCCGGGCCCGACTGAAGTTTGCTAGAGAGCATTTGGATGATCCAGAAGAGGATTGGGAGAATGATGAAACCAAAATAGAACTTTTTGGTAAAAACTCAACTTGTTGTGTTTGGAGGAGAAAGAATGCTGAGTTGCATCCAAAGAACACCATACCTACTGTGAAGCATGGGGGTGGAAACATCATGCTTTGGAGCTGTTTTTCTGCAAAGGGAACAGGACGACTGATCCGTGTAAACGAAAGAATGAATGGGGCCATGTATCGTGAGATTTTGAGTGAAAACCTCCTTCCATCAGCAAGGGCATTGAAGATGAAACGTGGCTGGGTCTTTCAGCATGACAATGATCCCAAACACACCGCCCGGGCAACGAAGGAGTGGCTTCGTAAGAAGCATTTCAAGGTCCTGGAGTGGCCTAGCCAGTCTCCAGATCTCAACCCCATCGAAAATCTTTGGAGGAAGTTTAAAGTCCGTGTCGCCCAGCGACAGCCCCAAAACATTACTGCTCTAGAGGAGATCTGCATGGAGGAATGGGCCAAAATACCAGCAACAGTGTGTGAAAACCTTGTGAAGACTTACAGAAAACGTTTGACCTCTGTTATTGCCAACAAAGGGTATATAACAAAGTATTGAGATGAAATTTTGTTATTGACCAAATACTTATTTTCCACCATAATTTGCAAATAAATTCTTTAAAAATCCTACAATGTGATTTTTTTTTTTCTGGATTTTTTTTCTCATTTTGTGTCTCATAGTTGAGGTATACCTATGATGAAAATTACAGGCCCCTCTCATCTTTTTAAGTGGGAGAACTTGCACAATTGGTGGCTGACTAAATACTTTTTTGCCCCACTGTAACTATCAAAAAAGATGTCACCTAACACTGCACAAGATTTACATTCATTTGAATGGGAGAAAGCGCAGATCAATTTAACAACAGCTTCTAATCTCAGGTTGAGGTTAGAGTTTTCAACTCTCAGCGTGCGAAGTACGCGAGTGTGAAGTATCTTTCCATTCACACGCTTTCTGGCAGGGCCGCCTAATAGAAACGCGTTAAGCAAATAGTGTGCCGTCAGTTTATCATGGGCGAGCGGGGGAAGGGGACCGACGCAATTAGAATTAACTCGCTACTTGAAATCTGGCCCTGGAAAACAATGGCACAGTTCATGAAGCAGCATTAGGACTTAAGGAATGTTTGTAGTCCTTCGTCACAACCAATTACATGCTTTGAAATAATTTATCTTTCTCTAAAGAGCTGGCGTGGCTTTCAGAAGTGTTGGGTAAGAGCAGAGCTGAAGTACAGGCAGTTCACAGAGACTGAATCCGCTCCATAAGAGGAGGAGAGGAGAAACAGAGGCTGAGCTGCCTTCAGTCTGGAAGTCATTAAAACCCCGTCCAGAGGAATGGAGGAAAACTGCTGTTTTTTCATGACCTGCTTTTCTCAGCTCAAAATTTCTCTCTCTCGCTTTTCCTCTCTCAACACACATAGACAACTGACAACCTAGTCTTCAGTCTTCTCTATTTTTGCTGCGCTACAGGGTATTGACTCCATTACACTCTTTGCATTAAAATTAGACAGTCTTTTCTTAATACTTTGAGAGCTGATGTGACGTCTTGCTGCTTTAGTAAAATGTTCCGCTGCTTTGAAAAGGATGAACATTCTGTCATTGTTTATTCAACCTTATTTCAAACCAGTAGGATATTCTTGTGCCATTGAACACAAAAGATGTTTTGAAGAATCTCTGAGCTGCTCTTTTCTATACAATAAACATGTTTAGTGACCAGTTACCATGGGCGTAGAATATGCGGGGGACGTGTTTCCCCCCACTTTTAAAAAAACGTAAATTCATCCATCACACTTTTTTTCGGGCAAGTGTGTTCACATAAATATTTTCAAGGGCCAGTATGAAGGGATATAGCTGCGGCCGGAAAGTAACAATAAATTACATTTTCTACCTATTAGATAGTGTTTTATTAATGTCTACACCTACCCCAACCCTAAACCTACTCCTTACAATTATGCAAATACAGTAATTATTGTTACAAAAATTACACAATATTGATGTGTGGATGCCCAGTAGCCACAGCTGTATCCCATCTAGCCTTAACCCAGGAAATCCCTAATATAGACAAAGGCATCCAGCTGGACCCTAGTATTTATTACAGTATAGAAACTATAGAATATATATATATATATATATATATATATATATATAATTTTATTCTGCATTATTCTGTGATAAAAATGGAAGTGCTTGTAGTATATAAACTAATCATAAAATTGTCATTGGGAAAATATAGGGAAAAACAAAAATTATAGGACAAATTATTGGTTATTGTCCAGCAGTGTAAGCTTTTTGATTTCCTAGCCAATTAAAAATGAGAGATAAGAAAAAAAAAAAAAAAAAAGAAGACATTTCTGTCCCCCTCACTTCTGAAATGATGGCTATGCCCCTGCTGGTTACTTTCAAGCTACAAGGACAAAAAGGCACTATATATAAAAAAAAAAGACATTATAAAAATAGTACACACAATGTGTGTGCTATATTCCAAGTCTTCGGAAGCCACACAAGGAGCAGAGTTTTAATTGTAATTCACTAGAAATATTGCCCTTCACTGTCTCTCTCAAATCTGATATACAAGACATACTGTATATTCGAACATGTGTCACAATGCAACTCTTTTTGCAACAATGCCATAGAACCATTTTGTTCACACTTTAAATGAGAAGGTTCCATGGATAATAAAGGTTCTTCATTGAATCACAGATGCCATTAAAAAACCTTTATTTTCAAAAGTGTTGGTGTCATTAACGTCATGCAAAAGGCAACGTGTCTTCATGCACATGCATTTTAGGTTTTTTAGACTTTTTCATGCTTTCATTATTAGGAAAACAGCAGCTCAGATGTTCTTCGAATATTATTTTGTGTTCCATGGAAAGCAGAAAGTCTAATTTAGACTAACACTATGGATATAGATGCTGATAGAATTTAAACAGAAAATATCACCTATATCATGCTTAACTGGGATGTGTGTGGAAACGTGCTCTGTTTGTGGATCCCTCAGTGCAGATGCCTCAGATCACTGAAGATCTGCCCCATGAAAGAGGTTTATTTATTTACGTGGCTGGATTTCACTGCGTCTTTTGTGAAAGTGGCCACAGCTAGCAGTGAAGTCTGTCGCTGTGCCCACTGCAGCTGCTGTGGCCGTCTTCTGTGGACCAATGCAACACAATAGACAGCTTTGTACCAGCAATCCTGAGCTTCAGTGCGATGAGGATAGTGACATGCCTCTAGAAAGAAAATAATTATCATACTTTTATCATCAAATGTCAAATCTGTACTGTATATATTAAAACATGCAATATGTTTGTTTTTTATGGGAATATCTTTTACTCATCTACTTATCTATCCACTCATCTATCTACTAGAGAAGCGATCTTAAATGAGGTCTCACTCAAAAGTGTGTTAGAGGTCAATATTGTCAGTTTTCACAAAAGTAGAAACATATGCAATGGGTCTCAGCCATATATTGAATACTTATTCAATATATTCTATATTGGTTTTATCAAATGAAATAACACCATGAATATCATGATGATTTTAATTTACTTTTACTTTTAGTTTTACTTAAAGATTGTGCTAGTCAGAGGTTGCGTTAACTGAAAATTTCCCATCAATTCATCAACCGAAAACAGAATCGACTGGGGTTTAAGAATCGATATTGGTTTATAAAAATGAGAATCTATTAAAATCGAGAAATCGATTTGGTTTTACCCAGCCCTGGTTTTACTCAGCCTCTGCTGTCACTGCGGTGTGTGGTGTTGAACATGAAAAGTGACACACAGTCTCTTCATCTGTTCTCATCATAAATAAATAAATGCATAAGCCTATATGCTCATCCTGTAGGCTCATTATTAAAAATGAAAATGTGAACAAAAACACAAGCAATTAAATGTTATTATAATTAAAATATGAGAATTAAAATGATGGGTAATGATAGATTATGACAGATTTTTTACGACCCTGTCCATCAAAATGACGGACAATATTAAAGTCTAACGCAAACTCTGGTGTCGGTACACCCATTTCTTACCTCTGCCTTGTAGCACATTTCACCTGTAAAGTGCTAAGAAAGAGATATTTTAAAAGTGAGAATATAATTTAGCAAAAACAAACAAACAAACAAACAAAAAGCAACGTAAAGTTTTTTATTTATTTTATTTTATTTTTTTAAAGCATTTTGAATCCAATTGGCAACAATAGCTGTTTAGTTGAAATGATGGTTCCTCTGGTTAACCTTTATATAATTTTGAATTATATAATAATAATAATAATAATAAAACAATTAACTTTATGTAAACAAAGCAAATCTTGAAATATGGTAAGAAGCTAAACTCAAAATCTTAACTGCCTCATACTAAAAACTTAAAGCAAGAGACTTAAAGCAATTAATTTTTATTTCACTCAGTTTTTTTTTTTTGTCAGTAAAAGAGAAAAAGCGAAAAATATTTCCATCTAACCAGAATCACTTGAATGCACATTTTTATGACTTCCAAAGTCATCAGCCTATGGCTGTAACGTGTGTGCAAAAGTCATTTAGATCTGTCTCACGTTGAGAGGGTTGAAGGTCTGAGCTCTGATCTCACAGTGGAGCTCTGACCCGCTGTGCTGAGATGAGAAGAGTCTGTTGTTTAACATCTGACAGCTGTAAAAATGAACCGAGCATAAAATTTCAGCTATGTGTTTAGCTTTAGAGGCTAAATTCTACAAAATGCTTAATCATTTATACACCTACTTGGTTGGCTGACTCATTGTGCATTCAAGAGTTCAATATCTGTGCTATTTAAATGCAGAATGAATGATTTTCTCCCTCTAGCACACAGAGTGTCAGCTGTAGTCTTTGTAAGAGGTGGTAAATCTGCTTCAAATCAGTAATGCCTAATTAAACAGGTGGATTATTTTTTTTCCACAGGGTATTTAACCTGATCTGTCTCGGATCTGTTATTGGTATTTCTTCATCCCTTGATTTTAATCTTGCAGTACCTGATCATTTATTGTAACTGTAGATTTTGTTCTAAGATGAAGAACTTGAAACAATGAAATTTTGCATGATACAGTAAGTTTTAGTACTCAAACGGAGTATTTTTTGAAACCAAATTACAAATGTGACTTGCACTCTACTTCCTCCAAATTGTGACATCACTGTGAAACTGATTAGCATATGACTGCCACCACAGCAACACATCAATGTTTACTTTCACAATATTCCCTCTTTATGCCTATTTACTAACATTAACACAGTGGGATATACAATATTCCTTGACTGACTGCAGAACAGTTCTGACATGTGATATCTTGTGGAGTCCCCCAAGGCTCAATTCTGGGTTCTTTATTCTTTTTTTTTTTATTATTTCATTTATATGCTTCCATGATTTCGTACTCTGCTAGAATGCACAAAGAACATACATTAGTGGTTGTACTTGAAATTTATACAACTTAATTAATATTGAGTATTCTCAAAGAAACATCTATTATGCCTTATGTAGACTCCTTGTCTCTGAAGCCCAATAATCACATCAAGAATTTAGGAATCATATTTAACATCAACTTCAGTTTTAAGAAACCCTTAGCACTGTTTATAAAACAGCATATTATCATCTCTGTTACATCCCAGAAGTAGGCAACATTCTCTCCCATACTGAAAGTGAAAAACTCTTTCACACATTTATGCAAGACTTAACTACCGCAGAAGTGTTTTGACTGGCTTATCAAAGAGTTTAATGCAGCTGCACGAACACTGACTCATACTCGACTGAGATATCACATTAAATCTCTTCAGTGGCTACATGGGTCCCATGTTTTCATTCTGTGTTTACTGTAGTTGTTCATAGTACATTTTTACTACATATTTTACTACATTTTAAAACTATGAACACACACACACACACTCCCACATTGGGTTTCCATGTTTTATGGTGACATTCCATAGCAGTAATGGTTTTTATACTGTACAAACTGACCCTCACTAAACTTTCTGCATTTGTAGAGTTTCAAAAAGGATCTTTCTGTATGATTTATAAACTCTTTTCCTTATAGGGACCAAGGATTTTGGATATTATCATCTTTGTTGGGACATTTTGTCCCCATAACGTAGCGAAAACCTGAACCACACACACAAACACATACACTTATGTGTGTTATGGATTTTCAAATTTATGTAGTATAGATCTGGGACAAAGGTGAAATTATAAAATTTATACAAAGGCAAAGTAGCAAAAATAAATTATTGTTTTAATAAATATAAACCCCTAGTACCACAGACAAAGGGAAGTTTGTTATATTGTCCTATAGCATGTATGTATTGAGACGGTAAATTGTGAAAACTTTGTCTCTTCATATTTCACAGATGAGTGTATGCTAAACTTCTCACTGAAATGACTGATATATCATCTGGGTGAAGAGACTCGCTTCTGATATCCTTGTTTTTTTTTTTTTTAATGTTGCTTAACTTGTATTTAACCCAGTACTTTTTACACACACACACACACACGCACACACACACATACATATATATATATATATATATATATATATATATATATATATATATATATATATATATATATATATATAAAGAACATTAAAACTGATGTCATGGAAATGTTATAGTTGCAGTTTTTTTAATGGTATTTTAATGGTATTTTTAATGGCATTTTAAAACAGACAAGGTTGTCTGAGATGAAGCATTCTGGGTTTCTAATGGGTTTAAGTGTCCCAGCTGCCTAAACACTTCGATGATCTCTAGAGAGATGATCTTTAACAGGGGTCCAAAATAAAGATCCATTCTGACAGAGACTAAGCCATCAAACAGACCCCTTCACCGAATGATCTTCAGATTGATCCAGGGGCAAGAAGAATTTCAGAAGCGGCCTGCCAGTTCACACTCTTGGATTTGCCTTCAAACATTCAGTCATGATGGTATGTGGCTGGTTAGCGTGATGTTGTGAGGATTCGAGAGGTCCCGTCCGGTTCTCATTCATGATGTGAAATGGATTCTTGTTATGGATCATTAATCTCAGCTGGAAACCATGGACATCTGGGGAGGGACTGAGGAGAAACAATTGTTAAAGAAACACATGTTAGTAATAGTTACTGTGTAAAGGTCTTTTGATGGTCTGTCCAGAACACACACGATGGGCAAAGCCTCTGTTGTGGGCCATAGTTGTGTTCTATACGACACGAACTGTAACTGTGTTTGTGATTGCTTATGGAATCTAAAACGAATGTGCCCTTCTGACATCAGTTAGGGAATGTTTCATGTCTGTGTAGAAAATTTTATTTGGCAAAAGGAGCTGTGATCACTGCTGATGATCCATCTCATGTGTGGAAACATTCTCATTTTATGTTTGGGCTTCTTTGTAGGTAATGAACAATTAAGGATAGTAAGACATGCATTGATCTTATTCACGCATGAATGCACCGGTGACCTGGAACGGCCCATTACCATGCTATTATATGCAAGATTTGCCTGACATGGACAATTTGAGTTGTAGATTTCCCTGATATGAATCTTCGAGGTCAGGTGTTGTGATATATGCAGAAAAATATACATTTATCTAAATAGTATATAACTTTTACTATTGCTCACACTTAAGGTTAAATACAACCGTAAGTATTGAACTTTGATGCATAGTAACTCATCCTGAACCATCTAACAACCTAAAACATGAGACTTGTTTAGAAGAAGAGTGATTGTGTCTCAGACATGCAGTTTTCATCTGGCAGACGAAAATATTCCACTTGCATTGAAGCAGAGACCTGAGCCATATCTACGTGGCTTTAGCACACATTTTGTACTCTAATGGTGTGTTATACATTTGAACAATGAATTTTTCACCAGATCCCTGCCTGCTACCCTGATAAACATCATAGTATTATGCAAACTGTATCTGCCGAATCAGCTTTGGGTCTCAGTTTCAAAACACTGCTTTTATCAGAACATATGTATATTTACAGCGTATAGCATGAGGGCAATGACTCAACACACTTCAGTTCTTATGTAGTTGATTGAAAATAAGCTAATTACAGCGCTGGCACTAGACAAGCCATTGCTCACTGTAATACTGTTTCCCTCAGTGTATTGTGCTCAACACAGTGTTTAAAAAGGGGTTGACCTTGTGAAATTGTAATTTTTATGTTTTTTGATCCATTATTTGGACTGAAATGTTGAGATACTGCACAAAAATTAAAAATCAACTTTTTTTCAGTGATAACTGGATGCCACACACTGAATTAAAATGCTGAGGGAGTAAAGTATACTATTTTGAAAAGATAGTAGACAGTATACAGTACAGTGCCTATGGGCCAGTATTCAAGAAGAAGTAAGCTAGTATTCCATTCTGAACACAGCCAGTGTATTGTATGTCTGGCTGCAGTATGGTTTGTTTTCCAGCCAGATGACAGTCAAAGATTTATTATATGGCTGACCGGTGGTGGGTTTGAGTAAACCACAGACTACAGAATAGAAACTAGTCTAAATTTGACCAAAAGTTGTACAGAGAAACTTCAGTGATAAACCCTTTCACACACACACACATACATACATATATTTTTTTAATTTTCAAACTGTCAATTTCTGTTGCTGTGTTTATTAACAGTTTGAAATATGAAATACTGTTTTAAATAAAGCCATTTTACAACATATCCATATTTACAATGCAGTTGTCACGGTGCACACACAAGGGAAGCGAGGGTAAACTCAAAATACAGTCTTTAATTTATTAATTAAATCCAAAAAAAAAAAAAAAAAAAAAAAAAAGACAAGGCAATGCTGACCCACAGGAACGCCGGGAGTAACGAGTAGACCAGACGAAAATGAACTGAACAGGCAGGAAATAAATACACATGATAATTAACTAAACACAGCTGAATGAAATCATAACAATCAAACTTGACAAGGACAGGAACAGGAAGGACCAAATAAGGGCATGGAGGGGAAAACATACAAGACAAGACAGACAAGACTGTGACATTAGTAAGCTGATGACCTCAATTAATGGCTTTCCAGCAATGTTAAACAATAAAATGAATGAATTATGAAAAACGTCTCGGTTACGTATGTAACCCTCGTTCCCTGAAGGAGGGAACGGAGACGTCACGTCGGATGACCGACGAAATTGGGATCTCGCCAGAGAGACCAATCCACTTCGAGTGTAACTAAACGAGCCAATGGACATTGGCATGCGATTATTGCATCCAGCTGCCGCTGATCACAGTGTGAGCATAAGAGGCAGCTGATGCACCGCATCAATTATGTTTTCGCTGAGGAGCCGAGCCGGCGACCCGGCAGCTCAGCGGTGGTACAGCGACTGTGGCGACGGGACGTGACGTCTCCGTTCCCTCCTTCAGGGAACGAGGGTTACATACGTAACCGAGACGTTCCCCTTTCAGTCGGTCACTCCGAGTCACGTCGGATGACCGACGAAATTGGGATCCCTACCAAAGCGCCACAGGAGCTGCCCCTTCCAGTGCCCTGTGTAGGGCTCCTGACCCTTCCTATAAGGCAGACGATAGGACCGGGCTCTACACAGAGAAGGTCAACTACTGGTGTTCCTTGAGCAACCCAAACAGTAGGACTAGGATAACACTGGGAAGCGTGCCCTTCCACTTGGAAGAGGCACACTGCGGAGTCACCTCCTCCCAGAGGGGGTTAAGTGACATTCAAACATGTGAAGTAACCCCGAAGGGCCTATTGCACATGGAAGTCTCTGAGATGGCTCAGGCTGCATCTTTAGAGATGGCAGAACGTGGTCCGCCAGGGGAAACACGGCTCTAATAAGAATACCGTGGAATAAACATATGGGATCCCGACAGGGTCTCTCATATGGGCACTAGCCTCGCACCAGATTTCAAGAATTCATTGGCTGAAGGCCTGGCGCCGGACGCCCCGCCGCGTCCGGACGCCGGAGTGCTGGAGGACTCAACAGGGTTTGCCTGGTTAAGGAACTCTCTGGAGAATTAGGCGTAAGGACGCCGCAAGCCGACTCTGAGCCGGCCCTCTCAGTGCCACTACCCGTTTGAGGTGAGAACACAGGAGGAAACCGGTTCGACACGTAGGCTATAAAACCTAGCGAACGTGTTGGGAGTCGCCCAACCCGCAGCTCTACAGATGTCTGCTAGCGAGGCACCACGAGCCAGCGCCCAGGACGATGCGACACCCCTAGTGGAGTGAGCACCCAACCTGAGCGGGCAGGGCACACCTTGTGCTTCATAGGCCAAGGTGATGGCATCCACTATCCAGTGGGCCATCCTCTGTTTGGAGACAGCCTTCCCCTTCTGCTGTCCTCCGTAACAGACAAAGAGCTGTTCTGAGGTCCTGAAGCTCTGAGTTCTATCCACGTACTGACGCAGTGCGCGTACAGGACAGAGCAAAGCTAGGGCTGGGTCTGCCTCCTCCAGGGGCAGCGCTTGCAGGCTCACTACCTGGTCCCTGAAGGGCGTGGTAGGAACCTTGGGCACATAGCCGGGCCGGGGCCTCAGTGTTGCACTGGAGTCAGCCGGCCCAAACTCAAGGCACGACTCGTCGACCGAAAATGCCTGCAGGTCCCCCACCCTCTTGATTGAGGCCAATGCAGTCAGGAGTAGGGTTTTCATAGAAAGAAACTTCAACTCGACTGACTGCAATGGCTCAAAGGGGGCAGTTTGTAGGGCTCTTAGCACCAAAGCCAAATCCCAAGAGGGAAGGGAGGGAGGCCTCGGAGGATTTAACCTCCTGGCCCCCCTAAGAAACCTGACGACCAGATCGTGCTTCCCCACCGACCTCCCCTCTATGGGGTCGTGGTGGGCAGAAATAGCAGCAACATATACCTTAAGGGTGGAGGGGGACAGCCTACGCTCCAACCCTTGTTGCAAAAAGGAAAGCACGGCTCTGATCGAACATCTCCGGGGGTCCTCCTGGTAAGAGGAACACCATTCGACGAACGGAGACGTCACGTCGGATGACCGACGAAATTGGGATCTCGCCAGAGAGACCAATCCACTTCGAGTGTAACTAAACGAGCCAATGGACATTGGCATGCGATTATTGCATCCAGCTGCCGCTGATCACAGTGTGAGCATAAGAGGCAGCTGATGCACCGCATCAATTATGTTTTCGCTGAGGAGCCGAGCCGGCGACCCGGCAGCTCAGCGGTGGTACAGCGACTGTGGCGACGGGACGTGACGTCTCCGTTCCCTCCTTCAGGGAACGAGGGTTACATACGTAACCGAGACGTTCCCCTTTCAGTCGGTCACTCCGAGTCACGTCGGATGACCGACGAAATTGGGATCCCTACCAAAGCGCCACAGGAGCTGCCCCTTCCAGTGCCCTGTGTAGGGCTCCTGACCCTTCCTATAAGGCAGACGATAGGACCGGGCTCTACACAGAGAAGGTCAACTACTGGTGTTCCTTGAGCAACCCAAACAGTAGGACTAGGATAACACTGGGAAGCGCTTCCCTCTTAGCACCAAAGCCAAATCCCAAGAGGGAAGGGAGGGAGGCCTCGGAGGATTTAACCTCCTGGCCCCCCTAAGAAACCTGACGACCAGATCGTGCTTCCCCACCGACCTCCCCTCTATGGGGTCGTGGTGGGCAGAAATAGCAGCAACATATACCTTAAGGGTGGAGGGGGACAGCCTACGCTCCAACCCTTGTTGCAAAAAGGAACGCACGGCTCTGATCGAACATCTCCGGGGGTCCTCCTGGTAAGAGGAACACCATTCGACGAACAGGTTCCACTTCAGCGCATAGGCCCGTCTTGTGGACGGTGCTCGTGCTGAAGCGATAGTGAGCGCTACCTCCTGGGGCAGGTCACCTAGAACCTCCGCGTCCCGTCCAGGGACCACACATGAAGTTTCCACAAGTCTGGACGCGGGTGCCAGAGGGTGCCCCGTCTCTGAGAAGCAGATCCTTCCTCAGAGGAATCGGCCAGGGAGGGGCTGTCGCGAGGAGCATGAGTTCCGGGAACCAGGTCCTGTTGGGCCAATATGGAGCCACTAACAGGACCTGCTCCTCGTCCTCCCTGATCTTGCACAGCGTCTGTGCTAGCAGGCTCACTGGGGGAAACGCATACTTGCGCAAGCCCTGGGGCCAGCTGTGTGCCAGTGCATCCGTGCCGAGCGTTGCCTCGGACAGGGAGTAGAACCACTGGCAGTGGGTGGTTTCCGGAGATGCAAACAGGTCTACCTGAGCAACTCCGAACCGACTCCAAATCAGCTGGACCGCCTGGGGATGGAGTCTCCACTCCCCAGGAAGTGCCGCTCAAGACAGCTCGTCGGCCGCCTGATTGAACACTCCGGGGATGTGGATGGCACGAAGGGACCTCAGATGCTTCTGACTCCAGAGGAGGAGGTGGCGGGCGAGTTGCGACATGCGACGGGAGCGCAAACCGCCTTGCCGGTTGATATACGCAACGGTCGCAGTGTTGTCCGTACGGACCAGAACGTCCCTGCCCCGAAGGCGCCCTCTGAGGCGGCACAGGGCAAGACGTACTGCCAGCAACTCGAGGCAATTGATATGCCAACGCAAAAGGGGGCCCGTCCAAACCCCTGATACTGCGTGCCCGTTGTACGTGGCACCCCAGCCGGTGGCTGAGGCATCCGTGAATACCACAGCATGCCTGGATACCTGCTCCAGGGGCACTCCTGCCCGAAGGAACGAGGGATCTGACCACGGGCTGAAGGTCTTGCGGCAGGCCGGTGTAATCTGAACCCGGTGAGTACCGCGTTTCCACGCCCACCTCGGGATTCGGCCATGGAGCCAGTGCTGAAGCGGTCTCATATGGAGCAGACCGAGCGGAACTATGGCCGCAGCTGCAGCCATATGCCCCAGGAGCCTCTGAAAGAGTTTCAGTGGGACCGCTGTCCTGCCTGATAAAGTCTTGAGGCAGTTCAGCACCGACTGAGCACGTTCCTGGGTGAGGCGTGCTGTCTGGTTGACCGAATCCAACTCCATGCCGAGAAAAGAGATCCTCTGCGTTGGCACGAGTTTGCTCTTTTCCCAATTGACCCGAAGGCCCAACTGGCTGAGGTGCCTGAGCACCAGGTCCCTGTGTGCGCACAACAGCTCTCGAGACTGTGCAATTATGAGCCAGTCGTCGAGGTAGTTGAGAATGCGCACACCCTGTTCTCTCAGGGGAACAAGGGCCGCCTCTGCGACTTTGGTGAAGACACGAGGCGAGAGGGACAGCCCGAAGGGCAGAACCTTGTACTGATATGCCCGACCTTCGAACGCGAATCGCAGGAATGGCCTGTGCCGCGGAAGAATCGAAACATGAAAGTACGCGTCCTTCAGGTCGATCGCTGCAAACCAATCTAGGGGACGGACGCATCCAAAAATGCGTTTCTGCGTCAACATCTTGAACGGCATCTTGTGAAGTGCACGGTTCAAAACTCGCAGATCCAAGATCGGTCGTAACCCACCGCTTTTCTTGGGCACAATGAAGTAAGGGCTGTAAAACCCCGACCTCATATCGGCTGGAGGGACCGGCTCTATTGCATCCTTCGCCAGTAGGACTGCAATCTCCGCGAGCAAGACAGGGGCATCGACGGCTTTGACTGAAGTGAACCGGATGCCCCTGAACTTGGGGGGACGCCGGGCGAACTGAATCGCATAGCCGAGTCTGATGGTCCGCAGGAGCCACTGGGACGGGCTGGGGAGCGCTAACCAGGCTCCGAGAGACCGCACCAGTGGAACCAACGGGGCCACCGACGCGCCCGCGGTGGGGCAGCGAGGTGGAACACAGGGACCGGCCCCAGGGCCTGTGACGGCCTGGCCTGTGACGGCAGGGGGCGGGGTCTGGGTGTGTAGTGTAGCACTCACCTGATTTCTCCTCGCGTGGGAGGAGACACAGGAACCCGGCTTGAGGCATGTGACAGCCCGGCGTTTGACGACTTGAAGCGGGGAATGGAGTGCTACTGCCCTTACCTGGTTCCACGAATGGGCAGGAGGGGTGCTCTTGGGCAACCACCTGCTGCCTGCTGGCGAGAGAGGAGGAGGGAAGCGATCCTGTGATGCACGGATCACCACTCTCCTCCTCTTGAGACCCAGAGATTGAGGAAACCGCTCTTTTACTGATGTTTTGGGTACCGCTGGCTGCTGGGCCAGCGGCGGAACAAAAACAAACTGAAACACAGGATTCTCCACCCGGCCCTCCACCGGGGGAGGGAGTGGTGCGGTCACCATCTCCCGAAGAGCAGTTTCCTCCATCTCTGGGTCGCCCGTCTCAGGGCCTCTTGCACTTGCGCTTGCCGCCAGGTTTGGCGGGGGCCTGGACGGGCTGGGCGTCCTGCCTGCGACCGGCTCCACGACGCGGCCTGGTGGAAGGCTGCTGCGGCTGCGCGGGAGCGGGGGCGGCCGCAGGGGGGCGCCCACGGCGACGAGCAGGCTGAGGGGCTGCAGCCGGAGTGGAAGCAGCAGGTTTCCTCCGGCGCATGATGTGTTTGATCGCCTCAGTCTGCTTCTGGGCTGCCGAGAACTGCTGGGCAAAGCTCTCGACAGCGTCGCCGAAAAGGCCGGTCTGTGACACGGGAGCATTCAGGAACTGTACCTTTTCCAGCTCTCTCATGTCAGCAAGACACAGCCAGAGATGGCGCTCCTGGACCACTAACGTGGACATCGCACGACCCAGAGACTGTGCGGTCACCTTCGTCGCTCGTAGCGCGAGGTCCGTCGCAGCACGCAGCTCATGTAGAACCGCCAGGTCGTGACCACCCTCGTGCAGGTCTTTCAGTGCTTTGGCCTGGTGGACCTGCAGCAACGCCATAGCGTGGAGGGCGGAAGCCGCCTCCCCACAGGCTCTATAAGCACTGCCAGTTAGACCTGACGAATACTTACAGGCCCGTGAGGGGAGACACGGATCACCCCGCAGGGTGGAAGCGGCTGTTGGACATAGTTGCATGGCCACAGACCGCTCCACCGAGGGGATGCCCGCATACCCCAAAGCGGCTCCACCATCGAGGGTGGTGAGAGCGGAAGAACTACAAGATTTGTTTCGGGCAGTGAAAGGTGCCCTCCACGATCTTGTCAGCTCCTCGTGCACTTCCGGGAAGAATGGCACCGGAGGGGGGCACTGAGAACCAGCGCGACCCCCACCGAGAAACCACTCGTCCAGCCTCGAAGGATCGGGACGCGGTGGTGGATTCCACACGAGCCCGACATTCTCGGCGGCCCGGGAAAGCATGGCCGTCATCTCTGGGTCTGGCTCGGACAACGCTACCACACCCGAAGGGGGCAGCGCAGCCGAGTCGTCATCCCCGGAGAGAGAGGGCCCGCCCTCCGATGCAGTGATCGACATCTGGTCGTCAGGGGGACCACCGAAAGAGACGCCTGGTGCACCCCGAGCAGAGGGCCCAGCACGCTCCTGCGGCAGCTCCACCGGCTGCGGAGTGCTTGAGGGGCGAGGAGCTCCACTTGGGGAAGCCCTCACCGTAATCCTCAGATCACCTCTGCCCCCACCGGACCCAGCGGCGCGCACGCTGGACCGCGGCAGAGGCAGAGGGACTCCGCCATGTTTGACATAGCGGAGTCTAAGACGCAACTCCGAGATGGTCATGTCCCCACAAGAAGAACATGAGCCATCCACGAAAGCCTCCTCAGCGTGCTGAATGCCCAGACACGTGAGGCAGCAATCGTGACCGTCCTGAGGCGCCAGGAAGCGACCACAGCCAGAAACGCACGGGTGATAAGACATCTTTAAAAAGACGCGATCACCCGTGTACTCTCTTAGAGAAATTTGCTCTTAGAAATGCTCTTTTTTGAGGTGCTGAAGCACGCAGGGGAGCTTGGGCACCGCACACTCCAAGTGTGGCTGCCAGCGGGAAGACGATTCTGCTCTCCCGGACACCGTGACCACCGCTGCTGCACCGTAACGCCCGCACTCGATCAGGAACACTTCTTGGGAAAGGGAGCAGTAGCTTCACTACTACCGCTCGGCTCCGAAGCGAAAGGATAATTGATGCGGTGCATCAGCTGCCTCTTATGCTCACACTGTGATCAGCGGCAGCTGGATGCAATAATCGCATGCCAATGTCCATTGGCTCGTTTAGTTACACTCGAAGTGGATTGGTCTCTCTGGCGAGATCCCAATTTCGTCGGTCATCCGACGTGACTCGGAGTGACCGACTGAAAGGGGAACAAAACAACTATCAAAACAACAAAGTATCAAAAATGTTGAGAAAGTATAAAATACAAAAATCATTGTTTTGGCCCAAAAATAGTAATTGAATAATATCAAATTATAATATATGTGCAGCTATTTATTTTATTTTCCACCTTATTCTTACACTCCATGACACTTTGCGTGAATTATGGGTGTAACTTCTGTTAAGCTGTAAACAATCAGTGAAAGGTTCGCTCTATGAATGCAATAATACTTTATTTTTCTACTCACCCTTCAGCCATCAAACATTAAAATGACATTTAAAAGTGTAAAAACATAAACAAGGTACTTTCAACAGGCCGCGAATAACCCCAAAAGTGTGATTCTTTCCACAGCAATAACTGATGGGTGAAATATCACTGTGGCTATATATATATATATATATATATATATATATATATATATATATATATTATGTAACATACGTTGTACAAAAATGTTCATTAACTTCCTCATTGCGTGATACTATTTCAAAGTCATTTTGACAGGTAATAACTTGTATATTCTTATGAAAACAAATAAACCTGGAAGGAGACGTGAGGATTTGAAGAGAAAAACAAGAGATTCTTTGTGCATTCCCGTGAATTATTAATGAGATATATCGTAAATTAAATTGGGAGAACAGACCACATTTGTGCAGTATATGTTGTCTTTTTCATACTATTACAGCAGAATGCAAAGGGAAAAAAGAAAATAATCATGAGGAAAAGAATGCAGCGACTGAAAAGAGCTCTTGCCATAGATATTCTTGTTATAACATGTCACGTTAAAACACCAAGCGTTACGTTATTCTCATGATGGCTGAAAATAAAACATGAAGGAAAATGGACAGCTCATTCAGTCGAACAGACGGATAAGCTTTATTTGTAGGGCAGCCTTATGATTTGAAATGATTCGTTTTGAATGGAAGTTCCCCAAACCGGAAGTGCCACCCATAATTCAAAACGCAGTAGGCTCATCAGGAATAAGGTGGATTCAAAATTACAAAACGCATGTGACAGCCTGATATTTAATACAAATACCTCTGTTATTAGAGCACAGTTCAGACTTTCAGATAAAATCTGCCTTCACTAAATATTTGACCCTTGCCCTAAATTGTTTTACCTGGTTTGAGTTTTACTCATATGAAACTTCAAGCATCTGTTACCTATAAATAAGAGAAATAAACTAGCTGTCAGCATGTGAAAGCTGCACTAGTGCGCTCCACATTCTGTCTTTATATTTCAAAATCTCACTCTTTGCCTCATTTGTCTGAGTGGCATGTGGTCTTGTCACAGGGGCCCCAGGTCACGTTCCCCATGTGATGGGTCTTATTCCAGAGTTTTCCATGTGGCTAAGGTTTTCTGACCGAGCGTTTCCCCTTCGACGAGAGTTTCCACCTCCAGATCCTCTGGAACACCACATGTGATCATAATATTACAAGAGGCTTATGGTCTCAGCACACGCCTGTGCAAGGTGTCCACAATCCCTCATGCTTACAGGACCCCTGGGAGAGCAACAATGCCAAAGCTAGGCTTTCTAATGTCCCAGAACAGCTGCAGTTTTTAAGGTTTGAAACTATTTTGTAATATTATTCAAAGCTTCTTGCTCTAAAGACAGGGCTTTCTGTGAGCTTTTTCCATAAACATCTAAAATTACAGTGCAGTAGAGACTGTGTAAAGTGAATGAGTGTAAACTTGAAAATGAAAACCAAACATGTCTGGCATTTTGTGTTACACATATATACAAAATTATGAAGAATGAGGCATTGGAGATGCTTTTTGCTGTTGTACATGAATTTGGCAAGATATATTTTCAGTGATTTTTTGTTTTGTTTTTGTTTTTTTCCTCGCGATTTGTCGAAAGTGGTGGAAATATTTCCCACCTGTCCTACATGTCCCCTATATATATGTGGTCATGAAGTCTTTTGAGAGACCGAAAAACATCACTGGACCCTTGCTGGACCCCTTTCAGTTTCCCTTTGAACAATGCTAACCTTTACAGCCCAGGGGCTTATGGAAGATCCTCTCTCTGGTCTTCAGTTTGCTATCAACATTTGCATTCTGCATGGATGTGGTTTTAGCTTTATACTAATGTCTGGCCCTCTGAACACCCTACTGTCGAGATCTTGTAGTTGCAGATGGTTTATGGTCATCAGACCCATAACTTTCTGGTTTGCTTTGGGTCCAAGTTGGACAAAAGAATGCTTTAGCAAATCTTGAGGTTTGCTGAGAGAAAGACTGGTGTCCCCTGACCCTACTGCAGGACTTTTACACCTCCAGAATGAGGCAGAACACAGGCAGAAAAAAATAAAAAATAAAAAATCATTACAGATAGCACATTCCCAGATCCCAACGTATTTTAGCTCCAACCCTAAGCACCAGAACAACAGAAAAAGAGCGGCGGTGTTACCAAGTACTTTCACACTGTTGCTGTGTTTTAAAGGGGTTTTGATGAAAGGGGACCCCTGATGGAGAAGAAAACCCTAGTTTGGGGCTAGTTTTGAATAGTGGTTGCACTGGTTTTCTTTTGTAGACCTGGCAACCCTGGTATTTAAGGACCCTGGTATTTTAATAGGCTCTATCAACACAACAAACACAACTACAAGCCAAGTATGCATAGAATACTTAATTGTACTTTTCTTAAGAATATATCTCAATCAAAAAATTAAGTACAAGTATAGGTCAAATAGACTTTTTCTGTATACTCATCAGTATTAATGTAAACTATATTTAAGAATTTTTTTTGTATATCTCATAAAAAGTCTGAAAGTATACTCTCTTAGTATACTGTAGCACACTTGAATAAACTTATCCAACTTTTGTCACCTATTTTATCCTCTGGCAGGTGAATATAATAAAATAACAAACCAAATGATTTGAGATATAATTCATGTTTGTAGTGCCCTAAAAGATTCATACGTAGGTTTTTTTCCTTTTTTTAAATCTTTTTTTTATTTTTTTTGTATTTTTTTGGGGAATTCACTAATACTTGCCTAAGCAAACATCACTAATGAGTTAGAACATCCTAAATCTTTCATTGTTTGGCACTGAACTCATTGGTTGAGCAAGAAGTTGACATGCTGCTCAAATAAACAGAGAAATATTCTTAAGAGTGCCAAAGACTCACTTCAAGATGTCAACCTACCAATATAATAGACTGAAACTGGGATAGGAGAATGTATTTTGACAGAAAACCGTACACATCCACTCCCGCACACTTCTTAAAAACCTTTGTCATAGCGTACTAAAGCAGTGACTTAATACAGCACTGCTGATATGTGTTTGTACTGGCGCTGTATTCATGATCTCATCTGTAAACTAGACGTTCATGGAACATTTATTGTTTTAAACTCTGCTGTGTTGCATCATCTTTCTGCAATAACACATTTGCTCATTTCTGGTCAATAATTTGGGGACTTTTGGTCCGTTTTCACTCCACGCCCAGCGTTCTGTCCACTCCAGAGCGGACGAGAGCCCAGACACACAAATACAGCTCATCCAGTGACTCAGAGACAAACACATGACTGCACACTTATGGACACAGTCATAATAAAACCATAAACTGTGATATTTAACCCTACTGTGTTTGAAAGCAAGATAGAAAATGACACAGAATGATGCATCTGTTATATGAGGTTAAAAAAAAGATTGTTACAGGAAACATTTTCTAAAATAATAGATGCCAGTAAATTGTAGTATTCCTTTAAAATATTTTCCCTACACTTTAAACATATGAATTCTTGTTCCAGGGTTAACATGTGGCACATAATGCTATTGAGCCATTTCAGCATATCACCTCAAGGTTTTGATGCAATCAAAAGTAGGATGCTTTTGAGGCACTTTTGTAGTATCATGGTCTTTATGCTTTTGTTATCTGCTTTCTCTCAGGTCCTCATAACCGTGTGTCGCGGTGTCCTCCTAATGAACATCAGTGTCTGGGATCAGACTTGTGTGTTCACATGAGCAAGCTGTGTAATGGCGTCCCCGACTGCACTGATGGAGGAGATGAGGGGCCGCACTGCAGAGGTAATGACTACAAACATTGCTTGGTTATATATTGCAGTATATAATTGCTATATACTAAATATAAATATTACTAGCATTAATAATATCAGTCTTTCTGTGGAAAATAAAGCTTGGGGCATGAAACAGATACTAGTTGAACTTGTAAATTTCAAATTTCCATTGAAATAAACCATAGGCCAAACAGCAAAAATGATATTTTAATAGATTTTCCAGTAAAAACGTCATACAAGATAAATGTACTTAATGAGCAAAACTGCATGAGACATTAAGGATACATTTTCAATGCGAGCTTATGCTATGCTCTTAAGTATGCATTCTTCACAAAAAGAATGTCCCAACATTTTCCCTACTCTGCTACACGCTGAAAAGTGTCACATGTCTCTAGCATAGCATCTAGTTGTCAGGGATCAGTCACCATCACAACAGTCACCACCCAGCACAATCACCCGATCACAATCACCTGAGTTCTGATTGCACGCACCTGCTGACACCAATCAACACCACTATATACACACACACGGCCATACCTCTCATTGTCCGGTCTACCGTTCACTAGATGGACAGCTCTGGACTCTCTCTGCGATCTCTGTTTACCCCTGAGTTTACCCGTTGGATTCCTCGCCGATTCTCCCTCGAAGCCTTTGATCACCGATCCGAACCAGCAAGCAGAGACACTACATCAACCACAGCTAAGCAATCTGAACTCCACACTACTTGCTCACTCACCTGCTTTTGGTCACTCCCGTTCCAGATTCCCCGATTCCCTTCAATAAACCTGTTTGTATTTACTCACCAGTTGTGTGTCCCGTGCATTGTGACAGAAGACCGGACCTTAACCGACAAATAGATGGATCCCCATCCATCCACACCAGCGGAGGTCCTGGAGGAACTTGTCACCACTCTCCGGGCATCCCTGGTTCCCCCAACGCCTCCGCGGTCTGCCTCTGTCAGTCCCATGGCCATGCCTGCTACCTTCGCGGGCGACGCAGCTGAGTGTGGCGGTTTCCTCCTCCAAGTGGCACTGTATCTGGAGATGCAGCCCCAGCAATTCTCCACCGAACGGTCAAAGGTATCCTTCCTTATCTCTCTTCTCCGTGGCAAGGCGCTGTTATGGGCGAAAGCCATATGGGACGCCAATAGTGCCATAACTAACTCATACAGAGCGTTTACTAACCATTTTAAGGAGGTGTTTGGCTATGCTACCGGAAAACTCTCCGTAGCCGATCAGTTGCTGCGGCTGCGTCAAGGCACTGCTTCTACGAGTGACTACACATTGGAGTTTCGAACGCTAGCGGCCACTAGCGGGTGGAATGAAACCGCTCTGCTAAGCGCCTACCGACAGGGCCTGGATCCCCGCATCCAAACTCATATGGCCATCTATGACGACTCTGTTGGACTTGAAAGTTTTATGCAGAGAGCCACTCGTATTTCCCAGCGCCTCACTGCCTCGCAGGCCACTGAAACCGCCCACCAGTCTGTCGCGTCCGCCTTGGGTTCCCCAGTACCAGAATCGATGCAAGTGGATAACACTCGACTCACCCCCTTTGAACGGGCACGCCGTCTGGCGGCTGGATTATGTCTCTACTGTGCTGATCCCGACCATTACATCAGGACTTGCCCTGTCCGACCACCACGCCCTGCAGTGAGTACCCTTCAATTGGATCCTGTTGTCTCAACCCTGTCCTTGCTCCCAGTTCAACTATTCACCAACGATCACTCTGTTGCAGTATCCGCCCTTGTCGACTCGGGCAATTTCATTTCCCAAGACCTCCTGAAACGCCTTCAACTCCCCCGGAAGCGCCATGCCCGGGAGTTCCGAGTCGAGACCATCCAGGGAAAACCGCTAGGGCATGGAAGGGTTAAATACCAAGCACCCACAATAAAGCTCAAGGTCGGACAACTGCATGAGGAAGAGATCACCTTTTTGGTACTGGAGGGACCCACTGTGGATATCATCCTGGGACGCCCCTGGCTCGTGCTCCATTCTCCAGTGATCAGATGGGACCTATGTGAAGTTATTCGCTGGAGCGAATACTGTCAGCGTCACTGCCTCTCGTCAGTATCCGCTCCTTCCCAGAGTTCCTGCATCGTTCACGTTGCCTCCACGCTCATCGAAAGTCCTGAGCCCCGGGAAGAAGTCAAGTTCCCATCTGATTATGTGGCGTTCCAGGATGTCTTCAGTAAGCAGGCAGCCACTAAACTGCCACCACACCGGCCATGGGACTGTGCCATAGACTTGCTGCCTGGAACAAAACTCCCCAAGGGTAGAGTTTACCCTCTGTCCATCCCGGAGCGCAAGGCAATGGAGGACTACATCAAGGAGGCTCTCAACCAAGGTTTCATCCGACCCTCCACCTCTCCAGCGGCTTCCAGTTTCTTCTTCGTGGGTAAGAAGGACGGGGGCTTGCGGCCCTGTATTGATTACCGCGCTCTTAACTCTCAAACAGTGAAGCTGCCTTACCCTCTTCCCCTGGTCCCGGCCGCCTTAGAGGAACTCCGTGGGGCCCGCATCTTCTCCAAGCTGGACCTGCGAAGCGCATACAACCTCGTTCGTATTCGAAAAGGGGACGAATGGAAGACGGCATTCATCACTCCGTCGGGGCACTACGAATATCGGGTTATGCCGTATGGGCTGGCCAACGCCCCATCAGTCTTCCAGGGGTTTATGAACGAGGTGTTCCGGGAGTTTCTCCATCGCTCCGTTATTGTGTACATTGACGACATCCTAATCTACTCCCGGAACCAGGCCGAACATCGCCAACACGTCAAGCAGGTCCTCCAGAAGCTCAGAGAACACCATCTCTTCCTGAAGCTAGAGAAATGCGAATTCCATCGCCCCACGGTCCAATTTCTAGGTTACATCATAGGCCAAGAGGGGATTCAAATGGACCAGGGGAAAGTAGATGCTGTGAGGAATTGGCCACATCCCCAGACCATTAAAGAGCTCCAGCAGTTCCTGGGATTTGCCAACTTTTACCGTCGCTTTATCATGAATTTCAGCACTCTCACAGCCCCTTTAACGTCCCTACTCCGAGGAAAACCCAAGTCCCTGTCCTGGAACTCCAGCGCCCACGAAGCCTTCCAGAAGCTGCAGACAGCCTTCTGCACGGCCCCCATCCTACACCACCCGGATCCTTCAGCTCCCTTTGTTGTTGAAGTCGACGCCTCCACCACCGGCGTCGGGGCCGTGCTGTCCCAGTACCACGGTGAGCCTCCTAGCCTCCATCCTTGCGCATACTATTCAAAGAAACTGACCTCAGCGGAGCAGAATTATGACATCGGAAACCAGGAGTTATTGGCCATCAAACTTGCCCTGGAAGAGTGGCGGCACTGGCTGGAGGGAGCTAATCACCCGTTTACAGTCATCACTGACCATAAGAACCTCCAGTATCTTCGAGAAGCTAAAAGACTTAACCCACGTCAAGCCCGCTGGGCTCTGTTCTTCACCAGGTTCCAGTTCTCCATAACCTACCGCCCCGGAAATCGCAACAACAAGGCTGATGCCCTCTCCAGAATTCACTCTCCCGACACTCCCACAGATCCTGAACCCATACTCCCTCCAGCCATGATTGTAAGTCCCATTCGATGGGATATAGATAAGGAGATCAGAGCCGCCACTCTCACCGAACCTGCTCCGCTGGGAGGCCCAGAAGGAAGGACTTACGTACCGACCACCCAACGACACTCCCTTCTGGGCTCAGTTCACAATGTACCGGGCTCTGGACATCCAGGCAGCCATAGGACCCTCTCGCTCCTTCAAGCTCGATACTGGTGGCCTAGTATGACCCGGGATGTCATCAGGTACGTCCGCAGTTGCTCAGTCTGCGCCATGTCCAGGACCCCCCGGCATCTCCCAGTAGGCAAGCTAAAGCCGTTACCTATTCCCCATCGACCCTGGTCACACTTGGGAATTGACTTCGTGACGGACCTCCCTAATTCCGAAGGCAATTCTTGTGTGCTGGTGGCAGTTGATCGCTTTTCCAAAGCATGCAAATTTATCCCCCTCAAAGGACTCCCTACTGCCATGGAAACGGCAGAACACTTGTTCCATCACGTGTTCCGAAATTTCGGAATACCAGAAGACATAGTCTCTGACAGAGGTCCTCAGTTTATTTCCCACATATGGAAAGCCTTCTTCAGGTTGCTTGGCGTCACGGTCAGCTTGTCCTCAGGATATCACCCCCAGACAAATGGCCAGACTGAGCGCAAGATCCAAGAACTCGGACGTTACCTCCGGGCATACTGCCACGACGATCAGCACAGCTGGAGCCGCTTTCTCCCATGGGCCGAGTATGCACAGAACTCCCTGCAACAAAACACCACAGGCCTTACACCATTTCAGTGCATACTCGGGTACCAACCACCACTCTTCCCGTGGACAGGAGAGCCGTCGGAGGTTCCAGCTGTAGACCACTGGTTCCGAGCAAGCGAGAGAGTGTGGGACTCAGCTCACGTCCATCTCCAACGTGCAGTGCGGAGGCATAAGGTCTTCGCAGATACCCGGCGAACCCCTACGCCCACCTACCATCCTGGAGACAAGGTCTGGCTGTCCACCCGGGATCTGCGCCTCCGCCTGCCGTGCAAGAAGCTGAGTCCCCGCTACATTGGTCCCTTCCCAATACAGAGGCAGATCAACGAGGTCACCTACGAACTCCAACTCCCACCCAGGTACAAAATTCATCCCTCATTCCACGTGTCACTCCTTAAACCCTGTTTTCCCTCTGCACCAGGACTCACAGAAGTAGACGCACCTCCTCCCCCAGAAATCCTCGAACAACCCTCCGTCTATTTGGTCAAGGAAATCTTGGACTCACGGCGACGGGGCGGTAGATTAGAATATCTGGTCGACTGGGAAGGATACGGACCGGAGGAACGCTCCTGGGTGGCCAGGGACGACATCCTAGACCCCTTACTGCTTGAAGAGTTCCACCGCACTCATCCTGAACGTCCCGCGCCCAGAAGCCGTGGCCAACCCCGTCGCCGTTCGAGGGCGTCAGGAGCCGCCCCTGGGGGAGGGGGTAATGTCAGGGATCAGTCACCATCACAACAGTCACCACCCAGCACAATCACCCGATCACAATCACCTGAGTTCTGATTGCACGCACCTGCTGACACCAATCAACACCACTATATACACACACACGGCCATACCTCTCATTGTCCGGTCTACCGTTCACTAGATGGACAGCTCTGGACTCTCTCTGCGATCTCTGTTTACCCCTGAGTTTACCCGTTGGATTCCTCGCCGATTCTCCCTCGAAGCCTTTGATCACCGATCCGAACCAGCAAGCAGAGACACTACATCAACCACAGCTAAGCAATCTGAACTCCACACTACTTGCTCACTCACCTGCTTTTGGTCACTCCCGTTCCAGATTCCCCGATTCCCTTCAATAAACCTGTTTGTATTTACTCACCAGTTGTGTGTCCCGTGCATTGTGACACTAGTCACCATAAACTGCCCTGTCAATCATCTTGTCACAGTGATCATCCTCATATACACACTCCACATTTCAAGAGAAATTAAGTAGCATGCTGATCTGCCAGATGTGGGTCTTTTTTGTGGAGAACTCTCTTCATGTTTTTGTGTACTAGTGAATAAAAAAGTTAATGGCCTAACAAAACTCCTGCATCTAAATCTCACTAATCAGCTGCCAGTCTCATTTAGTTAGCAGCACTTCCCTATAGAAAGAACACAAAGCTTGATGGGCTTTATCAAAGTCTGGGCCTTTATCACACCTGTTTGTGGAAACTAGCCTTGCTTCAGTCAAAACTTCTGATAAAAAGTTGTTGATGCTCACAAGGCTGGAAAACGTTAGAGAGGTATCTGTGAAGAGTTTGGTGTCCATCAGATAGATAGTTGGAAGAAATTGAGTGCCGTTCCTGCCAAAAAGTGACCATCCATGAGCGAGATGTATAATATTCCAGAAGATCACAAAGAACTTCAGGGTAACAAGGATACAACTCTGGTTGTAGTAAATAGTGCTATATAAATAAAATTGCCATTGCCATCTACGGGCGTCTCTTGCATTGGCTTCAGACAAACACTGAACATGAATGATGTGCACAGCAGGATACTCCAGCAAGGAGGACGCCACTTCTCTCCAAGAAGAACAATATTGTCTGTCTAAAGTTTGCCAAATAAGTAAGCCAGAAGACTACTGGAAGTATTGATCTGTTAATGGATGAGTCTAAAGTAAAACAGTTTGGTTAAAGTTGCAGTCCGTAAGTTTTGCCTCTTTGTCACCATCTCTGTTTGAAAACCTGGAATTGCAGCTCTGTGCGGAATTATCTTCCTTGCGTGGGGTTGTGTTCCGGCAACCCCTAGTAGCCGGAGCAACTTCTTTATGTTAACAGACGTGACGTAATGACGCAGTGCCATGCTCGAATTTCCCGCGAAAACCTACCCGTACCACTCAAATTAGAAAACTTTATTATAAGCTAACCGTTGTGAATCGGGCTAAAGTAAGGTGATAGTTTTGAACACTGGCTGGTTATGTACTTGCTCAAATATTGATTTCGGATCATTTTTAACCCAAAAAAGTTACGGACTGCAGTTTTAAGAAAAATTACATTTGGCAAAACCAACACACCACATTCAATAACAGCAACCACATCCAAATGTAAAGCACGGGGATGGCTGTATAATTATTTGGTTTGTTTAATTATTTGCTTTCCTGCCTCTGGACCAGGACAGATTGCCATCATTGATGAAACTATGAATGCTTTATTATCTGAGAAAATTCCACTAGTGAAGGAGTAAGGAGGAACGACCAAATCCACAAGACTGATTCACATTTACTGGAAACTGTGATCACAACCCAAAATAAATAAACAAAAAAATAAAAAATAAACAAACAAATAAATAAATAAATGTCGAAATATGTAAGACATAGGTTATTCATTGAATCATTCAGTCAACAAATTTGTTTAATTCATTCATGTACAAAACAAGTGACTGTCTTTATGAGTGAGTCTCTGTATGATTCACTTAACTGATATCAGAAACGCTCATCTATTCTGGAATGAAACACCACTTCTGTGTGTTTTTCACTAGTTAGAAATTGGTTGATCCTTCAGTTGGAACTATTTCTGTTGGCAAATTGAAAATAAGCAATAACTTTCAATTTTGTGTCTGAAACGCAAGTTACTCATCATTTGCGCAGTAACATTTTTATTAGGTTTTTTTAAAGGCATGTGACAATGTGATACGTGTGACAAACCTCTTTTATAAATATGCTGTTGTCAACAAAAAGAGGCACTGAGGTCTTCCTGAGGGTTTCTGCCAAAATAAAAGCTCCATTAACATTCATAAATGTTAGTATTGTAAATTTACTGTTGTTCTGTAAAATAAAATAAAAAAGACAATAATAATGATAATAATAATTACCTTACAGCAGCTGTATTAATAAATTTATTATAACATTCACCAATAGTGTTCAAACTGGGATTTGTAATATTTTCTAATATTTTAAAAGAAGTCTCTTCTGCTCAACAAGGCTGCATTTATTTGTACAGTAAAAAATACATGCCTGATGAATGGCTTCTTGAATGATCATGAAGGGGGTCTCAAAAATGGCCAAAAAATATTTATTTTACTAGCTTATTAATTTTAAGTTAAATTGTGCTTTGTTGGTATAATGTCTGATAGAATGTAAAAAAAAATGTTCAGTGTAAATTTTTTTAAATTGATATTTTGTAATTGATTTTTTTTTATTTATTTATTTTTTTTTATTATTATTATTATTTGAAAAGCAGGACAAAACAGTAAAAAGGACATTTTGGCTATTGAATTTATGCAATGGTGAAAAAAATGGCAAAATAGGCCTACATGGGGGGGAAAAAAATGCAAAAATACATGTTCGGTATTCCGCCTTCAGCCCAGTGTTTCATTTTGTTCGGCTTCGGCCAATAATTTTCATTTCGGTGTATCCATAAATTAAGGAAAGAAGGTCATATATGCACTGGAAGTACAGTAGTTTGAACAGAAGAGAGTTTGTAAGCAAAATAAAAAGTGTGCAGTACAGCACCTATAATAAAACACAAATCAACATTTTCATAACATTACATTTGCTGTGTATTGAAAAGGTTCACAAACAGTGTTTATGTTGATAATCTCTTAACCACCTTCTACAACTAATTTGCCTATAAATCCTTGCCAAGTTATAGTTTCTAGCATTACACCTTATCTGATGTGAATAGCAATCATTCTGTCTCAGCATGGTATAGCTAACTTACGTAACATTATTTTAAAACAATTGCAGTCAAAACAACAACGACATACGTACAACCTGTTAAGTCATACTTTTAGATATTCGTCTTTCGTTATTTAGGGATTTTTAATGTTGTTAGTAACATCTAATAAGGTGATCATCTGTAACGATGGGTTAAGCCATCAACAAAACAATGCAAGCCAAAACGAAACAATCCTCTTCCGCGAGTTACTTGTAATTTTATGTTTTTACATTTTATTTTTGTGTAACACACATTTTACCACTGTCCCAGTCCACATACCTGTAGTTTTATGCCGTGTCCAGTTTTACCAGAGGGATTGCTTGAGATTTTGTTATTGCCTGTTTATTCACTGATGTTGACATCAGAGCTGCTGATTTTCTCTCTTAACTCCAGCCTAACCACAGGTCTGTCTGAGGAGAAAAAAATAAAAAATATCTGGGTGAAATATCTTTTTAAAAAAGATTTACTCTTAAAAATGGTGTTTCAGGAGTATGAGAGATGAGTGCAGACAGTTTAGCCCTTGTAATGTTTGTGTGGCTGTATGTAATGATGCTGGAAAGCACTTTGGTCAATGACAGTTGTTTTAAATGTGCTATAGAAATAAAATGTGTATTGTTGTATTGTATTGTAATGCACACACACATCTCAATAATTGCCTTCTGTGTGAATAAGTATTCACATCAATATGTAATTTAGAATGACAACAGTTGCATTTCTCAGTATGCACTTATGTCTTTAAAGTCCTGCACAATTGCAAACTTTAGTATGTAATGGCCACTTTTCATGACTTAATAAAATGGATTGTTAATATAATTTCATATTGTTTCTACATTATGAGTAGCTCTGTAAACTGCAGTTGTTCAGTGGCTTCCCAGCGCTGTCCAGGAGCAGAAGCAGTGAATATAAACTGCCTCCCTCCATAAAATGCATTTTCTCCAAATTTGAATTGTTTGATTATCAAATTTGTGATTTGGAAGCACGCTATTAGCTCTGCACAGCTTCATGTATGAGGACATGTAAAGTGACTTTAGATATCAATACAGAGTCAGTCACTGAAACTGAAGACTATGCGATCTGACCTTATACCTTGAGGAACAGTAAATCTGTGTCAACAGTTCAGTGGTCAGCAGAAGGCACATTAGTCTAGAACAGACATTACTGGCTCAGAGTTTGATGTTTGAAGCCTCAGTATGTTACAGACTAAATGCAGCTTAAAAAATCATTTTCCCAATGTGATATTTTCATAACTTAATGTGGAAAAAACACTTTTAGAATGATGTGATTTGTTAATAGAACATCTGGTTGACCAACACGGTTTGTTTCATTTAACATTTATGCATTTGACAGATACTTTTTTAATCAAAGCTAAATGTATGAAACAGTTTTGACAATATTCACATCACCTGGAAATCAAAATTCTGATCTTGGCATTAGTGCTATGCTGTACGGTTTGAGCATGAGGAACATTCTTCATTTTGGTGGATAGGCTATACCGGTATATAGAGAACAAAATGACCAATATCTGATCTATGGACATTTTTTGTACACAAATTTTGTGTCATCATGTATGTGAAAGGTGAAACACAGAGGGATGCAACTTTTGTGAAAAGTGTTAACCCATCAGAGTACTTGTATGTTACCATAGTGTGGTGAAATGTGAAATTAAGGCAAAATCCCTGTCAAATATCCACTCAATCCTCTTAAGGATTAGCAATGAAGAAATTATTTCACATGCTCAACTTTGCATGCTTACACTCATCCACACACATACCTACACGAAAATCAAAACACACACTCACATTTATGCTATGATTGTATATCGACACAGAATGTGTGTCCCAAAACCTAGTGAGCTACCTCACTGCTTACTACCAACGCAGGCAGTTGTCTTTTAAGGCAGCATCCCAACTGAAACGGAACCCCAAAAGTGACTGGTTTGGAACCCTGTTGATAGGCAGCAGCTCCACGTGACACACAAATATAGAGCTTAACTTGCTGTCGGTTTCCACAGAGTTTACCATTAGCATATATGTTTGGAAATTTTGGAACAGCGTTCATGTCAGAAGTGGGCTTATGATGCCTTAAAATGCTTCATATGTACATAGACATCTCACTGTTTTTTGGACTAAACATACGATTGCACTGACAAATCCACTAAGGCTGTCTACATAAGGAGCTGTTAGCATATTAGCTTAGCTGCTGTGAGCTGTTGATGCAGTTCATCTAGAGGCTTATTTGTTTCTGACTGAACGCTCATGTTTGTGGCATCCCATGAGCTCTGGGACAGGTGTGTGTGTGTGTGTGTGTGTGTGTGTGTGTGTTGTTAACATCACTCCTGTTCACCGCCTGCTGAGGTACCAGGTGCTGTTATTTCATTTCAGTCACTTTGTGGTTTGTCAAATCGGTCAAAGATGCCATTTTGTGGAAAACAGGATTTTTCTTACTGTGTTTACATAAAATACTTCAAAGTTTTGTGCATTCATACTCATACTCAACATTCATTGCCAAAAACTCTAGCTGAGTCAGACCATTTGTTAAAACCATGGGCTTATTTAGCCCACATTTACAACACCCATTTAGTGTTCAGCAACTCTGTCTTCGTTTAAGAAAAGTCTGTAAAACATAGGGCCTAATGTACCATGTTAATATGATGATATGTATTGATTTTTACATATGTTGTACCCGTATTTTGAATTATGCATTGTATTGTGTTGTGTTTTTGGGTAAAAGAGGATGTCTGTAAACCTAATGGATAATATCCTGGGAGAAAATTACCAGTACCATTTCTGTTTTTCTACAGATTTTTTTTTTCTTACCATGCTGATAAACTACAATAGCACATTTATACAGTATAGAAGTCTTAAAGGAACAGTAGGTACAGCCTGGTTCATTCTAAGACATCTTTAGTTAAAAGGAGATCCAAGTTCACTTGAGCAGGAACAGATAGATTTTTATTTTTATTTTTCCAAATACCTAAAGAGGTCTTTATAAATTTTATATATAGTTAAATGTTTGTATATTTGAAATGGGGGAAAATGTGGCTGATAAAACAAAAAATATAAAATGAAATACAAAAGTGAACTTTGGTGAATTACTGTATATTAGATGTTAGTTTAATTCTAGTGCTTTTAGTCCAGAATTTACGGCATTGTCATTTAGTAAGTGATGAAAATCTGTTACTACATTAGGTAAAAACAAAACTCATGAGATTTTGTATATCATATTCTTTTATTTGATACATGTCATTTGCTTTTTAGACATATGTAAAATATTTTGAGTTGTTTTGAACTTTGCGGTCTTCATGAAGTCTCTGTAGTGAGTGTTGATGGGCAGTGTGAGTCTGTGTGTTTGGTAATAGATTGTTGTATTGTTTGACCTCTAGCCGTCCTCTGCTCTGATTTCTGTAGAACTGGCGCTCAACTGTACTCTCACTGGTTGCCAGGACAACTGTGCTGTCACACGCACCGGTTCCATGTGCTACTGCAAGAGCGGCTACGAGATCAGCCAAGATGGAAAGACCTGTAAAGGTCAGTTGCATTTACACACACTTTCATGAGTATAGACTCCTATTAATGTAAAAATAAAGACTTACAGCTGAGAGAGATAGTGGATTATTTTAATGGTATGAGTATAATCAACATGAATACTTAAAAAGATTAACAAGAGCATAGAATCTAAAACGGAGAATTTTAAATCAGGTATCTTGTAAAGAAAAAGTACAGGCAGCTGGTCACTGTCACAAAATATTTTTAGCATATTTGATTGTTGTTTTTTTAAGATTATGAAAGTCTGAATATACATTATTATACATATTACATGACTACTAAACAAATAATTACATAAATATACACTTCTTTTATTGTTTAATATGAGCTAACATAAGCAAATTACTTGATGCTTATGTCATGCCACCCTGGTTTGTTAACAATGATTAACTAAATTAGTTGAGGTGAACTAATGAAGAACAATACTTCTAAAGCATTTTTTTCTTATTTTCCAATAAAAATGTCCCTACATATCCCTAAAACAAGTTTTACTGTAGAGACAAAACTGTTAAAAAATAAAACTTTTATCACATTAGCAATTCTTTCTTGTACTACTTGCATTGTAAATCTAGTATATGATTAAGTTCTGTTTCTACATTGAATAAAAACTTATGAGATTTCCTATATCATATGCTTTCATTTGCTATATTTCATTTGCTTTTAGACTCGTTTTTTAACTCTGCAGTCTTCATAAAATCTCTTTTGGGAGTGTTAGCTAAAATATCTAAGACAAATCTCTTTATCTTTATATACTTGTTTTGCTTCTCTGAAAGTAATTTTTAAGGGTGCTTAAATATTTCATTAGAAAACAAGGCAAAACATTATATATACATATATATTAATCTTTTATTGTGTCTGTGTGGGTTCAGATTTTGATGAGTGTACGGTGTACGGCACCTGCAGTCAGACGTGCACAAACACAGACGGCTCGTACACCTGCTCCTGTGTGGAAGGTTATCTAGTTCAACCAGACAACCGCTCCTGCAAGGCCAAGAACGGTAAGACAAACATAACAGTCCAAGATAAGATAAAGTAAAGCTTCTCCATTTCTGTTTCCCTCACATATATGTATCCGCATCATCATCAGCCAACACTTTAATTCATTATTATTGGCTAAACTGTAATTAAATTTGAGATGAACAGGATGTATTCTTCTTGCTGTAGTGCCTGTGGATCGTCTCCCTGTCTTACTGATCGCGAACTCTCAGAACATCCAGATCACGTCTCTGAGTGGCTCCAGCAGCCCATCACTCTACATAAGCACAAAACAGACCACAGCCATGGACTTCCTGTATGCGCAGGAAACAGTATGCTGGATCAATGTGGGCGACTCCCCCGCGGGCACGCGACTAAAGTGCGCTAAGATAACAGGACTCAAGAGCTTCACAGATGAGAGAACCATCAACATCTCCCTCAGCTTACACCGTAAGTCACTCTGATTTCACATCACAAACCACATTCCTCACTCAGGGATGTTATAATTAAGGAAATTCATGCAAATCTTGGAGACGTTGCCACAGTTCTTCTGGATTTAGTCTGTCTCAGTTTGTTCTGTTTCTTCATGTCATTCCAGACGGACTGGATGATGATCAGATCAGATCTCTGTGTGGAACACAAAAATCTCACTGGATTATTACAATTAATGGCAAAATGAATGTTTGGAAATGTAAACTGATATTTCCTACTGACACATTACAGTAAAAAATAGAAATAACTGACTTAAACACATTTTTTAGCTGGTGAAAATACTAGTGTTCTAATATTTTTGGCCACCACTGTATACCATAAACATTACCATAAACATACCATAAACGTGTATTTTCTAAAACATATCCAAACCATATTGCATGTGTCATCCTTACTGTTGCATTCAGCCTTAAAGGAATAGCCATAGATTTATTTCCCTCCACTGAAAGTCCATTCCACCAAAGCTTCCAAGTGTATAAAGTTCATAAAGAGATTTTAAAAGTAATCTAAATCCAAATAGCTTTATATAATTTAATTTAGGTTTTTTATTCACAAATAAACATTGATCAACGCACGTGCATAGGCTGCATCAAACATGGCAAACAGAATCTCAAACATGCTTGCGTTAACTAAGTACGGTTAATCTTCCATTGACCATATTTGATGTGCCCTGTAAACCACTCAATTAATATAGATTACGTTTACAATATCTTTATGCACTTTTAGGGATGCATGATATTATCAGAACGATATGGCTTAAAATGTACACTTAAAAAACACAGACATTGGCCCGATATGAAAAAAATATTTTAATTTTTAATCATTATCTTTTTTTTCAAACGGGTTATGAAACTGAAATACAAGGAGCTCTAAAAGATTTTCAGAATTTTTACAACTCTTTTGCATTAGACCATCTACAAAATTATCTCACCCTTCCCTTCTTCCTCTCCCTGGTGAAAGGAAGCAGATATTTTACTCGCTATACATAACTGTTAAATTGTCAAATAGAATGTTAAGGTAACCACTGTATTTATCTGAGAAAAAATGCAGTGATCGATTTATAGTTGTTTTCAACTTTCACTGTACTCTTATTATAAAACTTCATTAAATGTTTATTTAATTCTAACAAGTAAGTTTTTGTTAAAAACAAACCAAAATTAAAAATAATTTGTTTATAATCTCTACAGGAGAGGCCTGGTGTTGTTTCCAAGCAAAAGGAAATATATCAGTATCCATTATCGGCATATCTGATATCGGAAAAAAAAATTTAATATTGTGCATCCCTACTTTCAAGGCTTGAAAGTTTTGTCGAATGGACAGGAATGCATCGACTTTACTAGAGTATCGGCAAGCAACAAAAGTCTTATGTTTCTGAAATGACATGAAGGTGAATAAATGATGAGAGAGTTTTCAAGTCGTTATTTACTGATTATCTTCCCTTCCAGCATATCTTTCAAATATTATTCAGTGCAATGATATTTACAATTATATTCATTTGTTTAGCAGATGCTTTCATCCAAATAATGAACATTACTAGCATTGCATTAGTTTGAGACATTTGAGAAAATGTCTCTGTTAAGCATGTAACCTCTATTCCCCGAGAAGGAGAATGAGATGCTGCATCGACGATGATGCTATGGGAACACCTTCAGCATGTGCCAGTGTTTGAAGCATGTGTGTAAACATGCCAATGAAATTGGCTGACAATAGTCAAATGACAGAATATGACATGCCGGCAATGCCATAAAAGGGCATCTACGTCATGGAATCCCCAGATTATAATTGTTTGAAGGAAGTCGTGCAGACGTGCCTGAAGTACGGCAACATGACGCAGCGTCTTGTTCTGCTTCTCGGGGAACCGAGGATACATGTGTAACCGAGACGTTTCCCATCAAAGTGGACATTCTGCGCTGCGTCGATGATGATGCTATGGGACTGTTAATACCCACTGCTCCACACTGAACAAATGCCTACCCACTGTGTTGTATAAGTTGAACAAATGAGACTGGCCGTGATTAAAAATTGCCATACTGTGCACCTAGTGACCAGGAGCTATAAGCCCAAGGCTTGACATCAGCATCTTAGCCCCAGATAGCCAACCCTGACCCAGGTTTGAAGACATCCAGGTGTACCATTACTGTTACGCCCTGGAAAAGGGGGAGCCATCTTTGTTATCCCACCTCTCAACCTCTGGTACCAGCTCCAAGGGTAAACCGAATGAAAGTGAACGCATATACCTTATGTGGTGGAGTTCACCCTCCAAGGCCCTCACAAGGAAAAATGCCTCAAACTAATGGGGCGCAATACTGACAAACACCCATTCCCATGATCTAAAATTGCCTTGTGAATCACCAGATGCAATAGTCTCCGTAGCTATATGGGTAGGATACATCCCAACAGAGGGATCACACTAGCATCTACAAGCATCACCACTAGGTGGATGCCAAAAGAAAGGGAAAGCTGGCACAAGCTGCCTATCCTCCCAGTTGCTTGAAAGGCACATCACTACTACCTCTACCTTCCCCAACAGCAAGAATGTGGCCTGAGTGATGTGGTGCAAGGCAACTAAATTAATATTCTCTTTGTAATCTCTCTGTAAAGAATATTTCCATAACATACCACCTCAGCCTGGAAAATAATACTGCAGGGATGGGAATAAGAGGGAGAACGCAAACGGTAAATTCGGCTACATCCTCAAGCAGCATAACGGCTGCAAGAGTAATGACAATAACAGAAAGAGCAACACTCAACCTCAATCTGTGAAAGTGACATGGGAGAGAGTCACACTAAACCTCAACCAGTACATATAATCATATCATCATCCAGCATATATAAATATACTGTATATAATGCTGTGAGCAAAATAGGGAGAGAGCACAGCTCAACCTCAACTGAAATGTGCAATCATATACCAACCAGCTATATGCAATGCTATGAAAAATGAAAAAAAAAAAAAAAAAAAAAAAAATCAACCTCGACCAGCATACATTATATTGTATTGGATATTGACTATTAGCATATAAATCCATGCAGGCATATTGAATAGGCTACCACTACTATTATTCTGATGCTATGCAAACCACATTTCCTTTATTTTAAGGTAAATCAACATATGATTCATATTATATAAATAATACAACACACCTGTTAAATGTGTAAAAATCTGCAATATGGTACAATACTGTGTGGCATAGTAAACATAAGCACAGGCTCACAGACTTGACATTTATGGATTTATTTATACATAATAAATGCACATAATTTCATAAGTAGGCTACTAAATTGGCTTCAGTGAAATGAATTATTTAAAATACAGTTTTGTTTTTTTTTTGTTTTTTTTCCGCCGACTTCAGCCGTCAATTGTAACCCATTGGCAAGGCAAAGCTGACTGCTATTTGTGAAAATGCGCTTGTGTTCATTTGATAACTTGAGGTTAAAGTGCCACACAGCGAGCAAGATTCAAGATTTTTATTTGTCACATACATGATTATATAGAGATATAACCAGCAGTGAAATGTGAGTCAGGTCCACTCCATGGACAGTGCAAATATTATAGAATACAAACACAGAGGAAATATACATAAATATAGGTATATGTAAAATGAAATAAGTAAAGAATAAAATATAAAGAACAAAATGTAAAATAAAATGTGCATGACAGTATACTGTAAACTTAAATATTAAGATAAGCAGGAATGTACAAGAGAGGAATGTGCAAACAGGTTGTACATGGTTGTCATGTAGCAGCAATACAGAAAGTGCTATGTGCAAATGACACTGTCAGTATGAGGTAGAGAATAATGAATATTTTACTGATTGTTAAGTGATTATTAAGTGAAGTCAGGTTGGTGTTAAGAGGGTGAGTTTGAGTTTAGGAGCCTGATGGCCTGGGGGAAGAAACTCCTCCTGAGTCCCTCAGTTTTTGTCATCAGACAACGGAAGCGCTTACCTGATGGCAGCAGAGTGAAAAGACAGTTACTAGGGTGGTTTGAGTCCTTGATGATTTTGACAGCTCTGCTTCTGCAGAGTTTGAGGTAGATGTCCTGCAGAGAGGGGAGAGCAGACCCTGAGATGTGCTCAGCTAAGCGCACAACTCTCTGCAGGGCTTTGCAGTCTTGACTGGAGCTGTTCCCATACCACACTGAAATACACTGAGTTAGTACACTTTCTATGGTCCCTGAATAGAAAGTTTTCAGGATTGTTGGTGAGACCCTGAATTTCCTCAGCTGTCGCAGATGGTACAGTCTTTGCCTGGCTTTATTAACCTGTTTGGATGTGTGTAGTCCAAGTCAGGTCCTCTGAGATGTTTACACCGAGGTACTTGAAGCTGCTCACCCTATCCACAGGGGTCCCACTTCTGTCTCTTCCTGAAGTCAACAATCAGCTCTTTAGTTTTGCTCACATTCAGAGAGAGACAATTGTCCTGGCACCATGATGTAAGTTTCTCTACCTCATCCAAGTATGCGGACTCATCATTATTGGAAATGAGGCCCAGAACCACAGTATCATCAGCGAATTTGATGATAGATGTGGAGCTGTGGGAAGACACGCAGTCGTGTGTGTAGAGAGAGCAGAGCAGGGGACTCAGGACACAGCCCTGTGGGGCTCCTACGTTCAGGGTGATGGAGTTGGAGGTGAACTGGCCTACTTTCACCACTTGAGGTCTGCCGGTGAAGAAGTTCAGGATCCAGTCACAGAGTGAAGAGTTAAAGCCAAGGTCTATGAGTTTAGAAGCTAGCTGGCTGGGGACAATGGTATTGAAAGCTGAGCTATAGTCAATAAATTGCAGCCTTACATAGTTCCCGTTGTTGCTGTCAATGTGCGTGAGAGAAGAGTGCAGGACGTGAGAGATGGCATCTTCAATAGATCTAATGGGACGACAGGCAAACTGAAGAGGGTCCAAAGTATCAGGGATGGATGAGCAAATGTAGTTTTTTACCAGTCTCTCAAAGACCTTCATGACTATTGATGTGAGGGCAACTGGATGATAGTCATTCAGGCAAGAGGGTTTATTGTTCTTAGGCACAGGGATGATGACAGATTTTTTAAAGGAGGTGGGAACCACAGAGGTAGCAAGGGACTCATTAAAGATGGAAGTAAACAAACCAGCGAGCTGATCAGCGCAGGACCTCAGAACACGGCCAGTAATCCCATCAGGTCCGGCTGCTTTCCTGACGTTCATGCGCTTTAGGGCCCTCCGAACATCGTCCTCCGACACGGTGATTACATGATTATCGCTGCTCTGACTGCAGATTTCTGACACGCCGATCGGCAGAGTCGCGCAGCCGGGATTGCTTTCAAAGCGGCCATAGAAAGAGTTTAACTCATCAGCCAGCAACGGATCTGCTCTCACCTCAGTAGAGGATTTATTTCCGAAGGAACATATGGTCCTCAGTCCCTGCCACATGAGTCGGGAGTCATTGAGCTGAAAGTGAGACTCTATTCTCTCCATGTATCGGAGTTTGGCGGCTCTTACTGCGCGTCGGAGAGCATAGCACGATGCTTTGTACTCACTCATGTTCCCAGACAAAAGACCGGCGTTGTAAGCGGCAGTGCATTTGTTTACCGCAGCACAGATTGTTCTGTCCCCCCACGGTTTCTGATTAGAGAAGGTCCTTATAGTTATTGTTTCAGTTGCTTGCTCTGCGTGTTTACAAAGCTTAATGCTACATCGGTGAACTCGCTAATGTCAGATGAACTCGCCCAGAACATGTCCCAGTCGACATCATCAAGAGCCGCTTGTAGCATAGCTTCTGAGTGGGAGGACCAGCGCGTCACAACTCTCTGCACCGGGGGTTCCTGAACGAGCCTTTGTTTATATTCCGGTGTGAGGAAAATGGCGGCATGGTCCGATTTGCCAAAAGCCGGTAGTGAGCGGGCTTTGTAGGCATTCTTAAACTGAGAGTAGCAATGATCCAGTGTATTCAGTCCTCTAGTTGGACAGGATAGATGTTGATAAAAGTTCGGCATGACCTGCCTGAGGTTGGCTTTGTTAAAGTCATAACAGCATAGAGCATAAGCTGCAAATGCATCTTGCAGATGCGGGGTTGGCGGTACCTGAAATGGTAAAAAGCTCATTCTAGGGGAGTACCATCTGTATATATTTACAGTGCATTCAGAAAGTATTCAGACCCCCTTCACTTTTTTAAATTTTGTTATGTTGCAGCCTGATACTACAATTGTTTAAATTCTATTTTTTTTTTGTCTCATTAATCTACACTCCGTACCTTATAATGACAAAGTAAAAACAGAATTTTAGAAATGTCTGTAAATTTGTTAAAAATAAAAAACTGAAATATCACATTTACACAAGTATTCAGATCTTTTACTCAGTACATAGTTGAAGCATCTTTGGCAGCAATTACAGCCTCGAGTCTTTTTGGGTATAACGCAACAAGCTTTGCACACCTGGATTGGGGGATTTTCTGCCAGTTTTCTTTGCAAATGCTCTCAAGCTCGGTCAGGTTGGATGGGGACTGTCGGTGGACAGCCATTTTGAGGTCTCTCCAGAGATGTTCGATAGGGTTCAAGTCAGGGCTCTGGCTGGGCCACTCTAGAACATTCACAGAGTTGTCCCTAAGCCACTCCTGTGTTGCCTTGGCTGTGTGCTTAGGGTCATTGTCATGTTTGAAGGTGAACCTTCATCCCAGTCTGAGGTCCTGAGCACTGTGGAACAGGTTTTCATTGAGGATATCTCTGTACTTTGCTCCATTCAGCTTTCCCTCAACCCTGGCCAGTCTCCCAGTCCCTGCCGCTGAAAAACACCCACACAGCATGAGGCTGCTACCAGCAAACTTTATTTTTGGGATGGTACTCTGCAGGTGATGAGCAGAGCTGGTTTCCTTCAAACATGATGCTTAGGATTGAGGTTCATCAGATGTGGAGCGATGTGTGTCCTTCTGTACATTTCTCCCATCTGCATATATGATCATGGAGCTCAACTAGAGTGACCATCAGGTTCTTGGTCACCAGTCTAGACAAGGCCTTTCTCCATCAATTGCTCAGTTTGGCTGGGCGACCATCTCTTGGAAGAGTCCTGGTTGTGCCAAACTTCTTCCATTTGACAATTATGGAAGCCACTGTGCTCTTGGGAACCTTCAGTGCAGCAGAATTTTTTTTGTAGCCTTCCCCAGATCTGTGCCTCGATACAATCCTGTCTCTGAGCTCTGCAGGCAGTTCCTTTGACCTCATGGCTTGGTTTTCACTCTGATATGCATTTTCAGCTGTGAGGCCTTTTATAGAGAGGTGTGTACATTTCTAAATCATGTCCGATCAATTTAATTTACCACAGGTGGACTCCAATCATGGTGTAGAAACATCTCAGCAATGATCAAGAGAAATGGGAGGCACCTGAGCTAAATTTCAATTGTTGTTGCAAAGGGTCTGAATTAATGCTGTCAAAGTTAACGCGTTAATAATGCGTTAACGCAAATTCATTTTAACGGCACTAATTTTATTAACGCGCGATTAACGCAGCGCGCATTTTCTGTTTGACCCGTGGCCTAACCCATACTACTATAGTTGGAGAAATGGAAATGGATGGAGATGCTGACAGTGTTGCCAATATAGCGACATTTCAGACCACTTTAGCAACTTTTTTTTTCTTTTTTTTTCAAAAAGCGCCTAGCGACCAATCTTTTTAGGGTTTGCCCAAACCTTATTTAGTTTCTGAGACTCGCCGGTATTGCCGCGCGAGCGCGAGGTCTCTCTTTCCTGCTGCGCGCACACCTCTCTCTCTCTCTCTCTCTCTCTCTCTCCCTCCGCGTCTGCTCTGTTCAGTGCGCGGATGAGAGGAACAGCGCTTTCAGTTAAAAAATAAATTATGTTGCTTCTCTAATTTAACCTGCAAGTATAGCCGAAATCACAGCACAGCTATTGTCTTTATTTTATGAATAGCCTATTTCATTTTATCAGACTATGGCTGGATTATAAATCAGGATTTTTGTGCAGATTAACATCTTGGAAGGGAGAGCTGGTTATTTAGTCCTATGGGTCGCGTTTCAGTCACTATTTCATATTCATTCTGTTGTCTGACAACAGAAACAGTAAAATATATCAATGAAAACAGTTTTATTGAGAATTTAGCTGCATCAAAATACAGTATGTGGGCACAGAGAGGCAAACAAATGTAATAATAAATAATAAATGTACATTTTGCATGTTCAGAAGAAGTGAGATGCCCTGTCATGCGGAAATGTAAACAGGTTTGTGTAAGTAAATTGCTCAGTGCAAAGAAAGAGAAGTAATGGGAACCTGCTGTTTCTTTTTTCATGTGCCTAATAGACATGAGCAAGTTCTTTGAAACACATCTATGCTCTTTGAAACATGTCTAGTCTTCAGGCTCTGTTAACTATGGTTTCACTAGTAATAAACATATATTGCATAAAGCATCCATATTTGTCATTGCCCATGTTGATTAGAGTATTTGAAACATGAAAAGTATTAATTTAAGGTACATTTAGAACAGATAAAAATGTGTGATTAAATTGTGATTAATCGTGAGTTAACTCATGACAATCATGTGATTAATCGCGATTAAATATGTTAATTGATTGACTGCCCTAGTCTGAATACTTATGTAAATGTGATATTTCAGTTTTTTATTTTAAATAAATTTACAGACATTTCTAAAATTCTGTTTTCACTTTGTCATTATGAAGTAGGGAGTGTAGATTAATGAGAAAAAAAAAAGAATTTAAACAATTGTAGTATCGGGCTGCAACACAACAAAATTGAAAAAATGAAGGGAGTCTGAATACTTTCTGAATGCACTTTATATGTAAAGCTGTGTTAGAATGAGAAAATAAAAAGGGAGAGAGGGTCGCTCGACCAGTACATAAATTTGCACCATCAACCAGCATATAGCTTTATGTACAACTTCTGTGAGAATGAGAAATAAAAGAGAGAGAGCACCGCTCAGCCTCCACCAATAAAATGATGTCCTTAATCAGAATACATGTCCATATGTAATGCAGTGATAGTGAGAAATTAAATGAGAGTGAGCATCACTTAACCTCAACCAGTACATAAAATCAAATCATCAACCAGTGTACACATACCTAAATAAATATATGTGTACACTGAGAATAAGAAAAAAAAAAAAAAAAAACTAAAAGGGAGAAAACACCACTTAACCTTGACCAGTACAATAGATTGCATTCTCAACCAGCATACATCTATAAGTGCAAAGCTGTGAGAACTGCTAAATAAAAAAGAGAGAGCAATGCTCAACCTCAACCAGTACATGAAACCACATCCTAAACCAGCATATACCTTTTTGTGCAAAGCTGTGAGAACGAAAAATAATGTGTAAAATTGAGAAAGTAATGCTCAACTTCACAGCACATAAGTCATAGCCTGAACCAGCATACACCTAAATACTGTATACATCAGGGCGGTGCAATTGGTGCGGACGCACTTTTTGGGACTGCTTTAGAGCGGTATAAATCGCCTAATTTGGGCGCCTTAGAATCCCCCCACCGACCCTGTAGCTAGCCCAAGCAGGTTCAGAATGAGAGTGCCGCTACTCGTGCCCTGCCTCCGAGAAGCTGGAGCTCAAGGCAGCGATTTTGGGGGAAGCCCAAGAAGGATTTTAGAGACATCATTATGGAGAAGAGAACCTTCTTCCCTTCTCCTTCCCTGTTCCCCATTTTTTGAGCTATGTTGGGCACAAGAGGTTGTTAAACAATTACATGTATTAGGAGTTGGGGAATGATACTCAAAGAAGTGAGATATATTACAGATGCTGTTTGAAGATGTTAGTTATTTGAGTTTGAGTGAATGCTGATTGAGATGGAGTGGTGCTCTCTCCCTCTTAGTTCTCACAGCATGCACACGTATCAGGGCAGTCCCAAGCTGGCACCGGGCCCCCCTTAGTCCATTAATGATATTGCGTTCCTTGGGTGGGGTTGGTGGTCCTTCTCGGTCTGTTCCGGGAAACTGGAGAACCAGAAAGTTCAACCACAGTTGCCACTCCATAGCCACCATAGCTCAGAGAGAACGGCAAATGGAACGAGCCGCCTGCTTTGTGGCACAGAGGGCAAGGTTTGTGGTGGAGCTCCTGGAGTCATACCTTTGCCTTGTCTTTATCAAGGGCCTTCAACAGTTCGGCTTGGTAAGCTTGCAACACCTCCAACAACTCCTCGTATTTGGGGATCTGGGAGGAGGCAAGCTTGCTGACATCTGCCTTTACTCCTATAACATCAGGCTCATCGGAGCCAGATGGATCCAACAAAATGCTCTCAGTCAGAGTGGGAAGAAGCCGGACACCATGCTTCCCGATCCAGCATGAGAGCGTCATAGCTAGCGAGCGAAGCTTGCGATAGGGACAAGCCGTTCCCAAGCTACTCAGCCAACTCCACCTGCCACCTTCATGACCACAGCCGCAGCAGTGGGACCCAATCTGCGGGGCACAGACGCTTGGCTTCCATCCCTCCTAAACAGAGTCAGACGTAAACAGGACAGCCAGCTCCCTCAAGGGCTGACTGTGTATGCTCCACTTAAAGGCAGATGATACTCATGGCATGGACATGGCGGTACACATCTCCAAAATCTTTTTTCACCCTCCATTCTGTTTATTTCAACGTACAACTTTCAATTATTAGAAATGGCCTACGGTAGTCCACACACACGCTAAACTAACAGTTTCCTGAAGACAAAGAAATCTGGAGATTCCATGGAGGTACCCTTTTATGGCATTGTCAGCCCAACATGTGACTACCGTCAGCATAGTGAGTCAACATGTGAGACCGTCACATGTGCTTTAAACACCGGCCCATAACATAAAAACACACCGTAGAAGTTCAACTTAAATGAAGTTTGATGAAAAAGAACAAAAGTGAACATTCTGCTACACCTCCCCTGGTGTTTAATGGAAGAAAGTCATAATGGTTTGGAACGACACAAGGTTGAGTAAATATTAAATTTTTTTGGTGAACTATCCTTGTAAATATTTGGTTTCTGTCCTATATTTGCATCGTTGTGTAGTTTACAGTATTGTAAAATAGTTTTTTAGTGAAAACATTGAGATTTTGTCTGCAGCTAGCTGGAAATATTTACAGTATTAATCATCAGTCTGAACATTAGCATGAAGACAGCTCAAAGAGTGTGTGTGTTCAGTCCTCTTGCAGACAGACTCTTCACATTGCTGAGACTCAGACTACATTAAAAGAGCAGAAATTTTCCTTTCATTCTTCCTGCTAAAGTCAGAGAGGGAGAATGAAACAGACTGAGTATTATAAAGCAGTGTGTGTCTCTCTTTCTCTGTGTAGGCCAGACTATTTCTTACATATCCACGATGCCTGCTGTGTGACTGAACTTCAGTCAGTTTTACCATCTATTCTCAGGAACAATGCCATTTGGCCCTTTTTCATAGCATTTCAGGATGAACACTTACTTGACTGAAGCAACTTTGGTTTACATGATTACCCAATCATCTTTCTTTTTTTTTTTTTTTTGTACATGAAAAATTCTGTACAATGGTCAGTATAAAATATGATTCATCAGGCTTTTGAGGAACAATTGTTTGTTAGTCTCTCAGTCATCATTGTATTGTATTGTATTGTATGTTTAAATAAAATCTTACTAAGACAATATTGAGAGATATCAACAACTAATATTTATGATCTGCTATACTGTTACAAAGATCTCATTGATTTACAGCTACAAGTTCATCTTACTTTTTGGTCACCAAATTATTTATGCTCAGTTTGGGCCTCTGAATAAAATTTAGGTGTTTTTCCTCTTTAAGTATGAGGTCTATGTTCTCACTGTATCATACTATATGAGCCTTAAAAGCCTGATATATCAAATATAGTTAAATGTAACTATAAATGTCATTATCTTTTTAAAGCTGCAGTCCGTAACTTTTGCCTCTTTGTCGCCATCTCTGTTTGAAAACCTAGAATTGCAGCTCTGTGCGGAATTATCTTCTGTGTGTGGGGTTGTGTTCCGGCACAGCTCCAGCGCGGATGAATCTAATGTTTTGAGGATGTTATGTGTGTCAGTCTGTCAGTCACCGCACCGGTGTGGCTGTACTTAGGAATCACAGATTCTAGCCTACGTCTTGAAATATATGACCCAAATAAGAATTTTCACCGTATATTGTAGGGGTGAAACGATACATGTATTCGTACCGAACCGTCACGGTACGGGACATCTCGGTTCGGTGCATGAGGCCTTACAACGAATACAGGCAATTCACTCCCAATCCAGAAGGGGGCGCCCACAGTAATGCAACGCTGTTTGATAACTGCCGGCAGAAGAACAGCAAATGCCATGAGTTGCACACTTGAAAACAAAGCACGCTAGACAGTGACTATGTGCTGATTCTGAATGTGTCTCACATAGACCGACAAAGGAGTATACTTTAAAGACTTGCGCACTCAACTGTTTGCGAAATGGAGCTTTGTGCTCGTGTATCCTACCTCTTTCATTCTGCACAAATCCAAATATTCCATAATATTTCCATATTTGCGATGTAACGTATCTGAATGCTAAACTATTATTTATTATGTAAATTATAGGCTTTGTACTTCAGTCGTGTTCCAACGGTGATACAGAGGCGGGCGCGCTGATGTTTGGTTCATTGTATTTTATTTTGATAAAGTACCAACTGTGCTGTCAAGATAGCAATGCTGGAACTGATGTGTAGTGTGTGTGTGTGTGTGTGTGTGTGTGTGTGTGCGTGCGCGCATGCACTCCGGCGCGATCACTTCAACTGTTTCTTTATACCAGCAGAATCAACTTTAAACACTTATTGTCTTATTAATAATGCATCACTGTATAAAGGTCTGCTTTTATTTGTGTACACTCACAATGAAAACAAAACGTGCTTTTGTAAAGTAAGGAAACAAATAGAATGTCGCTTTCTGCCATTTGAGTTTCCTTTCTGTGAACAAATTAAGCGTCACAAAATTTAACTGAAAAACTCAGCATATATAGGCTACGTTACGTGTCGCACTGTTTTTTTCCCTTGTTTATATGTAAACTAAATCAAATATATTTCAAGAACTTATTCCTTGTATGTATATATGTACTGCAGATTTTACATATATGTAATAATATTTAGTATTTCCACATTTAGGTGGAAAAAACCTGTAATTTGTACTACTGTCTGATCAAAATAAATGAAAAGAAACCGAGCATAGTAGATTTTTATTTTTAATTTTTTTCATATCAAACCGTGACCCCCGAACCGAGGTACGTACCAAACCATGACATCTCTAGTATATTGCCACCCCTAGTATATTGCCATCTGAACAAGTAAGTAACAAGTCTGCCACGTTTGTTCTGACCAACTGAGGAAAAAATAATTACAATAAATCGCGCTACCAATGGTAATTAAATCTAATGATCGGTTAGTTCATATCACATCAAACCGTGCAAATTATTATTATTGTTATACTTTATTCTCAAATTATTAATGTTAACAGCATCAACATGTGACAATGAGTATAGTGAGTATTAGCGTGTAGATTTCAATTTCTGTACAGTCTAATCTAATTGTCATGCCGTTCGAATTTCATATTAAGAAATTCTTTTAACCCAAAAAGCAAACTATGCTCCCATCGAACTGGTTGTCTTTAAAATAAAAATCCTGTGTAATCCAAGACTATCTGTTATCAGAAGCACATTTAAAACTGGAATATAATTTAATTTCATTCACATGTGTTTCGTAAACACATAATCCTTTCTGGATTACAATCCACCATCAAAATTATACATTTAATTATTATATCCACCTCCTGCAGCATCCGCACATGCGATAACCTAGTAGCCGGGATAACTTCTTTATGTTTACAGACGTGACGTAATGACACAGTGCCTTGCTCTAATTTCCCATGAAAACCTACCCATACCACTCAAATTAGAAAACATTATTATAAGCTAACCGTTGTGAATCGGGCTAAAGTAAGGTGATAGTTTTGAACACTGGCTGGTTATGTACCTGCTCAAATATTGCTTTTTAACTCAAAAAAGTTAAAAGAATGAAGCTGTAAGAATGAATTATGTCTTCCGGTAGTGTTTTTGTTTTTTTTTGTTTTTTTTTTGCATATATTGTCTGTGTTAGCACCTGATTCACGATTCACTCATCTGCAGTGATCAATACTGCTTTCCATGAGCATTACTAGTACAATAAATGCATCACTGACCTCTATGGTGCAGTGCTACTTCAGCACATTTAGCAGCTAGCTGAACTGGACTGCAGGTGGTTAATGATTAAGATACCTTTTTTTTCACACAGAAATTCCTTGCACAAGAGTGGCACAACTGTTTAATTAATTCACCTCTGAGTTCTATGAAAGAGATGGAATGAATGAAAGAGAGCAGAGTTCTGAGAAATAGATTGAAAGATTTCATAGGGAAGAGAACAGAACAAGTTTGTATTGTTTGGGAAATGACCAGAAACTGGGATTGAAAAAGAGTTACACCATCAGAAATAGAAAGATGACCTGTGTTCCATATGCAAAAATATTTCATAGGCAAAGATGTTATCATGTTGCCCAGTCATAGGAAATGGCATTTACATTGAAGTCTTAAAGCAGACCCACCCATTTATTAAATAGTGTTTGAATCAGAGGGCAAAAATAAAAATGACCTTTATTTCTAATTGATGGAATTTTTTGATGTAAAAATCCTACAATTTAAGTGCAATTTAGGAAACAAAAAATAAAGAATGCATTTCATTAAATATACTTGTAATTTATTTTCATTGGACTTAAACCAATGAGACCTGGAGAGAGCCTTTTGTTAATTGTTGTTGTTGTTGTTTTTTCCTGTTAAATTAAAAATCCACCAACTTACTGATACAGTTTTACTAGACCCATGTGTGTGACAAGAAGTACAATTAAAAGTTGCACATGATGCCATCTTATGGTTTTAAACAAAAATATATCAAATACAATATAATTATAATGATAGCATCATCATCATCATCATTATTTCTATGATAATTATCATATTTTATCATTATTATATCAATTGAATAATAAAAATTGTAGAAGTGTAACATCTATACTTGAAAATTAAAATGTATGCAATCAGTATTAATAAATTGGCATTGTAATAATCATTCATTATCATTTAAATAAAAAAGAGCTGAATTCCTGATTTAATCACTTATTACAAAATAATTTGAAATGTTTTACCACTCTATAATCACTGCTATATGAATGTTAACATTTTAAATATGAACAACTCAAGAAACTGCATCCACTTTTGAATGGGTGTCTATGGAGAAACATGTTTTTGCTGTCAGGTGGTGCAGTTCCAGTATCTACCGGTAACAAGGACCTGCTGAGCAGCCGGTTCCTGCACTTATTCATCACAAGGTGTGGTTATTAGTGACAAGTGAGTGTGAATTCTAAGGCAGCGTTTCCTGAATCCTCTTGTAATCCCAGAATGCATTGCAACTTGTGCAGTAAAAATAAATCCATTTGCATAGACATATTTGTCCACTAAAAACACTCTTTTACTTTTTCCATTTTGGGCCTGCTTTCTCGGTCATCTTCTATAGTTGGAACACTAGTTTCGACAGAAAATATCTCTGCTAACCTGGAGTGCATATTTTGGGTCTTACAACAACTCTGGCACTCAGTTACTGGCCAGATGGAAATTTAGGCCAGAAATGTACTCTACGCAAGTATGCAGACATGCAGAGTGTTTGTGTTCACATACTTTCATAGAGTTCGTTTCAGACCTGTTTGTGTAAAATGTTTTCAGGTTTAAGTGCTGGTTAGTTTGAAAGCAACCTCATTTTTCAGTGATTTCCGTGTTCATGGCAGTTTGAACACGTTTCCCAGACACACACTCACAGGTCAGAGTTCACAGGCTTGACTGCAGCATTGTGCCCTCGCTAGGAAGCGATAAAGAGATCATTGACTTCCTGTTGCCAGTTATTGAGTTCCTGCCCTCAGTGTTAAAGATATGACTGCCTGCCACGTGTGTGAGAGGAAGAAAAACTAAAGGGAGAATAATAAAAAAGTGGTGAAAGCAGCAATCTTGATGATAATGATTTTGCTTTTTCGAACAAACTTAAAAGTACTAGAGGTCTTGTGGTAAAAACTTTTCTTTAAAGAAGAATGAATAATTTAATAACGTTAAATAGTGTAATTAAAGTGATTTGGTGTTTTCACTGCAGCCTATCGCACCATTTCAGATCTCAAATTTTCTAAATATATTTAAAGATTTATTTTCAAATGCCATTCCTTTCCAGAGGGCCCATAAGGCTGAAGCGTTTCTGTAGAAGTGCTGTCATGAAACTGGGTTCAGATCTCTTTTGGCTGGCAGGTTTGTTATGGCGTTCTCTGGAAGGGTCAAACAGGAAATGTGTTTGCCGTGATTCATGACCTCAGCATGACACGCAGATGAGACGACCAGATGTTTTCCACTCTTCCATTCTCTTCTCTTTTCTTTTTACCACAATGCAGGATAGTGCTGTATTCTCTATTTACTTCAACAAACTATAACATACTATGTATAATTTATCAAAATATAAATTTTAATGCATGAAGAATGTTTACCATGCTAGTTAGAAATCATAAATGATGGCATTAATATCTGTTAGATGGCAATGTTAATGACTTCTTTAGTCGAACCACTTATAAATTCAAATTCTTTTTTGAAAATGGGCAATTTAAACAGGATAGCATATACAGTAAAAGTCCAGAAACTCTGTAGAGTCTACTACAGTCAAAACTATAGTATTTGTAAAAATAGAGAAAATGGAATGAGATTATTTGCTTGCTATACACTGTAAATAAATATATAAAATCCTGTTGAATTTACTATGAAAAAAAGCAGCTGTGGTTTTGAAAAACCATACAAAAATTCTGGTCATAAAATTTCAGTGACTTTGTCACGGATCCGGTCCTTGGCCTTCCGTTCATTCACCACAAGAGGTCGCCCTTCCACTACATTGACTCTCACACCACACAGACTGTTACACATCACCCTGGACTACATTTCCCATGTTCCACTGCACTGATTGCACACGAACTGCTGCATCCAATCACACACTCTACATAAGCCTTGAACTTCCTCTCTCAAACTGCCGAGTATTGTTTGCGTTTATCCCTCAGTCAGCGATAGCAGCTTTACGGAGCAAGTTTCCTGTCCTGGTTTTCAGTTGTCTAATCAGTCTAGTCCTGTTTATTGCCCGTTCGCTGATCATTGGTCTGTCGTTGATTTTCCCCTTGTATTATGTTTTTCACCTTGCTTGGACTCTCGCTTGTTTTCGGATTACCCCTCTTGTCAAGCCCTCTGGATATTGTTCGCCGATCGAAGACCCATGCTTGCCCTAGGAATATTCTTGTGTCTTGCCCTCACATATCTGTTTGCTGGTGTTCGACCCTGCCTGTTTATCAACCATGTCTTTGAATAAAAACCTGCAGATGGATCCAAACGTCTCTCGTCTAGTCGGCTCCGTTACAGAATACTCTGCCACACAAGGATCCAGCAGCTGTTCAAGTGGACACTGGCCAGGTATGGTAATTACGAAAATATTAGTAGCCCTTAAACAAGGCACGCGATCGTTGGAAAACCATATTCGAGAATTTTTAGCTATCGCTTACTATTCAGATTTACTGGACATTATTTTGATAGAGATTTTCTGCAATGGCATAAACCCACCTCTCAAATCTAAGCTTAGACGCAAGGGTCCGCATTCGTCACTCAGTCAGTTTTTGGACTATGCTCTTTTGTTAGTCGGTTCGTCATTCACCGTGGGTGTCGCGGAGGAGGAACGCGACATCGCGTCTGTGCCGATAATGGTCAATCGCCGGCTCTGGGACATTCGAGTATATTGATTGCAACTCCGGTGATTAAACCCGCTCGTGAAATGGCGGCCGCACCTGAGCGCACTCACATAATGCCGGCGACAGTGGAATCCGTTCACAAAATGGCGGCCACAACAATGCTCCGTCATGTCACAGCTGCCATTCCTGTGTCAAGTCAAGTCACAGACGATTTTCCTGAGTCAAGTCAAGTCACAGTTGATCGTCATGAATCGAGTCAAGTCACAGTTTATCGCCATGAATCAAGTCAAGTCACAGTTGATCTTCATGAGCTAAGTCAAGTCACAGCTGATCGCCATGAATCAAGTCAAGTTACAGTTGATCTTCATGAGTCAAGTCAAGTCACAGTCGATCGTCATGAGTCCAGTCACGTCTCAGCTGAATTTCCAGAGTCTCGGCTGAACTTCCAGAGTCTCGTCACGTCTCAGCTGAACTTCCAGAGTCCAGTCACGTCTCAGTTGATTGTCATGAATCAAGTCAAGTCACAGTCGATCGTCATGAGTCCAGTTACATCTCAGCTGTTCGTCCAGAGTCTCATCATGTCACAGCTGATCTTCCAGAATCACATCACGTCACGGCACAGCTGATTGTCCAGAGTCACGTCACAGCACAGCTGATCGTCCAGAGTCTTGTCACGTCCTGTCTGTTGCACCCAGATCTTCGAGGTCAGTCCTTCGTTATCCTAGTCTAGCATGCAGTGTGAGGGATGCTGTGTTTTCTCCGAGGCGATGGCACTCGCTGCAGCTTCTCCAGAGGTGGCGGCACTTGCTGCAGAACCTCCCGAAGTGGCGGTGCTCGCTTCAGCTCCTTGTATGGTGGTGGCGTCCAGCAATGTACTCTCAGCCTGTCGTGTCGCGGTCAAAGAAACTGTTACTGCTGTAGAACCTTTGGAGGTGGCCGCAACCGCTGCAGAACCTCCGGAGGTGTCAGTGGTATCAACTCACGAACTCTCTGCCTGTCCTGTCACGGCTATGAAGGCCGTCTGTGAACTCTCTGCCTATCCTGTCATGGCTATGGAGGCCGTCTATGAATCCTTGTCCTGTCCTGTCATGGCTATGAAGGCCGTCTGTGAACTCTCTGCCTGTCCTGTCACGGCTATGGAGGCCATTAGTGAACTCTTGCTTTGCTCTGAACTGGCCGATGAGGCCATCTCCGAACTCTCGTCCTGTTCTGAATCAGCCTTGGAAGCTGATTGTGATCTGTCTGTCTGTCTAGATGCTGATTTTGAACTCTCTGTCTTGCCGATTTCTATAAATCTGTCTGATCATGAACTGTCAGTATGTCCAGGATCAACCTATGAATCAGTTTTTGAATTTCCTGTCTGTCCCATTTCCCCTAATGAGTCTAATGTTGAACCATCTGACTGTCCAGTTCCAAACAAGAAACCTGTTATCTGCCCCATTAGTCCAGTTGTGAGCCCAGAAACTGTAAATGCACTACATGTTTATCCCGTTAACCCTGTCACTGCCATAGAGACCATTCATGAACTGTCTGCTTGTTCTGTTTCTCCAAATGTGTCTGAACTGTCTGTCTTACCAGTCCTAGTTAGGGAGTCCGTTTATGAACTGTCTTCCTGTCCAGTTCCAGTCAATGAGTCAAATTTTGAATGTTCTGTCTGTCCAGTTACTGTCAATGAGTCAGATTTTGAACTGTCTTCCTGTACAGTTCCAGTCAATGAGTCAGATTTTGAACTGTCTGCCTGTCCGGGTCCAGTCAATGAGTCTGACTTTGAACTGTCTTCCTGTCCAGTTCCAGTCAATGAGTCAGATTTTGAACTGTCTGCCTGTTCGGGTCCAGTCAATGAGTCAGATTTTGAACTGTCTTCCTGTCCAGTTCCAGTCAATGGTTTAAATTTTGAACTGTCTGCCTGTCCAGTTTCGATCAGTGAGCTTGCTTATGAACTGTCTGCCCGCTCAGTTGTCACCAGGGAAAATATTGATGGACTTCTTGTGTTCCCTGCCTTGGTCCTTGAGACCGTATATGCTCTGTCTGTTTTTTGTGTCTCAGTTTTTCCTAGGCTCCAATCTCTGCTGTGGGTTCCTGATCAGTCTGTTCCGTCATGGTGCTCTCTTATTCCGTCGTGGTGCTCTTCTGATCCGCCGTGGAGGTCTTCCGCCCTGTCTGCTCTGCGCTGGTGGGCTGCTCCTCTGTCTGCTCTGCCCTGGTGGGCTCCAGTTCCGTCTGCTCCGTCCTGGTGGGCTCCTGTTCCACCTGCTCCGCCCTGGTGGGCCCCTGCTCTGTCGGCACAGTCCTGGCCTCTGACTCCGCGCTGGTGGGCTGTTGCTCCGTCTGCTCCGCTGTGGTGGTCTACTGCTCCGTCTGCTCCGCCATGGTGGTCTACTGCTCCATTTGCTCTGCCGTGGTGGTCTTCTGTCTGGCTCTGGTGGTCTTCTGCTCCGCCTTGGTGGTCTTCTGTCTGGCTCTGGTGGTCTTCTGCTCCGCCATGGTGGTCTTCTGTCTTGCTCTGGTGGTCTTCTTCTCCGCCATGGTGGCCTTCTGTCTTGCTCTGGTGGTCTTCTGCTCCGCTGTGGGGATCCTCGGACCCGTCTGCTCTGCTGTGGTGGTCCTCAGCTCCACCCGTTCTGCCAACTCCATCATGGAATTTTAATCAATTAATTTTCTTATTGTGAATAAAATATTATTAGACAACAGTCTTATGCAAAATATTCCAAATAATATGATATCCAAATGATAAAAAAATATATATTTTATATTATTATATATTACACATTTTTGATCGTTAAGATTATTTTATTTTATTATTATTATTTTTTACTACAATTATAGACATCAAATCAAAATGATTATTATTTTATGATTATGAATACAGTTGAGGAGGTCAGTCCACTGTAAAAAAAATATGTCCATCAACTCTAAAACACAACACAGTGCAGTGTAAAGTTAAAAATAGTGGTAAAACACCTGTAAACAATAAATACAGAAAAAAAAGACTGCTTCAAATTGTATAAGTCCTATTTTTACAGATTTTTTTTTAGAGTGTAACTTTAGGGTCAGACCAAAATCTCTATTTTAATATAATACTTTAAGTACAGACATTTGATGCAACTAGCTCATTTAATGCTAAGTAAAAAGTAAATATCATTATGTTAAATAATAGTTTATCAAACATATCTAAAGGGGTTAAAAAATGGAATTTGTTCTTTAAAAGAAATCATGGGACAGCGAAGTGTACTGTATTTGTGGAAAGTAACTGCTTGTTCCACTCAAAGGAGTTTACTTGGCTTTCTGAATCACTCTCACACACATGTGCTCATTTATGTGTCCTGAATCTGGTGGGATGGGTTGAGTTGAACCTGTGAGATACAGTATGCAGACACTCACCATTGAACAGCATCTGTCTGGACTGCACTCTTCCGGAAGCCATTATCCGTATGTCCATATGTCTCTGTGTTTATATGTGTGTTTTATGAGTGGTTTGTGTAGGTTGCTGGGGTTTGCTGCAGCATATTTATATTCTGTTTTGTGGAACATTTTCCAGACATTGTGGTCGACCCAAACAACCCCCCCCCCCACCCCCTCACCCCCCTCATCCGTCTGCGGCTCTGGAGTTTTATCATGAAAACATGAAAACTGACGCGTACAGGTGGATATGTTTAGACTATCTCTCTCTCAACAAATGCATGTGTCTCTCAGCATCTTGGAAAATGACGAGGTGACTTGAACCAAAATGTCATGTACAAGTGTGTTTGTCAGAAATATCAGAGTGTTATTGAGTTGCGGCATTCCAGTAAAGTTATTTCTTGCACGTAAATTTGGTTTGTCTCAGCATAAATAGCGGAAAGACATGATGTGCGATGAAGTAATGTGGGATAAAGCAGAAGGGAGCGGCTCTCTGACATAAGGTCTGCTTGGTACAGAAGTTTCCGGAAAGCCTCTTAAACAGTCATGTGCTTGAATCGGCTCACGCTCCAGGGCTTCCGCCACACGTTTTTGGCTCTGCCAAAATTCAGGACATTGTTTTGGTATTAATCTCTCGAACCCTCACCTTTTTTCTCTAGCTATCTGTGCTCTGACTTTATAGCTTTTCAGATGTATGTTTATTTATTGACTGGCCTCGTGCTTTATTGTTTTTTCTCTATAATGTAAACTTTTTTTTTTAAGTCTTCCACCCTTTTTTGCCCAAATCTCTGAGCTCTGAGGACTCATATTTGGTCTTTATAGTGTTCCAAATCTTCCACCAAATTTTGATAGTTTTGACACTTTGAGGCTTTTGGAGCATACAGAGTTTGACATCAGACTTTAATTTCTTATGTTGGTGTGCAGTCTGACACAAGTCCTTCTACTGGAAGCAATCCAGCCTAACTTTCAGAAGTGAAGTGCTATTAATGCTTTTATTTATGCTAATTACAGTACATTGCATTTTAATTGCTTAATGTCTTCAGTGAGCAGTTTGTACCAGACAAAATCAACATCACGTGTTAAAATTTGATTGTACTACCATAGAGACATGAGAAAAAAGGGAAGATAACAACGCTTCCCATTTTTACTGTTTCTTGAAACAGTCACCAAATCGTTTTGTATTTGTGGGGATTTTGTGCCTTTATTTTTGTGAAGACAGTTTGAAAAGAGATAGGAATGAGAGGGGAACAGGATTGGGACAGGATCTCAAGCCAACTCATTATATTCTGTATCACTGCCACAAGGTAGTGTCTAGTTAAAGCAATAAGCTCTGGGAATCTGTGGTTTACAGTGATTTTAGAACATGTGGTTCTCCAGCAATGTTTAGCAGATTGATTTCCACTCAACACAGAGACGCAGCAATGCACAGATGTAGCAGTGCAGTAAAACTGATGTGTGTTTATAGAGTATTTTACAACATCTTCAAATGTGCTCGGCCTATCATAATCAAGAACCGTTTAATAAACTTATCTTGATGACACCGAGACCAGGGGCCTCATTCATCAGCAGAGCATTCATCTGCATAGAAAAGGTTCTATATTTTGTCCTTATATTTACAAACATTCCTACATATACTGTAAGTACAAGTTGGTAGATCACACACTTTGCGTGAAACTGCTTACGCACTCATTACCCACACATCTGTGCGTATACACAGTTGATAAATGAGGGCCCAGGAGAGGAAGAGTAATCAAAGTTGGAATGATCTATAAAAGTGGACGATGACACACAGTAGAATCTGACTGCTTACGTGGCACAAGTGTCAAAGACATCCGTCTGACTCTAGCACAATGACCTTTGCAAATTGGCTCCAGTTAGTCTCAGAATTTTTGTCATTTAATTATATTAACACCATTTGAATACAAAATGCTTAAAAATAGCCAAAAAACAAAACAAAAATACTGTTGCACTGAGTTTATATTTATAGTTTTTTTTTTTTTTTTTTTTTATTTATTTAATGCAACATAATTTTGCCTTGGATAGGAGGGCCTTCAAATATTGTCTTGGACAAAGGAGTCAAAAAGGTTGAGAAATACTGGGCACAGGTCAGGTTTACCTAGAAAAATAATTAAATAGCAGTGCACTAGAACACAAAAATGTGTCCCGTGTGAACCAGCCCTAACACTGGATCTTAACCGGGTGTAACAACAAATCTTAAAAGAGGGTTTTCTCCTGCTTCTACTCTAGCTGTGACCATTACGATGGCAAGTAACAGGACATTTTGTCATTTGTTTGGTTTCTATTCCTGGAGTGTCATGATGGGTAAGTCTGAAATTCCACTCCAAACATCAAAAATGTTCTGATTGGCTATGATTGTCACAACATTTTTGCCTTCAGTGTGGACAGAAATATGACTTATTTCATAGCTGTAAATCTGGCTGGTCAGGACAGATTCCAGATCACTTGTCATATTGTCAGATGGCTTTCGTTTTGAAGTATAGAACTCATTCTTGAAATGACACGCTGTCTGCAGATTGCAGCTTTAAACAAACTCCACTATTAATAAAATAAAGTTTCAAGATGTAAACACAGACCTTAGTTTGTTAGCCTCAAAGTATTTTCATATGAAGCTGTCTCAGGAAATGAAGGCTTGAGTCATAAGAGCGTTTGTTTTCCTTCAGTGTAGAGGGAAGTTTGTGTCACAAATGGAATTTCTTACCCTATTTCCACTGAGACCTACAATTTTACTTATTGCAATTACAATGAGAACGGAGCCAGGTTCCTCAGCCCACTGTTTCTGTGGTTTGTCTCTGTGGCGTTTCTCTATTCTTGCATTGTTCAGACAGCAGCTGCTCTAAGACTCATTCGTCTTCCTCAACCTTCATTTGTACACTTGCTCTTTTCTCCTTCTTTTGGTGTTTTTGATCTGTGTTTTTAATCACTGGCTTTCAGTCCGGGCAGCTGGAAAAGTTTAAGCAGGACTCGGCTCTTAAATAAACAACACCTTTGGGGATACAGCCCTTGATTCCGGTAAACGTCTGGCCCTTGCACAATGGCCAACTTTCCTTTGTAGAGGCCAACACTGTCTCTGTCTCCACCCCTCAGCCTTCAATCGCTCCATCTGTCTGGATTTTCCTGCATCTCCTGCACCATTTTACCCAACAGTCACTGTTTCTATGTCTTCCTGTGCCACGATTTTACAGCCACTTAATGTTCAAATGAGCAACATCCCATTAAAAGATATGGTATGTCTGGGGTTAAAGTAGGGGAGGTTCAGATACATTGAGACTTTTGACATTTTAAGGTCAGAATGAGGTGTATTGAGGAGGTGGGGAGCTGCAAAAGAGCTAAAATCCATGGTTAGCCACAGCGATTGCAGCTGTTAAAACAACTCTTTTGGAAATTGTGTAACATGCGCACATGCTTCCAGAGAGTTCACTTACTCAGCTATTTCAAATAGAAAGAGCGTCATTGTAGAAGTGAAAAAGAGAAATGTGAATGCTAGACCAGAGTATTATTATTAGCACTATTTTAAAACAGATTCACAGAGTCATCAAACCCAAAAACTGCTTGGGTTGGTACGTGAACACTTGCCTTACTCTGAACCAGTGTTTATATGCTTTTACCTGCACTTAAATGAATTCACATAGAGCATGCTTTTAATTTACTTTCTTAATAAATTTCATCTTATTGGGCAAGATTTTGTTGAGGCTTGAGTCTGAGTTAAGACCTAATTCACATGCTCTCAATGCCATGACAAGACCAAGAAAATGTGGTCATGGAGACTCGAAGACCAAGAGCACAGTTTTTGATTTTTGTCTGTGGACTCAATCTTCACTCAAGTGAGCTGGTCTCCACTACAACGCTAGGTTTTAGCGTATCTTGTGACTAATCATAAGGCAATTTATTAATTTAATAATACATTTATTTTAATGTTTTAAATTGAATGCAAGTGTTGCAAATGTTCTTTGTTTGTTCTGCAAATGCTAAGTAGTTTACAGTCTTATATTAGAATAATTTCAAATTAGTCCTCACAATTTAAACGGAGATACTTATTTGGACTGGACTGTATGTTAATTTTATAGTATTCAATCGAGATTTTACCCGCAATAAGCAAAGTGGTATATTACACATGAACACAAAACACATAATTTATATGTTTTACCTACCCCCCACCCCCCCGCCCCCTTTACAGATGTAGAACAGATGGCAATAGACTGGCTCACAGGAAACTTCTACTTTGTTGATGACGTGGATGATCGAATCTTTGTATGTGATAAAGATGGCACCACATGTGTGACACTGTTGGATCAAGAACTCTACAACCCCAAAGGCATTGCTCTGGACCCAACTATGGGGTATGAACATGTTCAAGCTCACACTTCCTCCATGTACACAACTAGCTAGCTGAATATTTGTAGCATTTGAAAAATGGTCAAATGAGGTGTACTTATTTTAATTATTTCTTTTTTTATTATCTTAACTGTTTGTGATGTACAGCACTTTGGAGTTACTGTATAGTCTGAAAAGTGCTTTATAAATTAATAAATACAAATACAAATACTTCAGGTTTACTCAGGTATAACCTTCCTCAACATTACCTTCAACAGAAAGGTTTTCTTCACCGACTACGGACAAATCCCAAAGGTGGAACGTTGTGACATGGATGGACAGAATCGAACAAAGTTGGTGGACAGTAAAATTGTCTTCCCGCATGGCATCACCCTGGACTTGGTCAGCAGATTTGTCTACTGGGCTGATGCTTATCTGGACTACATCGAGGTAGTGGACTACGAGGGTAAAAACAGACACACCATCATTCAAGGACTGTTGGTAAGGAGCAAATACCAAGATCATTTTAAGATGTCTTTAAATATCCTGACATGTCCTAAAAAGTGACTCTTATAAGCTGAAAAAAAAAAAAAAGTATTACACGTTATTGTGCAAAAATGTGTTTTGTTCAACAACTAATTTCCCCATTATTTTGAATCATTTAAAAGACAATGAGTTGCTAAATATAACATTTAACAATGGTCAGCTTCCCATTATTACTGCTCTACAAATGAATTATTATTTGTTATTAACAAAGTTCGGGAGGAGCACATTCAGATAATTAACCTAATTAACACGAGAGTAGCACAATTCACAAGGTAAGAGCTGTATATATACGCAGCAGACTTTTTCAGCATCCCTCCACCACCCCTTCTCCGCACTTACAACTATTCCTATCCTAACCTGTGGATGGGGGGTACTCTGGGTTTGGGCCAAAATTCTAAGATCAGAGCCCTCCCCTCGGACAGCACACCAAATACGTATAACCTTTAGTTTGTTAATTATATGTATGTGTGAAATCATGAAAAAATATTTTGTAGATAGCATGAACATGATTTTATTCTTCTCAAAAGTTCTTTAAGTCAACAGATCCCATGGATTTATCCCAAACGTTTATGTAGAAAATTTAAAATAGAAACTTAAATTTTCTGTATAGCTGCTTTGCAACGATTTGTATTGTGAAAAGCACTATAGAAATAGACTTGAATTGAATTGAAAATTGAATTTATCTAAGAGCCTATTCTATTCATCCACCAATTACCTCTTAATCTACCCTTCTATTTAAGGTTTATTTATAAAGCACATTTAAAAGCAACAGATTTTGCACAGAATTCTGTACAATAAAGAAAAATGCAATGCTAGCCATCCAAACATCTGTCCACACATTCATCCTATTGCACTTCAGTCATCCATGTGCCCAAATTTCCATTCATTCATTCATTCATTCATTCACCATCCATCCATCAATTCATCCTTCTGCCCATTATCTACTTAAACGTCTGTCTGTTCAGTAATCTGAATTGTCCATCTAAATATACATCCATAATTCCATCCATCCAAACATCTACCTGTTAATTCATCTGTCCATCTATTCATTTGTCCATCCATCCATCCATCCTGATGCCCATCATTCATCATCCACCTTAAAATCCACCTATTCAGTGATCTGTCAATCTATTCATTTGTCCATCCATCCAGAAATTTGCCCAGCATCCATTCATTCATCCTAACGTCCATCAGTTCAAAATTCCATCCATCCATCCATCAGTCCAAATGTCCATCCTTCCTAATGTCCATCATCCATCATCCACCTTAAGATCTGTTCAGTAATGTCCATCCATTCATTTTTCCTTCCATCTGTCCTCCCGTCTGTCCATCCATCCATCCGTCCGTCCGTCTATCCATCTATCCATCCATCCATCCATCCATCCATACATACATACATACATCCGTCCATCTATCCATCCAGCCATCCATCCATCCATCATACGTCATTGTGTTGAGAGAGTCTCTTATATTGACTAGCTATACGTACTATGAAAAATGCTTTAGTTGGTGAAAGAGACAGTGGTGTTTCATTAGTGCTACTGAGTCATTTTATTAAAGCTGTTTCTGTCTTCTGCTTGAGTTATGGCTATCATTTAGCTGCTCAGCCTAAGGCTAATTGGTGTGTTTATGTGTGTGTCTCAAGCCAGCAAAGCAGACACAACTTCCCAAAGAATATAACTAATTGAATAATGATTTTTTCTTTTTTTCTCAGATTGAGCATCTTTATGGGCTCACAGTGTTTGAGAACTATCTATATGCCACAAACTCTGACAATGCCAACATGCAGCCTAAGACCAGCGTGATCCGTGTCAATCGATTCAACAGTTCAGATTATCAGGTGGTCACCCGTGTCGACAAGGGAGGAGCTCTACACGTTTACCATCAGAGACGCCAACCCCCTGGTATTAATCTGTTTCCCATCTAATGTTGTTGAATTGAACTAGTATACAGTAGTATACTTGAATAAACTGTGTAAAATTCAACCATTACACTGCAGTCTAGCTCCACCTCAGCTCCAGCTCAGTCTAACTCTCCTGTTCTTGTTCTTCAGTGCGGAGTCACGCCTGTGAGCCAGATCAATTTGGAAAAGCTGGAGGTTGTTCAGACATCTGTCTATTGGGCAACAGCCACAAGAGCCGGACGTGTCGCTGTCGGTCTGGCTTTAGCCTGGGCAACGATGGCAAATCGTGCAAGAGTGAGTAACATTATTATAGATTCTACTCTATCTATTGATTCACCAAAATAGTTTGACTTAGTTTTGCCTACTTTAGAATTTTACTAAAATGAGAGTTAAACTGCAGAGTTCAATGTTTATTCATTATGAAGTTTTTAAACTTGTAGAAAGGTGACTATGGCATTATTGTAGATTTTTATTTAACTTTGGATTTACTTTGAAAAGGATTATGGTTTACTATGATATTACCATATTTTTTGGACATGTGTCAAGGTGAAACCATTGTATTCTTCATGATATTTTAATGCTGTTACATAAATATTATACAAATTCTTAAATCCGATTGGTCATGAAGTGTGCTCCACTTGCCCTGTGTTTTGCTCTCTCATTGGCTGTAGGTCCTCACAGATGTTATTTCCAGTCAAAACACATTTCACACTGCAGGGGTGTATTCAGAAAGCAAGGTTAACTTACCGTCACATATACCCAGAACGCTTGGTTGATTAACCCAAACCTTGCTTTACTTGAGGTATACTGGTTCCCAAAACGTGTCCGGGAATAAGTTTGGTCAACTCAGAGTATGTTCATGGTTAATACACAAGACATCCTCAACAGTGCGATGAATCGACCAGACACCGTGGAAACAGAAGCTAAGAATAAGTGTGCCATACTGCTTCTTTCTTCTTCTTTTGTTCAATGGCCATTTACATACTTAGTGCATATCTCCACCTAGTTGGTGGTTGTGCATTCATTTTTCTTAATCTTTAGTAACTGAGAATAAGAATTTGTATATATTTGTATATATATACATATATACAACTGTATATTATATATATATATATATATATATATGTATATATATATATATATATATATATACATACTGTATGTTTACACACACATATTTGACAATGATTTCCACAAAATCTGTCAGTGAATGAAAATCAGGGCTAAAATTGTGCAGTGTAAACCTGAAATGTGTAGTTGCAAATAAGCAGAATCAGTGATAATCAGGTAAACTACTACTAAAGTGGGTGAAGACATGCTTTTTTGGGTGTTTCATAGTGCCGCAAATTCCAGTAAACTGACTATCCCAGACCTTACCAAATCACCTTGCATGATTCATATAAATACTCTCCCATAAATATTGCATCTGAACAGGAAACTCCAAATAAAAGAAAAAGCACTAAAGTCAACAAAAACCCACCTTCTCATTGCTAATGTTTCACAGTCTGTCTCTAGTAACCCTGTTGAAAAAATCAGCATATGCTGGTTAGGTATGTTTTGAAGCATGGCAGCTGGTTTGAGCTGGTTTAAGCTGGTCCTGAGCTGGTTATGAACTGGTCCTGATCAGGAGCTAGTTGCTTAGGACCAGCACATGACCAGCTTAAACCAGCTTATAACCAGCTCGGGAGCAGCTTAAACCAGCTCAAACCAGCTGCCATCCTTCATAACATACCTAACCAGCTGTTTCAACAGGGAAACAGGGAAATCTTGACAGTAGTTTTTTTTTAAGAGCAAAAGAGAGTTTGCGTTGGTCCAAGCTGTTAGTAAATCTGTTCCTAAGTCTACTGCGGAGCTCGCCTCAAAACCGGGGTGCTTGTGAGCATTTTTATGAAACCTAAATTGACAATTGAGGTACACTACAATCTTTACAGACATGTGTACACAGCGGCCATTGTAAATCCACAAGATTACAACTGCACATGAATTGTGTCATTGAAAAAGGGCCTTTATGAGTTAATGACTGAATCATTCACTCAACCAATTTGCTTAAAAATGTGCAATCTTTCATTAGTTGCTGGGAGACACACAATGATTCTGTTGTGACTTTGTATGGAACTATTTGGCACTATGTGGTAATATTGTGTCTAAAATGTAAGTTATTCTGATGTTGCTTAATTAAATATATGAGGATCATGGGTTTCAAAGGTTGTAGTTAATCAGTAAGGAATGAGATGTCATGCTTTATTGTGAAAAGGCATGGCTCAGTGCATACAGAACTGTGAATATCAATTTTAAAGTTGGGCCACATATTTTGGACATTATAAAACTGGATTATTGTAAGTCATGATTGGCTCAGCCTTATTGAGCATTAGTAATTTTAAGCTCTTGCACATTTCTATTCTTATAGTTCTTAGTGGTGTCGATGCATATCAGTGAGACTGGAGGTTTGACACACACTTTAGCTGAATCTGTTTACAAAGATGAAGGTCTTTTCCATTTATCCCCAATATTGATTTCCAGCGGATTGCTCTGAATATTCAATGAACTGTTGGTAGCATTGATTTGTGACTTTTCACTGACCTCTGAACACATGACCTTGAAAAAGCGAAAAAGAATTGGAATTGATTGTAAGAAACACATTAATACAATCATAATAGACTTACTATTCACCATATAAATCGTTCTGATAAATTTGGATTTTTTTGGAAAATGTTTATGTGTCAAGCTATATAAAACCACTTTCTACAGCCCAGCACATCTTTCAAACTAGGTGTTTAAATATTTTAAACACCTCCTTTTCTTTGTGATTCTTACAGTATAACCCTAAACTTACTAATTTGAGTAATTCTGTATCATATTTGAGCAGAAACATTAATTGGGGGAAAAAATTATTATTTTTTTAATTCAATTCAATTCCTTTTTTTTTTTATTCAATTTTCGGTATATATTAAATCCCCAGAGCCTGAGCATGAGTTATTCCTCGTGTATGGCAAGGGTCGTCCAGGTGTAATCCGTGGTATGGACATCAACCCTAAAGTTCAGGATGAATACATGATCCCCATCGAGAACCTGATGAACCCTCGAGCTCTGGACTTCCATGCACAGAGTAACTTCATCTACTTCGCTGATGCCACCAGCTATCTGATTGGCCGACAGAAGATTGACGGCACGGAAAGAGACATCATTCTTAAAGAAGGTGCTGTTTCTTATTTCCAGTTTGTCTTATTACTGGCATTATTAGTGTTGTTATGACTTATTCTGTAATTATTCTGACTTGTTCTTATTTTTCAGGTATTCACACTGTCGAAGGAATCGCTGTGGATTGGATGGCCAATAATCTTTACTGGACAGATGATGGTCCCAAGAAGACCATCAGTGTTGCTCGGCTCGAGAAAGCTTCTCAGACCAGGAAGACTCTCATTGAGGGCAAGATGACCCATCCTCGAGCTATTGTGGTGGACCCTCGGCACGGGTGAGTTCCTAATCTCGAATAAATAAGGTTAAGTTTTTCAGCAGTTGTTGGGTTATTTATAATATCATACAATTTTGTTGCCCAAAATCTACAATTTCAGTATGCACAACCACAGGAGGCTTATTGCTTATAGAAAACAGCAGCAACAGCAATATGACAAAAGACATTATTGCTAAAGCAACAAATCAATTTATAAACAAGGATCTTCCAAATGTTGAAACATTTTTTCCTTTTTTAGCTGGATGTACTGGACTGACTGGGAGGAGGACCCAAAAGAGAGCAAGCGAGGGAAGATTGAGAAGGCCTGGATGGACGGAACCAACCGGAATGTTCTGTTGACGTCTAAGACGGTTCTGTGGCCCAACGGTCTGAGTCTGGACATCCCTCAGGGCATCCTGTACTGGGTGGATGCTTATTACGACCGAATTGAGATGGTCTATCTCAACACCACTGCACGCAAGGTGCTCTCACACTGCTGATCTAATAGATATTTATATGAGAACATGTTTGCATTTAAGAATGGAAAACGAGATAACAGCTGAAAACACTACAACAGTCAATTTACTTGTCAGTTGTCAATCATGTAATACCGTATTCTTTCTTCTTAGACGGTTTATGAAGGACAGGAGCTGAACCACGCCTTTGGCCTGTGCCACTACAAACACTTCCTGTTCTGGAACGAGTACCGCAGTGGCAGCATCTATAAACTGGACCAGAACACCAAAACGGTCACATTGCTACGCAACGAACGTCCACCCATCTTTGAGATCCGTATGTACGATGCCCAACAGCAGCTAGGTAATTTTATTATGTTTTTTGCCCTGTTTTTTGTAGAGTGCCAATGCAAGACAAAATTTCCTAGTTGTAATCCAGGCAGTTTGGCTGTTGAATGTTAATCAGATGTTATCCCTACATGTGTTCATCACAGGAAGTAATGCGTGTAGAGCCAATAACGGTGGCTGTAGTAGTCTGTGTTTGGCCACTCCCACAGGCAGGTCATGTGCCTGCGCTGAGGACCAATTACTGGACCCTGCAGACAACACCAGCTGTAAAGGTAACGCACACTGGCAAAATATCCCACCACTCATTGGTGCACCCAGGTCGCACACAAAATCGCCATTCAGTGTTAGGTCTACAATGCCATAGCCCTTTTATCTTTGCCAGCATTATGAAAGTGGATAGCATTCACAATGATGGGCCGCTCTCTTGGTTGTTTTGGTGACTAAACATGCATCTTCATTTTAGAAAAACTTATTTTTCACTCTACAACACAAAAACTGTGTTTCCAGATTTATTCACTCGGACAGCCATCTTAGTGTGGGAGCGGAAAGCCAAAACAAAAATCAATTATTTTCAACATGATTATTGTGGCCCGAATAATCACAATAAGAATATTATTGTGATATCTATAGAAGTTTTGAAAAAAAAAAAAAAATGCTATGCTATGTCAAATTCCTCTTGAACTTTATTTTGCATTGTTCTGGCCAGTGAATCACACCCAAAATATGATTGTAGGGAGGCAGAGAGAGAATTGTAACCATAATTGTACAAAAACGTAAAAAAGTACTCTTAAACACCACTTCTTGCAGACTTGAGTGTTTAACAATCCATCTTCTCTGACATGCTAGCAGTAGTAGCTACACACTGCGTCTTCTCATTCTACTTGTTCTTTTCCGTTTTATGACAGGTAGCAAACGATATTTTAGTACTGCCACCTAATATGCTGTTAGACAAGCAGTGGTCCTGGATTAATTACAATATTATCATATGTGTAGTATTAACATCTTATCAGTGTTTAATTTTTTAAACAATTAGTTATTGTCAAAACCCTACATGTTGCAACACTTCTAATTTAGGTATCAAAGGTGATTAACTATGGTGGTTTGGATGTAACTTTGTACCATGAATAGTTAAAAAGAGGATTAACTAGTGTTGAGGAAATCACATGGTACAAACCTCCATTCAGAGCGACCAAGGTGAGAAATGTGAGGAATACAGCAGGAGAAGAGTTCATTCAGTCCTGACAGAGAACAAAGCAAGAAACGCTTGCTGAGCTGAAGCAAATCTGTTTGTGCCAGCTGCTCGATCATACTATCAGATAATGCATCATTTCTAGGGTTTATCTTGTGACTGACTGTTGATACAATCAGCTGAAGTGAACATCAAGCGGTTTGGTTTCTGTATCTGAATATTTGAAACAGAAACTCTTCAGATGTTTCTTTTCACAGAGCTTGGCTTTCAGCAGACTTATTTACATTTTGTGTGTGTGTGTGTGTGTTTCTCCACAGCGAACCCGTCTTACATTCCCCCTCCGCAGTGTCAGCCGGGAGAGTTCGCCTGTAAGAATAACCGCTGTATTCAAGACCGCTGGAAATGTGACGGAGATAATGACTGTCTGGACAACAGTGACGAGACGGCCGAACTGTGCCGTAAGAACACACTCACGTTTAACTTGAAACTTCCTCCTTGTGTTGAGCTACCACACAAATGCAGTGCTTGTTTGTCCTTCTGTAGATCAGCACACATGCCCTGCAGACCGCTTTAAGTGTCAAAATAACCGCTGTATCCCAATGCGTTGGCTGTGTGATGGAGACAACGACTGCGGCAATGATGAAGATGAATCTAACACCACATGCTCAGGTATGCACAGTAATCTGAATTTGCAGCACTATGACATTATTCACACAAAGTCCAAAGATTCACTCTGTTTTGATTGTATTTTGCCAACTTTGATGTAAATAAGTGTTTCTGTGGTGTGCTTTTCCCTGTGGATTTTTTTTTTAAAAAAAGAACCTATTTTAAAATTTACTTAATTTGCCCTCTAGAATTGATAGAATATATATAAATCATGACAATGTCCTATATAATGTCATGACTATCCCAAATGAAGGTCTGGGATTCGATTCCTAAAATAATTAATTTCTCATTTCTTAGTCATTGGGAACTGACAATAGACTGACAAAAATTAATTACCCTATGACTTGGAGAAGTTTCCTACAATTAAGTAAACTCTCATAAACTCCACAGTGGAAAGTTTTAAGCGTCGTTCCAGAACGTATGAAGAGATAATAGGTGCAGTAATAGGTGCAGATTAATAATAATCAATCAATACTAAGGAAGTTCAGAAGGAGGTAAGCCATTATATCATGTAGTTACAAGATTGGAGGTGAGCATGTTTCATCCAATTTAAAAAATAAAAAATAAAAACAAAACTGAAAACTACAGTTTGGAATCGATTCCCAAGCCAGTTCCAAAACCAGGAATCAGAATCTAGCCATACTACCTGATGAGAAATGCCTTTTTACCGTGTGTCCTAACTAGGCAAGTCTTTTGTCAGTTTGTCACACTGCAATCAAAAATCAGAACATTTACTGTGTAATATGCAATTAGGTGGAGTTGGACCAATGAAGTTTCGCAATGGGCAAAGCTTTCCTGCAAAATACAATAGAAATAAAAACCTAGTCACCCAATAAATACTTCTTTTGTAGTGCACTTTAAACGCACACACACACAAATGTCCAACAAATTTTGTCCATCTCAGACATGAAGTGTCTAAGTTTAAATCTACATTAATCACACATCTGATAATTGGAACTTCAGTTGTCATCTTCATATCATATGAGTGCCACCTGGAAGGCCAGCTGAAATTGTTTCTTTGGCTGGTTTGAGTTGTGATGTTCTGTCATGACCTTCTCCTAAACTCTTGAGTCAGCTGAAATGTTCTCTAGACAGCCATGTGTAAATATAGAGTTTATCTCGCATGGTATATCTGACGCAGTTCTGGGCTCTTCGTCAAACTGCTGTGCTATATTTTACTTCATGGCTGAATTGTATGGTTTGCACTCTTTAATTTATCCTTAAAATAGATGCAGTCTATGGCTATGATGCTGCATTTGCAAGTAATTCTAGACTGCAATAGAGCCATTGCATAAAAATATAAATTTAGATAAAATGTCGGAATTAACTGGAAAACTGAGTTTAGAAATAACATGAAATGGTTTGAAAACACAGTTTTCTTTTCTGTGCGGACACACTTGTAACATTAAAGTGCAATATTTATATTGCAGTCTTGCAAATTCTCTGAATTATTTTAACGTTAATGGACATGAAACTGTTAATGTATTTGGCCTTGGTGATCTAGTTCTGCTACACACTGCATGAATAGGCATAATAGGCATAATTAAATTGCATAGCAGATCAAGACAGGTGGAGCTGGGGGAGGTGGAGGGTTTCAGAAGCATGCTTAAGAAGGAACAGCTTACAGCAAACATTGAATTTAAATAAGGGGTGTCCAATTGTGCTTCAGCTCCAGCCGTCTCCAACACACTTGCCTAGAAGTTTCTAGTGAGTCCGAAGGCCTTGATTAGCTGGTTCACACAGTTTAATTAGAGTTTAATTAGAGCTAACTGCTGCAGCACAGAGACCCTCCATGAGAGGCCAATCAGCTTGTGCCATGTAAATTCAGTTAGCTTCATCTTAAAAACAGTTTATACTTACAAACATTCATAAATGTAATAATCCAGTGAGATTTTTGTATGCATAAGAAGTCCTACAACAGACAATACATATGACTTCACTTGTAAAACGGCATTTTTTCATAAAAACACCAAGGTACATATGTTAAGCGCTCTACAAAATGAATATGTCATAGCAGATATATTGAATATTAACTATTTCCACAGAAAAGCAGTGGGAAATGGATTCAAACTCTAGGAAGAGAAGGACTATAATTTTTTCATGTGTATATCTGCTGCTTTTAAACTTGAAAAAAAAAAAAAAAAACTTTACTGGCATACAGATGGCCACACACGTTTAAGATTTGAGAGTTGTGGCTCTCTCTTGCAGCTCGGACGTGTCCTCCCAATCAGTACTCGTGCGCCAGTGGCCGCTGTATTCCCATCTCCTGGACATGTGACCTGGATGATGACTGTGGGGACCGCTCCGATGAGCCTGCGTCCTGTGGTAAATGATGCCCCTTTATGTTGATGCCAGCTTATTAAAATTAATAAATTTGGCCATTAGTATGCATGTGATACTTTTAGAAAAACTAGTTCAGTGCAAGTTTTGTCAGTTTCAGCTTTGAAGGAAACGTTTGACATTTTATGAATTTATTCCTTTTATGCATTTGCATTTTGTGAATTTAATCAAAATTTGGAATTACATCTATTTCGTTTATCAGTGTAATGGCTCATAAAACCTTGTAAAGCATAAAGTCACTAATCCATACTTGTATTATATATATGCAACTGGCAAAAATTTGCACTTGAAATACTTTTATGTTGCATTAAATTATTATTGTTCTTTATTATGCTTTTGGTTATATGGGATAAGGCGTTTTGTTTAATGTTATGTTTTTATTGATTATTTATGATGATGTTTGTGTTGTCAGCATACCCAACCTGTTTCCCGCTCACTCAGTTCACCTGTAATAACGGACGTTGTATCAACATCAACTGGCGCTGTGATAACGGTGAGCTGCTGACGTTTTCATCTCTGTTGTTTTTTGTGTCTGTTGCACTTTTTCAACAGATTTCCCTCATTTGTCTTTTTTGATCATTTCATGTGTCTTTTGTGTAATGTCATCTCCTCTTCTCTTGACCATTTGCCCCTCCCCCTGTGTCACATGGGCTGTGTGTTGCAGAAAAGGATTGTGGGGACAGCTCTGATGAGTTCAATTGTCCGAACCCGACCGGTTAGTGCATAGATCAACATGCACCATAAATTTACGTGTGTTATAACATTATAATAAGGTCTGAACAGGATTTTCATACACATGTAAGGCTGTGGAAAAGTCCAAAATATCTGCAGCAATTCATTATTTCTAAAACATGTCTTACATTATGGAAAAATCCTGCCCCACAATAGTAAAAAATAAATAAATAATAATAATAAAATAAAATATAAATAAGTAAATAAGCAAGCAAGCCGCTGGCTATCTCACTTTAACTAACACCTCTAGTAACATCCATAAGAAGAGATTAGCATTAAATATTAACCAGTGTTTATTCCCAGTGGTGCATGTGTGATCTATGCAGTTTCTGTGATGTTTATCATTCATTTTCTATTGTTACAAATTGTTAACTGTGAAATTTGTTTCTAAAGACAAGTTGCAACATTTACTATATTGATGTGAAATACACATATTTCAGACTATATTTTACTTGTTTGTATATTTGTATTATAAATGGATTGTGTTCAGTTATAGCTTATAGCTCACATGGACATGTTCCATGTTGGCCAAGTATATCTGGGAAAAATATTTCCCAGCTGGCTGCTACTTTTATATTAGTAAAGTATTAAAAGTTGCCTGTAACATTCTTTTCGAATGATTGAAACTTAGTTTCAGTCAAAAGTTTGGACACAGCTTTTCTATATCTTTGCTATTATAAAGTATATTTACTTATTATTTATATTTAGCAACACAAATTTCAGTATAGGAATTATGTACGTAGTGACCAAGAACAATTTCAAACGGTCTTATATTCCATCTCTAAAAAATCTGTTAATTCTCTTAACTTTGTGAGGCGCATTCTGGGATGCATTTAAATAGGGCTGTGCAATTAATCGAAATTCAGTTTCGATTTCGGCCTCCAACGATTATGAAAATACAATAATCGAGATAAAACGATTATTGCGCCCTATTCCACCCCCTTTCCAGCAGTGCGCTTTCACTACTCCATAAAAACCCATTTTCACGTGTAAATCAGTAAAATCACGTAACGTGACTTTTGCAAAATGGGACGTGCTTGAGTTATTAAACTTGATTAGATTTATTCACGTTTTTAAAAGAGTGAAAGAGAACTTGCTTTGTTCCTCTGAGGATATCTGTGTATGCGCTCAGAGACGGAGCAGAGCAAGGACATGTAAAGTCATCTTTTAGCTGAACCTGAACGCATGCCTAAACGGTCAAATACACGCACAAATTTGTCAAAATGCAGCGCTTAGTGATTATTCTCGTAAACCCTCATCGGTTATGTAATAAATTAATATAAACAGATGAGACTGAAAATATGCGTGTAACAGTAAATTGGATCCGTGCGGCTCTTAAAGTGTCAGTGGGCTAAATATTCCTGCTGCCGACTGTGTGCTTAATATTAATCAAATAACAAAAGACAAAGACGAAATCACTCACTGCTCTTCACAGAAAGTCTTTTGTAGCTTTAATAAGAAACAAAGGACATTTAATTCTTACAGTGAAGACTATGCTGTTTTATTTTACATTTGATTATTCAATTTCTATAGTAGGCCGTTAACTGAATACTTTAGACTTGCATTACATTTTTTTTTTGGTTAATATGGCCCACTAATAATCGGGTTAAATAACCGTGATTACAGTATTGACCAAAATAATTGTGATTATGATTTTTGTCATAATCAAGCAGCCCTACATTTAAATAATATCGGGATCCCAAGTATTTGTCTGCAAAACTAATTTCAAAGAAAATTCTTTATATCAACAAGTTTATTATAATCATAAGAAACATAACTTTAGTCAAGCATGTTCAAACCTTTGGCTGACGATGTACTTTAAAACATGGCTTACTTTATATTTTGGGTGATGATAGCATATATTTGGCAATTTAACCTCTTGCAGACAATGACTGTGGTGACAACAGTGATGAAGCCGGCTGCAGTCATTCATGCTCCAGCGCTCAGTTTAAATGTAACAGCGGTCGCTGTATACCCGACTACTGGACCTGTGATGGAGACAATGACTGCGGTGACTACAGCGACGAGACCCATGCCAACTGCACTAACCAGGGTGAGTTCATGACTCTATTTTTTGCCACACCATGCCAACATGTGCTGCCTTCTTTTGGACTAATTCTCAGGTGGTATCAATGTGTTGAAGTAGGAATGGAAAACATTATGAAAGCTCTTGGATGTTTAAGCAGCACCTGCTTTTGGTTCAATTACCAGGAAGTGAGAGCTACACCAAACTCCTAGCACACTGTTTAGAAAGAGTCATCTCTCATAAAGTAACTCCAGGCACAAAAATGTTATGATCCAGATGGGGATCGAACTCAGGTCTGGGGTGTGTATATCCTTGGTACTTACTGCTGCTCCACTGGAGCAGGTCAAACCCAATTGCAGAGGAAATAACCAAGAGGCTCAGAGTCTGACTCTTAAAGTTCTTTACTCAATGTGAAAAAAAAAAAAAAAAAAAATTCAAAGAACCAGAAAACAGTCTTAGAGGCATTTAACAGGAATTTGCCACAGAGGAACTCAAAAAAAATCATTCCTTGGTAGAAAATACAAAAAAAGGTTTTCCAAACTGAAAAGCTGTCCTTAAATGTCAAGGCAAGAGAGAAATCCAAAAAAAAAAAAAAAAAAAAAAAAAAAAAAAAAAAAAAAAAAAATATTATATATATATATATATATATATATATATATATATATATATATATATATATATATATATATATATATATATATATATATATATATATATATATATATATATATATAAAAACCAACAGAAGACAGGAAAATCTCTAACCACAAATCCTTTGCAGCATCATACTCAAGCAGACATCAGGACTGAACAAGAACAATAGGCAGTGAGGCATTTAATAAGATTGGCCATTAGGAGTGATTCAAAACAGGTGTGCTACAAGTCTCTAATAAGAAGGTGATCTGGGGCTGAAATTGCACCATCTAGTGGTGAACCTAGGGAATCTCAGGCAGAACATTACAGAACCCCCTCTTTTTAGGAACGGCTCCTGATGTTCCCAACAGCTTGGGTCGAGTGGAGACGATAAAAGTCCCTATAAGATTCTTGTACAGGATGTGGCGAGCAGGGACCCAAGTCCGCTCCTCCGGCCCAAATCCTTCCCAGTCCACAAGGAATTGTCGTTTTCCCCGAACCAGTCGAGTGTCCAGTAGCCGCCGGACTGTGTATGCCGGATGACCATCAATTATTCGTGGTGCTGGGGGTGGCCTGGTGGTAGGAGACAGAGGGCTGTATTTGACAGGCTTTAAGCGTGAAACATGAAAGGTGGGGTGAATGCGCAAAGACTTGGGTAGAAGGAGACAGTAGGAAACAGGATTTACTTTCCTTATAACCTTGAATGGTCCTATGAACCTGGGAGCCAATTTGTGTTACTCAACTTTGAGGGGAAGGTCCTTGCTTGAAAGCCAGACTTTCTGCCCTGGACGTAGAGTTGGTGCTGGTCTGTGCCGACGGTTGGCCCGTTGCTGTTGTAGCTGTGAAGGCTTGAGAAGCGCAGCCCGGGCCTTTCTCCATACCCTGCGGCACCATTGAACCAGATGTTGGGCAGCTGGGACTCCCACCTCAGGCTCCTCCTGCTCTGAAAACAAAGGAGGTTGAAACCCATATTGACACTCAAAAGGTGACATACCCGTTGAGGAATGGCAAAGAGTATTGTGCGCAAATTCTGCCCAAATCAGGTGTTTACTCCAGGACGTTGGGTTGGATGAGACCAGGCATCTCAAGGTTGTCTCAATCTCTTGGTTAGTTCGCTCCATCTGTCCATTAGACTGGGGATGAAACCCAGATGATAGACTGGCTGTAGCCCCAATCAGCTGGCAGAAGGCCTTCCAGAACCTGGATGCAATCTGAGGACCACAGTCTGACACAACATTTTGGGGAAAACCATGCAACCTAAGGACATGCTGCAATACAATCTCAGCAGTTTGTGGAGCTGAAGGAAGTTTTGGCAAAGGTATAAGGTGGCAAGCCTTTGAAAATCTATCTACCACTACCAAAATCACTTTGTTACCTTGTGAAGGTGGTAGGCCAGTTACAAAGTCCACAGAAATATGTGACCACGGCCGAGCAGAAACAGGGAGGGGTAGCAGGAGACCTTGTGGGCGGGATCTGGAATCCTTATGCTGAGCACAAATGAAGCAGGCAGCAACATAGTCTCTGCTGTCTTCAGCCATCTTAGGCCACCAGAAACGTCTGCCAATGAACTCTAGGGTCCTACTAGCTCCTGGGTGGCATGCGATTGATGAGGAATGTCACCACTGCAAAACATCAGAGCTTTAGGTACAAGAGACGGCCTGGAGGCCCATTACCTGGGTCAGCCTCCTGCTGCTGTGCCTTTCTAACCATGGTCTCTATTCCCCATCTGACTGGTGCCACAATCCTGGAGGGGGGAATGATCCTCACCAGGGTTGAAATCATGTTGGGTGGATCAAACTGCCTGGAGAGAGCATCAGGCTTTTGATTATTTGAACCTGGTCGATAGGAGAGAACAAAATCAAAGCGGTTAAAGAATAAAGCCCATCGGGCCTGGCGAGAGTTCAGTCTCTTGGCCTCTTGTATATAGGCTAGATTCTTGTGATCTGTCCATACAACAAAGGAGTGTTTGGCTCCCTCCAACCAGTGCCTCCATTCTTCCAATGCTAGTTTGACCGCTAATAATTCCCTGTTACCAATGTCATAATTTCTTTGTGCAGGTGAGAGCTTATGTGAAAAGAAAGCACATGGATGCAATTTGTTGTCTCTTATGGCACGCTGGGAAAGTACAGCTCCCACTCCTACCTCAGAAGCATCCACCTCCACTATGAAGGGCAACTCAGGATCTGGGATACTAAATCCAGGTGCTGAGGTGAATCTGTCTTTCAGTTTGAAGAAAGCCTTTTCAGCAACTCCAGTCCACTGGAAACCCTTAACATTGTTCCTAGTGAGAGCCGTGAGTTGAGCAGCAACTGCACTGAAATTTCGAATGAACTTTTGATAGAAATTGGAAAAGCCAAGAAAACGTTGTACCTGCTTGGCGGAGGTGGGCCGAGGCCAGTCTCTAACTGCTTGGGTCTTTGCAGGGTCCATGTGGATATGACCTTTAGATACGATGAAACCCAAAAAGGAAACCTCCTGAACATGAAACTCACTCTTCTCCAGTTTGACGAAGAGATGGTTTCCCAGGAGCTGCTTGAGGACCCGGCGAACATGCTGCATGTGTTCCTGGAGGTTCTTGGAAAAGATAAGAATATCATCCAAGTATACAAATACAAATTTGTTCAGCATGTCTCTTAGCACATCATTAATCAAAGCCTGAAATACTGCAGGAGCGTTTACCAAACCAAAAGGCATGACTTGATACTCATAATGGCCAGTGGGTGTATTAAAGGCGGTCTTCCATTCATAACCAGCACGGATGCGGACCAGATGATATGCATTGCGAAGGTCCAGTTTAGTAAATATAGTTGCCACCTGAAGCAACTCGAAGGCAGTAGACATCAATGGAAGAGGATAACGATTCTTTATGGGGATCTTATTGAGACCCCTGTAATCTATACAAGGTCGGAGCCCACGTCTTTCTTAGCAACAAAGAAGAAACCAGCTCCATCTGGTGATGTTTAGGGGCGTATAAAGCCAGATGCCAGGGACTCCTGTATATAATCCTCCATGGCCTTTCTCTCTGTTGCTAAAAGGGAAAACAATCTCCCTCTTGGAGGGCACATTCCAGGCAACAAGTCGATGGCACAATCGTAAGGTCTGTCCAGTGGCAAGGATGAGGTTTTCTTTTTACTGAACACCTCTAACAGGTCTGCATAGTCTAGGGGAACATGTGAAAACTCTGGAAAAAGTCCTGGGTAACTATAGAGTAGTCATTAACAGCCCTGGGGTAGCCTAAAGTAACTCGGGAGAAACAGAAAGTCCAAGAGATGAAGCAGAGAGACACTTATCACAGTCAGACCCCCATTTGAGAATGTTACTGGAGGGCCAGTCTATCTGGGGATTATGAAGGACTAGCCAAGGGAAACCCAGGATTAAAGGGAATTCTGGTGAGTTGACTGCATAAAATTGTATAGTTTATAAGTGACCCCCAACCCGGAGATATAAAGGAATAGTGCGCAGACTCACCTGTCCAGATCCCAGAGGCCTTCCATCTAGTGCAGTAATAGTCAGGGGGTCATCAAGGTTGGTGAGTGGCACCCTGAGATGTCTGGCGACTTCCAAATCCATAAAGTTACCTGCTGCCCCAGAGTCTACGAAGGCTTTTAGGGGATGTGACTGATCATTCCATAAAAGATAAGTATTCAAGAGAGCCCCAGAAGATGCTGAGTGGGGAGAGGTTGCTTCTCTCGTCACAGTCCTCCCTTCCCTGGACGAGAGTTGGCTTTTCCTGAAAGAATTGGGCAGGAAGTTCGAAAGTGGCCAGATTCACCACAATACAGGCAGCATCTCTCTTTTATCCTGCAGTCTTCCAGGCAGAATTTCTAGAAGTTTCTGTGCGCTCTCTACGTCTCTCTCGAAGGCGATTATCTAGTCGAATGGCCATATCAATCAGGGATTCTAGGTTTGTCACAGGGTCCCGGGCTGCCAATTCATCCTTGATTTCATCAGATAGTGCCTGATTGAAAGCAACAGTCAGTGCCTCCTGATTCCAGCCACTCTCCATAGCTAAGGTTCAAAATTCCACGGCTAATTCTGCCACACTTTGAGAACCCTGAGTCAACTGAAGTAGGCGGCTAGCTGCCTCATGTCCACTCACTGGATGATCAAATACTCGCCTCATCTCCTCAATAAAGCAACTGTAATCCAAACAAACTGCTGGTTGTGGAGACTGCTCCCACAAGGCAGTTGCCAAGGCGAGGGCTTTTCCAGATAAAAGAGTAATAACATAAGTCACCTGCTATGAGCTGTTGGGAATTTATTCGGCTGCAATTCAAAGTTCAATGAGCACTGGGTCCTTACATCTGCCAGGGATTCCATCATACCTTTCAGGATGAGGCAGGTGGATAACAGAGCTTTGCACTGCAGGGATGGGAGGTGCTGGTGGAGCCCGTGGTTGAGACTCAGCTTTTTGCTGTGGGCTTGAAAGACACTGAAGAATTTCTGTGATTGCCTGACCCAGTTTTGATACCTCTTGTTGTGCAAGGATTGTTCATGTCGTTCCATGGTGGCTGCTTGGCTTGAAACAGCAGCAAGGATGCGCTCTACATTCGAGAGCAAAGGTTGAGCTTCATCTGCTGGGCTCGTATCCATGGTTCATGGTTATGATCCTGATGGGGATCGAACTCAGGTCTGCGGTGTGTATATCCTTGGGACTTACTGCTGCTCCACTGGAGCAGGTCAAACCCAATTGCAGAGGAAATAACCAAGAGGCTCAGTGTCTGACTCTTAAAGTTCTTTACTCAATGTGAAAAAAAAATTCAAAGAACCAGAATGCAGTCTTAGAGGCATTTAACAGCAATTTGCCACAGATGAACTCAAAAAAGCACTCCTTGGTAGAAAATACAAAAAAGGTTATCCAAACAGAAAAGCTGTCCTTAAATGTCAGGCAAGAGAGAAATCCTAAAAAAAAAACAAAAAAAAAACACAACAGAAGACAGGAAAATCTCTAACCACAAATCTTTTGGAGCATCATACTTAAGCAGACATCAGGACTGAACAAGAACAATAGGCAGTGAAGCATTTAAATAAGGTTGGCCATTAGGAGTGATTCAAAACAGGTGTGCTACAAGTCTCTAACAAGAAGGTGATCTGGGGCTGAAATTGCACCATTTAGTGGTGAACCCAGGGAATCTCAGGCAGAACATTACACACACACACACACACACAAAAAAAAAAAAAAAAAAAAAAAAAAACTGGTGTGAAAAATTGTTTGCCCCTTCCTGATTTTTTATTTTTTTGCATGTTTGTCACACTTTAATGTTTCAGATCATAAAAAAAAATTTAAATATTAATCAAAGATAACACAAGTAAACACAACATGCAGTTTTTAAATTAAGTTTTTTTATTATGAAGGGAAAACAAAAAACTTTTGTCTCGTCAGTCCACAGAGTATTTTCCCAAAAGTCTTGGGGATCATCAAGATGTTTTCTGGCAAAACTGAGAAGAGCCTTTATGTTCTTTTTGCTTTTTGCTTTGTTCTTTGTGGATAATGGCTCTCACTGTGGTTTGCGGGAGTCCCAAAGCTTTAGAAACGGCTTTATAACCTTTTCCAGACTGATAGATCTCAATTACTTTCCTTCTCATTTGTTCCTGAATTTATTTGGATCTCAACATGATGTGTAGCCTTTGAGGATCTTTTGGTCTACTTCACTTTGTCAGGCAGGTCCTATTTAAGTGATTTCTTGATTGCGAACAGGTGTGGCAGTAATCAGGCCTGGGTGTGGCTAGAGAAACTGAACTCAGGTGTGATAAACTACAGTTATGTTTTATAACTGGGGGGGGCAACACTTTTTCACACAGGGCCATGTGGGTTTGGATTTTGTTTTCCCTTCATAAAAAAAAAAAAAAAAAAAAAAAAAAAAAACCTTCATTTAAAAACTGCATGTTTTTTTACTTGTGTTATATTTGATTAATATTTAAATTTGTTTGATGATCTGAAACATTAAAGTGTGACAAACATGCAAAAAAAAATAAAAATCAGGAAGGGGGCAAACAATTCTTCACACCACTGTATATATATATATATATATATATATATATATATATATATATATATATATATATACACTATATACACAGAGAGACCAATGATGACTGTGAAGGAGCTACAGAGTTCATTCACTGAAGGGTGCATTAGTTAACCAAAACTCATCATACACCCATGGTTTTTCGTGTGATTTAAACACTCCTTCTCTCCAGGTTAAGCTATGCTATCTGGGATCTTTTGCAGAATGTATACTGATACCAAATATCTTGTATGAAAATTATGAACATATGGATTGTGTAGTTGTTTGGATAAATTGCCATACAATCTCTGTTTAATTCCTCTTTTTCCTCTCCACAGCAACCCGTCCTCCCGGTGGCTGTCACACAGATGAGTTCCAGTGTCGTGTGGACGGGTTGTGTATTCCCCTCCGCTGGCGGTGTGATGGAGACACTGACTGCATGGATCTGAGCGATGAGAAGAACTGCGAGGGTGTAACACACATGTGTGATCCAGCAGTAAAGTTTGGCTGCAGGGATTCTGGTAATGATGAAGAAATTATACATTATATGTTCTCAATTTAATTAATGGATTCTGTCTTATCTTGAGATTCAGTGATCCATAAGTAAAATGAGTTTACAAGCGAATGGGTCATAATCATCACAATCTTGATAATTTTTTTTTTCAGAATTAAATGCAAAGTAACTCAGTAAACAAGTGAGATGAGGCAATAATAAAACATTCTTATAAAATGTCCTCTCTCTTTTAAAGCATTCTTGGGTTTCCAGTTTATTCAGAGGTTTATTCAGATGTTTTATTTACTTATTTTTTTAATCTAAATAATTTACTGAATCAGTTAGGTCATCACTCAAATTTGCTTCAACATATTTATTCATTTATTCATTCATTCATAAATAAAAAGTATGATTCACCTTATAATGTATGAAGATAAGATCTTTCCCAGATCTTTCCCAGATTTCCCTTTCTTTCATTGTTCACATGATCACAAGGTCTTCATTGTAGTTCGCTACTTTTGTCAGTTATCATGTTAACGGACATATTTTGTGTGTGTTTGTTATGTAGCACGGTGTATCAGTAAGGCTTGGGTATGTGATGGTGACAGCGATTGTGAAGATAACTCTGATGAAGATAACTGTGAGGCGCTGGTGTGTAAACTCTCCCATCACGTGTGTGCTAATGACACCAGCATTTGTCTGCCTGCTGAGAAACTGTGTGATGGCAAAGACGACTGTCCTGATGGCTCCGATGAGAAACTCTGTGGTAAGATTCATCACTGTTATATGAGGCTCAGTGCAGCCTAAGATGATGTTCATTGAGTACAGACTGAAACTCACACTAGCAGGACACTGGTGAAGTACATAATTAGTGTTGCCTGATACTGTTATCAATGTTTTTAAAAGCTGCATTGTCAACTACACACAATTCTAGAAAAGTTCTAATTTATGGAAATAAAGTGGTTTATAGTTTTATGAATTTATATTATTAAACATATCTTACTATTATGAACTATTAGTTCATATTAGTTCATATTACGGTAATTGTATAATTGGTAAGTAAGTTAAAAAAGCCTAGCTTTATAGACCTGGTTATACATCTGACTTAGGAATAGTATGCTGTATTTATAAAGAATAATTGCTGACAATGTCCTCACCCTCAGGCCATCCAAAAACAGTTCATAAAAACATCACAATAATCCACAAGTGATCCACACCACTCCAGTCTATCAATTAACATCTTGGGAAGTGATGTAGCTAGTGATGTAAGGCTAAATTTCTCCAAATGTGTTCTCATGAACTAGGGCTGTTACCACCATAGACACTGGGGGCTGGGGACAATTCCCTCCCAATAATTAGAAATGGCCAAACTGCCAAACTGGAAGTTGCAAAACATTTAATAGTAGTCAACTGTTATACGATAGAAATGTTAAATGATTGACAGCTATATCCAGTGATGCAACTGCCTGACTTTTTTCTCAAATATGGCAATTTAGAGATGGACAGAGAGAGTTGCATATGTGAATTGCCTGTGGCTGTGTGTCTCTCTCTACAAACAATGAAGCTGTGAGTTTAGTTACTTCAAAAACAGCTATTTGCCCTTGTTGCTGAGAAATATAATATAGTGATTCAGTATCGAAGCTATTTTATTAATAAAAGTCACAGGGCAGCGGTGACAAGTTGCTGTGCTCCTGAATGTTTCTGTGTGTGCGCAGCGCGATCTGTGTGTGTGTGTGTGTGTGTGATTAAACTGTGGCCTTGCCATGAACAAACAAACTCATCTACATTTTGAGTGGCCCGCAGTTGAGTTAATTAATTAATTTATTATTATTTATTTATTTTTTTTTAGGGGTTATAGGCTTTATAATGTTAATGTGAAGGGTTTTAAATACTTTCAGCCTAGGTTTTTACCATGTAACTGCATTGTTTCTTGGTTTAGATCTGTGTTCTCTGGACAATGGTGGCTGCAGTCATAACTGTACAGTGGCCCCAGGTGAGGGCATTCTGTGCTCGTGCCCACTAGGAATGGAACTGGGCACTGACAACAAAACATGTCAGATCCAGGGCTTCTGTGCCAAACACCTGAAGTGCAGCCAGCGCTGTGAACAGGACAAGTTCAATGTGAAGTGTTCCTGCTATGATGGCTGGGCCCTCGAACCTGACATGGAGAGCTGCAGGAGCACAGGTGAGATCAGCTCTTCCAAAGTCTACCAAAATAAATTCAGGAATAATTAGGGTTTTATTATTATTATTTTTTTAACTGCATATATGTATAAACTAATAAACGTATAATGTGATAATAAACTAATAAATGTGATGCATATTTGTCAGTTTTACATTTAGTCTTATAAATCTTACAGGTTTATTAGTTTGTTTATTAGTATGTTATTAGTTTATGTTAAAACCATTATATATGTGAAATCCAAATGGATGGTTTTGTTTTTTGCTTTGTTTTGTTTTGGCCTTTAGACATGCTTTTTTCCCTTTTTTTCTGCCATAAGCACTGATGCTGGAAAATAAATAAATATATACATACATGCATACATGCATAAAATGGAAAAACAAAGATTTTGAAATTGTCTTGGATTGAAAATTGTTTGACAGTATATGCCAAAATATAGCCACAAACAGATAAAACGAATCGGTAAAGGCTGGTGAAAAACTAGACTAGATATGAAAACGGTTGCGGTTCACAGTGTTTGGCAGAAGATAACAGCTATGTGCACTGGAGCAACACTTTCACCCGCACATAGGAAGTGGTCTTCTATAAAATCATTGCAGCTGGGGTTGATTTTGTTTTAGAAGGTTTTAGTTTGAGTTGGTGTGTGACAGAACAAATGCAGAAATGACGGCGAACTGTTCAGCAGTATAATATGTGGTTTATTTTTGTAATGAAAGAATGCAAATGCCAGAAGAAGGAGGTGGGGTTGAAAATGTACTGTGACAGGAAGAGGCACAGCAGCCCACTCAGCCATTCAAACAATGAATTATGGATTGCTGGACGTATTTCACATTCCCTTCAGAAATAAAAACATTTTAGATAAACAGAGATAACGTCACAGGCATGTATGGGATTGCCAGTCTCACGTCATTTTACAGACATGTTGTAGAACAGATGATGTTGGAAAATATCAGAGCGTTTGCCCAGTTGAGCACCTTACTTTAGCGCAGGGGTGTCCAAAGTCCGGCGCGTGGACAAATTTCAAACGGCCTGCAGCTTGTCTATTAAAATATGTTATATGTGGCCCGCCAAACATAATTTACAAAATATGCAGTTTCATGATGTCAACACAAGATGACAGCACTAAAATTTAGACCAGATGTTGCAATAAAACGCTAGTGATATAACAATCTGATAATTCATATGCGCTGACTTTTCTTAAGCGCACAATAATAACTAAACGCGCCAAAAGCGGAACAGCGATACTTGTGTGAACCGCGCTGCACAGACCGCTATTCGCTCTGCCTAAAGACAGCGCAGCGCACACAGAACAAATGCGTTTACTCGCTGACTGATCTCGATCACTAGACCACCAAACAGCACTCATCATCCAGGGCTGCGTTTCCCAAAAGCATCGTAAGCCTAAGAAGTTTGTAAAAATGATTGTACGACTGATCTTAATATCACGGTCTGTTTCCCATAAGCATCGTAAAATCATCGTAGATCTACGAGTGCTCTGGAATAATCGTAAATCCCTACGTGCATCGTACGAAGCCAGAATTATGAGGTCACCTGCAGGACAATCGGCAGATTACACTTTTAACTTTATTCAAGTGCAATGAGATTATAATTAAAGCTTTTGATTGTACTTTATTGTACACTTTATCACTCGTTTTTTTTTTTTATATATAAAATGAAATAATTAAAAAGGGCACAAAACAAAACAAAAATACACATCTAAATTAAATGACTGAACAAAAAAATGAATAAAAGAAGTAATGTTGGAAATATGCTTCAAAGACCGGGAAAAATAGGTATAAACTCATAAAAATCTGTCAATGGCTTGCTGACGTTTACGAAAACCAGCCATGTATTGGACCCGGAAATAACGTCTTGCAGATATTATAATAATAATATATATTATTATTATATATTATATTATATTAACATTTAAATGTATTAACATTTCAATAAACGAGTGTGTACTACAATTATGAGCCATTCTATAAATTGACATTTCAGCACTAGACAAACGGATAGCGACTCCTACGTAGCACTTAAAGCACAGCTAAGTGTGATTGTGTTAAGTACATTTTTGGGAAACGCACGTGAAACAATAACGAACATTCGTAAAATGTGAAAGTGAAAGTCGTGACATATTGTCAAGTACGGTGACCCATACTCGAAATTGGTGCTCTGCATTTAACCCATCCAAGTGCACACACACAGCAGTGAATAGTGAACAAACGCACACACACACACCGTGAACACACACCCGGAGCAGTGGGCAGCCATTGCACAGCGCCCGGGGAGCAATTGGGGGTTCGGTGCCTTGCTCAAGGGCACCTCAGTCATGGTATCGAAGGCAGAGAGAGTGCTGTTCAATCACAATCCCCACCTTCAATTCCTGCCGGTGTGAGAATCGAACCGGCAACCTTCAGGTTACAAGCCCAACTCTCTAACCATTAGGCCACGACTTCCCCTAATGACTCGTAGAAAACGCTCTTAAGTGCTAAGATCAATCGTTATCGAGAAACCCAGCCCAGATCCAGTGAGAAGCGTTCTAGTTTGGAGCAGAGGCCTCTGATACAAACCACAGATGTTGCGGTGATGATATGAACTAGTTTAAAGGCAGATGAAGCAGCGCTGACATTCTTCTTTCTCAACAGCACTGACGCGGAAAACAGGAGAAATATTGTGCAATGCAGTTAGAATACTTTTCAATCCACAAATCACCAGAATTTACAATGCATTTACTGTAGTAACAGTAACTGTGGTATTGTGACAGAAATGTAGGATATTTGTACGAAATTTTATTATATTATTAATGTAGGCATATAGGCCGATTGAACGTAATGAAAGGGAGTAATGAAATATAGGCCAGATTACATTGGCTATATTTTTGTTATAAGCAGTTTTGTGCTTTTTTTATTTATACATATTAAATGTGAATGAAAACAATTGCAAATTTGACATTGATTTTATACAAGAGTTAACATACATTTTAGTACAATATTGTCAATGTTGACAATATTGTCTCAAACAAGGATCACAGCATAACAGCCGCGCATCTCTGAGCAATAACACACAGCGGTGTTTCATTACTAAATGATTCAGCGTTTTTGAATTAATCATAAGTCAATGATTCAGTGGTTCATTAAAGACAGGAAATTGCTTCATTCTTGAATGAATCAGCCGTCTCAACAAATCGCTTGAATAAATGACTCAATGACTCACTCATTAAGACAGTCATTTGCTGCCACCTACTGGCGGTTTACTTTCATATTTTAAAGTAACTTATCTGTGCATTTTTTCTAACATTTCATAGTTGTATATTCAAAAAAAAAAAAAAAAACTGATTTAAAACACCAAACTCATAACATTAATTATTATGTTATAATTTTGAAGTGTAAATGCTTGTCGTGCTACATTTCAGCTTTATTAAACTGTCTGTGGAAATGCATCAAATGCAACTTCAGCTGCTTTTGTTTCTTCTGCAGTGAAAAGATAGGTTTTGTTAATACTGATTTCATTTGATTGGTAACAGCCCTGTATTGTCTTATTATATTAAGTGAAATGATTAATAAAATGTAAGGATTTCATATGAAAGATGAGGCATGCATTTAATACAGTTAGGGAAAAATTGCCTTTAAATAGACAAAAAATAATTTCCCAACAACAAAATTGTGGCAAGTGAAAACAGTGGCTGGTGAGCAAAAAACTGATGTCAAGCCCTGTATATATGTACACACACACATATACAGGTAAGCATCCGGCCCCCCCGGTGTGTCCACATCGTCGAATCTGTCCCCCTTTAAAAAAAGTTTGGACACCCCTGCTTTAGCGACTCATGAGTTATGGCATTCTTTCAGTGAGTTCATTGTTTTTCCAGATCCATTTAAACCCTTCATCATCTTCTCCAACCGTCATGAGATCCGACGGATTGATCTTCACAAAGGAGAGTTCAGTGTGTTAGTGCCAGGCCTGAGGAACACCATTGCACTCGACTTCCACCTCAACGAGAGCTCGCTCTACTGGACTGATGTTGTTGAGGACAAAATTTACCGTGGAAAGCTGTCAGAGAATGGTGGTAAATTATATGTACAGCATATATACGTATATGTATTCTGGTGTTTTAAAATTTATCAATCTCAGGAGTTTTAATCCCTCCAAAATTATTTCAGACAATGAACACATAAATAATCATAATATGGACCTTTTCAATTTACTAGTTAGTTAAAAAAAAATTCCCATACATGTGTTTTCTTTGTGTTTCCCTCTCTTTCCTTCATTTTTATGTCACACAGCAGCACTGACAAGTTTTGATGTGGTGATCCAGTATGGATTAGCTACTCCTGAGGGTCTGGCTGTAGACTGGATCGCTGGAAACATCTACTGGGTGGAGAGTAACCTAGATCAGATCGAAGTGGCCAAACTGGACGGGACGATGCGCACCACTCTACTAGCTGGGGATGTGGAGCATCCGCGGGCCATCGCCCTGGACCCCAGAGAGGGGTAAGATGTCCATCATTATTAGTTCTGAAACTTGTATTGAGCCTCATCAGGATAACGTGTTTTGTAAACTGCGTTATTGTAGTATTGTTTATGTACTTGTTGGACGGTTCATAGATTCGGGAAGAAGGAGGCTCAACATAAACATAAACTTTAATTACAAACTCATAATAAACAAAACAAGCAGCAGCTGTTGTCTCCCAGGCCTTGACCTCTCTTTCCTTCCGGAGCTTCTCCATGAACCTCATTAGCACTCGTACCACCGGCCTCACTCTGTTTTTATAATGTATGTCATTTTGAATTAGATCTTATTTTTAGGTTCTAATTTTCAGGTTCAATTTTCAATATAATTTAGGTTTTAGTAAATTTGTTATGTGTTTGTCATATTTAATATATATATATATATATATATATATATATATATATATATATATATATATATATATATATATATATATATATATATTATTCTGTATTTATATATTTCAGTAGGTACATTTAACTTTAGGTAGCCAAGCAACATTTTTCATCTTCATTTTTGTAGGTTTAAGTTTTCATAATTTATATTTAATTTTATTTCATGTTGAAATTAATAAACATTATTTAAAACTTTAAACTTTAAAACTTAAAACTTTTTTATTATTATTTTAGTTAACAGTAGCAACAATGTTGTAAGATGCCTGTATAGGTGCTCACTGAACTCTGGAGAATTGTTGTACTTTGATTTCACTGTATAGTCACTTTTTAATTTTGAATGTTTCAAGTGCCCAGGAATAGTTCACCCAAGAATGAAAAAGAAAATGGAAATCATTTACTCATCCTTATGTTGTTCCAAATACAAAACAAAATCTAAAGAATGCTGATGTTGATGCTTTTCCAAACAGCAAAAGAATACAAGCGCTATAAAGAATGCTGGGACCAGAACACTTTTGACAACAGCATTAAAAAAAGGCCTCATCTGTCCTTTGATTCTGTAGAATCCTATTCTGGACAGACTGGGACGCCACCATGCCCAGGATAGAGGCTGCATCCATGAGTGGACATGGCAGACGCACCATCCACAAGGAGACGGGCAGTGGTGGATGGCCCAACGGACTGACTGTGGACTATCTGGAGCGCCGCATTCTGTGGATAGATGCCAGGTAACCTTTGAAGACTCATAAACGTACACACTGCAGCAAAATTCAGCTGTTAATTTACCTTTTAGTACTTAATCCTGTTCTGTATACCTGCAATTCTGTAATTTGCGGCAGTAATTTACCGCATTCTACAACTGAATTGACTCCTGAAGAATGCAGGTAGTGGCAACCACATTTGCAGAAATTCTATGTAGGTACATCTTGACTCTTTTGACAGATCTTGTTATAGGAAAACAGCAAATAAGAACATGCCTATAGTTAACTTAAATCTGAACACAGTATCTTGGAAAAAAGCCACATATCAGAATATCACAACCTGAACCTGCTAGGGTTGGGCCGATAGACGATGTTGAGCCAACATCGTGACCACCCCCCATACCCCCCGCAATCCGCCGCATCCCAATACCGTGTTTGGGAAAAAAAATGACGTGTACTACGAAACCCAAAAGGGAATAAATACGAGATGGAAGGAAAATACATATTTCAATACTTTCTCTCACAGTTATATCATTGGGTAATTATACTGTATATAACTGCTGGCATCAGGGAGCCGCTATTATGCCTGCCATTGAAACTGCTTTTGAATGCACGATTGCTTTTTAGTTTCACTTTCACTTTCGAGATTCGCGATCGCTTGTACTCTGTTTATACTACTGAGCAGCAGTACTTACTATGCATTTTACAAAATAAGATGTTTGTCAGTGGTGCTGACGATCTGCTAACCACTCCCCATCATCCTTAGTCATCTCTCCTTACTCTGTTTATGTAGTAAGTGAAATTTTATGTACTGTAATGTAACAGGCAACCGTTAGCAATCGTTATGTGTTTCCCGTGTCTTTCTGAATTCATACTTCAGACACACCCCCTAACTCTCCCCTCCCCCTATCCCCGCCCACCCCCCGATGTCATCGTCCATCGCGATGTTTCACTGTAGACATCGTCCGATGGCAATTTTGTAGACATCGCCCAACCCTAGCACCTGCCTACTTTATTAACTCCATAAACTGGATTGCTTTATGTGCCGAGCCCAAAGACACTTAATAAACAACGTTTGCAATAAGTGGTAGTGGTCGACTGATATTGGTTTTTTGATGCCGATGCCAATATCTTAGAGAGCAGGGTGGCCAATGGCCGATATAAAGCCGATAAAGCTGAAGTATAATATTTTTATTTTAATTATAATTTATCATTTCTATATAATGTATAATTTGTATTTATTTTAATTAATGTTTGAGAAATTTGAAATAATTTGAAAGTGATTTATATTAAAAATAAATGCGTAAAATAAACATACTTGTACTTTAGATGACAACTTCCTGATTCTGTAATCCTATTACAGATCCTATTACAGTATTTTTCACAAATAAAGAAATATTTAAAAATAAATAAATAAAAACAAAGTAATCACCATAACCAACAGGGCACTCTGGGAATCTGGGAAGTTTGTGTGCATTTGGAATCATAATTATTCAACTACAGCCAAGGTAACACTCATTTTACATCCAGCACACAGTAAAAATGACATGAATATGACAGTGGGCAAATGGATAAAGCACAGCATAATTTGAAATCACAAGTTTAAAGTTTGTCGATCGCACGTCTCCAGTGAAGCTGAACTTTCCTCCTGTCCGCATTCAATTCGCACGGACCGACCGTCATGCGGAGTAAACACAATCATGCAGGATACAAATGCACACTTCACAAGATCTCACAACTAGATTCGACTAAGTCTGCAAGGTCTGTGGAATTAAATGTTTTAGACATTTGTTTAAATGATAAATGCGTATTTGCTGAAAACTGACGGTAAACGATAAAGTATTATAGTGTTTGCCTTTCTATTACTAATAATGTAAAAGCAATCATTATAATACTGTTTTGTATACCTTTTAATTAATTTGTCCAACAGTTCTACAGCAAAAAATAAAGAGGGAGAATGTGAGCGCTGTGTGTGCAGGCGCTGCTTTTCTCAGCACCATCAAAATAAAAGTCCTGAACATATAGGCCAAACAGAAAAACTAATCGGCCAATGCCGATATTTGAAAAATGCCAGAAAACGGCCATGGCAATATATCGGTCAACCACTAATATGTGGACAAGGCAACACTTCTACAGTGTGCTCTGCAAAGTAGCCTTTCAAAAATAAACAAATAATGACAGCTCTGTCGACAGTGGTTTCATTAAAATCACCAAACATGATGAGTCTTTGGTTGCTGTAATATTACTTTGGTCAAAAATAGCAAATTCCAAATGCGTGAGATGGAAAATCGATGCTTAGATTACAATGGTGTCAGTCATCGCAATTTCGAAAGTGAGTTCTATTCTGTATACAAACGAAACTGTAATTTAGGGGTGTCTCTCCCGTATTTAAATGCGGTTGTCGCTTCTGAAACCTTACAGTTTGTACAAGGCCAATGTGGTGTATTGACAAGCTCCTGGTTCAATGGAAGTTGGTCCTAGAACAAACCAAACAGTTCCCTGACCCAATGCCAATCCTTTATCCAATGATGTTCAGTCCCATTCCTGAATGGCCACTGACCTGCAGAGTTTAGCTCCAGCACACCTTTCTGGAAGTTTCTAGTGATCCTGACGACCTTGAATAGTTGGTTCAGGCATGCTGGAACTCTGCTGGAAATGGACATTCCAGGAGCAGGATTGTAATTTAAAGTTTTGTAAATTTGGTAGCTAAAATCTATCTAATACCATAGAGTCATTTCATTTTGTGCTTCCTATCAGAAATGAATGACCATAGAAATTAATTATGTATGTCTTGCATCTCAGATCTGATGCAATCTATTCAGCCAAGTATGACGGGTCAGGACTGATCGAGGTGCTCAGAGGACATGAGTATCTCTCGCATCCGTTCGCTGTGACGATGTATGGCGGAGAGGTTTACTGGACAGACTGGCGCACAAACACACTGGCCAAGGCCAACAAATGGACAGGAAACAATGTCACTGTGGTTCAGAGAACAAACACACAGCCTTTTGATCTGCAGGTGTACCACCCATCTAGACAACCGCAAGGTAATCTTCATTTAAAGTTACTTTGATAGCGATATTACTAATGGCTGTTTCACACGGCAAAGGAAAACAGTGGTATATATCAAAGTTATAACCATCTAATACCGTCAATGTACAGTACCACCACAGGATCTTTTCGTAAAGAGTAACTGATTCAAAACACTTCATTCTAATGGATTCCAAAAGCATGATTTTTTCCCCAAACCAGTTAAATGCAAACCTCGCCTTATAACCGATTCTGAAGATTACATTGGTCATGTCAATCACAATGCTGAATGTCTACATAAAATCTTGACACATCTTGACAGATAGTAGTACTGTTTGTTGTCATCAGAGCCATCTGTGTTTTTTGAGTACATGAAGTTTAAACTATTGTTGACGCATAATTGAGCCATGAATTCGGCTGTGGGGTTGGGTTTGAGCTTAACTGGTTTGTGAAGTTAGCGCTTGGGATGTTAGCATGTTCCTAAGCTAACAGCAGTCGTCTTAACTGCAAAAGATACACTGAACACACATATTGGGAAAATTTGTGCGTTTTTATTGAATTGTTTTTGATTTTCTTTTTGAGAACTGAGCTCATCGCAATGCATTCTGGGATCCTTATTCATGAAGTAAATATGTAACACTGAAGAAGTTTCTAGTGATTCATTTGATCCATTTTTATTTTAAACACCCCAAAATTGATTCCAAATACCATGGTGTTCAATATGGAGTGTCACTTTGAGCTACAGCCTTGTTGTCTGAACATCACAGATCATTTCGTTTTTTGTTTTCATTTCATTTCAAGTTTTATTGTTGAGTACATTTATAATTGTTTGATTAATTGTTGAGTAAACTTTAATTTTGTGAAAGATCACAGGTCAAATTGAGGGAGGAGCCAGTCTGCTTGATGGACACATGTGTTGATGGTGTTTGGCGCTTAATAAAGCAGCATGTGAATAAACTTGTCATGATAGTTTAGCTCAGTAACTTTATCTTATAGAGGCAGACATCTGTTTATTCATGTCTGACAGGAGCAAACACATGGGATGAATTGGTTTGGACATGCTTTCAGAAGTTCCACTATCTGCTCTGAACCCATAACCTTTGGATTTCTTATTCTTACTTACTTTTAAACAGCATAGATATAGATCACGAATCATTCAAATAAGCGCAAATGCCGATAACCTCAAAATAGCCAAACGTCGGCCAATTAATCTGCATTAGTCTATCATTGGTTCCAGTCTCAGCTGGTTTGGTTTTTTGGTGGCGGCAATAAATTTGAAGGTGGTAATGACACAATAAAGCTCAGTACTTCACCGCCTCTTATCTTTCTCCAGCGCCGAACCCGTGTGCTGCTAATGGTGGTTTGGGCCCATGTTCTCACCTGTGCTTGATCAACTACAATCAGACGTTCTCCTGTGCCTGCCCACACCTCATGAGACTGAGTGAGGACAACCACACCTGCTACGGTATGAACTAGAGCTCGTCCTCAGATTTATTCGCAACTTGACAGAATCTGTGTTGTATGCAGTTTTACATCTTACTTTTTTTATGGGCTTCCTGATAGAGTTCTGTATGAATTAAAATTAGCAGTGATAATGTTAATTAAAACTAAAACTATTAAAAATGTTTTTTGTTAATTAAAATAATGAAATAAAATATAAATATAGATGCAAACAGCAATTAAGTGTCCAAGCACAACAGAGGTAAAATGAAGAGCTAAGGAAGACCAGAGTTTTCCAACCCTGCTACTGGCGTTCCGAATCTAACGAGACCTTAAGCTTTGTTTTATTTATTTATTTTTTTTTCTGTTCAGAAGTTATAAGCCGAAATGTCAATTTTTCACATCTTTTGACCAGTAGGTGGTGCTGTGCCAAAACGTCTCATGTGCCCTCAGGTCATGCTTGTTATAACAAATATTAAGTTTGGTCAGAATTTGCTAGAGCGTTGTGGGGATATAGCCTCATGTCCATTTTTGCACAAACTTCATCAAGTTTGTTAACACACTTGGTTTGGTATATCAAAAAGATTTTTATTTATTTATTTTTTTTATTTTTATTTTATTTTATTTATTTTTTTTTTTTTCGGAAAATTCTAAATTGCTAAAAATCTTCCTTAGTAAAATAAGTAGCATTTTGAAAATACATTTATTTCATACCAAGTATAGTACAAATCTGTTAACATATTTACTGACATATTGCTCAAGATTTACTGCTATAAAACAATTAAATAAACTTACTAATTGTGCACAATGCACATTTCTTAACATTAAGCCTAAAATGTGTTTTAATGTCACTATTGACAAGGATTGTATGACTTTTGAATAACAGGTGTTTAAAGTGTACCTGAAGTATACTTGCAATAGTTCCACTTTAGCACAATCAAATATATGCCAGTATATCTTTAGTTGGACTTCAGCACTACTTCCGCACAATTAAAGTGCATTAAGTACGAAATTAGTCGTTCCAATTTAGCAGACTTTAAGTATACTGGTTTAGTATACCAAAAGTACAATTGCAGGGTATTTTTTATTAAGTACATTAATATGTAAATGTATTTGTAGTATACTTGGCATTAAATAAATGTATTTCAAATACATTTTATTATATTTATTTTTCACTATGGTCAACCTGTAGAAATTTTAGTTTTAGTATTCATTCGACCTGGTATAAGCCAAGGAATCAAATGAAAAAAAAATAATAATAATAATAATTGCTTTTAGACCTTACAGTTCAAAAGTTATTAGCAGAAACATGAGTGCAAATTTGGCCTGTCAGAATCCACTAAAGTGTTGAGAAGGTATAGCATCATGTCCATTTTTGCATGAATTTTGTTAAATTCGTTTACGAGAACGGTTTAGTCTAATTGAAATCTTTTGATAATTATTTTTTGCCAGCATTGTCTGAAGATGATCTGAGCCAGTTTTGGTGAAAATCAAACAAACTGTCTAAAACTTGTTTGAAAAAAAAAAGGGAAAAAATTCAAAATTACGAAAAATGTTGACATGTACAAATTTTAATTTTGTTATGCATTCGACTTGGCATGAGCCATGGAATCAGAGAAAAAACAAACAAAAAAAAAAACCTTTTTTTTGCATCTAGACCTTACAGTTCAAAAGTATGAGTGCAATAAGTGGTTCTATGGGCTGCCATAGACTTCCAGAACGGAAGAAGAAGAAGAAGAAGAAGAAGAAGGAGAATAAGAAAACTAACTGATACAATAGGTGCTTGTCCCCTAAAAAGTAAATTAAAAACTGAAACTTAAACAAAAATTAAAAATAGAAAAACTAAAACTAAAATAAAAATAAGTACTAAAAAGTACGGGGGAAAAAAAACAAAGTACAATTAAACAAATCTAAATGAAAACTGAAATGATAGAAATAAAAGCTATTTCAAAATATTAAAAAAAAAAAAAAAACTATTATAGTAGTATATAAATAACACTAAAATAATGCTGAATAATGATAATCAAACTGTGATATAGTCCACTTGAACACAACCACGAAGGGCAAAACAAGAACATCTAGGAAACCCTGACCAAAAACAAGAACACCAAAAAAACATCAAGCATTCACAAACCATGACTGAAACACAAGAGCTTACAGTAAATCCTCAGAAATCAGGGATAATTAACTACAGGTGTGGCTAATGATGACAACCATAGAAACTAACAAGGTAATCCAAAAAACAGAAACCAAACACAGGAAGGAAGAATAGAGATAATGGAAACTGACAATACATTTCAACATAAACGTCCTTACAAAACAACAGACACAACTCCGGGATCGTTACATGCATAGGATCAAATTTCTCATTGAATTTTGCTTCAAAATGCCTGCAATTTCAAACATGATATTAAAAAAAATAATAATAGTAAAATAGAATAGAATATAAAAGACTCTCTGTTTGAACTCTTTGAAGAAATGCCATTTATCTCTGCTGCCCCATATTAAAACTGCAACCACACCATAAGAAATTCTGTAAAAATAGGGTATATGTGGATGTATATCTTATTAACACAGTGTAATGTACTTTGAATTATGCAATTTGCATTTTGTAGTATTTAGGGTTAGAGGAAATTTCTATTGACAGAAAATGTAATGTAATTTTCACCCAAGACATTATTTGTTTTTCTTACAGTGCAGAATGCTTTAAAGATTCTAGAAACACAAATATGGCAGAGGCTATTTGCACTAAGTGTAATTAGCAATGGATTCTATTTACACTAAGTGAAAATAGCAGTATTTTTAGTGATATATTTACACTAAGTGCAAATAGCTATAGATTCTATTTACACTGTTAAAATAGCAGGATTTTCTGCTATTTGTACTACTTATTGCAAATAGTGGCAATTTTCTGCAGCTCACTATTGCAATACATTATAAAACAGTATGCAATAATAACTTATTGAGTGTAAATTTTAATTTTAATTCAGATTATTAAATGGATGCCACCTTATTGGGACAATAAAGCCCTCCCTACACCTACCCTAACAATACCCGATACTTTATTTTCAACTTTTTGATTATTTCATTAATAATTAATAATTAATTAATAATTTCATTGATCATTTTTATTAAAAATAAATGCTTTTCTGATGTGATTTGAAATTTAAAAAGGGAGAAAAAAAGTTTGCCAAAAGGCGGATTCGAACCCAGTCAATATGACACATGCTTTACCATCTGCACCACTGGAGCTGACGACTAATGACGGTCTTTTGTAATCTTGACTAGTCCAATCACACGTTGATGGGCGGAGTTAGTGTAAATAGCATCTGCCAACAAGACAGGCTATTTGGACTTAATAGATAAAATAAATAGTTAATAGACACTCAATATATCAGCCTTTCTTATAATTAATAGATTTATTTTCCCCAAAAGTTATGTTTCAGTTTGACTTTCCCAGTCAATGGATCTTCATAGCCTGCTGACATTTAAATTCTTTACCACGGGGGAATCTTTTTTCACAGTGACCTTATGTCCGGTTTGATTTGTCTCCTTTTTGGCCCCAGTCATGACGGGTGTCTCTGTGTCTCTTCCAGAGTCGCGTCAGTTCCTGCTGTACGCCCGTCAGATTGAGATAAGAGGAGTGGACATCTATAATCCATACTACAACTACATCATCTCCTTCACCGTCCCAGACATCGACAACGTCACGGTTGTGGATTACGACGCTCTGGAGAAGCGCATCTATTGGTCGGATGTTCGGACTCAGACCATCAAGAGAGCCTTCATCAACGGCACAGGAATAGAGACGGTGGTGTCTGCAGGTACAGCATTCATTCACAGACTTCAATTTGATTGGAATAAAAGCAATTGCACTTGTACAACACAAAATAACAGTGCTTTTATTTGTTGTGTTTTATTGGGTTGCTTTAATATGGGAATTACTTTGTTCCTTTGCTAGTGGATTTGCTACCTGGGATGAATATATTAGAAATGTACATTGCTGGAGACTTAATCACACTTAATGTCCTGCAGCTGATGAAGACTGCTACACAAGCTGCTTTAGCTTTCAGTGTTCTCAGCGTTACTAGCACATAATTACACTTTGTGTAATCAGGAGTTTAATTTTAAATGCACTACCATTTAAAAGTTTGGGGTCAGTATGTGTTTTTTTGTTTTTGTTTTGTTTTGTTTTCAAGAAATGAATACTTTTATTAAGCAAGGTAAATTAAATTTGTCAAAAGTCACAGTAAAAGCATTTGTAATGCAACAAAATATTTCTATTTCAAATAAATGTGGTTCTTTTGAACTTCCTCTTCATTAAAAAATCCTAAAAATAAAATGTGTGACCGTGTCCACAAAAATATTAATCAGCACAACTGTTTTCAAAATTGATAATAATCAGAAATGTTTCTTGAGCAGCAAATCAGCATATTATAATGATTTCTGAAGGATCATGTGACACTGAAGACTGGAGTAATGGTGCTGAAAATTCAGCTTTGATCACAGAAATAAATTACGCTTTACAATATATTCACATTGAAAACAGTTTTTTTTTATTGTAATAATATTTCACAATATTACAGTTTTTATTGTATTTTTTATCAAATAAATATATTTTCCTTGAGCAGAAGATACTTTCAAATACTAAAAACTAAAAAAATATCGTACTAATCTTAAGAAATCTTACTTTTGACAAGTTCAGGTTTAAAGTTTAAATTTCAAAGCAGATACTGGATATGATTGATTGTTATCACAGTCCAAATGTAATTGTGACTAGTTATTCTTTGGGATTAAAAGCATAATTGGCTTCATATAGACTATACAGTATCCAGTTTGTTCAATTGAGATGAAAATCTTATGCATCTGTGTAATCTGTATGACTTTCTTTCTTCTGTGAATCACAAAAAAGTATATGTTCTGAAGAATGTCTTAGTGTTTTTTGTTCATACAGTGGAAGCCAGTGTGTTGGACCCCACTGAATTTCATTATATGGACAAAAACAGTTGAACTATTATTTAAAATATCATCTTTTGCATTCTCAGAAGTCTGTTATTCTATGATTTCTAAGATTTTCGGGAAAAAAAAGACATTGACATGAGTGCAAATAAATAATGACAGAATTTCAGTTTTTGGTGAACTATCCCATTGAGTTCAATCCCATAATTTACACAAGGCTTTAGAATATCAGCATGTTGTTGTTTAAATCTCATGTTATTGTGTGTATGAGAATCTCAGTCATTGTTTACAGTGCAGAACTGCTGTCATGTTTACAGTCAAGTGTGTTTTTAGAGAGTGCTGTTTAAGTAAAATTAGCACAGCCCTTAAAACCAAATTACAGACATGTTGGGTTTTATGATGAAATAATGACTCACACTTTACCATCCGTCTTTCTCTTCATCCAGATGTTTATCCCTGTGGAAATGCACTGAATGTTTAGATTTCTTTGTCTGTCATCTGATTATATTGATTCAAAGAGTTAATATCTGGAAATGATTATTTTGTGTGTCTTGCGTGTGATCAGATATTCCCAACGCACATGGTCTGGCGGTGGACTGGGTGTCACGTAATCTCTTCTGGACCAGCTATGACGGCAATAAGAAACAGATCAACGTCGCCAGACTGGATGGTTCCTTCAAGAACGCTGTTATTCAGGGCCTGGACAAACCCCACTGCCTCGTGCTGCATCCCATACTGGGGTGAGCTCACGCGTGCCACAAACACTAGTGACATTTACCCCAGAACGCTAACACAACAACACATCTGACTTCCTAAATTCAGAAAAAAAGTTGCAAAACAGGATGCTACCACATACACTCTGGTTTTCTCATGTTTTACTGGAAGACAAAATGACATAGAGTACAGGCTTTAGGAAAGTTTCCATTAGATTGCTTTTTTGCATGAAAGAGAGAGAGAAAAAAAAATCTAATATGCAGCAAAAAGACAAAAAAATAAATAAATAAATAAAAATAAAACATTTATTAAAGAGGCTTTTCACATGAGTTTTTAAATGTGGCCCATTCCAGAAACTGATCTGTACAGGAGACACTCATAAACACACGTCTGATGTGAACAATGAACATAGGGCCCAAACTGCTTTTTGTCATTGTCCTTTGTTATTGTTTATCAATAACAAAGCAATGAAGCAGGTAATGAAGCTGGCAATGAAGCAGGTAATGAAATGCCGTAAAATCATGGAGTGAAATAGTCACCCATTTAAAAAAAAAAAAAAAAAATACACCAAAAAATACAAACACCTGCAAGTTAAACATGCACCATGTTTGTTGTTTTAGTATCATTGATATAATATATATATATATATATATATATATATATATATATATATATATATATATATATATATATATATATACAAAAACTCTTTACCAAACACCAATGACTTGTACATACACTATATGGACAAACGTATTGGGACACCTCCTTCTTTAGAACAGAAAAAGGCACTTCCAAAACTGTGGCAACAAAGATGGAAACATAATGCATGGATTTAAAAATTGTATTTCCATCTCTGTTGCAACAGTTTTGGAAATGTCTAAAATGACTGTACCCATATGTACAAGTCATTGGTGTTTGGTAAAGAGTTTTTGGCTCAAGGTCTGCATTTAAAGTCACACCAGAGGTGTTCAGCTTGGATTAGGACTTGGCTTTCTGCAGACCAGTCAAGTTCTTCCACACTGACTGAATCAATCATTTCTTTTTGAAGCTTGCCTTGTACACAGAGGCATTGTCATGTTAGAATAGAAAAGGGTCCTGTCCAAACTGTTGCTTTAAAATTAGAAGCACACAATTCCTTAGAATATCATTATATGCTTAAACATTAAGATTTGTACTCATGGAAATTACTAAAGTAGTCAAACCTGTTCATTAGAAGGGGGTGACCCAATACTTTTGGCAATATAGTGTATATATATACACACACACACACACACACACACACAACTTTTATAACTTTGAATTTCAGTTGATGTTTATTTTATTTCAGTTTTTTTTTTTTTTTAATGATTATAAGATAGTTAGTTTTTAGCTAACTATCACAACCCTGGTTTATAGTAATTCTTAATGACACAATAACAGATTAATAGAAATATTTATTTGGTAACCCAGAAATCACTTTCTTTCTTTCTTTCTTTCTTTCTTTCTTTCTTTCTTTCTTTCTTTCTTTTATTTTTTAGGGCCACATTTCTGTCATGCTATCTGTGTCAAAACTCTTTGTGCATGGTGAAAATGAACAAGAACCATTCGTTCACTTAAATATTTCATTTAAAATGATTTGTTCAGTGATTCGTTTGCAGTAGAAACACCACTGTAGCACATTCACTTTGAAGCACTCAGCACATGCTGCTTAAATAATTAAATCATGATTTAATAATCGCACAAGGCCATATTGTGATTTCAATTTTATTCTGGTTAATTAAGTTGAATGTTTGGTGAAGGGAAATAACCTGCTTAACATTCTTCTCTTCTTAACTGTTTCATGTCCAGGAAACTGTACTGGACTGATGGAAATAACATCAGCATGGCCAACACTGACGGCACGAACCGTACCGTGATCTTCACCAATCAGAAAGGACCAGTGGGTGAGTGACAGCTGAGACAGAAGACTGTCCTGTGGGTTATTTCCCTCTGGTGTTCATTCAGGCTCAGCAAGCTTAGTACAGGATTGTACTGTGTTGTAACTAATCAGATGGATACATTACTTATAGGGATAATATTAGAATCCCCCTCCTAATTATCATTTCTTTTGTGTACTTCTGAGCTAACAACAACCATTTACCAGCATGAGAGGATAAGGTGATTCAGTGTATTACATTCTTCTACTTTTTTTGTTAGTTTTTATTTTTGGCCTTTAATACATAAAATGGTGAGCTGACAGGAAGCAGTGGGTGGAGAGACTGGAACAGGATCAGGAAAGGATCTCAAGCTGGGAATTCAGGTCGCTCAAACCATCCACAAGACTTGCTTCCAACACGTACATGCGTAATTTATTATTTTATTTTATTTTATTTTATAACAATTTTATTTAAATTTTTAAAATTAAACTTTTGGTTTTCTATGACATTCCTGTTGTGAAAGTCAACAAAACTTGTTTTGGAGTTTCCTAGATGCCAGTCTTTTCTTACAGGGTGATGTAACCTTTTAATATCATGTGATATGTTATGATATGTTAATGCCAATTTCAAACTTAGCATTTAATGAAAAAAACATAATTTATGTGAAAAATGTATAATAAATCATTAAATAATTTTAAAATTATGTATAATACATAAAATATTAAAAACAATGAATTTCAAATGATACATTTTAAAATTATTGCAATTTTTATTGTTTTTTAATATTCTTAAATTAATACATTTAATGTATGTAAATATAAAATTATAACTTTGCATTCTTAAATTAAATAAATAAATACATTTTATTTAATGAATAAATTATGTTGGTGCGTTGCCTGATTGGGAAAGCAGACTGAATCACTACTGTTGAGCCCTGTATTTAATTAGTCAAGGAAGATAAAACACTTGTTAAACTGAGGTAATTTCAAAAAATAAAAATAAAAAATTGCTAGTACTAGTTGTCACAATCAGCTTGTCACCACTTCACTACATTTCCCAGCACCCTTCCTGACTCCCCTCTGCACACACACCTGCCTTCAATCACCTCATCACCTCAGCCGAGTCTGCACCACACACTCGATGATTGTGTGGTCTCCGGATACCTATGCCACAGAGGTCGATCAAATCTCCTGTTCTCCTAGTTCCTTCGTCACGGCCACGGAGGTCGATCCTAACTCCTGTATTCCCTGTGTTCCTAGCTCACTTGTTATGGCCATGGGGGCTTTATCTATAAATACAGGTGGCCTGCTGCCTCCAGCACCACCTTGGTCTCCATGGTCCACCCTCCCTCCCTGGTTGGATTCTGGGTCATGCCTTCCGGGAGGGGGACTCACCTGTCACCTCTGCGCTACATTTCCCAGCACCTTTCCTGGCTCCCACCTGCACGCATTTGATAATCACTGTCACCTGCCTTCAATCACCTCATCACCTCAGTCCTATATATGTCTGCACCACACACTCGATTATTGTCTGGTCTGTGACTGGAGCCCTATTCGGATGGGAGTAGTTTTCCAGAGGGTCGTTAGAGAAATTTGTGTTTCACAGAGAAACTTTGTGATTTTAATCCCGTCCGAATCTGCTACGTCTGTGTTTTCTCACACAACCTTTGTAATAATTCCAGAGCAAATTGCCTACTGTTTTTCAGCAAACTCAGTGATCCTCTGAGAAAACGAATCCCATCTGAATGCAATGGGCATCCTATCCGAATCCTTGTGTGTTTTGGCCAACATGAACTACCGTAGACGCTTTCACCACGCGCATTTTTGATATGTTTGCTTCCCGGCAAAGAAATAAAAAATAAATAAATAAACAAAATAAAGAGCCAGATCACATAAACTGTTAAGACTGGCTACTGTAATCTGGGGTGGACTTAACCAATAAGTGAGGTAAGCGGCCGCTTAGGGCCCTGGGGAATCAGGGGGCCACATCTGATATTGGTGAAAATGCTCCAGTGTGTATATGGAGAGCATCAAATGTTCACTCACTGCTCAAAACGCTGAGTTTTTGTCAGGGGCTGTGTTCTGCAAGCTCATGAATCCTCTCATTATAACAATGTGTAGATATGATGTAAATAAGTGATTCATTGTTCAGAGAGCTTATTAACGGAACGTCGTGAGATCGCAATGAATTGAAGTGAGTGACAGCTTTTAGTGATTAGACGAAGCGCTCTTTGTGCGCATTCAAAGCTGTATAATAGCCTACTGTCTGTCTCAGAACAGAGATATTCTTCTGTAAAGAAAGTATTGTGCTTCAAGTCATAATTTTATTTGTCTTGATGTCTTAAAAACGACTCTCTCTTCCTAGGCGCGTCGGCGCAAACTGCCACGCACTCATATAAATGCATGAATGCAACAAGATTTTTCGCTTAATAATAGATTACATTTTTGATTTGTTTCTCGGCAAACCGTATGCTTTAAGAACACTTGGAGTACGGAACGAGTTGCATGAGATATTTTTTATGACATTTGAATCCTTTTTGAAGAAGTTTACAATTCATTAAATGGACAAGTGCAAGCATTTTTTATATAATGTCTTCTTTTCTGATCCGAAAAAAATAAGGTAGCCTAATATGGCTTTAGAACAGTATCAGGTTGACTAATTATTTACTTAAGTTGTGAAATAAACTAGTTATAGCTATAACCAATGAAAGAGAGAGCAAGCAAAATAAGGGTTGGGCGTAAAAGAGCATATAATTATTGTGTTGGGGCCCCCATACCTAAAATTTGCTTACGTTTTACTACAAATAAAAAAAAAAAAAATAGCTAAACTAAAGTAACCGCAAATTAACCATGGTTTTGCTATATGAGCCATAGCATAATCAATCGGAATGACTACACGCAATGCACGCATACAGAGCACGTGAACTCTGCAATGCCCAGATGTACAAAACAGACCCTCCCACCTCTGTAATAAACATGGAGATGTTAGTCCTGTCCGAATTGGTACAAGAAAATCACAGACATTGGGTGATAAGAATCGAAACTCAAACATAGTATAGAAAACTAGTCCCGTCCGAATAGGGCTTAGGACTACTCCTGTTACTCCCGTGATCTGCTCACCTGGATTCTCACCTTGTGGATTCTTCCTCATCTCTGAAGCTTCGGTCTCCTTCTCCAGTCTCCCGTTCCCACTGTTCACCTACTAAGACCTGCAAGAGTAATATACCCCTCGTTCCTGATTCCTCCTGCAGTCTCCAGCTCCCCTTGTGTTCTCCATGACCCTGTAAGATAAGACTGCCATTTATTATCTTTCAGCTACTGAGATCCATAAGTGTGTGTGTGTGTGTGTGTGTGTGTGTGTGTGTGTGTGTGTGTGTGTGTGTGTGTGGTGCTATTCACTTCCTTTCATGGACATTATTTTTCACCTTATGCTCTTATTTCCACAATAAATCATTGAACGAGACTGAACGAGTCTGTGTTTCCTGACACTAGTAGAACAGTTGCAGGATTAATGGAGGTAACAAAGTGTGTCTTTTATAACAAGTGGATATACTGTGATACTGGTTTGATCATATTTTCACACACAGTCTGCTAAGAGTTTACAATAGGTACCATTTGTTAACGTTACCAACGTGAAATAACAATGAGCAATACATTTGTTACAGTATTTATTAATCTTTTTTTCAATGTTAAAAATGCATAGTTCATGTTAGCTCAATCCATTGACTAATATTACCAGAAGCAGCTATTAGTTTTAATTATGTATAATGCTTTAGAAGTAGTTTTCCTTGTTAGTTAATGTTAATTAATGTAGTTAACAAATGGAACCTTATTGTAAACTGTTACTTGTATGTTTATATGTGTGGTTGGTTAGTAAATGAGACCCAATGTGTCTGATGAACTTCTTTATAATAACTTGTGCAGTGCTTTAGTATAAATCAGTAAAAAAAAAAAAATAAATGAAATAAACAGTTCAGAAACCATTGAGAATTATAAAGCATGGTTACACTTTATTTTGATAGTCCACTTTAGACATTCTACTAACTATAAGTAACTTTGCAACTACGTCAACTAATTCTCATTAATTTGCAACTACATGTCTACTAACTCTCAGAGTAGACTGTAAGGTTAGGTTTAGGGTTAGTTGACATATACTTGCGAAGTTTCTCACAGTCAGTATATTGTATGTTGTGGACCCATCAAAATAAAGTGTTAGAAGTTATTAAGCAGACAGTCTACTAATATTCTAATGACTGCTAGTTGACATGTAGTTGCAAAGTTATTTACTGTTAGCAGAATGTCTAAAGTGGACGATTAAAATAAAGCGTTACCTTAAGCACATCTGCGTTCTTTTGAGCTGTTGGTCTGTGTCTGTGCTGCAGGTCTGTCCATAGACCACGACACAGAGCACCTGTACTGGATCAGCTCAGGAAACAGCACCATTAACCGCTGTAAGCTGGACGGATCAGGACTGGAGGTGTTAGACGCGGTCAAAGGCAAACTGAACAAAGCCTCTGCGCTGGCTATCATGGGTAAATATAGCAGTGATCATTTCATTGGCTCTCTTTTTTGAAATACTAATGTTTTGACTGATGTTGTGTAGGGGATAAGCTGTGGTGGGCGGATCAGGGCACGGATGAGATCGGCACCTGTGATAAGAGTGATGGAGGAGACTGGAAGGTCTTGAGAAACAGCACGTCTCCCATGATGCACATGAAGATCTACAATGAGACCGTGCAGACAGGTTAAAGAATCAACTGCATGCAGTGTCTAAGGAATTAATCAGTTGACAGCCAAAAAAATCTGTGCTGAGTGCAAATTGCAATTTTCAGGCTAGTTCCTTGTGCCTACATTGAGCCTCATTAGCATTGAAAAAAGGATTGTTTGGGCTAAAAATTATGACCTTGATTTAATTTAAAGCGATAGTTCACAAAAAAATTAAATTTGCTGAATATGTACTCACTTTCAAGCCATACAAGATGAAAATGAGTTTGTTTCTTCATCTGAACAGATTTCAAGAAATGTATCATTACATCTCTTACTCAGCAGTGGATCCTCTGCAGTGAATGGGTGCCGTCAGAATGAGAGTCCAAACAGCTGATAAAAACATCACCATAATCCACAAGTAAACCACACAACTCGCAACCAGTCCATCAATGAACATCTTGTGAAGCAAAAAGCTGCATGCTTGTATGAATCAAATTCATCATTAAAGTGTTTTAACTTTGGCTAAAATACGAGTACATAATATTAATGCTTCCTCCAGCGAAAAGCTTCATCCTGTGTTGTCCTCTCACATCAAAATCCACCCACATATTTGTTTAGATCTGTTTTGAACAGATTTGGTTTGTAAACAGTGCTTGATCTGTGCAGATGTCTCTCTTGATTCAGACCAGATGACTTTTTCACTGGAGAAAGCAATATTATGGATTGTGGACTCCAAAACAGTCTTAAAAATGTTGTAATGATGGATTTATTTCTTAAAAACATGCAGCGTTTCCCTTCACCAGATGTTAATTGATAGACTGGAGTGGTGTGGTTTACTTGTGGATTATTGTGATGTTTTTATCAGCTGTTTGGACTCTCATTCTGACGGCACCCATTCACTGCAGAGCATCCATTGTTGAGACAGTGATGGAGTGCTGCATTTCTCTCTTCATCTTGGATGGCCTGAGGGTTAGTACATTTTCTGAATATTTTCATTAACTATTCCTTAATTTAAATGCTTATGGCACATTACTTTACAGAGTTAGTGCAGATGACCTCTGGTTAAACTGAATTGTGGGTGGTTTGTTAGATGCAGCGCTTTTGTACTGAAATTCGTCCCCTAGGTAAACTGAGTTTGTTGGCCTTGACTATGTGTGTTGTATCATCAGGTTCAAACATGTGCAGTAACAACAATGGTGACTGCTCTCAGCTGTGTCTGCCCACGTCTCTCAGCACCCGCTCCTGCATGTGCACCGCGGGATACAGCCTGAGGAGCGGACAGCAGTCCTGTGAGGGTACGAACCTGACATTCACACACAATACACACCTGACATTCAGACTCTCAATTATGTGTGACTTCCTTTTGAGAAAATGACATGGAGGTACAATAGACCACAGTGTTTGCATTTCCTTCAGAGAACAGCTGGAAACACCATACCAAACTTACAGTGGAGCAGAAAACAGCACAATAATATTAGAAGTCAGTTCAATGCTGTAGGTTTTTCTATTTTTTTTTTCTGCAACTCCCAATTTATTAGTTAAAGATTCTACAAAATATTTTGTAGTCAACAAAAAACTTTTTAAATAATAGCTAATACATTTATTTAAAAAAAAAAAAAAAAAAAAAAAAATATATATATATATATATATATATATATATATATATATATATGTGTATGTATATATATATATATATATATATATATATATATATATAACAGTAAATTGTAACAGCATAAATGCGTGGGGTAAATCCATGGGTGTTGCTTCAATTATGGATGTTTTTACCTGACAAATAATGAAACAGACCCATTTTTAGATATAAAATTATAAATTACATCTAAAAATATCTAAAATATATATCTAAAAATTATATCTAAAAAATATTTATAGATATCATTTTATGTATCTTAAGTACACATAATTAAACTTTCACACTTTTTATAATTTGTCAATTAGTATTTTTGTTTTTTGTTTTTTTTTGAAGAAATTCTGCAAGGACACATTAAATTGATCAAAAGTGACGGTGAAGACATAATTTTATAAAATATTTTCATTTCAAATAAATGCTGTTCTTTTGAACTTTCTGTTTATCAAAGAATCCTGAAAAAATGAAAGTATCACGGTTTACATAAAATATGCAGCATCAGCTGTTTTCATTGATTATAAATCAGCATATTATAATGATTTCTGAAGGATCATGTGACACTGAAGACTGGAGTAATGATGCTGAAAATTCAGCGTTGATCACAGAAATCAATTACATTTTAAAATATATTACAATTGAAAAAAGGTATTATATTATTTACATTATTACTATTTTTACTGCAACTTTGGTGAGCAAACCTTCAAAACTTTGAACGGCAATGTATATTAAGATTAATTTTGGAGGGAAATACAAAAAGTGACTTAGAAAATTTAAATGAATAAATTGTTTTCTGTGAATGAGTGAACAAGATCATTTTCACATCATTTTGAATCAAAAATTATTGGCTTCAAGATCCAGTTCTCAAAAGTCTTGTGAACCAATAGTCTGTATGTGTTTTATGGCCTTATTCAAGTGATTTAAAAAGTTTAGTTTTTCACTAACCATGCATAAACATTGCTTTTTCAAAAACACAATCATGTACATACATGCTGCTCATGTATGTTAATGTAGCCCAGTTTGTGCTGATTACAGTGTTATAAGACTTTAGCCATTTATATGTTTATAAGCAACTGAAAAAAGCACAAATGTCAGGGCATGTCAAAACCTCTCCAGGGCCCCAAAACACCCTCAGATCCCAGAGGGTTAATTAATGAATTAAGGTCTGTATTTGAAGAAACAGCCTGAAGCGTGGTGATTGATGTGTTGATTCCAGGTGTGGGCTCTTTCCTGCTGTACTCTGTTCATGAGGGCATTAGAGGAATCCCACTGGACCCCGCTGACAAATCCGATGCCCTTGTACCGGTTTCAGGAACATCACTCGCCGTCGGGATTGATTTTCATGCCGGTGAGTCTCAACACTAATGATTTATAACCCCCATGTTTTCAGATGAACAAGAGTGGTATAATATGATCAAGTGTTACATTGGGCTGGAAAAGTCTGAAACACATTACAAATAAGAATAAATTATGTTTGTCTGTCAGTAAATTTAATATTTATGAATATGTTCCAGTTGTAGTACGTATATTTTGGCTTCAAAAAGCACCCTGTGTCTTACATACATTGTGATGTATGAGAAAAAAAATGTAAACACAATTTACTTCATTTGTATCCTTGTATATTTTGTTATAATTCATTCCCTTGCCTGTAGTTTTGCCTTTTAATTAATTTTATTGGAAGCATTTGTGTGTGTGTGTGTGTGTGTGTGTGTGTGTGTGTGTGTGTGTGTGTGTGTGTGTGTGTGTGTGTATTTCTTGGCTACATTCTGTTGCTTTAATTTTTTTTTTTTTTTTCGAGTGAGTGAGTTCAGTAGCATATTGTGGCATATTAGGATATTCAAACATGCATCAAGAATTGTAAAACTGTACTGGTTCCTGATATCTACTGGGACTCTGATATTGGGAAAACTGTAGTGGCCTCAAAGAATGCTATGCAGCCAGATGATGAGTATTTCATGTCATATCTGTTATTATATTGTGTGATTTAGCAGTGCTGCAGTAGCATCCAGCAACTATCTAACAGCCATGAGTTATTTTTAGGTTCTGGTGTCAATATACAGTGTATTATAAACATAAAAACAAACAAAAAAAAAAATCCAGTAACTGTCCCCAGTAACTGTCTTTAATCTTTTAATAATTCATACGTGTGTTCTTTCTGTTGTCATGTAGATAATGACACCATCTATTGGGTTGACATGGGTTTGAGCACCATCAGCAGAGCTAAGAGAGATCAGACGTGGAGAGAGGACATCATCACTAACGGCATCGGCCGTGTGGAGGGCATCGCTGTCGACTGGATCGCCGGTGACTCTCAAGCACAGTCACTTCTGCCACTTTCAGGTGTGTTTAGAGCTTTATTACAATACTGATGAGCAAAACCTTGTTTCTCTGTGTGCTGTAGGAAACATCTACTGGACAGATCAGGGCTTTGATGTGATTGAGGTTGCCAGATTGAATGGCTCGTTTCGATATGTGGTGATCTCCCAAGGACTGGACAAACCTCGGGCCATTGCTGTACATCCTGAGAAAGGGTGAGATCTGAGTAACTTCCTGTCTGTTATTGTGTGTTTCTGCTGCATGAATGAAGCAGCACTCTCCTCATGGCTGGTTGTGTATGCAGGTATCTGTTTTGGACGGAGTGGGGACAGTATCCACGCATAGAAAGATCTCGTCTGGATGGATCTAACAGAGCCGTGCTGGTGAACGTCAGTATTAGTTGGCCCAACGGTATCTCCATTGACTATCAGGTGCGTAGGACACATTTATGTCAACCCTGTGTCAATCTAATACTTTTAATCTCTAGTAAGCACTAGGGGTGTAACCATTCACTTGTTTATTGATGCATCGATTGCAAATTCTGACAATTCATTGATCTTGAAGCATGAATTTTAAATCGTGAATCACTTAAGATAATAATAATTTAAAAGGTTTTTTTTTGTTGTTTTTTTTTAAACATGAAAAACTCATGGCATTTTATATAGAATAAATGTATCAGGAGAAGCATTTCCATACTGTAATTTAAAAATTTAATTATTAATCAAAATTTAACTGAACTGAATATCATTAGGAATTGGACCTAATCAAATCGTTCTGAATTTGCATTCCTGAACCAAATTGTAAATGAATCACGAATCTTGAATCGATTCACTGTCTACCCACAGTAGCATATTGCTAAGCTTATTATGCAATACTTAAATAAGCATATAGTGACATATTGGATGAAATCCATTTTAATTAGATTGATCACATTTTTTTATTCATTATTTATTTATTAATTTATTCATTCATAATGTTTTTTCACCTTTGTCCACAGAGGTAAATACAACCCAGTTACAGTCATGGCCAAAAATATCGGCACCCTTGGTAAATATGATCAGAGAAGGCTGTGAAAATTAATCTGCATTGTTAATCCTTTTGATCTTTTATAAAAAAAACAAATCACAAAAATCTAACCTTTCATTGGATAATAAGAATTTAAAATGGGGGGAAATATCATTATGAAATAAATGTTTTTTTTTTTTCTCAAATACACGTTGGACACAATTATTGGTACCCCTAGAAATTCTTATGAGTAAAATATCTCTGAAGTATATTCCCATTCATATTCACAATTTTGAGCACTCCAGGGTGATTATGAACATGAAATTATGCAGCCATGGCTTCCTGTTTCACAGAAATATATATAGGAGGGAAAACAAAGCCCAAATTCCCTTAATCATCCATCACAATGAGAAAAGCCAATGAATATATTTCTGATGTGCAGCAAAAGATAATTGAGCTTCACAAATTAGTGAAGTGGCTTTAAGAAAAGAGCTAGAGCACTGAAAATTCCCGTTTCCACCATCAGGGCAATAATTAAGAATTTCCAGTCAACATAAAATGTTACGAAACTGCCTGGAAGAGGACGTGTGTCTATATCGTCCTAATGCACGGTGAGAAGGAGAGTTTGAGTGGCTAAAGACTCTCCAAGGACCACAGCTGGAGAATTGCAGAAAATAGTTGAGTCTCGGGGTCAGAAAACCTTAAAATGGCACCTACATCAGCACATGTTGTTTGGGAGGGTTTCAAGAAAAATTATCCTAGCTCATCCAAAAACAAACTCCAGCATATTCAGTTATCAGACACGACTGGAACTTCAGATGGGACTGGCTTCTGTGGTCAGATGAAACTAAAAAATGAGCTTTTTAGCAGCAAACACTCAAGATGGGTTTGGTGAACACAGGGATAAAAAGTACTCCATGTGTACAATGAAATATACTGCTGTATTTTTGATGTTGTGGGCCTATATTTCTGCTGGAGGTCCTGGACACATGGCATCATGGACTCTATCAAATACCAACAGATAAAAAATCAGTGACTGACTCTGTTAGAAATCTTATAATGGGCCATGTTTGGATCTTCCAACCGTACAATAATCCAAACACAAACCTCAAAAACAACACAAAACTGGGTCACTGCACAAAACCAAGCTTCTGCTATGGCCATCCAGTCCTCTGACCTGAAAATTTAGAGCTGTTAAACTGGCAAATGGAGGTTTCAAAAAGTATTGAATAAAAGGGTGCCGTTAATTGTGGCAAATGTGTATTAGAGAAAAACATTTATTTCATAATGATATTTCCGCCCATTTTAAATTCTTATTATCCAATGAAAGGTTAGATTTTTATGAATTTTTAAATAAAAGGTCAAAAGGATTAACAATGCAGATTAATTTTCACAGCCTTCTTTGATCATATTTACCAAGGGTGCTGATATTTTTGGCCATGACTGTACATGTGAAACCCGTTCAAGAAATCACCACCAGGTGCCGCAAAGGGACAGTTGGCACCAGCGCTCAATAAAGCTTGAATTGTGATATTATCACTTGTAAATGAAGATAAAAAATAATGAAACTAGATAGTAAAATTTGACAGGCAAACTTTGATGTTGGTTTGAGAAAGCCTGTTCAGAAAGTTAGAAGTAGATTAGTGTAAGTCTGAAGATTTTAGGTTTGAAGCAGTTTTAAAAGCTTGAAGTTTGAAGGTTTTAAGACTATCTAATCTATCAGACAGCAAAATGATAGATTAATAGCTAGATAGCTAAATAAATAGCTAGGTAGATAGATAGATAGATAGATAGATAGATAGATAGATAGATAGATAGACATTTGGATATTACATGAATAAGTGTACTAGAAACTTCAAGCAGCTTTCTCTTATTAACTGACAACTTAATATAGATGCATACTAAACACAATAACACTGACTAAATTTGTGGTCATTGTCTGTGTGTCCTGTAGGAGAGTTTTCTGTACTGGTGTGACGCGCGCACGGATAAGATTGAACGCATTAACCTGGAGACGGGCGAGAACAGAGAGGTGGTGCTTTCCAGCAACAACATGGACATGTTCTCCGTGTCTGTGTTTGAGAGCTACATATACTGGAGCGACCGGTCAGTGCAAGCTTGTACATTTGAAACTAGTCCTCATCACCAACATGATGTTTAATCTACAGCATTGTTTAATACAACTTTATTTTATTTGCTATCCCTATTTAAAGAGCCTTTGAACTTTGTTCAACCAGATGATGTTAAAGCTGAAGTGTCCAATTTCTATGTTAAAAGTATTACAAGTAACTATACATTTGTAATTTTGCACATCACAATTATTATTTTATTTATTTATTAAAAAAAGAACATGTTATTTCTTTAGGACTCATGCGAATGGTTCAATAAAGCGTGGCAGTAAAGACAATGCAACCGATTCAGTAAGTCTGAGGACAGGCATCGGCGTCCAACTCAAAGACATTAAGGTCTTTAACAGAGCGCGACAACAAGGTGAGTGTTAAATGACTTTGTTCTTGCAAGAATATGCTGTAAAACAACCTCTAATACAACATTAATTATGCAGAGAAATGTTTAAATTTACCAATATTTTAAGCCAATCATTTCTCATTTTCATTTTGTTTAACTTGATGTATTAAAATAAATAAAATTAATAGTTATATAAAAAATGAATAAAAATATCTAGACATAAAAATAACAAAATATTACAAAAACTTTAACCAAATTTAAAATGGAAAATACAAAAATAAAAACTAATTCAAAATCTATAAATAAAAATAAATGTGTAAAAACCAATTAATCTCAATCAAAAAATTATCAATGATACTAAAATAGCACTGGTTTGTTTTATTTTTAAAATAGCACTGTTAATGTTTTATTGTTACTGTACTTCTCTGCTTCACTGCTTAATAGTATTTTGAAAACTTTATAATAATCACTTTATAACTTTATAATAATATCATTTTAACATATATACAGTAAGTATAAAATATTATTTTGTAATATATTATATATTATTATTATTATTATTATTATTATTATTATTATTATTATTATAATTATTATTATATGAATATATAATAATAACAAAATTTAAACTATTTATATTCTGGTTTTTCACCTTTTTCTTTATTGTTCAAAACAAGTTTTAAATAAAATAGTCAACATGTTGATATCTCAATTCTTGATTGATTAACTGAGTCACTAACTTTGCATATCGTTTTCATGCTAATGCCAACAGCATTGAATCTATGAGCTAGATTCAGATTTGTCTTAGTTTCAGTATTTCTTAATTCTTTCAAACCAATTTCTCTGCAGGAACTAATATCTGCAAGAACAACAACGGTGGCTGCCAGCAGCTGTGTCTTTACCGTGGTAACGGACAGAGAACGTGTGCTTGCGCTCACGGAATGCTAGCCGAGGATGGTCAGAGTTGCCGTGACTACGACGGATACCTGCTGTATTCAGAACGTACGATATTAAAGAGTGTGCACTTATCGGACGAATACAACCTCAATGCACCCATCAAACCATTTGAAGATCCCGACCACATGAAGAACGTCATCGCGCTAACGTTCGATTACCGTGGAGGCGGCGGTAAAGGAGCCAATCGGATCTTCTACAGTGACATCCACTTTGGAAATATTCAGCAGATCAATGACGATGGGTCAGACCGGAAGACAGTGGTCGAGAGTGAGTTTCAAATAATGATGTCTTTCTACCTTAATTCTCAATTTTTTTTTTTTTTTTTTCTTGGGTAGATGTCGACTTGATGTACTAAAATAACTCAAACTAAAACTGACATAAAATTAATAAAAAAAAACAATATAGACAAATAATAAAAAAGACAAAAACACACAACAGAATGCTTAAAATTTTAACAAAAATAAAAATGATAATGGAAACTATAAATGAGTTCAAAATATCCCTAGTAAAAAAATAATATATTTACAACACATGTATTTCAGACTAAGAATTGTTCAGATCTGTTAACATATATACTGACATATTGCTCAAGACTCACTGATATAAAAATTATAATTAAACTTTATTTAGAGTACTACTTGTGCACAATGCACATTTCTTAATATTAAGCCTAAAATTTGTTTTAATGTCACTATTGATGAGGATTGTATGATCTTTGAATAATATTGGTCTTTAAATGCAAGATATTTAAAGTGTGCCTGAAGTATACTTGCAATAGTTCCACTTTAGCACAATCAGATATTCTTCAGTATACCTTTAGCTGGACTTCAGCACTACTTCCGCACAATTGAATTAAGTAGAAATTAGTTTTTCTAATTTGGCAGACTTTAAGTTACCAGTTTAGTATACCAAAAGTACAATTGCAGGGTATTTTTATTACGTACATAAATATGTTAATATATTAGTAGTATACTTAGCATGGAATAAATATATTTCAAATAAATTTTAGTATATTTATTTTTCACCAGGGATTAATTTAAAAACTTTTATAGTATCTTAATGATAAGAATTAAAATTTAGCATTTTACGCACACTGTTTGTGGTACAGACATCAACAATATCTCAGATTGTTGAAAAAAGGATTGTAGAGTCTGTCATAGAGTTTATGTATAGTTATTTTGCAGTCCCCAAAACAAGTCTATGTGTTTGAATATGGAGTAGTGTTTTGCAGAGGTTTGAGTGCAGCACCAACTCTGCATTACCAGCTCACAGCTGGAGAGAAAACAACGCAAAGCCAGCGGACACACAATCAAACCAGACTGGGAAAGTCTGAAGTCACAGCCACTTCCTTTGTGAGAGCACAATAAACTCATTCTTTCATAAGACATTTGGCTCTCACAGCAGGAGAACTGAGCAAAGAAAGATGTGCGTATCTGTTTATACTTCTGTTGCCACAAACACCATATGAATAAAGGATAATTATGATAATTACAAACTCTCGACCAAAATGCCTCCTGAAAGAATGTTGGCTTCCTTGTGCTGAAGTGAAAAAAGTTGGTCTGATTGAAACTACAATCAAAACCAGATTCGCTATTCGCATTTCGTTTTATTTACTCTTATTTTAGGCAGAAATGTGGTTATGAACAATAGTGCTTGGTTTTATAGATTCATTTATAGAGTCTTGCGCTGTGCAAATATATTATCCATTTGTTTTTACTTTTAAGTAGTAAATTTAGATATAGTGTATGGAAGACCCCAAAATGTAGTCATGTAGTATTTATTTATTAGTTTAATCCAGCAAAATTATAAGACAAATGATCTACTTGCCAACATATTTTTCTGTAAAGGTGGGCTATTTGTTTTTTTTTGTTGTTGTTTTTTTGCAGTAAAGCTCTTTTCATCATTTACGATATGTATTATTTTTGGCTTTTTTATATGTTAAATGCTTTTTGTTTTCTTACCATGTGGTTTTCATTACACTGCTTATGAACCGGTTATGTAATTAAAGCCAGGCGTAAATCTAGCAATTAAAAAAAAAAAAAACATTTCAGTTCTTACATCCTACACATCTGTCTTTGAACTGTCATCAGTAATGAATGAACAAACAAACAATGAATCATTTGCTTTCATTTTTCTCCCTGTTTTTCGAGGTTGTTTTGGCCAGATATAATTGACTCATGACTAAAACGTGTTATTTGGATACTGCTTGTAAACATGGTGCAAAATAGAGCACCACTCTACACAACAAGCTAGTTCCACATGGATGTGAAGCTTTTCTGCAGACGTCGCTTCACACTCGGTCAGAGCTTAGTCTGTGGAGAATTGACCTGTCCTGAGCCATTAACTCAAGTCCAGCTGATTTACTTATTACAGTTTTAGTGTTTGGCATTTTATTTTTTATCATTACTTCATCATAGTTGTGCTCTGTTCTTGTTATTTTTATTTGTTAAAGGGATAGTTCAGCCCCAAATTAAATCTGTCACCATATTCTCACCCCAATGTTGTTTTAGCCCTGTTTGACTGACTTTCTTCTGTGAAACATGAAAATAGAAATTCTGAAGAATGTCCATGCTGCTCTTGTGCTTACAGTGAAAGAAGGTGACTGCTGATGACCAAAACTAACACAAATATTTCCTTAATTAGTGCATTAAAACCAAGTCAAAGTCCATATGATTTATTATGCTTTTTCTACATTTTCTACTTTGTGCATCACCAAGATACATGAGAACGATATTTGAGATTAATCAGATGTATAAGCAGCACTGATATTACAGCTTGCTAGACTGAATGTGAAGTCACAATGTGAATGTGCTATTCGTGTAACAACACATTAAACGTGCGCAATAAATAACTAAAGCATAAAGAATTGACAGTATTGTTTGCACACATACTGTAGTAGTATTTTTATTTCAGGAGAGCAGGTTTCCACAACAAAAGCAGTTTTCATGGTTTTTGTTGATAGGCCTACATGTTTAAATTATATAAACATTATCTAAAATATATAAATATTTAGTTTATTATGCAGTTTTCCATCAACCTAAATGCTGTTAATATTTAGTGCTGTTTGAGACAGCGTAAAACTGACTAAAATGAATAAATATAACATGTAGAAATATTAATTAAATTCAAAGGATATTTCAAAAGTTAAAAACAGTAAGAAATGTATAATGGTAAATCTTTTGATTTTATTTTATAATCTTTAGTGTAAAGGGAAGAAAGAAAAATAATTTTGTTAACAGCCAGATTTAGGCTTTGTAATAAACAAAATAATGTTTTTCCTAGAAATCTAATATAATTAAATTTGGGAATTTAGTATTTTTTTTTCTCTCTCTCTCTTACTCTAAAACATATAAACAGATTTTTCCAAAGTCAATGGGTAGTCAAGTTAAATAATCACAATCTCAATACTAACCAAGCCGACCAACCGAGCAGCTGAAGGGCATGTGACAAATTCCATAAAAGTGCTGTCTATAATTTCTAAAATGTTTAGTTAAAATCTATTTTTTTAATCATGTTTTCCCCATATGTTTCTGTCTGCAGATGTTGGGTCAGTGGAGGGGTTGGCGTATCATCGGGCCTTGGACACTTTATACTGGACCAGTTACACCACGTCCACCATCACCCGTCACACTGTGGACCAGAGCCGCTGGGGGGCTTTCGACCGGGACACTGTGGTCACCATGTCAGGGGACGACCACCCGCGGGCGTTCGTCCTGGATGAATGTCAGAAGTGAGATTTTCATTTCACAATAAACTCATTGTTTCAACATTCAAAACATATTCACATTCACAAACTGTTCCCTTTTGGAAGGGACGTCCTGTTGCTTTCACTACTACAAAGACGTGAAGATGATATCACACTCAGTGTTTGTCATTGACTCACATTCTTCTGCTTTTCACCAGCTTGATGTTTTGGACCAACTGGAATGAGCAGTCACCCAGTATCATGCGCGCTCAGCTGTCCGGAGCCAACGTCCTGGTGATCATCAGCAGTGACATCCGCACTCCCAACGGACTCGCCATCGACCATCGTGCCGAGAAGCTCTATTTCTCGGACGCTACGCTTGATAAGATTGAGCGCTGCGAGTATGACGGCTCCCGCCGTTATGTAAGTCTTGCACCCACAAGTGTTCATTTTGCTTAACTTGCACCATGACTCCAACAAGTCAAATCCCAATGCGTCCATACCAGCCGCAATCATGATGTGCTGTAAGACATTTCATTGCATTTTGATAGCTTAGTTAAATCTCACTAGTCCAAAAACGTAGCTGTGCAGCAGGGTCAGAAATGAACTTTTCCATTAAGGCAACATATTTGCCCCTGGAATTGATTTCTAGGGCTTTTTTTTTTGTACTTTTACCCTTTGTAAGGGCAATTTTTAATTACTGTAATAAATTAAAAATTACCTTATTAAATGCATCTCTGTAGTCTCCACATCAGATATATACTGTACAGTGGTGGCCAAAATGATCAGAACACTAGTATTTTCAGCAGCTAAAAAATGGTTTTAAGTCAGTTATTTCTATCTTTTGCTGTAGTGTGTCAGTAGGAAATATCAGTTTACATTTCCAAACATTCATTTTGCCATTAATTGTAATAATCCAGTGAGATTTGACAACAGCCAGTGCTCCACACAGAGATCTGATCTGATCATCATTCAGTCTGTCTGGAATGACATGAAGAAACAGAGACAGACTAAATCCAGAAGAACTGTGGCAACGTCTCCAAGATGCTTCAAGAAACCTTATTTCTTGAATTTGCAATATACCCCCTTATCTCTTATTTGTGAAGACAAATGTTTCAAGAAAATCCACAATCATAGTATTAAACAATAATAGAAAAACACTATAAGCAAAGAAAATAATAAGAAATATAAAACATAAAATCATTATTCTGAGAAATGATTGAATCAATTAATTAATGATTAAATGATAAATAATCAAATGATAAATTACATGAATGGCTAATGATTATAAATGAATGTATGATCATAAATGAATAAAAACAAGGAAATAAAACACAACACAAATGTATGATTGGTCCCTTGAAGCAACATTTGAGAATCAATGTGGGGAAATGGCTCGTCATATTCTGGCTACACAGACAAAACAAGTTGAGAAAGTGAGCAAAGAAGGTTTCACTGAAGCGCTCCATGACTTCAGCTCAGTTCACCAGCTTCTGCAGTCTCACAAAGACTCTTGTTATAACCACTGAGGCTGTACTTTGTACTTTGCAGAATTTAGCCAGTCGGTTTTTTTAAGCTGTGAATAATCTGATTGCCTCTGATTGGCCACTGCATTCATAAGCTCAACAGAAACGAGTGTGATTGTTTATGATGTTTATGACTGTATTTGAACAGATCTAAATGTAATGCAGCAATCGACACTTCATTCAGATTTATTCATCTTGATTTCTCGCAACTTGTGTGCTTTTCCTGGGAGGCAAACGTGAACGTGCAATCGTGCACACAAAGCAATGTCAGGATTTTTGTTAAATAATAAATTAATTTTCAGTCTGTTTTTCACCAAACCCAAAAGCACTATTCACTGCCATTATATGGAGAAGTGCGAGTGGGACATTTCTTTAAATTTCTCCTTTTGTGGTCTGAAATAGAAAGAAGGGCATAATAAATGAATAATAATTTTCAGTAAATGATGGCTTAATTTTCATTTTTGGGTGAATTAGGGCGAACAGCTGTAATAGTTTTAGTTTAATGGTGCAGGGGCATCTTGAATTTAAGGGCATTTTAGTGGCATTTTTGCTCCTTTTAAATTCTGAACCTGCTGTACAGTAAACATCACGTATATTCTGGTTGGCAGGGCCCTAAATAGGTGTTTTTCCCAACTACTGCATAATTCCAGCCACAAATTTCAGAAGAATAAGTTAATTTAGTCTCAGTTAAAAAAAAAAAAGGTTAAATGGTTCAATTTTAACATTTCGACAAAACAAATGGTTACTTTCTATCTGTTTTGGTGTCTGTAGGTGGTTCTGAAGAATGAGCCAGTGCATCCTTTCGGTTTGGCCGTGTATGGTGACCACATCTTCTGGACAGACTGGGTGCGCAGAGCCGTCCTCAGAGCCGACAAATATGTTGGTGGAGACATGAAGGTGTTAAGAGCTGATATTCCACAACAGCCAATGGGGATCGTCGCTGTGGCCAATGATACAAATAGCTGTGAGTGAACGGCCGTAATGGCAGCATGGTCAAGAGTACTCTAAATCAACTGTGAGAGAGCGATTGCCTTACAGTGTCCTGTCATCTCAACCATGTAATTATGTGCCAAAAGTAATCTGTGATTGTCACAGAACCGAGAAGAACTCTATAACGCTTGGGAATGACACAATCAATATCTTTCATCATGCCTATCGAAGTGTGATAGAAGCAATTCTCAAGCACTCGAACCCCCAAAGACAACATCTCTGGCTGTTCTGAAGCCCCCATTTACTGTCCTCCTAACTAAAACGTTAACCCAAACAAAACCGAACAAATAGCCAATAGCTGCTAGATTTGAAGAAACTAAGGTTTTTTTTTGTTTTGTTTTTTTACAGTTAAGTACCCTGTTTTACTTGGAAATGTGAAGTAAAAGTAAATAAATATATTTATTCCATGGTCTGTCTGAATACTGGATTCTGATTGGCTGGCAGGTATGCAGTAAAACCGTTAAATGCACAGGTAGTTCCAAGTCAGTTTAATCACCGTTCCGTATTAATACGCTGCTTTAATTGATGCACACAAACCAACACACATCACTCACACACAAACCCACACACACACACATACACACACAGAGAGAGAGAGAGAGAGAGAGAGAGAGAGGTCGGAGATCACAGATTGCGCTGCGCACACAAATAAACTTGTTGTCAACAAGTTTAATCTCTGTGTCTGATTTGAAGCGGGCAGAATGCTAGGGCTAACGTGCCATAACTGACGAAAATAACTGTCATTTTTACTCATTCTGTCAAATATTGTGCAAATATTCCGCTTCGCGTCGGGTGGTTCTTGGCCTCCACGTCGTCCATTTAAAATCCTTTAATGCACGGCAAACCGTTGATTATCCCTTACATATATATATGTGTGTGTGTGTATATATATATATATATATATATATATATATATATATATATATATATATACTGTATATATATATATATATATATATATATATATATATATACTTATTTATTTATTTAGCAAGAATGCATTAATTGACAGTAAAGACATTTACAGTGTTACAAAAGATTTCTGTTTCAAATGAATGCAGTTCTTTTGAACTTTCTATTCATCAAAGAATCCTGAAAAAAATCACGAACCAGTTTTTATAGTTTATATTTAATTGTAGTAGTTTAGTTTGTTAATTCGGGAATTAATCTGTTCTCACAGTGGTGTGCAGATGAAAGTTACTACATAGCGAAGCTGCAAAGTCTACTTATAGGGTCAAAAAAAGGTCCTGTCACATTTCATCACAAAGAAAAGGTTGAGGGAAAAAAAATTAAATATGTATTATTACGTTTTGCTCTAATACATTTTATGTAAATCATCGTAAATGACAGAACAATTGTGCACAGGTGAGTTCTCGCCCTGTCGGGTGAATAATGGAGGCTGTCAGGATCTGTGTCTGCTCACATCAGATGGACGGGTCAACTGTAGCTGCCGCGGAGAGAGGAAACTGCTGGAGGACAACACCTGCATAGGTGAGACACCGCCGACCAATCACAGACTTCATACAACATATATCTGCATATGCAAGTATTCTTGTTAAAATACAGTGTTCACAGTTAACTGATCGTATGGAGATGTACAGAATCTCAAAGCAGCTTTAAACAGAGGCAGGCTTGAATGTTCCTGCTCAAAAGCAGAGTGACAATAGTAAATTAGATCACTGATATGAACCAAGACTGAAACTCTCATTCATCTCCGGGTGATCTGGTGGAATAAACACTCTTAAAAACATATTACTTTTAATATGGCTTTAATATATAGCCTGTTCCATGCTCAAGTGCACATATAAAGCTTGCCACAAAAGTAATGACTATGAATGTGTTGGGGAAAAATAGTAAGGAGAAATTTGAGTTATTTATTAATAAACTAGTGTTTTAATCAGTGTCAGCTGCAAAGATGAAGTTAACGATGCTGACTCGCCAGTGAATGCTCCTTCAGAGAGAAAAGCACCTTCAGATAATCAGATAGTATTAGTTTTCAATTTGATTTAGTTCATTTTAAAGTAGACATTTCAAGCTTTCTGAAGATATAGTATATTTCACATGTCTGGGAGGCAAGTAGCCTATATTCCGTGCTCCAGTGCACGGAGACTAAGACAGCAGAAAGTGCGTTAAAAGGTTTTGTAACAGCAAAAATGACGAAAAATGACGGCGTATTTTAAGTTGTTTTCTCTGTTATCAAGAAGAAAATGCCTCCATGTCTGTCACGCTCCGCACAAACATTGGATATGCACAGGGTTTGTACAAGGTGCTTGAAATGCTTGAAGTGCTTGAATTTGACTTTTTGAAATTTAAGTCCTGGAAAACCCTTGAAAACAGCCATATTTATGAAAAGGTACTTTTATCTAACATTTATGTTCTTACATGTGCATGAGGAGGTTGTGATCAACATGCAGGAGCAGTGTCTTGCACTACAGTATGTTAATAGCTGCCTCTTTGTGTCTCTCAGCTCAGAACACGTCATGCAGCAGTATGGATGACTTTGAGTGTGGGAATGGAGACTGCATCAAATACACGCTCACCTGTGATGGCATGGCCCACTGCAAAGACAAGTCAGATGAGAAGCAGTCCTACTGCAGTGAGTGTGATATTCTGAATGTTCACGGCGGCAATGAAGGCCTGCCACTCTTATCGGTCTGTGTTTGTGTCCAGCTAACCGTGTGTGTAAGAAGGGCTATAAGCGCTGTGTGAACGGACGCTGTGTCGGCCACAGTTCCTGGTGTAACGGGCGAGATGATTGCGGGGATAACTCTGATGAACTCTTCTGTAATGGTAAGTCCATCTGTTCATACACATTATATTCTGAACATCTGTAATGCTGCAGCCTGAAGGCCCCTTTGAATTCTACAGCTTTCAAAATGATGTTGTACAGTTTTGTTTTCCCCTTCCTGCTCTATTACAGCGGGTGCTGGTGTTTTTGTCTTTTGAATTGTAAAGCACTTTGGTTCAACTGATGTTGATGTTAAGCCTGCTAAAAACGTAAAAATGAAACATGAAAAGTCAATACTTGTGTCCCCATGTCTTGTGCTTCCCTCCCTCATATGCCCATATTTGGTTTTCCTGTTCCTGTCTTCATTAATAGTTTCAGCTGTGTGTTATTAATTATCTAATTTACTCCAGTGTATTTAAGCCCTGTGTTTCCGTGTCTCGAGAGTCTGGTGTCTTACGTCATTCAGTGTTCTCTACGTTCCATGCTTTTGGATTTATCATTAAAGTCTTTTGAGTTTACTCCCGTGTTTCCTCGTCTCTTCGTTCCCTTGCTCCCAGTGATGCGTGACAGAACACCGGACTGAAACTGAAAGTAAGCGGCGCCCCTTCTCCCCGTGTTTTTTTTCCTGTTTTTTGAAAAGTTTTTTGTTTTCCTTGTTTTTCCTCCGCGGCAATGGAGATCGCCGCTCGTTTCTCCACCCTAGCCTGCAGGGGCTGGGGCCGCGGCCTCGGAGGCAGATCCACCATGGCCTCCCAAGTCTCCTGCTCTGCCATGGCCTCCCGAGTCCCCTGATCCGCCATGGCCACCCGAGTCCTCTGATCCGCCATGGCCGCCCGAGTCCCTTGATCCACCATGGCCTCCTGAGTCCCCTGATCCGACATGGCCTCCTGAGTCCCCTGATCCGCCATGGCCTCCCGAGTCTCCTGCTCCGCCATGGCCGCCCGAGTCCCCTGATCCGCCATGGCCGCCCGAGTCTCCTGCTCTGCCATGGCCGCCCGAGTCCCCTGATCCGCCATGGCCGCCCGAGTCTCCTGCTCTGCCATGGCCGCCCGAGTCCCCTGATCCGCCATGGCCTCCCAAGTCTCCTGCTCTGCCATGTCCGCCCGAGTCTCCTGATCCGCCATGGCCGCCCGAGTCCCCTGATCCGCCATGGCCGCCCGAGTCCTCTGATCCGCCATGGCCGACCCGAGTCCCTTGATCCACCATGGCCTCCTGAGTCCCCTGATCCGACATGGCCTCCTGAGTCCCCTGATCCGCCATGGCCACCCGAGTCCCCTGATCTGCCATGGCCGCCCGAGTCCCCTGATCCGCCATGACCTCCTGAGTCCCTTGATTCACCATGGCTTCCTGAGTCTCCTGATCCGCCATGGCCTCCCGAGTCCCCTGATCCGCCATGGCCGCCCGAGTCCCCTGATCCGCCATGGCCTCCCGAGTCTCCTGCTCCGCCATGGCCGCCCGAGTCCCCTGATCCGCCATGGCCGCCCGAGTCTCCTGCTCTGCCATGGCCGCCCGAGTCCCCTGATCCGCCATGGCCTCCCGAGTCTCCTGCTCCGCCATGTCCGCCCGAGTCCCCTGATCCGCCATGGCCTCCCGAGTCTCCTGCTCCGCCATGGCCTCCCGAGTCTCCTGATCCGCCATGGCCTCCTGAGTCCCCTGATCCGCCATGGCCACCCGAGTCCACTGATCTGCCATGGCCGCCCGAGTCCCCTGATCCGCCATGACCTCCTGAGTCCCTTGATTCACCATGGCTTCCTGAGTCTCCTGATTCGCCATGGCCTCCCGAGTCCCCTGATCCGCCATGGCCTCCTGAGTCCCCTGATCCGCCATGGCCGCCCGAGTCCCCTGATCTGCCATGGCCTCCTGAGTCCCCTGATCCGCCATGGCTCCTCGATCTCCCTGCTCCACTGTGGGTCCCGGAATGGGCGCTGCCCTGGAGGCCTTCTGTCCTGGAATCCTGTCCCTAGAGGCCTCCAGAGCACCCACCCCCCCTCCCCATTGGATGTTGTATGGCAAGGGACATGCCTTCCGGGAGGGGGGAGTTATCTCAGACTTGTGTCCCCGTGTCTTGTGCTTTCCTCCCTCATATGTCCATATTTGGTTTTCCTGTTCCTGTCTTTATTTTTAGTTTCAGCTGTGTTATTAATTATCTAATTTACTCCAGTGTATTTAAGCCCTGTGTTTTCCTGTCTCGAGCGTCCAGTGTCTTACGTCATTCAGTGTTCTCTACATTCCATGCTTTTGGATTTATCATTAAAGTCTTTAGAGTTTACTCCTGCGTTTCCTCGTCTCCTCGTTCCCTTGCTCCCAGTGATGCGTGACATTTATGGCTGAACCATTATATTTTCCCCCAAAATCAAAGCTAAATTAGAAACTATAATGATTCTGAACATTTGGTCAGTTTCATTGTCAAGTGGCTGGTATGTCTAGATGGCTATAGAATATTGTTTGACTAATCTGATGCAGATGAGATGTTTTGCAGCAGCTGAATTTATGAGCAACATACAGTATTTGTCATTTTTATGTTGAAAGAAAGAAAGAAAAATGAATGAATGAATGAATGGATTAATTAATTAGTTAATTATTTAAAAAATGAATGAACTAATTAATTAATATATTAATTAAAAAAAAAAATTGTAAACGTTTGGAGCAGTAATCATTTGGAGCATACCCTGAATGATAACACTTTAGAACAGGGAACACTTATTCACTATTAACTACGACTTTTCCCTCAATAAATTCCTAATTTGCTGCTTATTAATAGTTAGTGCGGTAGTTGTTAAGTTTAGGTATTGGGTAGGATTAGGGATGTAGAATAAGGTCATGTAGAATAAGGTATTAATATGTGCTTAATTAGTGCTAATAAATGGCTAATATTCTAGTAATATGCATGCTAATAAGCAACTAGTTAAGAGACCCTAAAATAAAGTGTTACCAAATGAATTCACCATTGAGAACTATCAAAAAAATAATTGTTAGGACCGTTGTTGTGGTTTTATTATTATTGTTATTATTAGTAATAGTAGTAATAGTAGTTGTAGTAGTATTTATTTCTTTAGCACATGATTTTTTTAGTTTATGCACTTTTTGTACTGTATGTGTTCCAGCAACCCTGTGCACGGCGGATCAGTTTCAGTGCAGAGACGGATCATGTGTGTCAAACTCCAGTCGCTGTAATCAGGTGCTGGACTGTGAGGACGCAAGTGATGAAATGAACTGCTGTAAGTTTGTTCGTTAAAGTCCTCATGAAATTAAAATGTACAATATGTATTTTGTTACGCACATTTTTAGTCTTAAGGTGAACAATTAATCTGTGCAAATGAATCAATTAAACAATTAAAATTGTTTGTCTTGGTAATGTTTAATCAAAATCAGATCATTTGCTTCCACTCTTGAATGGACTATTTACATGTAGATGAATAATGATATTCAGCCTTTTACTTAAAGTTCAGACTTGGATTAGTATATGTACCTTGTGACATTCTGTTGATTAAAAAAGGCAATGATTTTAACATCCCTCAGTTTATAAAAATGACCAACCAACACATACTTGGTAACAAGAGATTCCTTGAATGTTGCACATACTGTACTGTTCTTTGATTTCTTAAAGAGATATTTCACCCAAAAATGAAAATTCTGTCATTAATTACTCATCCTCATGTCGTTCCAAACCCTGTAAGACGTTTTATTATCTTCAGAACACAAATTAAGATATTTTTGATGGAATCTGAGAGCTCTCTGGCCCTTTATAGCCAGCAAGGATACTATCACGATCAGCGCACAGAAACGTAGCAAGGAGATCGGTAAAATAGTCCATGTGACATCAGGGGTTCAACCGTAATTTTACAAAGCAACGAGAATACTTTTTGTGCACAGAGAAAACAATAATAACAATTTATTCAACAATTCTTCTCCCTGAGTTACCTTCGTAATCAGCATTGTTTACGTTCAGTAGACAGTGTGCGCATGCTGAACGTAAACAACACTGATTACGTTGATTAAGTTCTGGAGTACTCTCCAAAAATGGTGGAAGACGGTAACTCAGGGAGAAGAATTGTTGAATAAATTGTTATTATTGTTTTCTTTGGGCACAAAAAGTATTCTTGTAGCTTCGTAAAATTACGGTTGAACACCTGATGTCACATGGACTATTTTACCGATCTCCTTGCTACGTTTCTGTGCGCTGATCGTGATAGTATCCTTGCTGTCTACGGAGGGTCAGAGAGCTCTCGGATTCCATCAAAAATATCTTAATTTGTGTTCCAAAGATGAATGAAGGTCTTACAGGTTTGGAACGACATGAGGGTGAGTAATTAATGACAGACATTTCATTTTTGGGTGAACTATTTCTTTAAGCGTTTGTCGTATGTCTTGTTTTTCAGCGGCCTCCGATTGTTCCAGTTATTTCCGTCTGGGTGTGAAAGGCGTGACCTATCAGCGGTGTGAGTACACTACGCTGTGTTACGCTCCATCATGGATCTGTGATGGTGCAAACGACTGTGGAGACTATTCAGATGAGAGAAACTGCCCAGGTGAGCACACGCATACTTTATCCTTTTTTTCTGTCTTTTCCTTTTAAAGTAATGAAAATAAAATCTTTTTTTTTTTTAATTAGGTATGTACAGTATACTTAAGAGAGCTTTTAAATGAACAAAACAGCCTTTAAACCTCTAAACACTTCTCTCTTGTTTCTTTTCACTCATCAGATAAGAAAAAGAGAAAGTGTCCATCAAACTTCTTTGCTTGTCCCAACGGTCGCTGTATCCCTATGAGCTGGACCTGTGACAAGGAGAACGACTGTGAGAACGGAGATGACGAGGCGCACTGCGGTGAGTTTGTATTTCTGTCATCTTCTGCTGTGGTTATGCCATCCCGTAACACTACACTACCCCTTATTTTTGGCATTTTTTATTATTTAAACATTATTAATAAACATATAGTATGTTTATTAAGCGGCTTTCCTCATAGAAGATTGGCTACTCCTTAAATTTGGGATTTAAAATGAGGACATACTGTGGATTTTATTGTTTTTATGTAAGGCTGAATAAAATTTACTTATCCTAACCTACAAGCTAACAAACTAACTAGGATAAAAAAAAGACATTTTTTACGATTAAAAACATTCTTTTCTTTTTTTTTATAAATGGACAAACAGCTTGAAGTGATTAAAATTGTAATTGTATTAATTAAAAACAGCATCAAATAGTGCATTTTAAAGTGTCATGAATGGCGTGAATAAAGAATCACAGACAGTAGGGACATAGACAGATTCTGACACAAGGAAAACCAGAATCCAAATGCATGAAGTTTAATAATAATAATAATAATACAGAAACCAAGAAAACGGAACTATACTTAACTAACTTAACTACTATGTATTAGGGATGCACAATATTGGATTTTTTCCGATATCCGATATGCCGATATTTTTCAACTCATTTTGGTCGATAGTCGATGCCGATACCGATATATTTCCTTTTGTTTGGAAACAACACCAAGTCTCTCCTTTGCAGAAATAAGCAAATTATTTTTAATTTTGGTTAGTTTTTAACAAGAACTTATTTGTTAGAATTAAATAAACAATGTTATTTTATAATGACAGTACAATAAAGATTTGAAAAGAAATAAACTATATTCAATCACTGTTTTTGTTTTTTTTTGTTTTTTACAGAAAGATGCAGTTGTAATCTTAACATTTTATTTTAAGATTTAACATTTGTAAATGGTCTAAAGCAAAAGAGTTGTAACAATTCTGAAAATCTTTTAGAGCTCATAATTTGTTTAAAAATAACATATTATACAATAATGAATAAATCAGTATATATAAAACTATTCAGTTTGTGCCGTGGTTTTTTTTTTTTTTGTTTTTTGTTTTCTGTTTATGTAAACTATAGCTTCTGACCTTTTAATCAAAACATATTCATGATTTTATGGCATCAATTGCTTTATTTAATCAGAAACTCAGTCTAAATATTATTTGTGTAATTTGCTTTCATTTTATTAGTAGTAGGCCAATAACGCCCCTTACGGAATTAAAACTCGTTACCTAGCAGGCATTAGGACCGGGGGAGGCTGCCGCTGCACGTACTGTTACTGTTTACTGTATCACACACCGATCGCGTCATTCTGTACGTGCATTCTCAGTTTAAATGCAGCGATCCAAAGCAGTGAATCTAATCACCATTCAGGCAAAACTTTGCTTCAAAAATGAGCCACACTGTTGATGTGATCTAATCGCTAGCACACCCTGAGCATGTGAGTTAATGTATTCCTCTTATCAGCAAGACATATTGGCATATATTTTCATATCGGGCCGATGCCGATATTTACATTTAAAGCCATTATCAGCCGATTCCGATATTGGTCCGATAATATCGTGCATCCCTACTATGTATGCATTGTTTTATTGTTCTCTCCTTTTAGTAAGTGCTTTGATGAGCTTTCTTTAAAGACGTTATATAAAATACATTATTTTGTTCATTCTTTAGTTTGGGGATCAATTCTCACTATGAAATGACTATTAACTACATCTTTTGCCACACTAAACTCCTAATTTGCATTATATATATATATATATATATATATATATATATATATATATATATATATATATATATATATATATATACATATATTTAAGTAAGGTAGTGTAGTGAATTTTGCTTTCGCCAACCTAAGGAGGCGAAATAGTGTAGTGATGGGTCCTCACGTCACAGGTGACGTTATGATTTTTGGATCATGTGTCACTTAAGGTGTGATTAGGAGTACATCACATAAGAAAGATTGGTGGGATACCTAACTTGCAGAACCTTACTGCATTATCAACACAAGGAAGACATAAGTGTAATAAAATAAATTTTATTAACAAAAGATAGACAAGAGTAATCAACAACTACTAAATGAATACCATGAATGAAAAAGGAATAAAGTGCATAAAAATGCATAAAATGCAAGTGATTATGTTGGATGTTGCTATGTCAGAGCTACGTTATCTGGAAAGATAAACTGTCACTACTCTGAAACAAGTAAGGTGAAGAACCTTATTACGCATCAAACAAATACCTGAAAGATTATTTGTTATCAAGTGCAATCAGCTATATAACATCTAATGTCAATTAGAAAAATCATATACTGATAATACACAACAATGCCAAGGTCTCTGGAAGAGGTTTGGATAGGTGATAGTTACGTTCTTTGTGGTTGAGTGAGCAGTCCGGTAGCGGTGACTTCATCCACTGGTTGTGCTGGTAACAATGCAGTGGGGAAAGGACCAGGAATCCGTTTCAACAGCCTTGAACACAAAGCGCTGAAGGGTGCTGATCTCCTGGAGCACCAAAGGGTCCTAAAATCTGGAACACGCAGATGTGACCCTGAAGTAGGTGCAGAAGGTCCTTAGCCTGGAACACGCAAGCGAAGGTACCTTGGAGTGAAGGTTTGCTCGCCGGAGCTTAACCTTGTTGCAAATGTCTGTGTGTCTTCTGCCTCTCTGGGCTAGAGACTCAGAATTTGGTCAATCCGCTTTGTATCTCTAGGATGGAGATTGCATCTGTTGTTGTCTCGCTGGATGAAGACTCTGAATGAAGTCTGAACGTAGATTATCTCTTTCCTCGCAGGCTGGAGGCTCAGAACATGTTCGTATCTGTTGCTGCCTCAAAGCTGGAGACTCAGGACTTGGTATCTGTTATTGCCTCCTCCCTCACGGGCCAGAGGTTCAGAACGTGTTGATCTGTTGGTGTCTCCTGGACGTGCCAGAGACTCAGAACTTCTGTGTTTCTGTTAGTGTCTCTCCCTTTCGGGACTCAGACTCAGAACGGAGGTTGATCTGCTATTGTCTCACCCTTGCAGGGTTCAGACTCAGAACAGGTTGTTTCTGTTGCTACCTTCCCTGTAACAGGCCGGAGACTCAGAACAAGGAGTGTCTTTTGGGAAGGTACCTTTATCTCTTTCTGATGAGGAGGAGATTGCAATCTGGTGCTTCTCCATTTCCAGGCTGTGATTGGCTATTTCCATCAGAGTGGGGGGACACGGTGTGGCCCACCCTTCTTTCCTCATGTGGAACTTATTTGCATAGTCCAAACACACATTTAAAAAAGTGTCACTAAAGTTTTACCAATGCATTATTCACTTACCAAACCACAACCAGAATACCTTTGGCAATGTTACAAACACATTAAGTTCAGACATGATGGAAGAAGATTGAACTGTCATGCATGCATTCATTTGTCCATTAACAGCTGAGTTTGTGTAAGATGTTGCACTACACATCGCTGTCACTGAGAATACTTATTTCTCTGAATAAGTATAAGATGTGTGTGTTGTAGTGTGCATCAGTTTTAAGGTTTGAGAACATAGATATGAACGGATTTGGATGGATCTCTGTGATCTCTCTCTTTGTTTCACCCACTGTTGCTGCATCCAGAGGTCCTAAGGAATTTTTATAGCAGTCACAGGCCAAAACCTGAGGAATCAGTCTGTTGGTGGGTGAAGGGCAGAAACTGCATTTTGACCAATAGGAAGTCCAGTCCTTCCCGGGGTTTGTACCAAAGGTCGTCTTCTTGCCCTCTATGTGGTGTCTGGCTGTTGTCCTGGCATCTTTATCTGATGGCATTGAACAGTTTGCTAATGTTAGTCCACCAAGATCCAATCAAAATGTAGCAAACCTTTGTCCACTATTGTGGTCAGAGAGGGGCCCCGCCATAAACTGGGCCCTGGAATGTGCTGTCCACTACAGTAGTTTAGGTATGGTGTAGGATTAAGGGATTTAAAATATGCTCATGCAGAATAAGGCATTAATATCTGCTTTATAAGTACTAATAAACAACAAGTATACTAGTAATATGCATGCTAATAAGCAACTAGTTTATAGGGAGAACTGGTCCCTAAACAAATGTGTTACCAAACTATTATTTATTAATAGTATTATCATTATTTTTAAACATAAGCTGAAGAGTAAACAAGATACAATTCAACATTACAAAACAAAACTCTTGTTATGTATTCTGTGTCTTTGTGTGGGGATTTTTTGTAGTACCAAAGGCATTTATAAACATTTATTAATTTTTCCAAATGAGGTTTTGTCAGATTTATATCACTTAAATGTTGTTCCCAGCTTTGCACAGTTCATTTGAGGTCAGTCTTTCCAGAATGTTTTAAATGAGTTCTTTCTGTGAGGAATCTTTTGAATAATTAACTAACGGATCACTTAATGATTCTGCTCAGATAAGTTCTGCTCGGCGACACAGTTTGAGTGCGGGAATCATCGCTGCATTTCCAGCAGCTGGGTGTGTGACGGGGCGGATGACTGTGGAGATGGAACAGATGAGGACAGCAGATGCAGTGAGTGCTGATCCTTAAAAACAGCAGGAAATAGGACATTTCAAAGTGTGACCAGTAGCGTGACTGATGAATCAGAGAATAAGACCGCAGACATTTTTCAACATCATAAATAAGAGTGAATTTTTCTTTATGTTGCTGAATGGTGTGTGTTTTTGACTCAGAGAATAAGACATGCAGTGCGGACGCGTTCCACTGTCCCGACTCCCACAAGTGTGTCCCGCAGCGCTGGGTGTGTGACGGAGACAGAGACTGTCCGGACGGAGCTGACGAGAGCGTTAAGGCCGGCTGTGGTGAGTGATCACATACATTATTCGCTTTGGTGCAAATACTGCGTAAATCACTCACATTCGAGTGCATTGTTGTTTCTTTTTTCACTCAGTGTTCAATAACACGTGTAAGGCGGGAGAGTTCATGTGCCAGAACAGACAGTGCATCCCCAAACACTTCGTGTGTGACCACGACAACGACTGCGGCGACGGCTCTGACGAGTCTCTGGAGTGCGGTATGTTCCTGATTATTTCAAACCAAGATGATGATCTCATAATTAGCAAATAATGAGATGAATTATGGCTAATGATTTGTAAGATGTCAATACTTGACTCTCACTTGAATTAAATCAAGGCTTTTGTCATACTAAAGAAAAGTAAGTACAGAAGAATTAGAATTGTTCAGAGTATTTGTATACAGAAATTGTCTCTCTAATTACACATGATTAAATGAGTTATCATTTTAAAATATTGTAAATTTACAATACAGTATATATTGCCTTCTATAAGGTAAGTTCACACTAGACATTCATATGGAAATGAATGCAGGAGAACGGAAATATAGGCACATATGAATAAATTTCATTTTATCACGTATTAAAAAGAAGCCCTAGACTGTGATGTCATATATTCCTGGTTATCTAAACTAAAACTAAAACCGTTAAAAACAAAAACTAAGTAAATAAATTAAATTACTTTAAATAAAATAAACATTAACTGAAAGCTGATCAACTGTTTTATTTCAGCTTGTTGCCAAAGCAGCATTTCTCTTTTTTTGTTTAAAGGTGCACTAAGCGATTTTTGCCTAACGATGTTGATATTTGAAAGCACCAAAACAAACACGCTCATACCCCAACGGGACCTCGCCCCTATTTTGATATCTCCACCCCACACAACCCTGGCATAGCAACGATCGCGGAAACAAGCGAAGAAGACACACAAGCATATTCAAACAAAAGCCAACACAGATAATTTGTGTGAAACAAAGCAAAACCAACGTTATTCACATATCAAGAAGAAAAACAATGCAACCTCGGTGTCTGATTCAAGCCCTTCCTGCTCCTTGAGTTCTCTCCACCGCTGGAAAGCTGCTCCGATATTTAAGCGGGTCCTACCCCTTGCCTGATCGTAACCCTTTTTTAATGTTTTGTTCCTCCGATATTTTCCTCTTTTTTTATCTTCCATTTCTCTCTATCTATAATTTGCTAATATCCGTCTGTGCACTCGAATTGAGCGCTCTCTTCTCTCTATCAGTACAAGACATGCCACTTACTGCTGATTGGCTGCAAGTGTGTTTTGGGACACGGTCTGACACTGTGGTCAAAAGCGTTTTTCAAAAATTGCTTAGTGCACCTTTTATTTAAAGTCGAAGTACTAAAATAACAAAAATTAATAAAAAATGAATAACTACCATACTAAAAAGACATTAAAAATAATAAAATAAAAAATAATAAAAATGACACAAACAAAGTTACTAAAACCTTAACTAAAATTAAAGCGGAAACAGAAAATATAAAAATAAAAATCTTCAAAATTCAAATATTAACAAAAGCTATAATAGTCAAATCAAGTCAAGTCACCTTTATTTATATAGTGCTTTATAAAATCCAGATTGTGTCAATGCAGTTTTACAGTATTAAACAGGAAAATAGTGTAACGATATTGCAAGAGGATGATAGTAATCACTCGATTTTCAATATTGCCAGAAAGTAAATGTCCCCAACTAAGCAAGCCAGAGACGACAGCAGCAAGGAACCAAAACTCCATCAGTGACAGAATGGAGAAAAAAAAAAAAAAAAACTTGGAATAAACCACGCTCAGTCGGGGGGCCGGTTCTCCTCTGGCCAGATGAACCAGCATAGCACAGACGGATATATTGTGCAGAGGATAGTATATATAGTATATCAATGATATTAAAATAACACTGACTTTAGTTAATATCCATTGCCATGTCTAAAGTTATTTTGCAGTGTAACCACACCTCAAGGACAATATTGTTAAAACTAAACTGAAAGAAGCAAGGCATAATCCATGGCTAGTTGTGCATTTAATGGTTTTAATGCACACCTGCTAGCCAATCAGAATAGAGTATTCAGACAGACCAAGGTATAAGAGAAAATAAAACATCAGGGAAGCTATTTTACTATTTTGGTACCCATAACTACATAAGTGCATGTTTTTAATAAATTCAACTTCACTGTATTATTTGTGATCATGGGTCTGTATTTGTCTTTGCAGAGTATCCTGCATGCAAGGCCAATGAGTTCCGCTGTGATAACGGCCGCTGTCTGATCCAGAAATCCTGGGAGTGTGACGGAGAGTTCGACTGTCACGATCACTCAGACGAAGCTCCCAAAAATCCTCACTGCAACGGGCCTGGTATGAACTAAATGCTAATCTGGCTGGATATCTCTGGCCCCGTCCCAAATGACAAAGCTCACCGTCTGCTGTTCAATGGTCTTTGTGGCTTCATGCTACCAAAGTGTGAAGGAGGACTGAAAGAACTGAGAGCATTTGGGATGGAGTTAAACTAGTGCTGAGTCACAGAACAATGCAGACAAACTATTAAAATATACTAAATCAGACTGAGTATCTTTGAAAAGGCTTTGGTTACAGTAGAAACCTGCAGGGCTGGTCAAAGCTGTGCATGCATTTAACGGTTCTCTCTCTTTTTCTTTCAAGCAGAAAAGAAATGTAATGAAACGGCGTACGCGTGTGGGAACAGTAAATGCATAAGTGAGACGTTACTGTGCAATCACAATGATGACTGTGGCGACGGTACGGATGAGCTGAACTGTTTCGTTAATGAATGTCTGAACAGTAAACTGAGCGGCTGCTCTCAGCTGTGTGAGGACCTGAAGATCGGATTCAAGGTAAAGATTTGGACATCATGTTAGTGTGGAACTTTTAGTTTTACAGCATACTTTTATTTATTTAATTGTTCTTTACTTTCACAATTCATCATTCAGTAAATTTGCCCATTGCACTGCCAATATTTTTTCTCTTAATTAGTATTTTTGTTAATTTAACTCTTTCCCCACCTGCATTTTTAAAAGAAAAAAAAAGCCAACACTAGCATTTTTGATCATTTTCACAAACTTTCATGGCCCATGTTTTCATAAAAAACAACATTTTGAACAAAAAACTGAGAAAGACCACGTCTAGATTGGATTCAGATTGATGATTAAAACACAGAAGGAGTAGATGGCTTCCCAAGACTTCACAGTCCTAAATCGCTTCCTGGGTCGACATTTCATTCGGTAACATAAGGCAGTTTTGATTTATATGCTGTTTAATGTTTGATGATTGTGCTATTTCACATATGCATTTGCTTACATGCACAATCATTTGTTTCTACTTCTTCTTTGCCATATTTTGATCCTGAGATTCAGTACTCTTTCAGAAGATGTGTAATAGCACATCTTACTGTATAACAGTGAAAACACAGAAAGCCGGAAAATTCCGCCAGTGGCAGGGGAAGAGTTAAACATCCCTAATGCAACATAAATTTAGCGTTTTTATTTTTCCTTTCCTTTTTGTTTTGTCTTGAGGGATGTAAAATATGGCAATGCACAATATGTGCTTTATAAGTACTAATAAACAGCCAATATGTTAATAATAGTCATGCTAATAAACTAATAGTGTGAATTGGTCCCTATACTAAAGTGTTACCAAAGTTTGGGTATGAGATAAGGGTAAAACGATGAAGTATACAAATAAAAAGCATTTATTAAGTAGCAAAAAGTGCAATAAATAATATAAATTAATTTATAAATCAGCAAAAAACTTGAAGTAAAAGAAGCATCTGAAGTAAAAGAAGCATGCTTTTGTGCCTTTGTCGGTTCCTTCATATTAATGCAATCAAAACACTGCGATCATAAAATGAACAGGTATCCCTCACACTGGCACAATCCGATGCTTACCGTTCTTGTGTGTTCCTCACTCCAGTGCAGATGCCACCCTGGCTTTAGACTGAAGGATGATGGGAAGACGTGTGTAGATGTGGACGAGTGCTCCACCACGTATCCCTGCACACAACACTGCATCAACATGCATGGCAGCTTCCGCTGTGTGTGTGTGGACGGCTTCCAGCTCAGCCCCTCTGACCCCACCGTCTGCAAGTCCACCTCTGGTACGAGTCTGGCGGCCAATCTGTCCATTACTGTTACAGATGTGTTGCATTGTAGGATGGTTAAACTAGATACTTGGCTTGAGGGCCGCTTGTGAAAATACGAAAAGTGCACTTTCCAAAAGAATTCAGCACTGGATTTGCCATTTGCAATGTAGATCAATCATTATAAAAGAAGGATTCGGATTTGAGTTACAATTTTTAAAAGTTAAAACTTTTTAAATGTGTCCTTTTCTGTTGTTTCTTTTTTACTGTCACTGGTCTTCATTTCCTTTCACTTCATTGTATAGATGAGGAGCCATTCCTCATCTTTGCTAACCGGTATTACCTGAGAAAGCTCAACTTGGACGGCTCAAACTACACACTTTTAAAGCAGGTACGATTTGACACTAGTTTTTCAAACTCTGTGCCGGAACATTTCATTCCAGTTGTTTGCCTGCTTCCTCATGAATGCTCTTCATTCCCAGGGTCTGAACAATGCTGTTGCGTTGGACTTCGACTACAGGCAGCAGATGATCTATTGGACAGATGTGACGACTCAAGGCAGTATGATTCGACGCATGCACATCAACGGCAGCGACGTTCAGGTGATTTGCATGCAACTGCTTTGTGTTTTGAGTATTAAATGTATAGTTCACCCAAAAATGAACTTTTGTTGAAAATTACTCACCCTCAGGCCATCCAAGATGTACTGTAGATGAGTTTGTTTCTTCATGGGATCAGAGTTGGGGAAATGTAGCATTCCATCTCTTGCTCAGCAATGGATGCTCTGCAGTGAATGGGTGCCGTCAGAATGAGAGTCCAAACAGCTGATAAAAGCATCACAATAATCCACAAGTAATCCACACCACTCCAGTCCATCAGTTAACATCTTGTGAAGACAAAAGCTGTGTTTGCAAGAAAGTCCTCTATCCATAATATTGCTTTCTCTAGTGAAAAAGTAATCTTGCCTGAATCAGGAGAGAAATCTGCACTGTTTACAGTCCAAAACAGTCTTAAACAAATGTGTGTGGTTTTCGATGTGAAAGACAACAGGAGATGGACTTTTTCACTGGAGGAAGCATTATTATGCATTACTGAGTCGTATTTTGGCCAAAATCAACAAGTAAATATCAAAAGTTAAAAAGCCAAGTAATGGTTTTGTTTCTTACAAACGTCCAGCTTTTTACTTCTCAAGACGTTAACTGATGGAATGAAGTCATGTGGATTGTTGTGATGTTTTTATCAGTTGTTCGGACTCATTCTCATTTAAAAACTGAATCTTATCTGAAGCTGGACATTGGTTTGACTCTACTGCAGGTTCTCCATCGCACGTCTCTCAGCAACCCTGATGGTGTGGCTGTTGATTGGGTCGGGGGTAACCTGTATTGGTGTGATAAGGGGCGGGACACTATTGAGGTGTCGAAGCTGAACGGAGCATACAGGACTGTGCTGGTCAACACGGGACTAAGGGAACCCAGAGCCATAGCTGTGGACATCCGTAATGGGTAAACATTGAGAATGCCTTAATTACTTTCTTTTTACATTATTTTGTTCACATATTCCTGTTCCTGCTAATAAGAGACATGAAATGTAAGTGTCTGTCTTTGTCAGATACCTGTACTGGTCTGACTGGGGTGATAATCCTCATATCGGCCGCATTGGGATGGACGGCACCAACAGAAGTGTGATCATACAGGACAAGATAACCTGGCCCAACGGTCTCACTCTGGACTTCATCAATGATCGCATCTACTGGGCAGACGCCAGAGAGGACTACATTGAGTTTGCCAGCTTAGACGGATCCAACAGACACACAGGTGAAGAGCAAAACACAAATAAAAGCTTTTCTTTGAAGGGGTCACAGGTTATCAGAGCTGTATTTTTTTATATATATATTTTTTTTTTTAAATTCAGGACAGCAGCAGAACTGACTATAAACTGTAGTTAAGAGGATAGTATGAAATAACTTACATTTTTTGCGCTTGCAATTTAGCCAATTTTAGCATATCTTCAATATGACTTGTTGAAAAATAAGCGTTTTATGACTGGTCAACCAGGCCAAACATATTAGATAATGATAACTAAATGTTATACAATCATAAAATAAAAAATATGCTAATAATTTAAGAAGTCTCTTATGCTTACCATGACTTCACTTATTTGATAAAAATACAATATTAATAGTAATATTTTTAATTATTATTATTATAATTTACCTGTTTTCCATTTTAATATTTTTTTAAATGTAATTGATTGCTGTAATCAAAGGTGAAATTTCAGCATCATTACTCCAGTCTTCAGTGTCACTTGATCCTTCAGAAATCATTCTAATATGCTGATTTGCTGCTCAAGAAACATTTCTGATTATTATCAATGTTGAAAACATTGGTGGTGCTTCATATTTTTTTGTGGAAACTGTGATACCAGATTTATTTATTTATTTATTTATTTTTGATGAATTGGAAGCTCAAAAGAACTGAATTTGTTTGAAATATAAATAGTTTGTTACATTATAAATGTTTTCACTGATTTTTTTTTAATGCATCATTGCTAAATAAGACTATTAATTCTCACTTACCCCAAACTTTTGAACAGTAGTATATAAAATAATATATTATGTAGTAATATAAAAAAAATTGTGACACTTTACAATAAATAAAATGTTAATTTCAGCATTTACTAATGCATTATTAAAATCTCAAGTTGTGTTTGTTAACATTAGTTAATGCGGTAACACTTTATTTTAGGGTCTCTTAACTAGTTGCTTATTAGCATGCATATTACTAGAATATTAACCATTTATTAGTACTAATTAAGCACATATTAATGCCTTATTCTACATCCCTAATCCTACCCAATACCTAAACTTAACAACTACCTTACTAACTATTAATAAGCAGCAAATTAGGAATTTATTGAGGGAAAAGTCATAGTTAATAGTGAATAAGTGTTCCCCGTTCTAAAGTGTTACCATTAAAGCACTATGAACAAACATGAGCTAACAATAAATGACTGTATTTTTATTAACTGATGTTAACAAAGATGAATAAATAGTGTAATAAATGTATTGATCACTGTTTGTTCATGTTAGTTAATACATTAACTAATGTTAACAAATGACACATTGTAAAGTGTTACCAAAAATTCTAAAGTCTGAATTAAAATATGAATTATAAAATTCCTACAAAGTGCTTCAGTGAACTTTTAATGTGTTTCTGAGAAGAATATTTTATGTTCGATTATGCGAGGTCACTGTGTGCTGTGTGATGTTTGCGTAGTGAATAATCCCTGTGTTTGTGCTGCAGTTTTGACTCAGGACATCCCGCACATATTCGCCATGACTCTTTTTGAGGAGTACATCTACTGGACCGACTGGGAGACCAAGTCTATCAACAGAGCTCATAAAACACTGGGCACCAACAAGACCATGCTGATCAGCACCTTACACAGACCCATGGACATCCACATCTACCACCCCTACAGACAACCAGAGGGTCAGGACACTCTTTTACACACACCACTGCCAAACACACTCTTCACTTATTGAGGCCAGCTTAGATGATCTTGTTTCATGCCTTGATGTTATCTCTCTTGAAATGGTTGGAGTTATAGGTTTAATGTAGTGCTCTCTTGTCTCCCGCTGTAGTCACAAATCACCCGTGCCAGACAGACAATGGTGGCTGCAGTAACTTGTGTCTGCTCTCTCCGGGCGGAGGTTATAAATGTGCCTGTCCCACGAACTTCTACCTGGCCGCTGATGGGAAACAGTGCATGTCCAACTGCACCGCCAGCCAGGTGAGCGCATGATACTTGACTCAGATCACGACCTTAGACTTCACAATGACACGTACCATTTCTCATTTGAAATATGTTCCTCCACATCTCTCATCAGTTTGTCTGCAAGAACGACAAGTGTATCCCGTTCTGGTGGAAGTGTGACACCGAGGACGACTGTGGTGACCGATCCGACGAACCTGCCGACTGTCGTGAGTGATGTGGATTGTAGGAGACACATTTTCTCGCTGTAGCATAACTAACAGATGTGTAATAAAAGCACATTTGTGCATATGTCTTTCAACAGCTGAGTTTAAATGCAGACCAGGTCAGTTCCAGTGTGACACTGGTATCTGTACAAACCCAGCGTACATCTGTGACGGAGACAACGACTGTCAGGATAACTCTGACGAGGCCAACTGTGGTATGTTACACCACACACCACCTTTGTTTTTCATCTGCGCAAAATGTCAAAATGGATTTTTACTTAAGTACTACTGTACTTAAGTACATTCAAATAGCTGTATTTTATCAGAATATTTTTATTTTGGGAAACCTTTACTGTATTCCAAAACATAATATCACCCTTTTTACTGCACTGGATTTCATAAAAACATATTGTTCCTTGTTATTTTGAATTGAAGAAATCGAGGCGTGATAGCGTTGTTAATTCGTGAACAAGCTGCTTCTTTTCACTGAACCTGTTGAATCATTTATGATCTAATTGCAGCTGTTCTAACTATAGATAATGTTAAAATAATGCAAATGAATGCCCATGCACAATCCTCTCTGCTATAGCAGTTCATATAATGATGTAATGAGATATATAACTAGTATACTTACAAATCATTCTTCCTAAAATATTAACACATTTTGCCCTGTGTGAAGTTTTTTTGCACAGTTGCTTATGCATATTGAAATTTAATGTTATAATAGTGTAAGTTTTGCTTATTTGCAGATCAATACAAAATTAATCTCTTCATCCACTAATCTTAGATAAGTAAAATTGCTAAATAAATAAACACTAACAACAGTACTTTACTTTCTAAACTTTACCTTATATTAAAAATCAAGTACTTACTCACATAAAATTGAAAATGATTACTTAGAGAATACTTTAATAATAATATTTTATGAGGGTACCTGCACTTAAACTAAAGAACTTGATATTTGTACTTTGTCTACCAGACTTTAATATAAGTCACTGTAAAATATCCAGAACAGTATTTCCAGAATATGTGCTAGTGAACTATAGGATTATTCAGAATATTGTTAATAGTAAGTACAAGTAGTGTATTTATTTAACACTAGTGTTTTTTAGAATATTGCTATTGCTGCTGTTTTTTAAGAGCTTGACTTTGTGCCTAAGTACACTGTATTATATGTGGTAAGATTGCAGTAACACATTTCCACTTGAGAATAATTGCTTTAATAAGTAATAAGTTAAATTTTCCCATCTTTTGACTGAAAATATGACTATCCCTCAACTGTCTCCAATAGGGCAATAACCATATCACCTTTGTTACTCTGCTAATGTGTTTGTATGTGTGATTTGCAGATATTCACGTGTGTTTGCCCAGTCAGTTTAAATGCACCAATCCCAGTCGCTGTATTCCTGGAATATTCCGCTGTAACGGTCAAGACAACTGTGGGGAAGGAGAGGATGAGAAAGACTGCCGTGAGTTTCATTATAATACAATAAGACATAAAAATGAGAAGACGACAAAAGCCTTTTGTGTTTTAATAATCTCATAAAGCCATGCTGTGACTTTGATTTTAATGTGATCAGTTGTATAGCCACACATGCACACACACACATACATACATCACAGACCTTCTATTATTGTCATCTGGAAGATGAACATATAGAGCGTTTGCTCATCTGAAAGATCATTGTGGTCAGTAAGATTTTTTATTATTTTTATTACGTTTTAAGAAATTAATACTTTTATTCAGCAAAGATGCATTAAATGGGTCAAAAGTGGCAATAAATACATTCATAATATATTAAAAAATATAAATTTTCTGTAATGAGCTGAATCAGGTATGTTTGATTAGGGAGACATCCAGTGGGGCTCCAGGACTAAGATTGATTCAAAAAAAAATTATTTGAACTACAGATTGCAAGGGCATGTGATTAGAATCTAAAGAGCAGCTTTAATATAAGCACATGACGATGATACAGGAGTGAAGCTACACTGTTAACCCTTGCTGTAGAAAAATGCCAAATTCTGACAGTAACATACCACTTTCTATAAAACACTAATATACTGTAGAAAACAATGCATACTGGGTAATATTTGTCATTTTCAAGAAAGCAGCCTACAGGAATATACTGTGAATTAACAGAGCTCAAAGTTGACACTCAGAAGCTGTGTTCAAAATCACACTCTATACCCTCATTCACTATTCCCTACATTAGTTTACTTGACCGAGTGAATGAAAGGAAGTGAGTGAATTCAGACACTGATGAACACCTGATGATAACAAGCAGAATCACTGAAGTTCAGAGAAACAAAAACAGAAAAAAAGAGAAACAAGCAGAAACACAAGAACAACAACTGACTTCCAGCTTCAGCTTTAAGACCCTTTCACACAGAATTTTAACCAGTTTAGTTTTATTTAAAATAATAAAATTTGTAGTTACCGTTATGGAGGTCAGTGTTTCCTTTAGTTGTGCTCTTGAACCTTGACTCTTACCATGAGACATTTTCTGTCTGCTATTGCTGTGTTTTCAAAAAGCACACTTCTTATGGCAAGAAGAAATGGATCAGGTGATTTTGTTTATGTTGTGATGATGCCGCAGTTATAATGGACTCATCTGAATCTCTAATTACATGGTTGTTTTATCTGTTTTACATTTATTGATTGCAGTAGTTCTGTGATTCTACAGCATGAGATTGAACAATGCTTCACTTATCAGTAATTTTTAAGAATTTTAAAAACATTTTGAACTCCTGCATAACTGAGACACTCACAGACATCAACAATCAGCACAGGAATCTCAACAATGGTGACAGAAGTTTCATGCCACAATGCATGCTGGGTGCCAGCATAAAATGAAACTTCCAGCTTGTATTTTTTATTTATTTTTTTTTGCTAACATTGTTGAGATTCATATGCTGACTTTTGATGTCTGTGTTTCTCAGTGATGCATTTTTTTTTTTTTTTTTTTGCACAATGTGTTCAAAAATCCTTCATTATAACTGATTGCTGCTGTAACTCTTGTTGTAGTTTCACAGTGGTGGTAATATGAAATTTAACTGTGTTAATAATGTTGTTCATTTGTTAAGGCATTAGACACATAATACAATTAGTGAATCAAGAAGCTACAAGATGAGTATTTTAACATCAATATATAACCAACATTCACTGAGCATCTTATTTTCTATGTTTTTGCTGTAATAAATGTGTTTTGTAAACACACAGTTAGAACAGCCAGAGAAACAACTGATATTAAAATATCAAGGGTCAGGAGCCCAACTGAAGCAAACACTGACCACCAAAACAGTAATTGAGACCAAACATTTTCAATAAAACAAACATCTGAACCTTTGTTAATTCTCAATAAGTTCTTCTGTAGACGAATGACAGAAATAAAGTCAAACTGGTTAGTAATAAGTGTAATAATGTGTAATGGCTGGAAGTCAGTTGTAGTTCTTGTGTTTCTGCTCATCTCTTTTCAATGTTCTGTTCGTGTTCCTCTTTACTTCAGTGATTCTGCTTGTTAACAGCAGGTGTTTATCACTAATACTCAGCAATCACTAACAAATTCACTTAATTATCTCACTGCAACCCTTCGTCAATGTTACTTTTTCTCTTTGTAGTGTGGCCACTACAGGATTTTCCTGTGGGGTTGAAAGGGTTAAATGTGTAAGATAAAAAGATACACCCACAAAATTTATTTTAACAGTAATAAACTGTAAATTAATTTTGTGGCAAACAAACTGTAAAACAGTAATACACTGGCAACACTGTTGCCAGTAGTTTACTGTAAAGTCAAGTAAAAGCAGAATGGACTGTGAAACCTAACAGCGATTTGAACTCAATAAAAGGAGAGTAAATGCTGAAATCAAGTGTTATTCTATGTGTTTTTACAAACAATGATATACAGGTAGGAGATATCTGTTAGTTTTGAATGTTCTTTTGGCATTTAAAGGGTTTCTGTTTGTCTGAGTTTTGTGAGGTTACCATTGTGCTGAAGAGTAGAGCCTGTGGTTCAGTCCAGGAGAAGGTCAGACACTGATAATATGATTCATATTGCTTTATTTATTTATTTATTTATTTATTTATTTATTTATTTATTTATTTATTTATAGGCAGTAGCTGTGTTATTCCTGATGCAGTGAAAATTTTCTTTAACTTCAACTGCACATGCATGGGTGCTGTGGATAGCTGGCTGTTATCTGCAAGAAGTTTTATTTTAGTATTTCAGTGGTTGTGTTTCATTCAGTTATTTTTAATTTAAAATATATTATTTCTAAGTAGACTAAAGTGAAATTTGTTCAAAATATTAATATATTCATGTTAAAAGTATTTGTTTATAAACTAAATTGGCAGATTTAAACTGCACAATTAACCGTAAATTACTGGCAACAGTGTTGCCAGTATTTTACCATTAATTTACAATGCAAGGTTTTAGTGTAGATGTTTGACCTACAGTAACTAGCTGGCTACAGTGTTGCCAATATATTACTGTAAAATGCCTGGTAAGGTCTAACAGTGTAGTTAATAACTTAAAGAAAAAAAAAAAGTGGAAGCCAACAGCAAATGCAAAACATCAAGACAATATCAGACAAATGACTAAGGAAACAAAGGGATATAAAAAGGGAATAATGAGGAGCTACACAAAAAACTGGTGTGAACAATCAGAAACTGTGGAAATATAATCAGTCACTCTGGAAACTAAAAGGAACAGGAATTAAACATTGAAATTTGTAATAATGCAGCCTTTGTGAGCAGAAGAGACTTCTTTCAAAAAATATTAAAACATCTTGCAGACCCAAATCTTTTGAATACTAATACGTATGTATTTGTGCACGAGTATAACACTAAAATACATATCATGACCATTTTTTTAGTTTAGTGTGTTTGGTTCAGGTTTTACATTACATTTTTTACATTACATTATTGTTTTTTTTTTTTCTTTTGAGAATATGATTAAAGTATAACCTGTTTATTTGTATGTAGCGGAGGTAACGTGTGCACCTAACCAGTTCCAGTGTGCCATAACCAAACGCTGCATCCCACGTGTGTGGGTGTGTGACCGTGATAATGACTGCGTTGATGGATCTGACGAACCTGCCAACTGCAGTAAGTGGAATTTTTTTAAAATGAAAACTATAAAAAAATTTTAATCAAAACTCACTGTACATTATCCATTGCCAAGCCTATTCATAGATAGAAACAGGCGTGTTTATGTTCTCAAAATATCTTAATATCTGCTGATACTATTGTTTGAACACTTCTATCAATTAGCACATATTGATATTATTAATTCAGTTCTTTCTTATATTTCTTTCTGTAGCTCAGATGACATGTGGTGTGGATGAGTTCCGCTGTAAAGACTCTGGCCGCTGTATCCCAGCTCGCTGGAAATGTGACGGAGAAGATGACTGTGGCGATTCTTCAGATGAACCCAAAGAGGAGTGTGGTGCGTTCATATGTTCATATACAAGACTAGCAAATGAAATATATTAGAGTAGTTTCATTAATTAAAAAGTAAAATTTGAATTAAAATTTAAAGGGATAGTTCAAGAATGTCTCAGTTTACGTCTGTAACCATGATTCCCTGAGAGGAAATGAGACGCCATGTCAAAACGCTGAGGAAAAGCCTCTATGTGATTGCCTCTTGAAGCACGTGTGAAATCAGTCCAGTGGAGTGGCGAGACAGCACGGATGGGGTGATGTAGAAACCAGGAAGCTTAAAAACACGTCCGGAACAGACAGCATTAGCTGCTGATAGGTCGAAGCAAGTTGCTCACAGGGATGCAGGGAGTATGGCAGGGAGATGAAGCGTCTCGCTCCCTCTCAGGGAACCTTGGGTACAGACATAACCTGAGACGTTCCCTCTCAAGGGAACTCGAAACGCTGTGGGAAAGACAATACCTGCTTTACCATACTGACAATTACCTGTCTACCATGAATCATGGCGAGCAAAGCTAAGAGAGGAGAATTTAAAAACTTGGCAGTAATCCCAGGTCTAAATAATAGAACCCGATGAATGCGAGTGAGGAAGAACAGCCCGCCACATCACAAATGTCCTGCAGGGACACCCCTGAAAGAAAGAAACCACCATACTTTGAGTTGAGTGCAACAAAGGTCACTAACGGGTTTCTTCCCGACGACTGACCACCCAAAGGGGCCTGGTGAGCAGCTTTGGCCACCACGTACACCTTTAAGGTGGAGGGAGATAACCTTGTGGAGAATCATTCCTATACAATCTCCAGCAGTAAACTGGGTCTTGCTGTCGATTTCCACACCAAACGAACAGTGCCCACTTCAAGGTGTTCTGTTTCCTCATGGAGGAAGCTCTGGAGTGGAGCATGTAACTCAGCAACCTCAGCTGAGAGACAGGAATCTATAAGTTGTGCCCTCTCAGAGGCCACACCCATAGCGTGAAGGTTTGAGGTTTGAGCCGGCCAGAACGAGGCTACTAGTAACAGATGGACCCTGTCCCGGCAAGCTCTCTCTAGAACACAAGACAGCAGAGCAATTGAGGGAAATGCATACAGACGCAGCCTCAGCAATGTCTGTACCATGGCATCCAGTCCGAGGGAAGCTCGCGTGAGGGAAAACCAAAGCAGACATTGGCTGTTTACATGCACAATTTTTGTTTCAATCAAACTGAATTCAATTCAATTCATGAATCTGAATGTAGTGTTTACATGAAGGCTAAATAAAGTGATCGGGTTGATATGCGTGTTTATATGTCACAAGCTTCAAATTGGAATAGATTTTTTTGCACATGCGCACACTGCACAAATATAGAGTTTCCCACTGTTTGCACATAATAACCACTCTCCTAGATTACATCTTTATTTGTTTTAAACAGTGGAATTAATATTTATCCATTTCTGAATAAATATTGCATATCAACCACTGTGCCGTGCTGCTTATATTTATCACGCAGTAAAAACGTGTATCCCCGTGCCCAAAATCAGTCGTCCATGGATGAGAATCCGAAACAAGGACTGGTGGGACGTTGTCCTCCACTTCACAGTTGCTGAGTAAAAGGAGAGTTTTATAATGACAGGACATTCATTTGTACAACTCTTTATTCAACGGAAACAACAGCTCATTCAGCGCGTCATGTGTAATTACGCTATTTCTGTGTCATTGCACATGCACAGTCCTTTCAGTTTCGGTTTTCAATCCGATCAAGTGATTTAGAAAAGGAATAAACCACCCCTTTCAATCCGGTCAAAATTTTACTCAGATCGAGCTCAATTGGATTGATTAAGGTGTTTACATGAAGGTTTTCAGTCCGATTGAGCCGTCAATCCGATTACTGACGGATTATTCGGTTGCATGTAAACATAGCCAGTGTGTCGTTTCTTGAGATGCAAACAAGTCCACTTCCGCCTGGCTGAAGTCCCTCCAAATCTGCTCCACCACCTTGGGAGACCAGTTTTCCCTGAGCCCACAGGAGGAACTGGTGTGCAACTTGCAAAGTTGACGTGACCACAGACCCTCCTGATGATTGATGTAAGAGACCACAAATGCATTGTCTGTACGAACAAGCACAAGATGGCCTCTCGGGTCTGGGAGAAAGTATTTCAGTGCTCAGAACACAGCCAGCATCTCCAGGCAATTGATGTGCCACAAGAGATGATGTCTTCCCACAGACCCTGAGCTGAGCGAACAATTCATGATTGCTCCCCAGCCAGTGAGGGATGCATCTGTTGTAAGAGTTACGCGATGACAAGGAGCTCCCAACACAGGGACCCTGGGACAAGAACCAAAGCTTCTTGCACATGATTGTATGGCATTGTGTGTGACCTTGATCATGCAAAGTGGGTTGCCCCTCAGGGAAAACCCCTTGGTTCTGAGCCACCACTGCAAAGGTCTCATGGACAGCAGGCCAAAAGGTATCACACTGGACACTGCTGCCATCAGACCCAACAGTCTCTAAAACTGTTTTACAGTGAGTGACTGGCCTAGCCTCACTCTGTTTATGGCTACAAGAATCGAATCGATACGAGCAGGAGACAGACGGGCCTACATCATTGTCAAATCCCATACCACACCAAGAAAAGTGGTCCTCTGTACTGGAGAAAGCACACTCTTCTTGGCCTGCAGGCTTAACCCCAGCTCTTTCATGTGGGTGAGGCATCACAGAAAGCAACACTCTGCTTCTGAGTGGTGCAATAACAGGAACTGGACGAAGACTGGGCCTGTTCCCTCCCAGCAGCCTCCGAGACCTGAGGTCGGCGAGGGAGGTAGCGCTGGAATGCTGCTGCCTGCTATTTAACCTCCTGGAACCAGTCGTCGACTAAGGTGACAGCAGCACTGAACAGGCCAGTATGTGCAAGTGGAGCATCCAGGAGAAAAAAACTTGTCCTTCTCTCTGATGTCAGACAAGTTCACGGATTCCAATTCATGGCCACCAGGGCTTCCATAGAATGGCTGATGGCTCTGGCCGTCTCCTTAGTGGACCAAAGAGACAAATCGGTGGCCTGGTCCAGTTCTTGGATTGTGTCCAGATCTACCCCCTCACTCTCATCAAGGCCTTTTAACAGGTCAGCCTGGTATGCCTACAACAAAGCCATTGTATGCAGACGTCCTGGCTTGACCTGCCACCTTACCCACCAGAGCTGAAGTTGTTCTACACGGCTTGGCGGGTAATGTTGGAGACTTAAGAGACGATGCTGTATCGGGGGACAGATCGCTCACAAACATCTGCTCCACCTTAGGCTTTGCCCCATAGCCCTGCTCATTCAACCCCTTGATGTTTGCATAGTCTGATACATTAGGGCAGAAGAGTGGGGGTATGGTTTATGGTATGAATATGGTTTATTTTATGTAAGGCAGAGCCCATCTCTAACTACATCAGTTTGTGAATCCCACAATCTCAATCGCCGCTCTGCCTCGACTGCAGCGGGACCGGAACCATGTAATATAGCGTGAGCAGGGAGGAACACACAATCATTTAGATTTAGGTCTCATTTAGACTCTTTGCTCACCATATTTTACTTGTTTTGACATTGATTGTGCACTGGCACAGACAAACAAACATAAACTCAGACAGACAGACAGACACAGAAGCTCATGCTGATTGTTCCGGATGTGCTTTTAAGCGTCCTGGTTTCTACATCACCCCAATAAAACAATCATATCTCTTAACAAGATTTGAATATGTTTCTGTTTTGCAACGATTTTATGACCTTTTTAGATCTTCTAAGATTTGGTTAGCTGGACTTCAATAGGGGGACAGAAACTTCTTAGGTTTCATTAAAAAATATGTTTTCAATATTTCGATACTGAAGATTAACCAAAATGTTATGGGTTTGGAACGACATGAGGGTGAGTAAAATTATGAAAGATTTGTAATTTATGGGTTAGCTATCCCTTAACTTATTTAGTTTGTATAATTTAGTTATTTTAGACGCTGCTGCTGAAGAATCAAACAGCATTAATGTTGTGGCTATATATGCAGATGAGAGGACGTGTGAGCCATATCAGTTCCGCTGTAAAAACAATCGCTGTGTTCCCGGCCGCTGGCAGTGTGACTATGACAACGACTGCGGGGACAACTCGGACGAGGATAAGTGTGGTAGGTTTCCGCCGCCCGCTGCTGCATCTGAACGCTGATACTCCACGGGTCTGGATGAACATCAGGCGCACACACATCCAGAGACATGCTTCACCTTACATCACAGCAATGGCAGCAGGAACAGAACATTCTGAAAGAAAGCCCTGCTGTTAGGCTCTCAGACAAGTGGCAGTTGGCGATACAAAATGAACCGAAAAACCTGATCGTTATCATTCTCATTTATTTGTTCATGAGCACATTTTAATGAACGAGAGAACTTTTTTTTCTTTGTGCATGTTTTTGTTTCGTCCAGTCATTTACGTGTCTGCATCTTGTTTATTCTTCATTTCACACTGCCACATTGATGTGGGTTAGAGGTAGGTTTCCATTTTCAGTTTCAAATGTCCACTTCAGTCCTGAACATCTCCTTCAGTGGCTACTCGCTGGTGACACTGGGAGGCTTGAATGTTCTTTTCTGTTTCAATATGCATGAAAAACTGAAGACTGCAATTTACAGTACATGTAAATGGTTAAAGAAGATATAATCATGATAATCAAAGATTAATAATGAGCCTGTTCCAGTACTCAGCAGCTAGCCACTGTTAAGCCTTTTCCTGCAGTTTTTGAGCAGTTATGGTTTGGATTTGATTTTTTGCCTGCTGCTCCCAAACACCTAAACCTCCATCTGTCCTTGTGCCTCTGGTTTAAGATGTATGCCCTTAACAATCATATTACCTAAAAACCCCTGCTTCTACAGCTGAAGTGATTTAATGAGACCCTTCTGAGTGAATGTCAAGAAAAAATTCAGCTTGTTTTTGGGACCATTAAGATTTTTTGCACAATGTCATTATTTTTAATGACGACAAAGCACATTTTCTTCCTAAACAACTCATTGTAATTTTTCCAGACTTTTAACTTTTGAGTTTGTTTTTAGTTCTTACCATTATCAGTAGCTTTGTTTCCATCCAAAGATTCAAATTAAACTTATGCGCAAAACTGGAATATTGCATAAAACATTTGCGAATAAAAGCATCCAACGAGTCAAAGAGAACAAAATCATCACTTCCTGCTAAACTGGCACTAAATATCACTAATAAAACTGGGAGAAGCCACTGAATATAATAATTTTCATATATGATAAGTTACTTGCGCCTCAGAGCCAGCAGACGAAACACAATAAATGCAGTCATTGCTTTCGGAGGTGGATGCCAGCTGTTTGGGAACGCAGTCGTGTAAGACAATTATACAGAAATGCTTTGACAGACTTTTCTCAGGCATTTCAGAATGACCAAAACAAAATATAGATGCCGTTAACGAGATCGGTCCGCTGGTAGTCAAGTTATCCCGTCTCATAGCGCAAAGTCACATGACTTTTTCAATGCCCATGGAGGAATTTATTCGGTAAATGTGTTTCCATCATAGTTTATGCGCATTTTTTCTTATCAAATGCGCACATAAGTGTTTTATGTGCATTTTTAGAATGTATGCATATCTTGGCATTTCCATCCAGTGTTTTTTATGCGATATTCCAAAATATACATTAAAATAGGTGGATGGAAACATAGCTAGTGGCGATTCTTATTCAGTTATTATTACTGTGATACATTTGAACTTAATGAGCATAAAGTATAGACAATGCAGCAAATTGTTATTAGAATTATTTCTGAAGGATCATGTGACACTTAAGACTGGAGTAATGATGCTTAAAATTCAGCTTTGATCACAGGAGTAAATTACATTTTAAAATAAATTACAGTAGAAAAATTATTTTAAGTTGTAATAATTTTTACAGTATTACTGTTGAGCTTCTTTCTGTATTTTTAATGAATGAATGCAGCTTTGGTGAGCAGACAATACTTCTTTTAAAACTTTGTTGACCCCAAACTGTTGAACAGTTGTGTATAAAAACTTATAAATTCAATAAAACATTTTTTTTTTAATTACTGTGATGAGAATACAAAGATGTTTTTTGTACTACAAATGAGAATTTGATTGAAAATGTGCTTTATTGTCATTAAAAAAATAATAATATTATGATGTCAAAAAATTTTTAGCCTAACAACAGTTTTTGTTTCATGCTAAATATAAATGTAATTTCTTTCTTTTGACTATGCAGTGAAATGCGACCTGGATTTGTTTTGACTTCTTTGTAAGATTCACCCTACTGTATTCTAAAATATGACTAGATATTGCTGAAATCTAACAGAAGTGTGTTTTGTGTCTGTGTAAGTGCCCAGGCAGTGCTCTGAGAGTGAGTTTGCCTGCACCAGCGGCCGCTGTATTGCTGGCAGATGGAAGTGTGATGGAGATCATGACTGTGCTGATGGGTCTGATGAGGCAAGTCACAAAACCACTCATTCACACCTGCTTCAGGAAAACACACACCTCAGCAGAATTTTCATCAGTGATGATCCTCCTGAGTACTCACTGCAGTATGTACCATGTGTGTATTTTGCAGCACGGCTGTGATGTGAAGTGTGATAATGACCAGTTTCAGTGTAAGAACGGTCACTGTATCCCATTCCGCTGGAGGTGTGACACCGATGCCGACTGCATGGATGGCAGCGACGAGGAGAACTGCGACACTGGAGGTTAAAATCGCACAAAAAACACACTAAATACAGAATTACCTTCAACCGAATCTGTCATTTTATTACGGGAATATTTCACCCAAAACTGAAAATTTGCTAAAAATGTACTTAGCCTCAAGCCACACAATATGTAGTTGTGTTTGTTTCTTCATCTTATTTGAGAAATACATCACTTGCTCACCAGTGGATCTGCAGTGAATGGGTGCCGTCAGAATGCAACAAGCTGCATGTTTGTAAGAAACAAATCCATCATTAAGGAATTTAGGCCCAAATTTAGGCTAAAATACGAGACCTTAATTCATTATAACACTTTCTCCAGTGAAAAAGTCCATCACTTGTTGTCCTTCAGATTCACTAACATATTTGTTTAAAGCTGTTTTCATTTGTAAACAGTGCTTGATCTGTGCATATTTCTCTCCTGATGTAGATGAGATGATATTTCACTGGAGAAAGCAATATTATGGATAGAAGACGTATTTTAGCCAGCCATTTTAGCAAAACGTTTTAATGATGGATTTGTTTCTTACAAGCATGCAGCTTTTGGCTTCACAAGATGTTAATGGATAGACTGTATTTGTGTGGATGACTTGTGGGTTATTGTGTTTGGAGTCTCATTCTTTCGGCACCCATTCCAAAAGTTCATTTTTGGGTGAACTATTCCTTTAACTTTACAGTATTTCTAACCTGTACTGTATGCTGCTTTAGAAAATTTTTGAAGAATCATCTTATAGCTCTGTTCTGTGCAACGATAATTTATAGTGACCTCATCTGTCAAGCTCCATAAAAATAAATCCATACAATTTTTGCACTATATTACATATCTTCTAAAGTCATACAAAAGAGCTTTGTGTGAGAAACAGACCAAAGCATCATTATTCACTAATCTTAGCCTGCATTCTTGTCTAGATTCTATGTATGTATGTATGTGTAGTTAACACAAGGTGAAGAGGTTAAATTCCAACTTGAAATATAGTGCACAAGTTGTATTGACTGCTTTTATGGTGCTTTTATTGTGTTTTTGTGAAGAGCAGAAAAAAAAAAACATTTCACCCCCGTACAGATTTAAAACGGTATGAGAGTAAGTAAATAGTGATAGAATTTTTATTTATGGTTGAAATTTTCCTTTAAACAACAGCATTACCCATAAACCAGTGCCTGCAGTATTAAGTAGAGTGATCATACTCTGGAGAGGGCTTTAGTATTCAAGGAGGCCTTTCTGAAGATGCATTGCCAAGTGTTTTACACACACGGTAATTGCTGTGTGGTTGTGCTGGAATGAATACAGATGAGTTACCCCGTGTGTGTGTGTGTGTGTGTGTGTGTGTGTGTGTGTGTGTAGTGGGTCGATTCTGCCCTCTGGATGAGTTTCAGTGTAATAACACTCTGTGTAAGCCGCTGGGCTGGATGTGTGACGGCGAGGACGATTGTGGAGACAATTCAGACGAGAACCCAGACGTGTGCAGTGAGTAGTTCTTTTTTTTTTTCAGCTCAATTAGCACTTCATATTCTCTTCAGACTCCCACTTAAATATTTCCCAGAACTGTGGTACATTGCAAGTGCAATATTGTCGGACGATATGACCCAAATCTTGCATCAGGTTTTGTAATTTTACGTGGGTAATTTTATTTGTGGGAAATTGAAGCTGAGATGCTTTATATATTAAATCCCCATCTGCCAGTGCTGTTTTTGTGTAACTGAATTAAACACTTCACAGACAAAAGATATTTAGCATTTTTTAATCATTTTAAATCTCAGGTAAGTCTGATATCATGTTTCTTCATTGCTGTCACATGTAATTTGGTGGAATTCTGCCCACTGTGCACTGTAAATATTTATAAATATAAGCCTCATGTTTCAGATATTAAACAGATTATTTCCCAGATGCTGGTCAAATTTGCATTTCAAGTGTAATTAAATACACAGTATAGTAACAGCTACGACACAAAACACCTGTTCAGCATATTACTGCACTGCACCCTTTAACCTGTATGTGTATGTGTCAGGGACTTTATCTTTTGCATACAGTGTGAATATTGCAATCTGTTGATATGGGTGTGAAAAAAAGTGTGAAACAGGCCTTAGGATTCTTTTTTGCATTAGCAGCGTAGTTTCATTGACATCATCATTTACATTAACTGTTGCACAAACTCTATCAAATAGAGCTTTTGAATGTTTGGGGTTCAGTCTGATTCTGCTGGTGAAATCGTCTGAATTTTCACTGCTGTGTTTTTATTCTGTGTGTGTTTCAGAGAGATTCCAGTGTCCTCCCACCAGACAGTTCCGATGCCATAATGACCGAGTGTGTCTGCCAGTGTCTAAACAATGTGACGGTGTTGACAACTGCGGAGACAACAGTGATGAACTCAACTGCCGTGAGTAATTGCTACTTTTCTTGGCTGATTTATTTAAAATGTCATGGTTTTTTTTGCATGTAATTTTTGCCTGTGCCATTACACTAAACATTTAACATCATTTTCATGTACCATTTCTTACTGAAAATATTAGTATCAAACGAGCTGTCAAACGATTAATCGCATTTAATTGCATCCAAAATAAAACGTTTTTGTTTACATAATATATGTGTGTGTGCTGTGTATAAGGCTGGGCGATTTTTCTGATTTTATCGATTAATTCGAATTTAATGTTTTGCCATGATTTTATTTTTTATAAATCGAGGAATCGCGATTTTGAATAGAAATATTACCAGGCGTAATTGTCCTGCACCCAACCACATGATTCACAGTGAATATTTTCCTGTAACTTTATACCAAGAAAAATCTGAGGTGAAATATTGAAATTGACTAGAATGACAAGATAAGTGCAAATGATTAAATTAAAAAAGACTGTCAAAGAAACTTACCTAATGATGACATCCTTTAGATATGATGCAGAAAGTATTATTACTACAGGTGGAAATGACACAACATAACAGTGTTGAACAGAAAGTGAGGGATTCATTCATTCATTTATGTATTAATTTATTTCTGTTAATTATAAGCAGTCATGAGGACACCAATGAGAATGAGCCATTGATTAATTATAATTTAATTATATTAATTATAATAATTATAATTTGTCCCTGTTTCCTGTCAGAAACTCCTGCGCCTGCGGTCTGTGGAAAGGGTGAGTTTACCTGCAGCACTGGAAAGTGTATAAGCATTAACCTACGCTGCAATTTCTTCAACGACTGTGAGGACTACGGCTCTGATGAGATCAACTGCAACAAGAAAAGTGAGTCTACTTGATTGTTTGACAGCTTTTTTGTCAAACATAAAAGATTGAGGTTCACTGAGTGTCTGTTTGTGTTGTTCTGTGTCTCTGAACAGATTCAGGTCTAAATGAATGCCATAACAACCGCAGTATTTGTGAAGATGAAGGTCACTGTGTGGTGAACGGAACCGACTCGTTCTGCTCCTGCAAACCCGGCTTCCAGAAAACACACCCGCAAACCTGCACAGGTACTGCTACACCGCACACATGCTGAGAACCAGAGGAGACTAAACTGCTAACAAAACTGCCAAAAAAAAACAACAAAAAAAAAATAAAATATATATATATATATATACACACAGGTGCATCTCAATAAATTAGAATGCCGTGTAAAAGTTCAGTAATTCCACTCAAATTGTGAAACTCGTGTATTAAATAAATTCAATGCACACAGACTGAAGTAGTTTAAGTCTTTGGTTTAAGTCTTTGGTTTAAGTTTAAGTCTTTGGGGCAGTTGTGGCCTGATGGATAGAGAGTTGGACTTGTAACCCGAAGATCGTGGGTTCGAGTCTCAGGTACAGCAGGTCAGGGCATTGGCTGCCCACTGCTCCAGGTGTATGTTCACTACTGTGTGTGTGCACTTGGATGGGTTAAATGCAGAGCACAAATTCCAAGTATGGGTCACCGTACTTGGCCACACATCACTTCCTTCCTTTTTTTTGCTTCCTTTTTTTTTAATTGTGATGATTTTGGCTCACATTTAACAAAACCCACCAATTCACTATCTCAACAAATTAGAATACTTCATAAGACCAATAAAAAAAAAACATTTTTAGTGAATTGTTGGCCTTCTGGAAAGTATGTTCATTTACTGTATATGTACTCAATACTTGGCAGGGGCTCCTTTTGCTTTAATTACTGCCTCAATTCGGCATGGCATGGAGGTGATCAATTTGTGGCACTGCTGAGGTGGTATGGAAGCCCAGGTTTCTTTGACAGTGGCCTTCAGCTCATCTGCATTGTTGGGTCTCTTGTTTCTCATTTTACTCTTGACAATACCCCATAGATTCTCTATGGGGTTCAGGTCTGGTGAGTTTGCTGGCCAGTCAAGCACACCGAGACCATGGTCATTTAACCAACTTTTGGTGCTTTTGGCAGTGTGGGCAGGTGCCAAATCCTGCTGGAAAATTAAATCAGCATCTTTAAAAAGCTGGTCAGCAGAAGGAAGCATGAAGTGCTCAAAAATTTCTTGGTAAACTGGTGCAGTGACTTTGGTTTTCAAAAAAACACAATGGACCAACACCAGCAGATGACATTGCACCCCAAATCATCACAGACTGTGGAAACTTAACACTGGACTTCAAGCAACTTGGGCTAAGAGCTTCTCCACCCTTCCTCCAGACTCTAGGACCTTAGTTTCCAAATGAAATACAAAACTTGCTCTCATCTGAAAAGAGGACTTTGGAGCACTGGGCAACAGTCCAGTTCTTCTTCTCCTTAGCCCAGGTAAGACGCCTCTGACGTTGTCTGTGGTTCAGGAGTGGCTTAACAAGAGGAATACGACAACTGTAGCCAAATTCCTTGACACGTCTGTGTGTGGTGGCTCTTGATGCCTTGACCCCAGCCTCAGGCCATTCCTTGTGAAGTTCACCCAAATTCTTGAATCGATTTTGCTTGACAATCCTCATAAGGCTGCGGTTCTCTCGGTTGGTTGTGCATCTTTTTCTTCCACACTTTTTCCTTCCACTCAACTTTCTGTTAACATGCTTGGATACAGCACTCTGTGAACAGCCAGCTTCCTTGGCAATGAATGTTTGTGGCTTACCCTCCTTGTGAAGGGTGTCAATGATTGTCTTCTGGACAACTGTCAGATCAGCAGTCTTCCCCATGATTGTGTAGCCTAGTGAACCAAACTGAGAGACCATTTTGAAGGCTCAGGAAACCTTTGCAGGTGTTTTGAGTTGATTAGCTGATTGGCATGTCACCATATTCTAATTTGTTGAGATAGTGAATTGGTGGGTTTTTGTTAAATGTGAGCCAAAATCATCACAATTAAAAGAACCAAAGACTTAAACTACTTCAGTCTGTGTGCACTGAATTTATTTAATACACGAGTTTCACAATTTGAGTTGAATTACTGAAATAAATGAACTTTTCCACGACATTCTAATTTATTGAGATGCACATGTATATAATTTTTTAAAATATATTAGTATAGTATTAGTAATATTAGTTACTAATATTGGGTTAAAAAAAAAAAGCCAATAATGACAAAAAAAAAAATGTAACTAAAACCACATAAAATTAGGACTAAAAATAGAATCTGTATTTCTTGTGCTAATAACAAACCATACCAGAAGTGTCAAACAAGTATGAATCTATCATATAATCACTCAGCAGAGATGTTTGTAAAATTCACTTTATACATCTGATGTTTTTGTGCCTGTCCACGTTGTCATTTTTCTCTCTCAACAGATGTGAACGAGTGCAAGCAGTTCGGGATCTGTTCTCACATTTGTAACAACACTAAAGGCTCTCACAAATGCAGCTGCCACAAGAACTTCATCAAAGTGAACAACACCTGCAAGGCTGACAGTACGTTTCAAACTCCAGCCAAGTCTAGTCTATTTGTATATTGCTTTTCTCAATACGCATTATTTCAAGGTAGTTTTTCAGAAAATCTTGATGCTAATGATTAAAATATCTTAATATCTTCATATGTTAATATCAGTATCCTAATATCTTCTTAATATCTGCCTTATAGTTGCATTTAGCAGATTTGAACTGAACGATAATATAGATTATTTGCGACAACATAAAGTTATATAAGGTTTATAGTATATGTTTATCTATTAAGTGAGTATACTGTATCTATGCGGATAAAGTTGGTTGTACTATATATATCCAACATTAAAGGGGGCATAACACACACAGTTTCACCCAATCTCATGTTAATCATGTTAATGTTATAGAGTAGTACTGCATCCTTCATATCTCCAAAAAGTCTTTAGTTTTATCATATTTATAAAAGAAAGATACAGCTTTACGATTCTCTCCGAAAACAGCCGAGCTCCTGGAGGCGTGCCGTGGGTGGAGCTAAAGAGTGACGAGCACTTAAGCGCCAATCGCCAACAAAACACAGACATTTGATGCCATTTCACTTATCATCTGCTTAGCATGAGAATCCAACTCTTTAACAGTGTAAACAACTCTGAATGCATGAAACAGCATTGTATGTCCCCCCCCTCCGGAAATATATTGTTGTGGGATAATATAGTTTATGTTTTGCGATAATAAAAAATCCAGCAGTTGAGATATTCTATATTTTTCATATCGCTATATGAGAGTATATTGTATGTATGCAGATTAAGTTCTAATTTTATTTTATTGAGGTGTATTGCTGTTATCTTGATTTCAGTATTACATTTCCTTTCTGTCATTGTGCTGTGACGCCCCCTATCTGTCATTCTAGGCAGTGACAAACAGGCTCTGTACGTGGCAGATGATAATGAAATTCGCAGTTTGTATCCTGGAATGCAAAACTGGATATATGAACAGGCCTTCCAAGGAGACGCCAATGTACGAATCGACGCCATGGACCTGCATATCAAATCCAAACGGATCTTCTGGACCAACTGGCACACGGGCAGAATCTCATCCTTCGAGCAGCCTTCTGCTGGACCCGCCTCGCCGAACTCAAACCGCAACCGAAGACAAACCGATTCCAGAGTTACTGATCTAGAGGTCAGTGCTTCTCACTGCCGTTACAGCACATTTGTGACTTGAATGTGAGAGACTTACGGTTTCAGTTACTTTACCTGTCCAATAACAGTCTGTTAGCTGATTGATATTCCAAACCGATATTTGTTATCAGAAGTCTCCCTAAAAAAACCCTAACAATACAAACATGCTAAATATAATTGCATAACCAGTGTTAGGGGTAACACATTACAAGTAACTCGAGTTACGTAATCAGATTACTTTTTTCAAGTAACTAGTAAAGTAACGCATTACTTTTTAGTTACTTTTAGTTTTTAGTTAATTTTTCAAATAAGTAATGCTTGTAACTGAGTTATTTGGGACTGTATTGCACTGGTTTAGGGTAGTTGCATTCGCACTGATGCGTCGGTCAGAACACAGGAGGCATGAATAAGAATTAACAGTCTTTAATTAAAGTTCAGCAAATGATCAGCACAAAACAGCACAGCCAGACCACAGGGCATTGCTTGGCATAATTTTCACAGTAGTGATATGTGAGGTAACTGTAGGAATGTGTGTGGTATGGTGTCATTAACGCACAACTTGGACACATATCATCTTCAACAAAGCAAAGTTAAATTCAGTCCGTATTCTGGAGAACCCTATGCAGTACCTCATGCAATCAGCTTAACCGGAACTGAAAGTTACTGACATAAGCAGTAACCCGTGATCTGATTGGTCATTCCTTCTCAACAATGCCAGTTACTTTGTTTTCCCATTAATTGACTGACAACTCCCATGACCACAGGTTGAGAGAAATCGTAAGTGCAGAGGCATTATGTGCGCTGTTAACATGATGCTTACTGTAGTTCTAAACTAAATATGAACATGCAAACTCAGAATATGACGCAAACCTGCAATAATTAAACATGTTAAACAAAACAAATACCTTGTATGTATTTTATTCTCATTTTATTAACCAATGTTACTTTTCCTTCAGCCTGAGGCTGATTCATTTCAATTTTGGTGTGAAAAGGCTTTTATTTTTTGCCAAAAATAGAACTTTTTATATTAAAAACAAACAAGCAAGTCCTGGCCAGATTTAAAAATTAAAGCAAAAGTAACGCAACACATTACTTTCCATAAAAAGTAACTAAGTAACGTAATTAGTTACTTTTTTAGGGAGTAACACAATATTGTTATGCATTACTTTTAAAAGTAGCTTTCCCCAACACTGTGCAAAACAGAGTTTAACAGAAGGAATAAATGAATTAACCTTTTATTTGTTATAGATCCCCGGCCTGAAGATGCCTCGTGGGATTGCTGTGGACTGGGTGGCCAACAACATCTACTGGACGGACTCGGGTCGTGATGTGATCGAGGTGGCGCAGATGAACGGACGGAATCGTAAGACGCTCATCTCAGGCATGATTGACGAACCCTACGCCATCGTGGTGGACCCACCAAGAGGGTGAGCGGATAATCAACAGAAAGTGGATGCTTCCCCAGCATTCTTTAGCATCAGCACTAGCTCTTTATATTTTGCTGCACAACATTACATTTATTAGTGGTGCTTGCTAAGTCAATAATACAGTTCATACTTAGGGTTAACACTCTTGAAATAAGTATTTGGCTTTGTATTAAAACTATGTTAACCATTTATTCTTGAAGCACCATGTACTGGGCCGACTGGGGAAACCACCCTAAGATCGAGACGGCCGCTATGGACGGCACCATGAGAGAGACACTGGTGCATGAAAACATCCAGTGGCCCACAGGTCAGCCATCATGTGAATCAAACACCACACACTCAGATTCAAGCACCTGTGATACCGGTAACGTGACTTCTGTTGGGTTTGTTTGCCAGGTCTAGCTGTGGATTACTTCAATGAGCGTCTGTACTGGGCTGATGCCAAACTCTCTGTTATTGGGAGCGTCAGACTGAACGGAACAGATCCGGTCATAGCTGTCTCCAGTGTTAAAAACAGTTGAGTCACTCGCTTGATCAATTTAGGTCAAAACAAATTGTATTCACACATTCAACATTTCTCACATTATCACAGTTTATTCACTATAGTTTAGAAAATGGAAATAAAATATGACAAGAGCTCTATGAAGACTATGACAAGGTATGTAATGAATTACAATCAACCAAAAATGATTCAGCTGTTAAATTTAAGTACACAATTAGATAATACCAATTTAGATCAACCAATTACCATGCAATGCTTAATTTTGTTCAGTCTGTGGTATAAAAAGGTCACATTATGCAAAAGGTCACACTTATGTAACCATGGTCAGGTCAAAGTGTCTGAAGACTTTTTGGTCCCAAATTTGTATCAGTTTTACTGGCAGTCCACTATATGAAGAATTGTTGGGTATAATATGTCACAGTTCACTTTATTTTGCTATCTTCACTTACATAAATGAACTATAGTGTCCTGCACCCACTAGTAAAAAAATATCAAAAATTATATCTGTCGGAATAATTTTTGGTTTGGCTGTAATAGGACAACAAGCCTGGGGAAATTCGATTCACTCGTGCATCCTCAAACATCTCTGGATCAATCCAGAGGAATTCAATTTTAGATTAATTATTATTCATTTTGTATTTGAAAAGCCTAAACAGAACCAAGACACAAACTTTTCATTATTTAATGCAGAATTTTAAACATCTTGCACATGAAATGTTGGACATTTGACTTTTTTGACATTTTTATATTTTATTTTATTTCAGTTATTGTGTGTTTCAGGTAATGAAAACACCTTTGTATAGTTTTAGTTTTAGTTAACTATAATATTTATATTATAAGGCTTTTTAATGTAAATGCATCACTAAAGTTTGAATGAGCTTTTGTAAAGCTTGAGATATAAAATAACGACAAAGTTTTTCTCTCTCTCAGATTTGCACCATCCTTTCAGTATCGACATCTTTGAGGATTTCATATATGGTGTGACCTATCACAACAACTTTGTCTTCCGCGTCAACAAGTTTGGCAAGAGTGCAGTGGAGCATCTGACCACAGGAATGAACCATGCCACAGATTTGGTCCTGTACCACCCTTACAAACAGCCAGAGAGTAAGTCTGGGAAATAAATCTCAACCAACCGATTCTTACATATAATTGTATTTGAACTCAGTCACAAAGCATAATCAATGTAGTTTTTGCCTCTTGATTAATAGAAGAATAGTAAAAATTGCTGGGAGAAATTTAGACAAAAGGTTTTGATGAACTTTTAATGATATGTAAGGTTAGTTTGATCAATCATGTATCATGTGCTGTTTTATATCATAGTGGCCAACCCATGTGACAGGAAGAAGTGTGAGTGGTTGTGTCTGCTCAGCCCCAGTGGCCCAGTCTGCATGTGTCCCAACGGCAGAATACTGGACAATGGCACCTGCGTGGAGGTTCCCACACCAACGCTGTCCCCTGTCTGTGAGTATACAGCTGTGACCTTTCAAAAAGGGAAACAGATGCTGCAGTTTCATGTGGTATTTGTTGAATGAACACTGACATCTTATGGCTTAGTCAGTGTGACAGGCTGTGGTGCAGTATGACTGGCGCAATGTGTTCCTGTGCTATGCAGTGCAGTGTGAGTCAGAGACAGTAATGAGGACACATAAGAGCAGAGCGGCAGTCAAAGGTGCATGAATAATAGAATGGTTTGGAAATAAAACGAAACTGCAAAATAATCATAGTTCCCATCAATGTTGGGGAAGCTACTCTTAAACTATAGCTCTTGACCAGCTACAAGCTACTCATAAATTAAAGTAGTTAAGCTACATTCCAGTTACTCTTCTGAAAAAGTTGCTAGCACACTTCAAGTTACTATCAAAAAGTAGCTAGCTACATTGAAACAACTTTCAATTATTTTTTTATTTAATTAAATTTATTTTATTATTATTATTATTATTATTATTATTACTATTATTATTATTTACAATTAACATTACAAATAACTGAATAACTGCTAATGAAGAATTATAATGAAGTTATTAGTAAAATATTTGGGGTTTATAGCAACATATTGTAATGCAATCACCCAAAGAATAGGGTGAATTCAGGTTGATTGGGACACTTTTTCCAAGTCATTTCAATGACAAAAGTGTCCCAATCATTTGATTTTGTAAACTAGCCGATACACACAATAATAAAATGTAGTTATATAGTTATATTATCTCAAACTGACTGTCAAAGTGCAAATTGCTACAAACGTAACATCAAAGCAAGATCAAACTGGATCGGAAGAGTCGTAAAATAAGCAGGTTAAACTCACAGCACATGCGGTATTTACTGACTATGAATGGAGCCGCTTTGAGACGTCAGTCATCAGCTGCGCGCGTGAACACTGCACTTTGCGTGGAATCCTGCCGCAACCATCCTTTGCCAAATGATAAGCACACTACTATATCGCGATTTTGTTTTTTGTGGGGGGACAGATATTTTTATATAGAGTGAAGTGAAGTGACAAGTGGCCAAGTATGGTGACCCATACTCGGAATTTGTGCTCTGCAATTAACCCATCCAAAGTGCACACACACCGTGAACACACACCCGGAGCAGCCATTGGGGGTGGGCAGCCATTTTTTATGCTGCGGAGCCCGGGGAGCAGTTGGGGGTTCGGTGCCTTGCTCAAGGGCACCTCAGTCATGGTATTGATTTTGTACACCTACAGTTCCTGCCGGCCCGAGACTCGAACCCGCAACCTTTAGGTTATGAGTCCAACTCTCTAACCATTAGGCCACGACTTTCCCATGTGCAATTATGGGAATTAGAGTGCAATTAAGCAGGAAAATTAATCAGTTTAAAAAATCTATTATTCACCTCCTGTATGTGCTTTAAGTATTTGATGTAGACCGCATTTTAATCTTTGTTTTGCATAAATTAAAGTTCATTCATGTGAAATATCCACTTCTGTACATCCTTTGCAAAATCATCAGACAATCTCTTGTCAGTAAACAGAGTGTAAAGCCGCGATATCAGAGCAGATGGCGGTAATGAACAAATTTAGTTTGTGATCTAGTCAGAAGAAGACGCTGCGCTGCATTACAGGCTCGTGACTCGTTAGAACCAAAAACTAAAGGGACTTTGGTCAGGAATGTAGCTTTTGGTCGTGCGCTACACTGCTACTTGCTGGAAAAAGTAGTTAGCTACTGGAAAATCTACACTGTTTTTAAAGTAGCTGAGCTACTGTCACGCTACTGAAAAATGTAGATATGTTTGAAGTGTCACTAATGGTAGCTAGCTACTCCACAACATCAGTCTACTCATCACCTTAACTGCGTTTGTAGTCGGCGTCACTAGCCAGACCAATAAACAAACACAGACCGGAAGTTAAATCAAATTAAGTTCCATTCTACATTTTATTCTGGTTGAATATCAAGTTTTACTCTGAAATGTCACATTATGGAAATAAAATGGATTGTTCACTTGGGTTGACCTCTTATAAAACAAGCTCTTTTTATCTGTCTCTTTGTCTTCTCTCAGCTCCGAGTGGCACCTGTAATCTGCTGTGTCTAAATGGTGGAACTTGTGTCCTGAATGCCAGAAAACAACCCAAATGTCGCTGTCAGCCCAACTATGGAGGAGAGAGATGTGAGCTAAACCAGTGCAGAGAGTACTGCCAGAACGGAGGAACATGTACCGCATCACCCACAGGTACAGTACCACAAAATCATCTCAGGTTACACATGTAACCATGGTTCCCTGAGAAGGGGAATGAGATGCTGCGTCCCCTAGAGGGTGCTTTTGGGGAATGTCTTCAGCATGACCGGTGTCTGAAGTATGAGTCTAACCACGACAATGAACTTGGCATTGGCAGGCGGCAGCCCATGACATCATGACAGGTGCGTCCGAGAGTATAAAAGGGAACCTGTAAAAAACATCATCCACTTCTTGTCTGAAAGGAGACGTGCAGGAATTCCTGAAGCATGGCAAAGAGACGCAGCATCTCATTCCCCTTCTCAGGGAACCATGGTTACATGCGTAACCTGAGATGTTCCCTTTTGAATGGGAACTCCACGCTGCGTCCCCTAGAGGGCGCTTTTGGGGAACGGAATACCCACGCCGTCATGCTGAGGGGATGAGTGCCTAAATGGCTGAACCAAGTCAAAGACCCAGAGAAGTCCTCATCCCTGCACCAGCAACGCCATAGACCGGAGCTTCTAAAGAACAGAGGCCTCCACAGGAAGCCTGGCCACATTCTTATTGAGGCCAGCAATGAAGACAGCGCACAGAGAGCCTGAATGGCCCGCGAAGCTCTTAGAGAGTGGAGACCTAAATAAAACGCCTCTCAAAGAGAGGCGGCCTAGCAACACTCCATGCTGCCTAGCCAAAATCAAGCGGAGCTCTGGGGGTAGAGGCTTCAGCATGAAAACTTTCTAACATGAAAGGAGGCCTAACTACACCCCACACTCAGGATGTCTAGTAAGGAGGCTCACAGAAAGCCTACAACTCACAGATGCTGCCCAAGCAGAGCCCTTGGCAAGAGGAGGCCTCGAATAAAAACTCTCTATAGCGAGAGGAGGCCTGACGATGCACACAGTAGATGGCTGAGCTCTACGAGCAGAGGCTTCAACATGGCACCTCTCTGAAACGAAAGGATGCCTAACTACACTCCATGCTCAGGTCTTCTTGTAAGGAGGCCCACAGAGAGCCTGCAACTTCACAGAGGCTATCTGGCGAGTGGAGGCCTTAATGAAATCTCTCTATAGCGAGAGGAGGCCTGACAACACTCGCAGTAGATGTTTCTCAAGCTCTAGGAGCGTAGGCCTCAGCATAACGACTGAGAGGCGCAACTACATCCCATGCTCAGGAAATCTTGTAAGGAGGCTCACAGAGAACCTACAACTCACAGATGCTGTCCTGGCAGAGCTCTCGCGAACGGAGGCCTCGATGAAATAATTCTCTATAGCGAGAGGAGGCTAGACGACGCTCGCAAAAGATGGCTGAGGCCTCAGCATGAAAAACTCTCTAAAACGAGTGGAGGCCTAACTACACGCTCAGGATGCCTTGTAAGGAGGCTCACAGAGAGCCTACAACTCACAGACACTGTCCTATGCAGTGCTCTAAGCAAGCGGTGGCCTCAACTAAACAAATTTTCTATTGCGAGAGGAGGCCTAACGAAGCTCATAGTAAATGCGACCGTACTCAGGGCATCATGTAAGGAGGCTCACAGAGAGTCTACAACTCACAGATACTGCCCTAGCAGAGCCCTTGACAAGTGGAGGCCTCAAATAAAATAACTCTCTATAGCGAGAGGAGGTCTGACGACGCTCACAGTAGGTGGCCGAGCCCTAGGACCGGAGGCCTCAGTATGACGACTCTCTAAAACGAGAGGAGGCCCAACTACACTCCATGCTCAGAACATTGTGTCAGGAGGCTCACCTAGAGCCTACAGCTCACACACCCCATCTTAGCGGGTCTCTGGTGCTTAGAGGCCTCAATAGAGAGAGGAGGCCTGACGACGCATGCAGTAAATGGCAAGGCTCTAGGAGCAGAGGCCTCAGCATGACGACTCTCTAAATCGAGAGAAGGCCTAACCATACTCCACACTCAGGACATCCTGTAAAGAGGCTCAAGAGAGCCTACAACTCACAGAAGCTGTATGGCGAGCGGAGGCTTCAAAGAAAAACTCTCTATAGCGAGATGAGACCTGACGATGCTCGCAGTAGATGATATTTTCCCAAGCTCCAGGAGTGGAGGTCTCAATTAGTCTCTGATAATTAGATGTTAATTAGCCTCTGGGATCCTAGAGCGCTCAGAGTGATTACTCTGAATCACTTCCCTGAGATCTTTCCTTCTCCCTCTAGCTTCGCGCCTCCTCCGTGCTCTACCCCTCGAAGAAGGGGGAGCACGAGAAGTGGTGCTAGCCTTCTGGTCTTGCCTCCGGTCCTCAGACTGGGACGAGCCAGCCCCCTTCGTGGCTTGAGGCTTGGACCTGGAACGGCGCGGCATAAAGGTTTTAAAAGCAGCGGAGCGCGCCTTCGCGTCCCGAAACTTCCCAATCACTGTCTCAACGGATGTACCGAAAAGCTCAGAAGGTGAAACCGACGCATCGAGGAGGAAGTTTTTCTCTTTTTCCTCGAAATCCGCCAGGTTTAGCCACAAATGTCTCTCCATAGCCACCATCGCTACCATCAAACGACCGATAGCAGCGGCTGTTTGCTTAGTGGCACGAAGAGTCAAATCTGTGGTACCGCGCAGCTCCTCCACCGCCTCCGGGGGGAGTCCCCGGCCCTGCTCCATGTCCTTCATCAAGTCAGCCTGGTAGGCTTGCAACAAGGCCATTATGTGCAAAGCCGCCCCACATATGCTCTGCCGTTCAGCCATGATGTAACACGCAATGGCTTAGTCGGCAGAGACGGTGTCTTCAATGCGTATACCTCACCAACCGAGAGATAGCTAGCCAGTGTCTTTTCAATCGGAGGCATCAACGCAAATCCATATTCCTGCATTCCCTCCACATCAGCATAGTTTGCTTGCGAATAATGAATGCGAGCAGAATATGGCTTTCCCCAGGCTCTCCGCACCTCAGTGTGAAGATCTGGCAGAAAGGGAAGACTTGTACGAGCTGGGCAGTTATGTCCCGACAAAAAGTGTTCATCGAGGCAACCATGAGGGGGCTCGCGCTTCCACAGCAGATCTAATCTTTCCGTGGCGCAAGACATAACATCCAACAGCTCGTCATATGTGGGGCAGGTGGGCTGTGAGTGCTCAGAGACATCGTCGATCTCAACAACCTCTTCCTGCTCATCTTGGCTTGAGGCGAGGAGCACGCTTGTTGCCGGATTGGATGACGTGAGAGACAGCACATCATCATCCCACAGCTCGCTCTCGCCCGCCGCCGACGAATGAGAAATACTCATACCTTTCTCGAACTTGCTCCACCTGTGAATCCCACGATTGCAGTCTCCTACTTGCCTCGGCTGCAGCAGGTCCTGAACCATGGGGTAGAGATGGCTGTCCCGATTCCCTCGAGAAAAGGGACAGACGAGAGTGAAGCTTCCTCAAAGAAAAACGGTCACAATGCACGCAAACAGCCCCCTCAAGGACTGAGCGTGCATGCTCCTCACCCATGCACATAACGCACGTAACATGCGTGTCATCATGTGTCAAGAAACGCTGACACGGATGAACACACTTCCTAAAGTTCGCAGTGCTAGTGCTTGCCATAGTTGCCTGATTAGATCACACACTCAAACAAGCGGACTCCTTGAAGACAAGAAAGAGGATGACTGTTTTACAAGTGCCCTTTTATACTCTCGGGCGCACCTGTCGTGACGTCATGGGCCTGCCAATGTCAAGTTCATTGTCGTGTTTAGACTCATACTTCAGACACCGGTCATGCTGAAGAGATTTTCCAAAAGTGCCCTCTAGGTGACGTAGCGTGGAGTTCCCATTCAAAAGGGAACACAACATATGGCCTTTAAATATCTTCTCATGTGTCTAATCTTACATTACACTGCTGTACAACATATCGGTGAATCCTGGGAGACATTGCTCACTTACTTCTGGTCTCACCTGACTCTCCAATCTCTCCACTTCCATGTTTGTAGTAATGGTGGCTAAAGATGATGTTGACGTGCAAAAGGATTATGTTATAATAGCAATAATAAAACAAAAATAACTTGTCTTATAATGTTTTCAGGAGCTCCGACTTGCCGTTGTCTGGCAGGCTTCACAGGACCCAACTGTAACCAGCGCACATGCGAGAACTACTGTAAGAATGGAGGAAACTGCACAGTTAATCGTGGAAACCAGCCCACCTGCAGCTGCCCTGCAGACTTCCTGGGAGACCAGTGCCAATATCGTAAGTACTACAGAAAAAAAAAATTAGTAATTGTTTAAGTCTTTCCATTTCAGTCATTTCCACTAGGACAAGTGTTTCATTTTAAACCCACACATTGGATAATTAAAAAGGTGAATAGGGCCCTTCATCGTGTGCCGGGATGCATTAGAATATGAGGTGTGAACACGGTCTAAAGGTGATCTTCAAGCCATGATGAAGAAACTAACTGAGAGGAAGTGGGATGTTAATCAGTGTCCTCTGCTTCTAACAGGGACATGTGATGGATTCTGTGATCATGGAGGGACATGTATGCAGTCGAGTGATGGGTCGAGACAATGCCGCTGCCCTCCACGCTTCATCGGCAACAACTGTGAAGTGGACAAGTGTCACTATTGCCGTGATGGAAAGTGTATTCCCACCAACATCAACCAGCTGAATGGAGACGTTACATGCAGGTACACAATCTCATGCTCTAGTACACATATACAAATGTTAGGGCTACATAGAATTAAAACTGATCTATTTACTTTCTTAATCTCGATTCTCTTTCAATTGGCTCGTTCAACATCTTGCAATGGGAAATGGCTATTGTGTGGCCAGTCTTGAAGCCCTTTACAGTATAATCACACCTTAATTGCTATATAACATTTGGTCAAATGATTCTTACATGTTTTATTCATCATTATAATCTTTACAAATGAACGCAACTTGTTTTAATTTTGAAGGCTAAATGCAATTGCCAGAAGTAATTTAAACAAACCACTCCACAGTCACATGACTTCAACATTACAGAATCAGAATCAGAAAGCGCTTTACTGCTAAGTATGTTTGCACATACAAGGAAATTTAGTATCACAGCTTCCAGTACTCAGAAACAACAACAACAACAACACAGATAATAAAAATAAGATGTGAATAATATACACATATATAAAAAATAAAATAAAATAATAATTACCATCAATAAGCTTTAGGCAACTCTTTCAGTATTTAAAAAACACTTTCCCTGAAAGTTTGGGATAGTTTGCAAGAGTGTGAATGTAAACACAACAAGGCTGTGAAACTGACTAGTGAGTACATGGGTTTGCATGTCCCCGACATCCTCTGTAGTCAGGTGTTTCAAGACATGTAAAGTTTAAATTACGAGTGAGGTATTACATAGCATAAAATTCTGAAAATATCTTGACAGACCTTATTCCAGGCATTTATCCAAAAACACACATTCACAAAAAAAAAAAAAAAAAAAAAATTGACTCAGGATGATAGATCTAGAACTGCAAAAATGTAGGGCTGCCCTCGACTAAAGATTTTTCTGGTCGACTCGTAGTTGTTCATTTGAAGCATTAGTTGACTAACCGCACGTTTAGTAATAAACCATTTAAATCATAAATATGAGCCTTTAACTGCCTACTTAGCCTAATAAATGCTCAAGCGTGCTTAAAGCTTGCCACAGCATAGCGGCAGAAGTAATATTTATGAATGTGTCAGGGAAAAACAGTAAGGAAGCTGCATTAACAATAATTTCTTGATATACTAGTGCTTTAGTGATAAACTAGTGCTCATCTCCGCAGTAGTGGATTTGCCTGTATGCATGTTTCATACGGATTATATAATCTGAGAATATTGTTTTCCATTTGAATTGGTTAATTTGAAAGTAGACATTTCACTCTCTATAGATATGTTTTTCATGTCTCTAAGGCAAGCATACACAGAGTTTCTCAAGTTTACAGACCGAGATGACAGAAAGTGCATCCTGATTGCTTTCATTATTTTACAAAAGCACAATGATTTGTTGTTATTGTGAGTGCACACAAATAAACGTTGAGTCTTTACAGATTTTAAATATGTATTATTCTTATCTGTGTGACCAAAAATGACAGAGTATTTTAAGAGCAAGTGAGCGCACCAGCGCCTCCATCTGTCCTGCAGTGAGCACTGTTCAGCTTCCACACTCCGCTCAGACACTTGAACAGCGCACGTTTTTTTATTTGATTGAGCGACCATGTAAAGTTGCTGCTACTAACATTTTTCAGATGATAAGTCATATTTGAGGTCGATGGAATGATAGGCAAGCATTTGGATGTCCTGCCCGAGTACTGTATTACCACATAGACCAGTCGTTAACGATCTGTCCATCAAGGACTGGGTGACTTCGCCAATGTGGATATTTTTTTTTTCCGCAACTAAGCGACTAATAAAATAAAATTAGCCCCATTCATTCCTTATATAATACACTGCACATGCCCAAAAGGGCATCCTACATCTTTTCGCTCGCAGCATCTGCAATGAGGCTTTGCTGTTCAGTTGATATCGATTTGATGCTTGTAAAACTGAGTTACCACTGGAACATTTGGAGCTGACATTATCCTCTTACTCCTGCCACATTGAGACAATGGCATTTCACGGTGGTTAAAAACAACACCTGTTTTTGCACTGCAGCAGTGTTGTTGTCTCCTGAGATGCACCTTGATGGTTGGCAACTTTACTGTTCATAATTTTTATTTTTTTTATTTTTTTTTTTTATTTTTTTTTTTTTTTGCCGTTTTTCACTTTATTATGATAGGACAGATCAGAGTTGACAGGAAGCGACATGGGAGAGAAAGAGGGGGGCGGGATCGGGAAAGGTCCTTGAGCTGGGATTCAAACTTGGGACGCCCGTAGCGCAACGGCACTGTATGTCGGCATGCTGCCCACAAGGCTGTCGGCACTGACTCATAATTATTTTTTTGTTTTCTTGTTTGTATGTTTGTATTGTGTTTTTTATATTACTGATGTACATATGTTCACTGTGTGTTATAGGTGTACAAGTGGCAGAATCCAGCCAAGCTGTTATACATGTGAAGGATACTGTGCTAACGGGCAGTGCTCTCTTAGTGTCACAAACCTCCCACAGTGCAAGTAAGCAGTGTTATTTTAGTAATATTTATATATTATTATTACAGTAATTATTAGTTATTTTTTTAATATATTTCTAGTTCGCCTTTATTTTATTTCAGTTTTAGTTTTAGTAATTTTAGTAAGTTAAACAAAAAATTTTCAGTTTAGTTTTTTTAAGTTTAAGTTTTCTTCTAATATTTATATATATATTTTTTTCAGCTTTATTTTAGTTACTGAAAACAATTTTTAATAGTTTTAGTTTTAGTTAATGGTAACAGTACTGCAAGTTATATAACCTAAACATATTCAATAGTACCACATGAACACGCAATCATATGCTCTACCACTCACCACCAAATGATTTTCAATCTACACGGTTCCTTCAGATGAAGATAGCATGCATAATCCCAATACTCCAACGTGAAAATCAATTTCCAGACTTTTGATATATGAAACCTCATTTCTTCCAATTGTGACTAAAACTGTGCTGGTTGTCCTCTGTCAGTCAGACTACAAAACTAGTCATTTTGTTGATGCTGCTTTCCATTTTTCAGTCAAGTTTGTGTAGCAAATCATTGGCTAGAATGTTGTAGCAAAACTCTGCAACATATGATATTTCTATGCATCAGTCTGTCTGACACTATCAATCACAGAGTTTATACTTCTAGACCAGCAGAGACTGGCATTCTCTGTTAGCGTTTTAGTGGTTTGTATGCTACCTGTACAACATGTCTCATCTTGTAAACTGGACAGGTTCTTATAAGTTTAAAAAAAAAGTTTAAAGTCGTTACGTATTGTCAAGTATGGTGACCCATACTCAAAATTGGTGCTCTGCATTTAACCCATCCAAGTGCACACACACAGCAGTGAATAGTGAACAAAACGCACACACACACCGTGAACACACACCCGGAGCAGTGGGCAGCCATTGCTCCAGCGCCCGGGGAGCAATTGGGGGTTCGGTGCCTTGCTCAAGGGCACCTCAGTCATGGTATCGAAGGCAGAGAGAGTGCTGTTCATTCACAATCCCCACCTTCAATTCCTGCCGGTGCGAGAATCGAACCGACAGCCTTCAGGTTACAAGCCTGACTCCCTAACCATTAGGCCACGACTTCCCCAAACCATATTATCGCTTACCATATGCACCTTTGCCACTGGGGTACCACAAGAGTTGATGCTAAGGCCCTTATTCTTTTCCAGCTCACCAGGCATAACTCACATAGTTGATGCTTGCAGGTGTGTTAAAAAGCTTGGTGTGGGGACCACATTATATCCTGTCATTTCATCCTCCAATTCCTCTGTTTCTTCATGTAGATGTCCTCTGGGATGGGAGGGTCATCGCTGTGAGAATCCTGCTCCCAATGTAAATGCTGAATCCAGTGGCCGTAAGTCCATTTTTGAATTCTACAGCTATATTTCCCGAAGTCTTTATAATACTTGTTATAATAACATACGTTTCTGTTAGGAACAGCTTCAATAGTTATTCCATTGGTTTTACTGATACTGCTGGTGTTGCTGATTGGAGGAGCAGTATTATGGTACAGAAAAAGAATGAGAGGGTGAGTATTTTATAAAATTGTTCTTCTGTACTTCTCTCTAAAGTGTTGTACTGTTCAGAATTTGAAATATAAGCAACTTCCCATCCCAAAACACCTCTTTTCTCTCCTTCTTTCTTGGTAAACCGCATCTGCTCTTTTCCGTAGGCTTGGCAAATCCCGCTCCAAACGACCGCGGTAACGGTCTTTGTCCATTATGTCTTTATTTTGTCTCTCTCCCATTCTGTCCATCTTTCTCGCTGGTTTGGAGAATTGTGGTACAAGTGTTCTTGTTGTCTTCATGGTCTCACCCGATCTCTTTCTGTCATACCTCTGTCAAACCACCTTACTAAACCCTACAAGTGGTTTGTGCCTTGTTCAGATGAGAAATTGGTAATCTGTTACTGAGAACAAAGAAGTAGATCCAATTTTGTTAGACTGTGAGAACCTGTCGTATTGTTTTCAACAGAGCAATACCGGTCCCGCTGTAATACCGTATGTTTATCTACGATCGGTTCTCAACAGGACTGCATCTGTTGAACATGTGCCATGTTCAAAACCCAGTGTTTATCAAGATAATGTGGCCTTCACTTAAAGGATTCGTTCACTTCCAGAATAAAATTTTCCTGATAATTTACTCACCCCCATGTCATCCAAGATGTTCATGTCTTTCTTTCTTCATTCGAAAAGAAATTAGCTCTACATGATCCCCGCCGAGGAATAAGGGTCTTATCAAGCGAAACCATCAGTCATTTTCTAAAAAATAAACATCCCATTGAAAAAGATCCCCATTGAAGTCCACTGTATGGAGAAAAGTCCTGGAATGTTTTCTTAAAAAAACCTTAATTTCTTTTTGACTGAAGAAAGAAAGACAAACATCTTGTATGACATGGGGGTGAGTAAATGATCAGGAAATGTTTTATTCTGGAAGTGAACTAATCCTTAAAAGAAAGCGTTAGTCTTATCAGCTTTTCATTTTTCATTTATTTATTTTTACTAGGGATACTTGTAAGACCTGAATCTTGGATCATGATATAATTGTTTTTGCTTGAAATTCAAGGGAAAATAAAACATGGTTTATAATAATTTATTTATTTTAGATTTAATTTAAATAACCTTAGTTATTAAACAGTGTGGTAATCCCTTATTGTATAATGTAGTGAATTTATTACTCACAAATTAAAAGTACTTCTCATTTGATTAAAATCTTTTTTTATTGGGAACTTGATATATGTGAATTAAACGATCTGATTATTCATAACAAATGAGCCATCCCTGCAAAAACAGTTTCACTTCAATGCGTTTCAGTTAATATTTAATAAAATGCATTTAGCTGGACTTAGCTTAGATTTAACTGGACTATTTAGTTTTGTATTTAGTATTAATACTATTTAGTATTGAAATAGCTAACTAAATTAAAACTGATATTTCTGATTGTCAGTTGAAGAAATTTGTGACACTGTTTGTCCTGTTTATTACTGTAAAGCTGCTTTGTATAAAACTGGATTTGACATTTGCATTACACTTTAGATTCAAAGACTTTAAAATATATATATATATATATTTTTTACTGAACGAACCACATGTAAAGCTGTAGTTAAATACATCAATAAATATACGTCTGTGACCACACATAAGTTGAATTTAATTGAACTAATGTATATTACAGGGTTAGATCACCTAAAATCATTTACTCACCCTTAATCCCATAAGACTTTTATTCATAGTTGAAACAAAAATGAAGATATTTTTACTGAAACCTGTGGGATTTCTGTCCCTCCAATGAAAGTCCACACAATCAAACTTTCAAGCTTCCGAACATAGAGATTGTACAAGTAATCCATATGAATTGAGTAGTGTCTCTTCCTAAGAGATACGATCGGTTTACATGATAAACAGATTTAATTTAGATTTTTATTTACATAAACATTGATCAGCACACGTACTGCATTTATTTAGCACATCAAATATGGTAAATGAAAGCTCACACTTTTACAGTGTCTTTATGAACTGTTTTTGAAGTTTTGGTGAAATGGACATTCAAAGGAGGGACATAAATGTCTCAAGTTTCATTAAAGTGTATCTTCATTTTTGTTTTGAAGATGAACTAAAGTCTTATAGTCATACAGCCCAACCTTGTTTTTACACATACTTTTGTACTTGTACCTTAATAAAGGATAAGAATTTTCTAATCATTTATCAAGTTGGTTGACTTAAAATTGTGGTTACAGGCAAAAAGATTATACAGATATACTATGTATTTTGGTAAATGCTGGGTTTATGATGGTTGTGCTTCATTTTAGGTTGTTCCAGTGACTGTTAGTGGCATCCCTCTGTGTTGTGGCAGTATTTCTCCCTCTGCTGCTTTGTATGGTGTAATACTGACCTCAACCTCATTTCCTGTGAATAAAAACTGTGTATTGTGTATCTGCAGAGCCAAAGGCTTTCAGCATCAGAGAATGACAAATGGCGCTATGAATGTTGAGATTGGAAACCCAGCCTATAAAATTTATGAAGGAGAGCAAGATGACGACGTTGGAGAATTGTTGGATGCTGACTTCACACTGGATCCTGACAAGGTAAGATGACAGCAAATTGCATATTTTCTGAAAGATGTCCATGCTTTATTTCACTACTCTAAAACAAGTTTAGAAGAGTAAACAAAAAGCTTAAAATTCCATTCATCCATTTCATAAAATTAGATTTTCTAACAGCCACAGTTATTGTAATAGTTGGATTCTGGACAGCACGTTCTCACTCCCAACTCGTCACATATTGAAGCTTGGTCAGGACCACTTGGCATCGCTTTTTGATGCTCAAGGTACCCCTTTAGCATAATTTTTCAACATGCTGGGTCCTCCATTGCTTTAAATAAGAAACCCTTGGCGTCAATATGCCAACGCGAAAGGTACTGGGAATTTTATCATCATGATTAAATTATATATTGGGTAATAATATTGCCATAATTGCATATATGTTGGGGTGTGATTTTTCAATGTAAACAGTCACAACAGTTTTATTTATATTACATTATTTACACATTTATGAGAACGTAACCCAACCCCTGCCCCTAAACCTACCATTTGTCAATAAAACACAAGATATAACAGGAAGACAGAGATGGGCACAAATACTTCAAAATGTAAAATAAAAATACAAAATACTGTGCGGAAAAATGTATTTAAATACAAATACAAAATACTGTGTGGGAAAATGTATTTAAATACAAATACAGTATTTTGTATTTTGAAAATACACAAAATACATTTGAAATTGGCCATCCAGTGAAGTAACACTATTAAGGCCTGTTTATACCAAGAATGATAATTATAAAGATAATTATATTAGTGTATTCTAAGTATACAATGCAGTTGTGTCATCTGTCACTTTAAATGCTCAAGCTCTTTAAAGCAGAAATTATTCCGATTGGCTGTCAATGTTTTTATCACTCATCATTTTTTTTGCTGTTATGGTTATAGTTGTGGTGTGCTAGCTGCTATTCACTTAGATTTAGGATGTACTCACACTAGGGGATCTGATCCATGGTTGAGCGCGATTGACCCCCAAAGTCCAGTTCATTTCACAAGTGTGACTGCTCTGTACCGTGTCCAGTGCGGTTTGTTTAACCATGCCCTGGCCCGCCTGAAGAGGTGACTCGGTGTGGTACACATGTAGTGTGATCGCTTACCGCGCCGGAGCATGGAACAGTTAATTTATTATTTCTGTATGCGCTGGGTCAAAATCACTATAAAGTGCCTTTGATGTCCTCATCAGAATCACTCAATCATCATGAACATAATACAATATAATGAAATTCTGAAATTATAAGATAAATGACCAAACATTTGCACACATATAACTACAACTACAGTCTCTAGAAATGTATTTTTCCTCATTTTATATCATTTTCTTTGATTGGATGCATGTGATTTTGGCATGTCCCTCATGCAGCTCAGCTAACTTCAGTGAGTGTAAAAAGTGGTTAAATTACACAATATTGAAATAATTTTTAAATTTTCTTATTGCCCTCAGCCAGTTGTTAATAAAACAAGTCAGATTGTTCATTTATATTCTATTTTCATAATAATATTAAGCATTTTGCATAGGCCCCTGAAATTGCTGTCCACCCTGTCATGATGTTGTAAATGACCCTTTAAGAAATCATCTGATCTACTCTGAAATCTCCACCCCCATTTTGCCTTTCTTCAGTGGAGGTTAAAATATCTGCTGCAAGTACACTTTCTATCTACACTTATATTTACTAATTTTCAGCATATTGTGTTTGTAGTTGCATGTTGCCAAGCTTAACATGTCCACCCTGTCATTGTAAAATATTAATTAACATAAAAGTTTTTCAGAAATTCAAAATATATATTTTAAGCAGTACACATTCAGCTTCAACAATGAACCACTTTGCTGACTGAAGGTACACCATGTGTTTATTAAATGCTAACTTTAACCAAAAATGTCCACCCTGTCATTGTCCACCCTGTCACCAAGACTTCCATGACAGGGTGGACATGTGCATAGTTTTTGTCAAATTCTGATAATGTTTTAACAAGGGCTGTTGATTTAACATGTTAAATTGGTGTGATTAATTATTTGGAAAAAGAGGTTGAATTGAAAAAATGCATTTAATGCACCCCAGCCCAGAACTGTATGCTATCTTTCATTGCATGCAGTTGCTAAGTGATGAACACGATGGAAGGCAACGACTCACTGTGATGTAGCCTATTAGAATGGAGTTAAAATGTGTCTAAAATTCAAGATAAGTGGGCAAAAATGCCCTTGTATTATCATATGACATAGTTAAGCAATCACACAAACAAAAGTACCATATTCCTGAATATCTACTCAACTGCAAATGTAATATTGACTTTATAGAGTCAATAAACAAAACAGTTCAATAAACAAAACAAAAAAATAATAATAATAATAATAGTTACATTTTAAACACAATATTGTCTGTTTTTGTTCTATTTCTCCAAATAAAATAGTTCCAAAAACTCCACAGTTGTGTATCTCTGAGCAACCCAAAGCGGTGTTTCGTTACCGAATGAATCCATGTTTTTAACAAATGTAGTGAGTGGCTTTAGTTTCATATTTAAAGTATTATTTCATTTTTTATTATTTTCATAATTTAATATTAAATTTTTAAAAACCCATTAATACCCATTTAAAACCCCTTAATCTCATAGCATTATTTATGCAATTCTAAGTACAGTGTATACAGTCTGTGTAAATTAATATTTTTTATATATATATATACACATAATGATTTCATTTGATTTGGAACAGCCCCATGGTGTTTTACTATTCTAATTTAAATTAGTGATTAAAATGGAAGAATTTGACAAAACGTGATGCATACATCTAATAAGGTGATAAAAATGGCCTTATAAATGTAAAAATGCCCTTTTAAATCAATTTACAATTTACAATTGCAGTGTAGAATATATATTTCTGAAATAATTCTTTGTATTACTTAAGGGTTTCTTGATGTTCCTGTTGTTTATCTGATGTCCTCTTCACCCATTAATGCATTTCTCCACCGTCATCTTGTTGTCCACCCTGTCATCTTCATCTTTTATGAAAATAAACAAATTATTTAAACAAGTTAGCAAAACCTTTTGTATGATTTCTTTATGGAGAAATGAGGGTCAGTTAGTATTCATTGAAAGTTTGACCAGATATCTTTGTCGTTTGATTTTATTTAGAAAAGAAAGTGCAACTTTTGCATATTATAGGGATACAAAAATGTTGCAGTAATTTCACATTTTTAAAAGACTTTTCCCACTAAATAAAATTTATTGTTGAGAAAAGGACAAAATATCTTTCTGAAAATCTACATTTTATAATCACTACGTAATGAAAATGTATATACTCTACTTTGAATTTGTCCATGACAGGGTGGACATATTTTGTGGTTTGCTCAAAAATTGTCTGCTTGCAGTTATTTTACAAAAAGTGCTGGAGCTTGACCAATATGCAATTCCAACAGCCTACAGTCTCCTTTAAACAACAAATATGAAGTTTAATAGAAAATCTCATATTTTTATTTTGGAAATTGTGTTGTCTCAAAGGCACTTTATAGTGATATTGACCCCGCTATTGTTATCATTATGACAGCAAAAAATCTTTATTACTACTTGGATATCACACTTTTTAATTAACTTAATTTCGAGTTCATTTAGATTTATAATGGGTCTGGTTTTCATCTTATTGATGAACAGGTAATGTAGTAAAGTAGTTGCCTCTGTAATAATCCTGTGATATCTGTCTGTTAACGAAAGGAAAATTGCACTTGGGCTTTAGTACAAGGCAACTGTGCCTAGTGTGAGTATACCCTTAGAACATTTTTTTTTTTTTAATTATATTTTTATTATTAGCATTATAGTTATCTTTGTCTTGGGGTACACACACACAGAAAGCTGCTTATTACTCATTTATCCATGTTTCTTTATCACTCTGACATGTCAATAGCTCCTGTCCACTAAAAGCTCCACAGATATATTTGCACACCACGATGATATATAAATGAAATAGAAAAAGTTTAATCGATTTACACTTTATATCATCGCCAACATATATATTGTCATATCGCCATAGCAAGCAGTAATGATTAAAGTTTAATGAACACATTTGACTAGCTAGTTGATAAAACCAAAATATGACCAACAAGACTGACTAGTGCTAATGCTATGTTCCCCTTGCTAGTGCTCTTTTTTACCTGCTGGGACAGGTATGCTTTTTTCCCACAAAAGCAAGATCACCTTGTTTTAATGTTAAAGTCATGCACATAGTAGTGCAATTACCATTTCAAGCATTTTGTATGGTTTATACACAGCAAACCAGCATGTATTTGACTGAAAATCCAGAATCATAGCTTTCCTGTAGCTCAAATAGTAGAGCATGGCGCTAGCAACGCCAAGATCATGGGTTCGCTTCCCAGGGAAAGCAAGACCTGATAAAATGTAAAAAAAAAAACTGTAACTTGAATGTAATGTAAGTCGCTTTGGATAAAAGCGTCTGCTAAATGCATAAATGTAAATGTAAATCATCAACAATCTAACTGTAAAGATAGCACTGTGAGTGATGATATAGTTCTCAACAAATGGGATTTTGGCTTTAATAAGATTTTCCCAGGAAACCTGGCGTCCTCCACGATTCCTATTCTTTCCAACAGCAAAGCACTTGAATGCGACATGCTTGTAATCAGGACTTCTGAAATTGGAAGTAGGAAATTTTGATAGCACACGAAGGCAGTATTATTCCTTATTTCCTTACAGGAATCCAGAAAATTTCATTACCCAGATCTAGATGGCGTCATACAGCTGCAGGTCACATGAATGAAAGTGGCATGTCTGAACTAAATACAAAAATACTAAGATTAAATGTATTTAAATCCAAAATACATTTGAATTTTTTTTCAAAGGTATTTAAATACAAAATAGTATTTTGTATTTGAAATACTGCCCATCCCTGCAGGCAGATACAACTACCGTCATAATTTATTCAAAAAGTATTAATATTCCAAGTCTTCTGAGGCAAAACGTTGATTTGTGAGGAATAGACGTGATCGCCGTCTCCATCCACCGTAAAGCTCTTCCTGTGTGCAGCCAGTCTCTGTGCACAAATTCAAAAAATGCCACCAGAAGAAGCCTTACGTCAGCCTTGGTTGTGAAATGCCATTGGCTCTTGTGTGTCTCGTGACCGATTGTGTCATGCTACGGGACGGGAGTATGCTTTTGAATGAGATGTGAGCGCGTTAATGGAGCGGGATCATTTTCAGCGATTAAAACCTTATGTTTTACACTCTTCTTCGCATAAAGACATTGTATGGCTTCAGAAGACTTGGAATGCAACACGACTTGTTTGTAATGCATTTATACTGCTTGTTTATGGTCAATTTTTGTAATAAATACCTGTGACTGCTCTTATATTTGCCTGTTACGTGTTTTATATTGTTCAGAAGTGGGTCGGTTTAGGGTGGGGGTGGAATTACGTGCTCCAATGAAAGTATAAATTTATTTAAAATTATTTAAAAAATTTTTTTACAAATGCATGCAAACCATTAAACTAAGACAAACAACTGAAAACAACGGAGGACCCTGCAAGTTGAAAAATGGGATATAAAAGGGGTACCTTGAGCGTCAAAAAGCAATGCCAAGTGGTCCTGACCAAGCTTCAATATGTGACGAGTTGAGAGTGAGAATGTGTTCTGGAAGATGAAATCCCAATGATCGTTCTCTATAGAGATTTTTGTGTTTGTTTTTATTTATTTTAGTTTTTTTTATTATTTTTATTTTTTCAAGAAATTAATACTTTTATTTAGCAAGGACACATTACATTGATGATAAATGAGAGTAAACATATTTATAATGTTACAAAAAAATATATATTTTAAATAAAGGCTGTTCTTTTGAACTTTCTATTCATCAGAGAATCCACAAAAATATTTGGCAGCACAACTATTTTCAACTGATAATAATCAGAAATGTTTCTTGAGCAGCAAACAGAAGAGACTCCTTCCTGCTCATTAAAAATTTTTATTAACCCCAAACTTTTGAACGGTAGTGTATTTAGGTCATTTAATGGCAGTAATTGACTATTTGCATTACAAAACATTACATGGACAACTTAGGAATACAGTGACATTTGAAAATTACTTTTTATTATTGTAGCAATACTTTTCGGCAAAATCAATTGCATAATTACTTCATGCTAAGACAAAAGAGCACTACTGCCTACATAGACAGCTACTTTCCTCAGAGTTGCCACTATCTAGTGGGCACAAGGTGTCTTTGAAGGCAGCACATTATTTGGAACAATCTTTCTGTCAGGAGTGTGGATACGATGCCTTAAAATGCTGACTATGTTTGGTGAGCACAGCTGTGGTCTTTGAGCTAAAGAATCGGCCTGATCCCATATATTTCCAACTTTTTCTTTTGTAGCCGACCAACTTCACGAATCCTGTGTATGCTACTCTGTACATGGGAGCTCACAACAGCCGCAACTCCCTGGCCAGTACAGATGAGAAGAAGGAGCTGCTATCACGGGGCGACGAGGAGCCCCTGGTGGACCCCCTGGCTTAGACTGTCCATCAGTTTGGTCCATACATGGAAAATACCATTTGCCTTTCTGAGAAAAAGAGAAAAAGAAGAAAAAACAAAGTAAATCGATGATTAAGTGTTAACACTGTATAAAATGTACAAAATGAAGGACTACTTTTGTATGTGATTGCAGTATTATAGTTTGTTCTTTTACAATTCCTCTGGTTACAACAAAACATCACAACAACAACAAAATATACTTTTTTTTTTCTTTTCTTTTTTTTTTAACAAGAAGATGCCGTCTCAATTTTTAGGTCACCTCCCCTTTACCTTAATAGCCACTACCTCTGTGCAATATGGAGTCAAAGGAAAAGAAAGAGAGAGATTGGAACAATGACATTTTTTTATTTTTGTATGAGATGTATAGAGAAAAAATGTTGTTCCATCAGTAATGCCAATTGTTTGTTGTATGTTTGACTGTGTGGAGAGGGAAACCTTGACATGGAACCAGTGTTGTTTGCTTCAAATTTACTACAATATCAATCAGATTTTATCAATTTTATGTGTCAGTTTTACTACTCCCAGTGTAAGTTCATAATTATTTATAACGATAATCGATTTCTTGTGCACAGATCCAAACCATTGCAATATTACATATGCTTATTACAGAACAATTTTTACAGAACAATTTGTTTTTAAGTGAGAATGTCAGTGTTGTAGATTTGGACACACTTGACAGAAATGTTTTCATGATCTTAAAAACCTTTTGATCTAAAGGCTTCTGCTTAACTGCTTGAAATTAGTTTTATAGACAACAATAAATTGTGCCTATCTATGAATCTCTTTACAAGACTAAAACATTTTTTTGTTAAAAATAAAATGAAACGTTGCGTTAGAAAGGATAGTGAAAGAAAAGCAGCCACCAGGAGTCCAGCACATATGAGAACTCCCTCAGTATTGTTTGAATTAAGAGTGAAGAATAAAAAATGAACATAATGTGCAGAGCTGGAATCTAGACAACATAGCAGTTTTTGGTCACTACATAATTCCCATACTTCAGTTTGATTTTAGAATAATAGTAAAGAATGAGTAGGTGTGTCCCAACTTTTGACTGGTACTTTATTTATTTTCAGATGAATGAAGTAAAGCATGGATAATTGAAAGTGAACATTCTTGTAGAAAATAAAGACCTGCTTACAAGGAAATCCCAAAACAATCAAATGCACATTTGTGCATTGGTTGTAGTGACACGTTTGAGCACCTTTAAAGATGCACATACTCCTGAAGAGGGTTTTTGACGGAAGTGAAATTTTTACACTTGTTTATAATTGTTTTTAAAATGTCACAGTTAAAAATGAAAAACCGATGTGTTCTAATATTGACACACTTTCATCTTGTCTTTTGTAATCTGCCTCTGAAATATGCCATACATCATGTTGCTTTTACTTTTAAAATGTACGCTTTTTTTCCTCAGTAAATCCATATTGTCCTACTCAGCTTGTTGCTGACATGCTGCTTTTGTGAGAATCATTAGCTGTAATGTAAAACGTCAGAGAAAAAAAAACAACAATCAAAAGTGCACTCATCATCTCAGATGAATTACTAATGCCAAGATCCTCAGTTGATCTTTTGTTGAGAGATGACAACTTTTGTAGTACAAAATGCATGGAAAGTTTTATATTTAACATTAAATTTCAGGATAGTAAAATCACGTATGAAGGGCTTGGGACTGTGAACATTCCTGTGGTACCATCGGTGTTGTCTTTTCCTGACCATTCATTTTCTTCCAGAGTAAATAATCACATGACATTTACAAGACGGGTTATTATATGCAGAACTCCAGTGCCTGTGAGCAAGCATGGCAGGTGGCTTATTTTGTGATTAGATGAATGAGGAAGTTAATTGAGATTTCTTTGGTAGATAGGCACTAGACTAGAATGACTAGATGATGGCCACCTGAGGATATTGTCAGTATGGTCAGTGTGAAATTGCTTACTTTAAGACTTAGACCTATTTATTCACATTCATTTATACTTAACTGACACTCATTAGTATACAGGCACCAGTTGTCACAAAAGGGTTGTAGAGATGATGATGAAGATGATGATGAAGGTAAAGTTTCCAAAATAAGATTTAATAATATCAACAGGTAGATCCAAATATAAGCAGGCAAGTATCACAGCCATAACACAAATGGCCTCAAGCCATATCACCTTGTAGCTCAAGACTGGTTGCCCACTGAAGCTAAGCAGGGTTGAACCTGGTCAGTAGCTGTATGGGAAACCTTCTGGGAAGACTAGGTTGCTGCTGGAAGAGATGTTAGTTAGACCAGCAGGGGGTGCTTACCCTGCAGTCTGTGTGGGTCCTAATACCAGAGTATAGTGACAGGGACTCTACGTATACTTTGGATGAGACGTTAAACTGAGGTCCTGACTCTCTGTGGTCATTAAAATGGCACTTGGCACTTCTCATAAAGAGTGTGTAACCCTGGCGTCCTGGCCAAATTCCCTCCGCTGGCCCTTATTAATGTTGGCCTCCTAAAAATAATACCCATCCACTGAATTGGCTGTATCTCTTTCTCCTCTCCACCTATAGCTAGTGTGGTGAGTGCACTGGCACTGATGTACTGTGAGAGAGACCCTTTCTATGATTGTAAAGTGCTTTGGGTGTACAGTAGTACATAATAAAGCGCTACATAAATGCCTCATTCATTCATTCAAACAAAGAAAATGAGCTAAACAGGGAGTATAAATAAGAAGGAACTAATGAGTTAATGAGGACAGACTAAGAAACTCGGTCAAAATTTAAGAAACAGAACATAAGTGTGACATAATGCCTCGCTCCGGGAAGGTGCGGCCATGCACCGTAAACTGTCTGAGGAGAAGGATCCAGAGGTGGATGAGCGGATGGTGAAGGACAGGAGACCAGAGAATCCAAGGAGGAGTAGATGAAGGAAGGACCCATTGAGGCAATGACAGTGGGAGAAGCCACGGAAAAGAGGATGGTGGAAGTTTCCATCAGAAATCCCTTACAAAGAAATACTGCAGTTTTTAAAAAAGTAATTCTGCAGTTTTTGTTACATGTAGAAAAATGCAGTTTTTTGGACAAAAAAAACCTGCATTATTGCCGTTTTACTGCAATACACCTGATGTACTATTGAAATACAACTGCAGTAGAGCTGTAGTATTACTAACAAACAACTGCAATAGAACTGCAGTATTACTGCAATACAGCTGAAGTAATACTACAATTATACTGCAATAAAACGGCAGTAGTACTACAATATATAATACAACTGAAGTACAATTCAATACTACCGATAGTGCAATAGTAATAAAACGCTGTACAGTAACACTGAAATGCAACCAGAATATTCAGAATAACAAATTTTATTTGCACACATCTGCAATATAATGAATTAAGGTACAAAACAACAGTGAATGTCTCAAACAGCAATGCAAAAATAAATGCTTTTACTTTTCTTTAAACTTAAAATAACAGGCCGAGAGTTACTGTACACTAAATGTATTTAGTGTTTATTTACACATCACGCAATCATGCACATTTCTTCCCTCATTATTCAGGCAGGGTTCATTTTTTTGAAGAGCTTATCCTCATCATTCTGCTTTGTTCTTATGACTGCCTTTATCTCAGATGTGGAAACACTATTTTGGATGTAGTCTGGAAAAACAAACAAACAAAAACTATCAGAAATTCTCAAGTTTCAGTTACACTTTTCACTACAGGCATATTTCAAATGCTTAAAATAAATCTTGAATTGTGATGTCACCAAGTGTTTGTGAAAGTAGTCATACTACTCCCAGTTCATTTCTTATGGCATATTGGTCAGCATTAACAATGTCTTTGAACACTCCAGGTAAAAAAAGTTAAAAGGTTGGCTCACCCAAAAATGAAAATTCTGTCATCAATTACTCACCCTCATGTCGTTCCAAACTCGCAAGTCTTTCGTTCATCTTCAGAACACAAATGAAGATCTTTATGATGAAATCTCAGAGCTTTCTGTCCCTCCACTGATAGTCCATGCAACTACCCCTTGCACAAAAACATGCATTTCTGGAAAAAAACATAGACACAATCATGTTTAAATACTGTACCTCCACATTATTTGTCCTCTTTATCATTTTGGTTTTTTGTTCAAAAGTCTAACCTTAAATTAAAAAAAATAATAATAATTGAAAAAAATATATATAATTTAAAAATGTATGTAAATATAATATTAGAACACAGTATATAGAACATATGTGTTCCACAGTTATTGTGCCCCCTTCATTTAATACTGTGTGTAACCTATAAGCCTCTACACATAGGGGCTAATCCATGGCTAGGTGTGCATTACATGATTTTAATGCATGAGGTGGAGGCAAAGAAGAACCTGACATGAAACGGGTTGCCTCCATTGAAGTCAATTAAAATTGTGTAATACACACCTGTTAAAGCTAGGCTAAAAAGTTAAGTTAAAGCTGCCCTCAAAGAGATAGCCAACCCAAAAATGAAAATTATGTCATTAATTAGTCACCCTTGTGTGGTTTCACACCCGTAAGACCTTCATTCCTCTTTGGAACACAAACAAGGATATTTTTAAAGAAATCAGAGAGGTTTCTGACCCTGCATAGACAGTAATGCAACTTACACATTAAAGTTCCAGAATGGTAGGAAAGACATCGTTAAAGTAATTCATGTGACTCCAGTAACTCAATTTTATGAAGCGACATGAGTGTTTGCGTCAAAAAACCCCCAAAACATTTACTACTTATTTACAAAAATATTGATCTGTAATGTGCATTTACGAGAGCAACACAACGCACGAGTGTTGTGTTCATGCGACAGAAGACAAAATTATGGTTAAACCACTGGAGTCACATGGATTACTTTCACAATGTCTTTCCTACTGTTCTGGAACTTAAATGTGTAAGTTGCATTGCTGCCTATAGAGGGGTCAGAATGTTCTCGGATTTCATCAAAAATATCTTAATTTGTGAAAAGATGAACAAAGGTATTACGGGTTTGGAACGACATGAGGGTGAGTAATTAATGACAGAATTGTTGTTTTTTTGGGTGAACTAACCCTTTAATGTTTGTGGAGTACAATTTGACTGGAAGGGTAAAACTAAGTTAATTTTCATTAGTTTGTTTGGTTACAGGTCATTAGATCTAGCGTTCTGACTGTATGTGTGTGCTACAGTAAAAGCTGCACGTTAATTTAGAATGGTGATTGAACTGATTGTAATGATCTATGCATTCATTGTTATATTGCACACCTTCCAGTCAATCAGAGAGAATCAAAGAGTCCACAAGCAAACTGTTGAGAGCTGATGTTAAGCATTGAGAATAATTTCTGATATAACTACATTTCATTACCTTTCCACTACCTCAGCTCTCTCTCTGTTTTCATACTGAATTGGCACTAATATTGTAAATCTTCTTTTAGCTCTTTGATTTCATTTAACTCCTCAATCTCTTCATGTCTGAAGATCTCTTCCATGGCTGAGGAGACAGAGGACTTGGTACACCTGATTTCTCCAGCACTCCCACAGGTCTTAGTTCCTGAAATACAATAGCAGTTATTATGTATTCTAAACTATAAAGATAGTAGTTAATAAAAGATTAAATAAATAAAGTAGATACTGCTCACCATTATTTGAGTGCTTGTTTCACCACAGCCATCATCTTCTGTTGAATTATATTTTTGGTCTTCTATTTTTAGTTGTTACCAGTGCATTTTCCTGAAAATAGCAATCAAACACTAAAAAAAATTCCATTTCCACACATTAATATCACACTACTGAACATAAATGCTGGTGTAAACTGCTGTGAAAAAAAATAAAAATAAAATAAAATCCTGATTTATTCTTTTTTGTGTATAGCAATACTAAATATTGTCAGATATTTCTAAGAAATTTAACATAAAACAAAGGCAAATACAGTTATCATTAATAAACAGTTTTTATGTTTATTCAGGTTGCCTGTGTTTCATGCACTTTTTTAGAAGATCTGAACCAATTTAAGTCGTCACCATTATTTATTATTTATTATTCATTATTTATTATTTATTATTATTTATATTGCTATATGAAATACAGATTGTTTCAAAGCTGCTTTACAGTGATAAAAAGAAAAATAATGATGCAAACAGAATTCACTTCTGCTGTGAAGCAGCTCTAAACAGTAAAAAGTTCAGTTGAAATCAGTATTGACTCAGTTATTTCAATAACTATATAAAAATCATCAAAAATAAAATAATTCCAATGCATCTACATAGCAGTTGTGCAGAAAACAGTGGTGTCATCATCTAGCTCAGTTCAGTCCTCATCCAATAGTGTCAGTGGAGTCAGATCAATAATATTGCTGAATATTATGTGTCTCCAAATAAGCAGGGCAAAAGTCGACAGTGACAAGGAACCCAAACTCCATCAGGTGACAGAATAGAGGAAAAAAAACCTTGGGAGAAAGTATGTTTAGTTCAGGGATCAGTTCTCCTCTGGCCAACAAATGAACACGGTGTGATTATGATTCAGGCTGCATCACAATTTAGTGTGAAATATACAGGACTGTAGGCCTACAAGTAGCTGGAGTTACGAATCTCATTTAAACACTATCTAAAATCAGGTTTACATTTGTGGCTAACTAAAATGTGAGTGACCTTTAATGCATTTCCAGAAATCAAGTCTCACCAACATCTGTAGAGTGTCTTTTCACTTTCTCTCTTCTCCTCTTTCCTAAAGCTTCCTCTGTAGCAAACGGGTACACTGTACGCTGAACATTTTTCAATGATTTTTCCTCATGTCAGTTAGGGGTTGATGCTCTCCTAGAAACAAACAAACAAATACTTTTGTCACACTTGTGAATGGTCTCGGGGCGTAATGTTGTTATGTCTTTGAGCTTTAATTGTGATAGTTAACATATGAACAATGTTGTCAAACCAAACCGTATTTTATACTTTTACATCAATCCTGCAGTAAACACTACGGAAAAGACACTGATTTACCTTTAGAAGTAATCAGCTGCTCACGGGACTCGTTGTCAGGACAACGGCCGTTGGCGCGAAGGAAGATCTATTTATCTATGTGGGTGAAATATTCCATAGGCAAATATTTTTTTGTACAAAATTTTTTTTGTACGAATATTTTATAGGAAGTCTACGTTACAAAAAATAAAATAAAAAATAAATAAACATTTGCCAAGTCTATAACCACAGCACTTACTACATGTTGCACAATACTGCAGTACATGGCCTATACAAGAAGACTTTAATGGCAATGAAAAGAACCTCATTGCTATTAAAGTGAATTTACTGAACTTAATCATAGGAGCTTTATTTAAAAAAAAAAATGCTCATAAAAAATAAATAAAATAAAATAAATTTAATCAGACTTAGAAGTTTTTGCATCTGAAATCTTCAGATACATTTGAGCGTATCACTGAACTGCAGTTATATTGAATCTGTACTTCATTATACTGCAAATCTCCAGTTATACTACTTTGTACTGCAGTTGTACTTCAATGTACTGCAGTTATTTTTTGTAAGGGATACAGTGATATATAAACACCCGCACCGGGTTTAGATTTTGAAACGTGCATTCGAATTTCCGGAGGCGGGATTTTTAATTATATTCTAATGGCTTTGTGATGTCACAAACACCTGAAAACAACTTTGTAGTCCAAACGACCCGTTCGTTGTAGTTCTTGAAAAGGGAGTTTTTAAAAAACGAAATATCTCCCTTTGGAGTGGACTTTGAGATTTGTAACTTGGTAGATCTTTTTATACCCAAACATACACACTACACACTGACTAAAATTTAAAAAGTGAAAAAGCATAATAGGACCCCTTTAAATCCGAGGTTGCAAACAATGTTTGATCTGCTGGGAACTGAAAAGACCCAAACAACAACTTTTCTACCTCTGTCTGAGTGGTTTAATGTCGCTTTCCAGAAATCCTGACTACCACTCTGGAAAGTTGCCACTGGAGATGGAGTCTCATGGTAGGTTTTGCTGTGATAGCTTATACAGCTACCAAGTGCTAACAGAAGACTCAAGTTTGTTGCAATAAACCAATTTTTGTAGAGAGGACTTGTCTTGTGCTTCACACGAGGGGTGGACACATGAACAATCCTGCTTATATAATTGGCAACACAAGCAATTAGCATAAGTTGCACTAGTACACGTGATGCAAAGTGTATAATAACAGGTTGGGTATCGTTTAGGTTTTTACAATACCAGTGCCAAATCGATAATTTTAAAATGGTACTGGTGCCTGAACTGATACTTAAAAAAGAGCCACAAAACGATGGTGAATGACATTAAAGGGGTCACTCTTTAATGTACCTAACTGAATGCAGTGTGCAATTTAATACATGACAGTCTGCATCATTAGATTAAAAAAAAAAACACACTCGGCAAACTTTATCAGAGTTAGCAAAAAAAGTATTTTACAACTAGAAAAGCAGCAGATGGCAAGACATAACAAATGCTGTGACCAGATAGATTGCAAAAGAAATGGTGGTGTCAATTCAAGCAGTTGAGAGAGATTATAAAATACTTTAGACCCAATATGTTCAGTCAAACAGCTCTGCCTAAATTGTGTAATTCATGTCACCAAACTCTGGTGGATAAACTGCAGAAGGTTTCATATTTTACCACAACTGTTTATGGTCAAGCAGAACATCCACCACACCTCTCTTAAACAGTGCATTTAAAATTTAATTGGCAACTGCAAAGATACATTTTGTAAACATCCTAAATAAACATTCTGAGATGACCAGATTTTCCAAAGTGATAGATGCACTGGCATCATGGTCACTATGAGAAGACCACATGGTTTGCACAACAGCTGGGTATTAACAACTGGAAGATACTTCCATGTTTTAAACACAAGATGCATATTACCATTGGTAAGTAATTTGGATGTTTCTATGAAATGAAATACATCTTATATCTGTTAGGAATAGCGATGAGCTGTTGATTTTGGCATCAACACTTGATCCCTGGTTCAAAAACTTCTACAATAATGATGACAGGATCAAAGCCATTATGATGAGAACTATGACATAATACCCTAGCAGGCCCCTCAACACCTTCAGGATATGGCAGCAAGAAGGTGGATGATGGCATATGAAAGACAGCAAAAAAAGCACACAAAAAATAAATAAATGGACAGTTATTTTAATAAAATGTAGGAATTCAGAGGCAAATATCTGATTTAAATACAAAGAGACAGGATAGTCTATGCATGATCAGATGTTTTTACTCGTATCCAAAACGAGGTGATGTAAACATTATGGAGCACTAAATGCAGTGTATTGCTGCATCAAATATTGCGAAAAAACAGTATCCCTAAAGTGTAGTATGTCCGAATTCATAGTATTTGAAAAACAGTTGAAGAAAAATACCCGGATGACCTACTACTTCCGCCAGGATTCTGAAGTGCACAGTCAATGGACACTTTACTATCCCACAAGGCCATGGGAGAGGGTTTATGAATGGTAGATCACGTGATAGTAACCACATGGCATCCGAATTTCATTCATACTACCCAAATTAATACTTTTTAATGGTTGGGAAGTAAGTTCAAATTCAAATGTGACCCTGGACCACAAAACCAAGTAGCACGGGTATATTTGTAGCAATAGGCAAAAATACATTGTATGGATCAAAATTATAGATTATAATTTTTATATTTTTATTTTAATTTTTGATTAGTAATATGCATTGCTAAGAACTTCATTTGGACAATTTTAAAGGTGATTTTTTTTTTTTTTTTTTGCACCCTCAGATTCCAGATTTTCAAATAGTTGTATCTCAGCCAAATATCGTCCTATCCTAACAAATTATACATCAATGGAAAGCTTATTTATTCACCTTCCAGATGTTGTATATACATCTCAATTTTAGGGGAGGTAGTGTTTTTAGTATATAAACCAATTGTAAAATTGCCATTTGGGAAATATAGGGAAGAATATAGAATACAAATTATTGGTCATTGTCCAGCATTTAATTTCTTAGCCAAATAAAAGAGAAAAGAAAACAAACTAAAAAATAATAAATAAAATAAAAACTTGTCAATAAAATAAAATAAGTCTAACCTAAAGGAGCAGTGTCACAACTACTGTTTTGAGTGTACAGAGTGGAGTGTATTTGCTAAAAACAACTCTTCCACAGTCAGGAAAATCCATGTTTTCTCTAACCAGAAACCACAGATGACCAAAGAAGTCGAGAATCTGTCCATCTGGGAGCTCACTGGGTACTGCGCAGGAGAAGCTTTCGTGCAATGCCATGATCCCAGATGCTTTGTGTTGTCCTCACCGGAACGCTGCAAGGGAGAGCCAAGATGAGCATTGTTCACTGGAAGAGCGTATCTCAATGGTTAGCAGATGACGACTTCTTGAAAACAGACAGCTGTCTGAAGGAGAAAGATTCTGAGGCAGTGACATTTAGCCATCGCCTTAGCTACTGTCTCAACTAGCTACTGTGCCAGCCACCATCACCAAAGTAAACTTTTAGATTTATTTTCTACATAAAGTAGATAATTGTAACTGTAATGGTTCACACCGAGAAGTGAGTAGGCTTCGTATAAAATTTGCAGTGGTTGGGTATGCCAGACTTTTCTTAATAATGTACAGTAAATCAGATGACAGTTTTGAAGACTCAAACTATTTCACTAAAATAAACAATGTGAGCTGCTTACTTTAGATCCATGGGCATTAGAACACAGGAATTCTTTTTCTCTTAAACTCATTCTGAGCCAGGCCTTTGATAAGAAAGTTCCACTCCCATAAAATCTGATCTGCCATCCGTTTTATTTTGATTGTTCAAATATAAAAGTTGAGAAGCATGAGGAGAAGATGCTGTTTTAAGATCAGATAACATGAGGTCAAGCCGTTTAATGTGTGTCTTCAGAGATAAAGTGCTTCCTGTTTAACCATGGCTTTACCACATCAAATGCTGTTTTCATTTGTGGGCTCCCTGACCTCCTTAACTGCCTGTCTCTGCTAAACAATTTGACTTGATTTATTGGAAATTCTTCTGAATGGACCTCAGTACCATTATAACAATTATTCAGGTGACACCAAACAGAAATATCACAGTATGTTGAGATTATGTATAGCCTACCAAACAGAGTGAAATACGAGAATTCTTTAGTGATTTATTCTCCACTCACTTGGCTGGTGCAGACCCCTGTGGAAGTACAGATACAACTCTTTGGGTGTGAGCTTTGGAAGTTGGAATATTCTTTCAAAATTCGCATTTCAGAAATTTCAGAAAGGATTTTGAATGCCTGTGGCATTTCTGAAAATCTGGATGGAAATGTTTTCCTTGTCTTGCTCCTGAAAGTGATGAATTATGGGATACAACATCCCGTTCTGAAGCGGTGTTATGTTGGTATGGATTTAGTGTGAGCTAAATCTACTGAGCGTTGGCATTTTTCATTCCTGGGCCAGTTTTGCACCACAGGTCTGTGTATTGGGACAGGCCCTGTGACTAATGACTACGGCCACAGGAAAATCACATATCCTCCTACCAGCAGGGGCTAACGGTGTCAAGCCTTGGTCAAGGGAATTAAATGTACGACACAGAGACAAACTTTTAGCTTGCTAATGCTAGTGGCAGTTTGTGGTATGGCGGGGGTGGAGCACACAACTTTTGCTTGCAATTTTCAACTTTGAACTCTAGGTGTCACCATCTAATCATCTTACCAAGCTTTTGCAACTAGATTCTGCAACTGCAACCCAGACAGTTCAGTGGAGTAACATACAGTACAGCCTTGAAATAAGTCCATAGTCCCTTTTCAGTTAGAAAATATTAGTTCATGTTTCTATCTTAGTTGCACAATTTTACCAAAATACACAATGTTCAAAAATGGTTAAACAGAGATATAATTAGGAGGTGTGAAGCATGTCATTAAAGATGTATGGTTGACCTTTTTTCCTCTTTCATTTGTTGTGTTTATGAAGCATACTTTTGTATGTATGATGAGGTTACACATGAGTTCAAACTGAAAACAGATATTCACACTGTTCAAATTAGCTTGACCATTTATGATCTTCTATGTCCCTACTAAAGCTTGTCTCATTGTGATCACTTCACATAACTGCTTATAGAAATGGGTTTTGAGAAGAGACAGTTTCTTAGACCCTGGTCTCCATTTACTTTCATCACATGGAGTAATTTGTTGACTGTTCCACAGTTGATGTAATTTTTACCATGCAACTATGTTTTGTTGCTTCGCTGGTGTGTTACATGGTACTGTGCTAAGGTCATGGGTTTGTGAAAATATTATTACATTTTGTATCTTTAGAATATGTACAATGCTATGACCAAGGAAAAATGCAATTTCCATCAATATCATATCTACCACAAAACACTGCTAAACATAGTGCTTCATTTGGAGATGTGGTGGAAACTGCATCAACCCAGGTTTTGAATTGGACATTGTTAGGCATTGTTATTAGACATTACATAAACTTATACAGTAACCTATTTCAGGAAAGAGAGGTTTCTCTTGGTTCTTTGATTTGTTTGTTTTCTGTTGTTCAAGATGACCTAATAAAATGTGAAATGTCGAACCAGTGTGATATGGTAGTTGTTATTTTTGTGATATTTGGATGCAATGTAAATTTCACTTTTACTAATCACATTACAGTATCATTCTGTTTTCATATAGTTTGACGGAACAAGACAATACAAAAAACCTGCTTGTAACCATGTGAACAACCAGAATGTACAATGCTTAGCTTAGGCACTCAATAGCTCATTTGTGTGGATTTTATGAGACACAATGCCCATAACTGAGAGGGTTCCTTGGCATTAGACCTGTTTATACCCAAACCATATTAGTCTCCACGGTGACATATCCATAGAGCAGCTCTCATTCACTTCGCTCATCGTTTCGCTTCTCTGGCTGAGGGTCATATATTTGTGAAGTTGAACTGAAAGGAATTGTCAAACTTGAAGTATTTAGTATAATTCTATGAATAATTAGACCTAAATAAATTAGAAACCTAGACCTAAACCTATCAAAGAGAAGTACCTGCGTGCGTTTCATGTGATGGCATATAAATTAACCAATTTTAGTGAGAAACTCTTATATTTTAATATCAGATAAGAATCAATCTGAGAAGATTAGGGTAACACAAGTAATTTTACCAATCAGATATAAAAAAGAAGAAGTAGAAATAGCTGGGAATATCTGTACAGTTTCATATTTTAAGTGGTAAAGTGATTTTTACATGTATCTTTGCTTCTTGCAGTTTGTCCATAAGGCATAACTCTGGAATAAAATGGATGTGTAAGTTTTTGGCTAAAATCTGGCAATAGTTGATTTCATGAGCTGTCACCGTCTTTGATAACACACACTGCATGACTATCACAAATGTAAACGAGTACCGATTTGCCTCGGATTGTGAGCATTTGTCGGTGATTTCCAAAAAAAAACAAAACTGATATCCAAAAGTGAATGAAAATCGGAACTAAAATTGCTCGCTCATTTTATACACCAGAGCTTTTCGTAAAAAAAGACAAATAAAAGTTGAATTAAAATGGATGGATTGAGAGAAATACAAAATAAAAAGTATGACTTTAAATGCACTTTTATCCTCAAGTATTCACATCAGTCAGGTTTCATACACTGTCAAGTATACAGATGTACTTTTTTAGGTTTCAGTGTTGTAGTGGCTGTGGCGTCATGACCCAGACAGGGTTACAGAGAGATGTGTTTGCTCTCACAGAAGTTGAAGCAATGATGAAAGAAACTGACAACGCAGGATATGAGCACACACCATTGCTCAGCCCCAAACTGATCAGCCCAATCTCCACCATGGCTCTTCCCTCCCTCCCTCCTTCCTGGCTGGGTTCCCCATCTGGCTCCTCCCTCCATCATCACCACCCTAGTTTCTCCCACCCTCACCTTCTCCCTGTCCTTCGCCTGCTCCAAGCCCTCCTCCAGAGCCCCCTCCCTCCTCAGTTGGACCATTTACAGAAGGAAGACTTTTCAAAGAAAGATCGCAAAGCTTGTGCTAAGCAGTGGCCAAAAATGTAAGAAGCCAGAAAAATGGGAAACAGGCCTTTATAAAGGAAGGCTATTCACTCACTGATGGACTGAACGAGTTGATCTTTAATTGATGGTGATCCTAGTAAGGTAACATTCAGGCATATAAAAGGTGGAAATAATCTTATAAAGCTGCTAAGAAAAGTTAGTAAACTACAGTTCATAATGCAATAAATTGGTCTGGTTTTGATATTAAATTATAAAGGACTATATGCTCAGTCCTGTATAACAGAATGAAGTTGAATGGTTACATTATTAATCTATGGCTATTTCTTTTTAATCTTCGAATGTTAGGAGGTTGAAAAATAGTGATAAGCATAACTATTTTTTAAAGTATTATTTCGCACGAAACAAAAAGCAAATTGTGTTTTCTTACAGGAGACATGTTTTGTTTTGAGGGTTGAACAATTTTGGAAAATTCAGCCTTTTTTGCACATGAATTTTCACGTTCGTCTGGAATTTTGGTATTATTTAAGGTTTAGGTTCTCAGGCTCTGTAATGACATATGTTACATCTTACTATGTATTTTTGGTTATAATAACAAAGTGGCTAATGGGGAAATGCTTGAGGAACTTGGTCATCTGGTGGAAGAATGGAAAATAATCTATAAATCAGAAAATGTGATTATGGGGGGAGAGTTTAATATATCCCCTGATTTATGATTAGACCGAAAACCTCAAAGAAGTTCATATTCTGTGTATAATGATAGTACTAGACTACAAATGAACATGGTGTAACCCTTCAGGAAACGGACAATGTTTGAGACTCTAAACCTCAACTCTCTCCTAATACTTGGAAGTTCAATAATGACTTGTTAAAGAATGTTACAATCTGTCAACAGGTGACAACTCTCATTGAGGAGATTGAAAAAACTCGATATGTCTAACATGAATCAATGGGAATGGTTTAAATTTAAGGTTAAAGAATAGCCACTGAAACAGGTAAATTCTTGTCACTGATGATGAAACAAAAACAAAAGGAACTTATTGAGAAAATAAATGTGTAATTCACAACTATAACCACAAACACTGCATTAATCATTGCAGTCTCAATTAGATGAGTCATAGAAAAAGCACACTGTAAAAAAAAAAAAAAAATTAAAAAAATAAAAGTTTGTTCACTCAACTTAGTTATCTTTTTGCTTTGACTCAGTTAAGTTTTAAATACTTTCAACTTAAAAGGTTTAATTGACATAAAATAATAGTTGACCCAACTACTTACTTAAAGTAACCTGGACTTGAAAATTTAAGTTGAAATGCGTTAACTTACATTTTCAAGTTATCTGTACTACAATTCAAGTTCATTGAACTTAATGTGGCATATTTTCTAAACTTGCAATAGCACAGTCAACCAAATAAATAACATTTTGTTCCACATAAATTACTTTATTGTTCCTTGCAAATGAACAAATGTTAAGGATAAACTCTTAAAACATGTTAAAAATCATACAGAGATTCCAGAAATCTGTCTAAATGACATTTCAGATACCCAGTGTTTAAAACTTAGTTGATTACCATGAAAAAAAAAAAAAAAAAAAATGCCACTGATGCATGGAAACTGTAAAAACATGCAGAAAAAACTTTTTAACTGTAAAATACACAACAGCTAGCACATTTCTTATTAGAAATGCACAACACGATTCTAAATGTTTGTAAATACAAAATAAGAAACAAATTATATAGAAATTACAGAAAAATTACAGAAAAATTATTTCTCAAATAAATAAAATGTAAAAAACCCCATCATAAAATAACATAGCAATTGCGTAATGTTTAAAGGTGAAAATTTACTTGAAACAAATGCACAGAAAGAATTTTTTTTTTTTTTTGCCAGTATATTCTTTTTTTTTATTTTGTTTTGACTCAGAATCAGAATCAGAATCAGAATGAGCTTTATTGGCCAGGTATGCTTACACATACGAGGAATTTGTTTTTGTGACAGAAGCTCTACAGTGCAACAGAAAGACAGCAACAGGACAGGGCACAGATAATAAAAGAATAATTTACAAATAGGCAATGTACAAATAGCAAAAACACAATATATAGACAATTATGGTGTACAGGTCTAATATGTGCAAATCTGAAATGAAAAAATAAGTATGTGTGTTAAATAAATAATTTACAATAGTGTTGTGTGTTCCACTTTTAATGTCAAGTGTTCATGAGATGGATTGCCTGAGGGAAGAAACTGTTCCTGTGTCTGGTCGTTCTGGTGCTCAGAGCTCTGTAGCGTCGACCAGACGGTAACAGTTCAAAGAGGGAGTGTGCTGGATGTGAGGGGTCCAGAGTGATTTTGCCAGCCCTTTTGCTCACTCTGGATGAGTACAGTTCTTGGAGAGTGGGGAGGGTTGTACCAATGATTCGCTCAGCAGTCCGGACTACCCTCTGTAGTCTTCTGAGGTCAGATTTGGTAGCTGAGCTGAACCAGACAGTTATTGAAGTGCAGAGGACGGATTCAATGATGGCGGAGTAGAACTGATTCAGCAGCTCCTGTGGCAGGTTGAACTTCCTCAGCTGGCGAAGGAAGTACAACTTCTGCTGGGCCTTTTTCACAATGGAGTCTGTGTGATTGCCCCACTTCAGGTCCTGGGAGATGGTGGTGCCCAGGAATCTGAATGACTCCACTGCAGTCACAGTGCTGTTCATGATGGTGAGTAGGGGGAGAGCAGAGGGGTTCCTCCTGAAGTCCACGATCATCTCCACAGTTTTGAGCGTGTTCAGCTTCAGGTTGTTAAGACTGCGCCAGACAGCCAGCTCCTTAACCTCCTGTCTGTAGGCAGACTCGTCACCGTCCTGGATGAGGCCGATCAGTGTGGTGTCGTCTGCAAACTTCAGGAGCTTGACAGAGGGGTCTTTAGATGTGCAGTCGTTAGTGTACAGGGAGAAGAGCAGTGGGGAGAGAACACAGCCCTGAGGAGCTCCAGTGCTGATCGTACGAGTGCTGGATGTGTATTTTCCCAGCCTCACTAGCTGCTGCCTGTCTGTCAGGAAGCTGGTGATCCACTGACAGACGGAGGTGGGGACGGAGAGCTGAGTTAGTTTGTTCTGAAGGGTGTCCGGGATGATGGTGTTAAAAGCGGAGCTGAAGTCTACGAACAGGATCCTCACATAAGTCCCTGGTCTGTCCAGATGCTGCAGGATGAAGTGCAGTCCCATGTTGACTGCATCATCCACAGACCTGTTTGCTCTGTAGGGAAACTGCAGGGGGTCCAGTAAGGGTCCAGTGGAGGACTTCAGATAGGCCAAAACCAGTCTTTCAAATGACTTCATGACCACAGATGTTAAAGCCACAGGTCTGTAGTCATTAAGTCCAGTAATTTTGGGTTTCTTTGGGACGGGGATGATGGTGGAGCGTTTGAAGCATGAGGGGACTTTCGCACAGCTCCAGTGATCTGTTGAAGATCTGTGTGAAGATGGGGGCCAGCTGGTCAGCACAGATTTTTAGGCAGGCTGGTGACACACCGTCTGGGCCTGGTGCTTTCCTTCTTTTGTTCTTCCTGAAGACCTGGCGCACCTCATCTTTGCTGATCTGAATTGCAGGTGTGGGGGAGACGGGGGTTGCTGGAGGTGTGAACGGTTGTGTGGAGGTGTTCAGGGCGGGTGTGGGGTGTTTTTTCAAACCTGCAATAGAACTCGTTCAGACCGTCTGCCAGGTGTTGATTCTCCAGAGTGCTGGGGGATGGTGACTTGTAACAGGTGATTTCTTTCATACCTTTCCACACTGAAGCAGAATCACTGGAAGAGAATTTTTTCCTTAGCTTGCCGGAATAATTCCTCTTTGCCACTCTGATCTCCTTTTCCAGTGTGTATTTGGCCTGTTTATACAAGACTTTATCCCCCTTTCTGTAAGCATCTTCTTTGGCCTGACGGAGCTGTCTGAGTTTTGCAGTGAACCATGGTTTGTCGTTGTTGTAAGTTAGATGAGTCTTGGTAGGAATGCACATATCCTCACAGAAACTGATGTAAGATGTTACAGTCTCTGTGAGCTCATCCAGATCATTTGCGGCAGATTCAAAAACAGTCCAATCAGTAAGGTCGAAACAGGCTTGTAAATCCCACTCTGTTTCATTAGTCCATCTTTTAACAGTTCTTAATACAGGTTTTCCAGATTTGAGTTTCTGCCTGTAGGTCGGTATGAACCAAACAGTGATCAGAGAGTCCTAAAGCTGGCCGTGGAACAGAGTGATATGCGTCCTTTATCGCTGTGTAACAGTGATCCAGTATATTACTGTCTCTGGTGGGACATGTAACATGCTGTCTGTATTTTGGCAGTTCACGGGAGAGATTTGCTTTATTAAAGTCCCCGAGAATGATTAAAACAGAGTCCGGGTGTTGTTGCTCAGTCTCTGTGATCAGATCAGCGAGTTTCTGTAAAGCTGAGCTCACGTGCGCTTGCGGAGGAATGTAAACACTCACGAGAATGAACGAGTGAATCTCCCGCGGCGAGTAGAAAGGCTTAAAGTTAATGAAAAGCACTTCTAGATCGGGACAGCACATCTTCTTTAAACCAGTTACATCTGTACACCACCTCTCATTGATGTAAAAGCACGTCCCGCCGCCGCGTGATTTCCCCGTTGATTCTGCCTCACGATCCGCTCTAAACAGCTGAAAGCTCGGAAGATGTAACGCGCTGTCCGGAATGGCGTCGTTCAGCCAGGTTTCCGTGAAACACAGAGCAGCAGAGTTTGAAAAGTCCCTGTTTGTCCGGGAGAGCAGAAGGAGTTCGTCCGTTTTGTTGGGTAGAGAGCGGAGATTCGCCAGATGGATGCTAGACAACGCCGTTCTAAATCCTCGCTGTCTGAGCTTCACGAGCGCGCCGGCTCGCTTCCCCCGTCTGCGCGTCCTGAAGTGTTTGACCAGAGCTACGGCTCCGCCAACAACAATGTCCAGCAAAACGTCCGAATAATCAAAAACCGGTAAAAGATTCTGTGGTGTGTTCTGCCGAATGTTCAGCAGATCATCCCTGGTAAAACTGATGGTGTTTGAGAAACAAAAAACAGGAAAAACGAACAAAAACAGTACAAACACTGAAGAGCAAAGCACAGTAGCTGCCATCTGCGGCGCCATCTTAGATTTAAATCTAAAACTCTCAAAGTGACGTAGCCACTGACTTAAAGGGATAGTTCACCCAAAAATGAAAATTCTGTCATTAATTACTCACCCTCATGTCGTTCCAAACCCGTAAGACCTTTGTTCACCTTCGGAAAACAAATTAAGATATTTTTGATGAAATCGAAATCGAAGAAAAAGATGCACAACCAACCGAGAGAACCGCAGCCTTATGAGGACTGTCAAGCAAAATCGATTCAAGAATTTGGGTGCACTTCACAAGGAATGGACTGAGGCTGGGTTCAAGGCATCAAGAGCCACCACACACAGACCTGTCAAGGAATTTGGCTACAGTTGTCGTATTCCTGTCGTATTTGGCTACAGTTGTCGTAAGCCACTCCTGAACCACAGACAACGTCAGAGGCGTCTTACCTGGGCTAAGGAGAAGAAGAACTGGACTGTTGCCCAGTGGTCCAAAGTCCTCTTTTCAGATGAGAGCAAGTTTTGTATTTCATTTGGAAACCAAGGTCCTAGAGTCTGGAGGAAGGGTGGAGAAGCTCATAGCCCAAGTTGCTTGAAGTCCAGTGTTAAGTTTCCACAGTCTGTGATGATTTGGGGTGCAATGTCATCTGCTGGTGTTGGTCCATTGTGGTTTTTTGAAAACCAAAGTCACTGCACCCGTTTACCTAAGAAATTTTGGAGCACTTCATGATTCCTTCTGCTGACCAGCTTTTTAAAGATGCTGATTTCATTTTCCAGCAGGATTTGGCACCTGCCCACACTGCCAAAAGCATCAAAAGTTGGTTAAATGACCATAGTGTTGGTGTGATTGACTGGCCAGCAAACTCACCAGACCTGAACCCCATAGAGAACCTATGGGGTATTGTCAAGAGGAAAATGAGAAACAAGAGACCAAAAAATGCAGATGAGTTGAAAGCCACTGTCAAAGAAACCTGGGCTTCCATACCACCTCAGCAGTGCCACAAACTGATCACCTCCATGCCACGCCGAATTGAGGCAGTAATTAAAGCAAATGGAGCCCCTACCAAGTATTGAGTACATATACAGTAAATGAACATACTTTCCAGAAGGCCAACAATTCACTAAAAATGTTTTTTTTTTTACATTTTTTTTTTTTATTGGTCTTTTGAAGTATTCTAATTTGTTGAGATTTTTTTTTTTTTTTTGTTAAATGTGAGCCAAAATCATCACAATTAAAAGAACCAAAGACTTAAACTACTTCAATCTGTGTGCATTGAATTTATTTAATACACGAGTTTTACAATTTGAGTTGAATTACTGAAATAAATGAACTTTTCCACGACATTCTAATTTATTGAGATGCACCTGTAGATTCATACAGTGATGAAGGCATAATCCAGTAAAATACCTATAGGTTTAACATTGTATTTTAAAACAATAGAACAAATAAATAGAGAACAGAATGAAAAAAATCTCTAATAAGAGATCTGTCAGAATTGTTTTGACAGAAGCAAGGCATATCTAAACTAATTTACCCATGTTACTCTCTTTATGATTCTCCTTAACTAATTAAACAGCTCTGTGATGTTTAATTTTATATGGGGGGGAAAAAAAATAATAATAATTATATGTACTCTACTTAAACTGAATTCGATTACAACTTATTTAGCACAGCCTAATTTAAAATGGTTTCATATACCAAAATGTGTATTCAACAGAGTCTCAGGTTTAGAGTTTTGGTTGAAATGTGATTTTGAGATTTCCAAATTACCTATCCAGCTGTCAAATTTCCACAAGCAGATATTGCACAGGGTTTCTACAGATATGAAGAAGTGAAATTTAAGACTTTTTAAGACCTTTTTAATGCCACTTTATATGAAATTTAAGACCTAAACCTGTAATGGAAATATACATTATATTACATACATATATGTAATATTTAATGTGTTTAATGTAAAAAGAAAAAAAAATCGCTGTCATAAATGATATTTATTACTACGATATACAGTGAACTTTTCATATCAGCAGACAATATTCCCCACATAACTACCACATCACCGAGATTTTTGGTGGTGTAAACAATTATTCTGAAGCAATATTTTCATCAGTGTTTTATCAGCTTTTACATACTTAAATCTGCATATTTTTATTTACCTTTATAAAAGCCTATTTTTTTTTCTTTTAAATGTATGCATCACATTTCGTGTCAAATTATTACAATTTATCAATAAGTTGTAATAATGTTAGCAGTCAGATTAAATAATTTACACTGCAAAATTACAGCTGGAATAAATAATGTTATGAGATTAATGTTTAAAATACATTTATGAATATACAAATAAGAAATGTTGGAGGGAAAATGCATACTTTTCAACATATTAAAGTAAGTAAGTCACTTAAATCACTTAATGAGTGAGTCATTGAGTCATTCATTCAACTGATTCATTCAAAACGCTGAATCATTCAGTAACAAAACACCGCCGAGTGTTGCTTGGAAAATGTGCTATACTTCTGCTGTGATCCTTGTTTGGAACTATTTTCGTTGGTGAAACAGAACAAAACAATAAATATTGTGTCTAAAATGTAAGTAACTTAATAACTACTTGACTAACTAACGTTACTTGTTTATTGAACTAAAATCAATGTAACATTTACAATCGTGAGAATATTCAGTAAAATAGCTCCCTTGGTATGTTATTGAACTACAGTATATCATGTTATAAGTAAACGACATATTTTGAATTTTTACCTCAGTGTTTCTTCAGAGTTTCTTTATGTGTGCTGTTATGCTCATTTGTTTTGAAGTCTCTCACAAAGAGACAGACAGCGCGACAGATACCACAAATACACTATCCATTATCAATCGCTGTTTACACTGAATGTAATAAAATCAGAAGTATCATTATTTCATTTCGATGCTTTGCTGGTTATTTTTTTATTTTTATTTTTTGTCACAAGTTTTAGTCTGAGAAACAAATTTTGTATGTTGTTGATTTGACAGATCACATTGTCCAATTTATACAATTCATTTATCAGGAAATTAGGGATATTTATTTTTTTTAGAGAATATTTACTGCCTGTCACAGGATTGCGCTCGCGCCCCGTTCGTCTCACGGACACATTTTTTGAGCAGCTGATGTGTGATCTCTCCTTAGTACTCGTGGCCAGTACTGCTAAAGTGAAGTAGTTTTAGTTTTCTATAGTTTTTCAATGGCTCTCGGTCATAACGTCGACATTACCTGAGCAGTCGAAGGCTGCGCATTTATTGCATGGACGGAGCAAAAATGTAAGTGTCTAAAGCATACGCACAGTTCCATTGAATGATTAATGTGTTTTCACAATGTCGCTGAACCGAATGTATGAAGAAAACTGTTAAAATAACCACAGAATTAACAACAACCTTGAAATAAGAGCTCAAGGTTTATCTGTTAATCAGATGCACAAGTAGCATTCGTTGCTAATAGGAAACAGACATCGGGCACTTTTTCTTTCAGAATCATCATTCACCGATGGAGAGGAAAAGTTAAATACCATAGCATTTTATTTTATGAAAATGAGATAAAGAAATTTTTGCACTGAAATATAAGTGATCTTGGCTTGTAGAACTTCAGACGTGCCAGGAAATGCCTAATATGGACAAAGGCAGCTGAAGCTAAGCTGAATAAAAGGAACTGGTGAAACATTAAGACAATAAACACAATAAATAAATAAAATTCATGAATGATGCAGTGCTAATTGACATATCATTTATTACAGTACAGAAACGATAAAGTTTTCTACCTTATTCTGTGCAGGAAATTGAAATAATTGTTTGTAGTATATAAAACAATAATGAAACTGCCATTAGGAAAAAAATATAGATTACAAATGATTTATTATTGTCCAGCAGTGTATTTGATTTATTTATAGCAAATTCAAAGTAAGAGACAAGAAAAGAATTTCTTGTAATAAATAAATAAATAAATAAATAAATAAAAAATAATACATAGGCCTACATAAAATTATTATATTTGAAATTTCTGTCACTTCTGAAATGATGGCTACACACGTGGTGTGACAAAATGTTAGCCTATACATAATACTTTTAAAGCTCTTTTTTTTTTTTTTTTTTTTTAAATCTTGGCATACATAAATTCCTACATATGCCATGTCACGCCATAGCATCATTAAACTAGCATCTAACAATGGACAAAAGTGTTTTTTTCTCTAACCTATGGTTCTCTAACCATAAAGGCTGTTGTGTAATTTGCCCTCTGACTAAACATTTAAAGAATTTAGAGCAAGCATTTAAATAATCCTGTGAATGCACTGAAAGAATGCAGAGTCGAATCGTTAATTGAATCGAATCAAATTTAATTGTGAATTGAATCGTTTTGAATTTGCAAAAATCGTTCTTGAATCTAATCGAAAACCTATGAATCGTGAATCGAATCGATTCGCTGTCTACCCAAAGATTCACAGCCCTAATACAAATGTAATACAACTAATACAAAACACTCCTACATATTCAAGCGTGTGTACAAGTGTACAACAGGGATCAAAAGTGTAACAACAATGTAGGCTATTTAAAAAATTTGATTTCAATTCACCATCACATTTGTACTGACATTCCTTCATTGAATGTACTTCAGGTTTTGGTTTATGTGGATGGTCTCACGAAAAAGATGTCACTGATGTTAAACATTATTATGGGTAGCCTAAATATCATACATAAAAGCAAGTGGAGGCCTTAACAGGATACTGGTGATTTATTTGTGTCCATATTCATCTGTCTGTTATGTTTCCATATGCATGTATTATTTCTTACTTGAGGATGCAAATTTAAATTGTTCCAAAAAAAGAAAAGAAGAAGAAGAAAAAAAAAAAAAAAAAAAGAAGAGATCCCGCCTGAACTTCCTCTGGCTGACGTCAGCCTCGCCGCTCTGGACACAGCGCTGAGAAAAATGCTGCTCTCCGTTGCGCCAAGGACGGGAATCAACCCCTACAACGGATACAACAGCAGAAACAGCAAAAAGGTAACGCAGACGGGCTCTTCTTTGTATTTGGCTGCTGCTTTCCAAAACCAGGGGCTTTCTATGCGCAAATGCGAGCTGCGGTGTCCTTGACAAATCAACTGCAGCCTTCTGCGGATCATTGTCTGGAGACAGCAAACGCGTCAGGATCGCCTGGGGTTTGTTGGGAATGGCGGCTTTCTTAAGTTTCTGGTAATAATAGCTGCATTCGTTCTGTGGTTTTAATCATTCAACTCGTTCACATTAATGCACGCATCGATTTCCACGGGTTTACTGCCGAAGTTTCAGCTGCCCGCGGAAGAGGATAACTTTAGTAGGCTAGGATGGAAAATTACTTTCTCACAAAGGTTTGAAAAATGAAAGATGTGCATATCATTGATGAACTATTCAAAAGCGACTAGAATCGTTAAGCGGTCAACATATTCAGTGTCGCAGCAAAAGAGGGATGCGGATGCTTTGATGTTTCTGTTGCTTTGCAGTCGCGAAAGTTCTCAGCGGTGGGAAAAAACAACGCCCCACCCCTTGAAAAACAAACCCACCGTGACGCTTTGACTGTCGCGTTGTGGAGTAATAACATGGAAAAAAAGTTTATGTTCAGAGAACTTATCCGACTGTGTGGGCAATGTTTACGCCTCTTGTGACCGTCCATGTTTGTTAAAGGACCAACGCATTAACTTCGACGAACAACGCGACGCGACAAAATAGAACGCTATCAGCGAAAGTCAACAAGCGCGACGCAACAGACTGTATGATAACGTTTACATTGATCATAAACGAAGCACTTGCAGCGTTGCAAGCTCAGTTGTTTATAATGTGAGCGTCCCTGTCGCGCAGCGTAGTAGCAGTAGATGGGGTTAAACAGTTACATAATTCAGGATGTGAATGTTCCATTGTTTCCCAGAACGTGTTTTTTTTTTTTCTTTCAGGGTTTGGCTTATCAAATGCGACACTGTAGACTAAATGTCACACGCATCCAAAAGATGATTAAAAACCAATGCTCTTCTTAGTATATTTCCTATAGTTGCCAGTTAGTTAGTTAATTTATGTGATTTCGAACGTCAGAAAAAGCAACAGTTATGTATATACAGAGCAGGGTAGTGACTGATTACATGTAATCTGGATTACGTAATCAGATTCCAAAAATTAAGTACTTGTAATTAGAGAAAGTTACATTTTAAAATACTCGTAATCAGACTACAGTTACTTTTTATGGATTACATGATTACATATTGTTCACACAATAGCAATACATTATTCTAAATTCATTGATTCTCCCTAATTTTTATTTTTCATCTTTTAAATTTTCCTTTCTAAAATAGCCTACCGATTATATACATTAAGAAAGTCCAGTTTTGTGGACATTCACACATTATACACAGTCATTAGCCATTAATCATTAGTCAGGTGGTGACACAGCATTTGACCACTGGATTTACAAAAATCATTTCAGGTTTAAGAAGGGTTTCAACATTGCATCAACTACTGATGAACACATTCATTTTCATTTGAACTATAACTCTGTATGATTTTAACCATGTATTACTATGTCTTTGGAAGGCTTTTGTCTTTCAAACTCATTAAAATGCACATATTCACGTTATTTCTTATTTACATGTAATGCAGGCATTCCAAAACTTTTTGTCATCTAAACCTTATTCACCAAATATATTATTTACCCCTGAGATTTTGAAAATAAATATTTCAATAATTACGTATCACTTGCATATTCACGGTTTCTTTGATGTTGATTAATGGTCACATGGCAGGCAGGTAAATAAAAATATTTCATCTGTTTTAGTAAGTGTTTTTTTAATTTTTATTTTGGTCTTGTTTGAGCTGCCCGGAGGCATTGCAAATATAGCCACCGAGTGAAGAGACTTTCCTTGAAAGGGACTTTGTTTTAAAATTATTTATTTAAATTTAATTTTTTTATGATTTAATTAATTGTTAGCTTTTCATTAACTCACAAACCCCCTGCAGTTCCTTTAAAAACCCTAGTTTGGGAAGCCTTTATGTAATATAATGTTTAATGCACTTCATTTTGTAAATTACAATGAATGGAACACATTTTTTACATCATTATGGTACAAGATAATCCTATTTGAATCAATGTGATAAACGAGTTAATTCAAAAGTAATCTAAAAGTAATCCAAAAGTGATCTAAAAGTAATCCAAAATAATCTGATTATATTACATAAAATGTGTAATGTAACAGATTACGTTACTGACTACAATTTTTGTCATGTAATCTGGAATCAGTAACGGATTACAATTTGTAAGTAATCTACCCAGCTCTCTCTCTCTCTCTCTCTCTCTCTCTCTATATATATATATAGAGCTGGGTAGATTACGCACAAATATATATATATATATAGGTGGAGAGAAATTTTGAATTATTATATAAGTAACCTATTATTGACTTTAACTTTGAAGTTTCCTTTATATTCAATGAAGTAATAAGGTATAACAAGGTATATACCTTGGCAAGAAAGACGCCAAGAGATTTACATTACATGTGGAAGATGCTTTAATCCAACTATGTATAGCATTCAGGCTATACATTTTATCAGTCTGTGAATGAACCCATGACATTGGTGTTGCTAATGCTGTTCTTCAACCAGTAGAACTGAAGAAACTAGAGGAGTTTTAAGAAGGCAAGCAACCCATGTTGGTTAGACTTCTGAAGACTGTTGATGATATTGTGCAAGAGTCAAGTGTCTGGAATGTTTGCTGTCACAAGCGTTTGACTTCACTGCTAATAGATACACTGCTCGTGACGCAGTAGTGTATCACAGTCACACCCACAGTCAGAGAGAACAGAACGTCACAGATAAGTAATACAAACTGATTGTAATTTGAGGCTGTCACATGTTTAATTGCTTTGCACTGATAAATTCCCAAATTACTTCATGTTAGTACATCGATTATATATACAAATAAACATTTTAGTATTTTGAACCCCCCTTATTTTTTTTTTAGAGTACTTTTCCTTCATATGGTCACTGCTTTGTCCATGAAATGCATTAAAGGGATAGCTCACTCAAAAAACTGAAATTCTGTCATCATTTACTAACCCTCAAGTTGCTCCTAACTTCTATGAATGTCTTTCTTCTGCAGAACACACACACGCAAAAGATATTTTGAAGAATGTTGGTAACCAGACAGTTGTTATGGGGAAAAATGCTGTGGAAGTCAATGGAGGCCAGAAACTGTTTGGTTACTCACATTCTTCACAGTATCTTCTTTTGTTTTTCAACAAAAGAAAGTCAGTTAGGTACAATTTAAGGGTGAGTTAATTGTTTATTTATTTATTTATTCATTAATTTGATTGAATTAACCCTTTAAGAAAAAAAAATGAAACTTTCTTAATGAATACTGGACATTGGATGCATGTTAGAGTGTTTTGGTGATGTGATGTGAGCGTGTTCATTGACAAGTTGAGAAGTGGTTAACTTTATGCAAATGATCAGCGACCTTTGGGATCAACTACCAATAGGAGAGTAGTAAGTGGAGCGTACGTGGTCATCTGTCACATACTGTAGTGAAGTGTCTGTAAGACGGAGAGATTGATACCATCAATCACAATTTTCTAATAATATTGAGTGTTTTATTTTGAATCAAGGCTACTCACTACAAACAAACTGGCAGGCATTTGTCTTATGAAATGGCATGGCAGTAGTTTGCTTTGCTTTGGGAATCCCACTTTCTATAGCAGCTCATCAAATTTTGCTTAATTACTCAACCTCGTGTCATCCAAACCCGTAAGACCTTCGTTCATCTTTGGAACACAAATTAAAATTTTTTGATGCATTCTGAGAGCTCTTTGACCAACCATAGACAGCAAGGATCCTTACATAATCAAGGCTCTGGAACGTAGCAAGGAGATCATTAAAATAATCCATGTGACATCAGGGATTCAACCGTAATAATTACGAAGCTACGAGAATACTTTTTGTGCGCAAAGAAAACAATAATAACGACTTTATTCAACAATTCGTCTCCTCCGCATTACCCTGGCACCATTTTGGAGAGTATCACATACGTAAACAACGTATGCAATGTATGTACGCGGATACATTGTTTAAATTCAGATTAAAGCATAAACAGCATATGCTGACACAGAACAGCATACGTTGTTTACGTGATACTCTCCAAAATGGCCCCAGGGTAATGCGGAGGAGACGAACTGTTGAATAGTCATTATTTTTATTTTCTTTGCGCACAAAAGTATTCTCGTAGCTTCGTAAAATTACAGTTGAACCACTGATGTCACATGGATTATTTTAACGATCTCCTTGCTACGTTTATGAGCCTTGATCGTGTAAGGATCCTTGCTGTCTATGGGAGGGTCAGAGAGCTCTCAAAATGCATCAAACATATATTAATTTGTGTTCTGAAGATGAATGAAGGTCTTACGGTTTGGAACGACATGAGGGTGAGTAATTAGTGACAAAATTTTCATTTTTGGGTGACCTATCACTTTAAAGCCCATCATTCTGCTCTGTGTGAACCCTTTACACATTTAAAGTAAACTAAATGGAGTAGGGGTGCTCCGATCAGGATTTTTGAGGCCGATCACGATCACCAATCACAGAAAGCAGTATCTGCCGATCCGATCACCGATACTGATCTTTTTAAAGCCGTTTTTTTATCATGTAGAATTATTTATAATGATGATCCAATTGAGATTTTTAGACATTTATTCAGGGCCTGAATTTCATATTTTAAAATGAATTCCCCTCTTAGGTAATTCTTGTGAAAGAAGATTTTTTTTTAATTTGAGGGGAGGAGGAGGGCATTTTTTATACATTTTTCAGAAATATATATTTATCTCACCTAAACGTTTGATCATGCACTGCATTTTTGTTTTGACAATCGTGCAATTGTTGCACAATAGCTTACACATAGCACAAGCCTGAATTCGTGAGCTGTATGTGAAGTGGCCTTTTACACCTGATTCACACATACTCCGTTTGCAGTGCGTATGCAGTCCATGTGCGGTACAGAAGCGGTGCAGAAGCAGCACGGACTGTGCTTTCACACAGGAGTCTGCTCCTGATCCATGGCTGTTTACTACAAACACAACATTTATCCATTATTTTGATTTCAAATCCAAACATTGTTACTTAAAATGCTTTTCAGCATTGTGATTCTTTTTTACACATTACAGTAATACAATCTTTCATAGATCATAGATGTGTTTAAATGCAATAAATATAAGAAACACCTAATTCAATGCTTTTTACTTTTGCATTTACTTCTAGATTTATATATTAAGTTGCTCAAGCAAGTGACAAAACATTTAAACTACTTTTCTTACATTATCACAAACATTCTAAATTAAAACTAACCATTGACAGAAAGTCAGCCCTACTGCCTGTTCTTTGGCATTTAAATCTTTTACAAGCAATCCTGCGGTTCCTAAAGAACAATGCGCTGTCACTTTAATTCAGTGCGTGCAGCGGAAACAAGTGTTGTACTGCTACAGACGCACGGCTCCTGGAACGCACTGCCGGACCGCAGCCGTGTGCATTATGAACGCTCAAATCCGTTAACATGAGCACGGAAAAAATACGCACCGCATATGCAATGCAGACGGTGTGTGTGTGTGTGTGTGAGAACCTGGCGTTATGTGTGTACGCTTCGCGTGTGCAAGAGCGCAGTCTCCAGGAGAGCGCGCGAGCGCTGAATGGTTTAAACACTGGCAAGAATTAAAAAGAAATGCAATTTATAAACTTCAGTGACGATGCAACACTGCCTCGAATGTGCAAATGACAATCCCTGTGTCACTGTGCAGCTCGCTTAAAGTGCAGACGCGATGTGATTTGAAGCCATTTGCGCATTTTGAGAGAGAAAGAGAGAGCGCACGGTGATTCACTCATGCTGTTCAAATTACTCTATAAGTTATTTAATGAAAGAACTGTACAGCATTATAACTATTTCACCCGCGCCGGACAGAGACTGAGAAGGTGCCGCTGCCTGTCTTGTCAATCCTCTCATGGTAGGCGCGTCATCAGCTTGAGATGGGTTTTTTTGAGCTCGGCCTTTTTAGAGACTCTCAAATAACTCAAGAACCAAAAATTTGATTGGCTGCAAATAATAATAATAACAGTAACATGCATTTGCCTGTAAAGCTTATTTCTCCCATGGTTATATTTCAAAATAAAACAAATGGGCTAAGCTTATTAGGGCTACTTCTGCTCCATAATAACCTGACAAATATTTCCCGAATTAGATACTTTTGACCCTGTGCTTGACTGCAGATGTACATTGCAGCAAACAGTTCTATATTCAGATACATTTAAAACCTGTAAGCAGTGATATAACAAATGTATCTTAAACATTATTTTATAATGTAATCTTTTTATGCTTTCCCAACATAGCTACGTTCCTGAGAAGAGAGCGTTTCACAACACTATGGGCGATGTGAAGTGTTATGTTAGTGGTGAGAATGCTACTCCCATGACTAGCTGAAAAACATTTGGCCGTAGCCTGGAGTTCATGCGCAGGTTAAGTGCACATGTGGAGAATTCCAGACATATCTCCTACCATCTCTCTTCTCTGTCTTTCTGACCTGATCTCTCGTTCCTGTACCTGAGCCATAAGAGTAAACAAAGGAGAGAACACACAATAAACACAAGCCGAGGGACCAGAAAAGGCTCTTTGTGAGTGGGAGGCGATTATAGAACCAGATGGCACAGGGTTTTGAATTACCACATTGCTTTTAAAATGACGTTCCTCATAACTACATTTCCCAGAAATCCTAATTCCGCTGGGTCTCTCCCTGTGCTAATGAACTCAGCACACTTGTTTGTTTTCCAGATGTATTGATGGAATTGTAAGAAATGTTGCAGCTGTAAATTGAATCACTGCTTTCTAAGCAATGATTTGTAATGGTTTAGTCATATTTGCATGTTTAGGCTATTCACAGGAAAAGGCATTTTTGGGAAGAAAAAAAAAATCTCCTGTCTAATATAATTTTAAAATGTGAAAACTACAGCAAATGTAGAAATTAAATACTTACAGATGCATCTCAATGAATTAGAATGTCGTGGAAAAGTTCATTTATTTCAGTAATTCAACTCAAATTGTGAAACTCGTGTATTAAATAAATTCAATGCACACAGACTGAAGTAGTTTAAGTCTTTGGTTCTTTTAATTGTGATGATTTTGGCTCACATTTAACAAAAACCCACCAATTCACTATCTCAACAAATTAGAATACTTCATAAGACAAATAAAAAAAAAAAAAAAAACATTTTTAGTGAATTGTTGGCCTTCTGGAAAGTATGTTCATTTACTGTATATGTACTCAATACTTGATAGGGGCTCCTTTTGCTTTAATTACTGCCTCAATTCAGCGTGGCCTGGAGGTGATCAGTCTGTGGCACTGCTGAGGTGGTATGGAAGCCCAGGTTTCTTTGACAGTGACCCTCAGCTCATTTGCATTGTTGGGTCTGGTGTCTCTCATCTTCCTCTTGACAATACCCCGTAGATTCTCTATAAGGTTCAGGTCTGGTGAGTTTGCTGGCCAGTCAAGCACACCAACACCATGGTCATTTAACCAACTTTTGGTGTTTTTGGCAGTGTGGGCAGGTGCCAAATCCTGCTGGAAAATGAAATCAGCATCTCCATAAAGCTTGTAAGTAGAAGGAAGCATGAAGTGCTCTAAAATGTCCTGGTAGATGGCTGCGTTGACTCTGGACTTCAGAAAACACAATGGACCAACACCAGCAGATGAAATGGCAGCCCAATTCATCACTGACTGTGGAAACTTCACACTGGGCTTCAAGCAGCTTGGATTCTGTGCCTCTCCAGTCTTCCTCCAGACTCTGGGACCTTGATTTCCAAATGAAATGCAAAATTTACTTTTATCTGAAAAGAGGACTTTGGACCACTGAGCAACAGTCCAGTTTTTTTCTCCTTAGCCCAGGTAAGATGCTTCTGACATTGTTTCTGTTTCAGAAGTGGCTTGGTAGCCCTTTTCCTGAAGACGTCTGAGCGTGGTGACTCTTGATCACTGACTCCAGCTTCAGTCCACTCCTTGTGAAGCTCTCCTAAGTGTTTGAATCAGCTTTGTTTGACAGTATTCTCAAGCTTGTGGTCATCCCTGTTGCTCGTGCACTTTTTCCTACCCCATTTCTTCCTTCCAGTCAACTTTTCACTTAATATGCTTTGATACAGCACTCTGTGAACAGCCAACCATTCAGTAATGACCTTCTGTGACTTACCCTCTTTGTGGGGGGTGTCAATGATTGTCTTCTGGACAACTGTCAGATCAGCAGTCTTCCCCATGATTGTATAGGCTGTGTAACCATTTTGAAGGTTAAAGAAACCTTTGCAAGTGTTTTGAGTTGATTAGCTGATTGGCATGTCACCATATTCTAATTTGTTGAGATAGTGAATTGGTGGGTTTTGTTAAATGTGAGCCAAAATCATCACAATTAAAAGAACCAAAGACTTAAACTACTTCAGTCTGTGTGCATGGAATTTATTTAATACACAAGTTTCACAATTTGAGTTGAGTTAGTGAAATAAATGAACTTTTCCACGACATTCTAATTCATTGAGATACACCTGTATATTTAGGACTGCAACTAACGATTATTTTGATAATCGATTAGTTGGCTGATTATTTATTTATTTATTTATTTATTTATTTATTTCGATTAATCGGACAAAAGAGCCCTTTTTATATTTTATTGACAAAAAACACTTCAACACTCTGCCAAAAATGTCCTTCAAACAAATGTGTCAACTGAATGCTATGAAAACAGTGCTTAACAATTTATTAGACCATCTGTCATAATAAACAGGAAACAGAAATATTTTCGGAATCTGTCAAAAAATTGTTTAAATCTAAGAATGTTATTGTCATTTATTCGGCAAATAACAAACTAAGTAGGCTAGTATTTAATAACAATAACAAAAATCGTTTCTATTTAATGAAAAATTGCCTTTATTAAATGAACTATTATTTAAAGAACTATTAAACCAAGATGGCGGCGCGGTCAGATGCAGCGGCCACTCCAGGTCCCAAAGACGGTGCTTTTATGTCTTTTAATGTCGTCTGTTCGTCTCCAAATAGTGTCGATTTGCCATTAATTCATCGGGAGATCACTCCGAGATACATATACGATCGCCAAAGCCTTTTGGATATCGACAAGACATACAAACACAAACTCTCGCCGGCGGCTACTGAGAAGCTACGAGGCCTTTGTTTACTGCTGGAGCCGGACCTCTCAAGCGGGGGCGCAAGCGGTGTGAGAGAGGACGGAAGTGCGGTAAGCGCGGTAAGCGCGGAGGTATACAAGCTAGGCTGAGGGCTAACCCCACAATACCGGCTCTTCCAACACTCATGCTCTCAAACGTTCGCTCTCTGGAAAACAAACTGTACTTAATTCAACTCAGTCGATCTACACATCATGAGGCAAGGGATTGTTGTGTGTTTGTTTTCACTGAAACATGGCTAAACGACAACATTCTGGACTCCGCCATTCAGTTGCACGGACTAACTTGCTACCGAGCGGACAGAGATTCATCACTGTCTGGTAAGACTCGCGGGGGTGGCTTGTGTGTGTATATCAACAAAGAATGGTGTAACAATGCTGCGGTAGTGACAAAACACTGTTCATCACTGGTGGAGTTTATGTTTGTGAAGTGTCGACCGTTCTATCTGCCGCGGGAGTTCACGGCCATTGTTATTGTCGCGGTTTACATTCCCCCGTGTGCAAACGCAAAGGACGCGCTTCGCGAGCTGTACAGCGCCATCAGCGAACAACAAACAAATAACCCCGACGGCTTTTTCATCATAGCCGGTGACTTCAACCACACAAACCTAAAGACAGTTTTGCCAAAGTTCTACCAACATGTGAACTTTGCAACAAGGGGAAACAACACACTGGACTTTGTTTACACAACAGTAAAGGATGCATACAAAGCCGAACCCCGCCCCCACCTCGGGTACTCGGACCACATCTCTGTTATGCTAATCCCAGCATACAGACCACTTCTCAAACTCACCAAACCGGTTCAAAAGCAGATCACAGTATGGCCAGACAATGCCACCTCAGCACTGCAGGACTGCTTCCAGGACACAGACTGGAACATGTTTAAAGGGGCGGCCACCTACAACAACCACACAGACCTGCAGGAGTACACCGAAACTGTGACTGCTTACATCAAAAAGTGCATAGATGATGTGACAGTCACCAAAACCATCACCACACGTGCCAACCAGAAGCCATGGATGACAGCAGAGGTTCGTGGGCTGCTAAAGACCAGAGATGAAGCATTCAGATCAGGAGATAAAGCAGCTCTCAAAACAGCAAGAACCAATCTGTCTCATGGCATCAAGAAGGCAAAACATCAGTATGCTAAAAAAAATCAACAATCACTTCACAGACAGCAGAGACACTCGGACCCTGTGGCAAGCCATTCAGACCATCACTGACTACAAGCCCCTGCCACAGGCCAGTGACGATGACACATCCCTACCAGAGGCACTCAACCACTTCTACTCACGATTTGAGATACAGAACGACACACCTGCACAGAAACTACTCACATCTCCAAACAACCAGGTACTCTGTCTCTCTCCAGTCGACGTAAGGAAGACCCTATCCAGGATTAACCCACGAAAGGCTGCGGGCCCTGACAACATACCTGGACGTGTACTGAAAGACTGTGCTGCACAGCTGACGGATGTCCTAACAGACATCTTCAACATCTCGCTGAGCCAGGCAGTCGTCCCCACGTGTCTCAAATCCACCTCATAATTCCAGTACCAAAGAAGTCACCTGTGTCCTGTCTGAATGACTATTGTCCCATAGCACTGACCCCAATCATGATGAAGTGCTTTGAGAGGTTAGTCATGCAGCACATCAAGTCCAGTCTCCCAAACACGCTGGACCCACTCCAGTTTGCATACCGTCCAAACCGTTCCACGGACGATGCAATATCCACCACTCTCCACCTAGCTCTTACCCATCTGGAACAGAAAGACTCTTATGTTAGAATGCTGTTCATTGACTTCAGCTCAGCATTCAACACAATAATCCCACAGCAGCTCATCCACAAACTAAACCTGCTGGGCCTTAACACCTCCCTCTGTAATTGGATCCTGGACTTTTTAACAGCAAGACCTCAGTCAGTCCGTGTCGGCCGCAACACCTCCAGCACTACCACACTGAGAACAGGTACCCCACAAGGCTGTGTGCTCAGCCCGCTGCTCTTCACGCTGCTGACCCACGACTGCACTGCCAAGTCCAGCTCCAATATTTATATATTGTAGAAACTTAATATATTTAACTTATGGCGAAATTTGGTAGTTCTGTATGTTGTCTGAGGGTAGGCTTCATCTGAGGTCCTCTGAGGGGTTGGCATCATCTCTTCTCAGGTGTTCTGGATCCAGACTGAAGCTTGTGTAAATCCTAGTTACCACGGGATGTTAATCCCGTGGCAGAAACAGAGAAACAAATAGAGACATAATTAGCGTAGCTGCTGTTCCAACCAAGCAAAAATTATTTGTTCAATCCAAGCTAAAGAACAATAATGCGTGTTTGATCAGATATAACTGCAGTAAAGATCATGAGATGCATTATGTGAATGCTTGGCTAAACAGATGTGTCTTTAATCTAGATTTAAACAGAGAGAGTGTGTCTGAACCCCGAACATTATCAGGAAGGCTATTCCAGAGTTTGGGAGCCAAATGTGAAAAGGATCTACCTCCTTTAGTTGACTTTGCTATCCTAGGTACTACCAAAAGTCCAGAGTTTTGCGACCTTAGGGTGCGTGATGGATTGTAGCGTGGTAGAAGACTAGTTAAGTACGCAGGAGCTAAATCATTAAGGGCCTTATAGGTAAGTAATAATATTTTGTAACTGATGCGGAACTTAATAGGTAGCCAGTGCAGAGACTGTAAAATTGGGGTAATATGATCATATTTTCTTGACCTAGTAAGGACTCTAGCCACTGCATTTTGGACTACCTGTAGCTTGTTTATTGAAGATGCAGGACAACCAGCTAGCAGTGCATTACAATAGTCCAGTCTAGAGGTCATGAATGCATGAACTAGCTTTTCTGCATCAGAAACAGGTAACATGTTTCGTAGCTTGGCAATGTTTCTAAGATGGAAGAATGCTGTTTTTGTAACATGGGAAATATGATTTTCAAAAGACAAGTTGCTGTCTAATATAACACCCAGATTTTTGACTGTAGAGGAAGTAACAGTACATCCCTCTAGTTGCAAATTATAATCCAAGAGATTCTGTGTACTGTTTTTTGGTCCAATAAGTAATATTTCTGTCTTATCTGAATTTAATAGGAGAAAATTACTGGTCATCCAATCTTTTACATTTTTAACACACTCTGTTAGCTTAGGTAATTTAGAAGTTTCATCTGGTCTTGTTGAGATATATAGTTGAGTATCATCAGCATAACAATGGAAACTAATCCCGTATTTTCTAATAATATTACCAAGGGGCAACATGTATATTGAAAATAGCAGAGGACCTAGGACAGATCCTTGTGGTACTCCATATTTTACTGGTGATAATTGAGATGACTCCCTGTTTAAATAAACAAAGTGGAAGCGATCAGACAGGTAGGATCTAAACCATCTTAAAGCCTGCCCTTGAATACCCGTATAATTTTGTAATCGATCTATGAGTATGTCATGATCTATAGTGTCGAACGCAGCACTAAGATCAAGTAAAACTAGCAATGAGATGCAGCCTTGGTCTGACGCAAGAAGCAAGTCATTTGTAATTTTAACAAGTGCGGTTTCTGTGCTATGGTGGGGCCTGAAACCTGACTGAAATTCTTCATAGAGATCATTTTTTTGCAAAAAAGAGCACAACTGAGCAGATACAACTTTTTCTAAAATTTTAGACATAAACGGAAGATTAGAAATGGGTCTGTAATTTGCTAGTTCATTAGGATCTAGTTGTGGTTTTTTAATAAGAGGCTTAATAACCGCCAGCTTGAATGATTTTGGAACGTGACCTAAAGATATCGATGAGTTAATAATATTGAGAAGCGGTTCTTCTGCTACAGGTAACAACTCTTTCAGTAATTTAGTGGGTACAGGATCTAATAGGCATGTTGTTGGTTTAGATGCATTGATAAGTTTATTTAGCTCTTCCTGTCCTATAGTTGTAAAGCACTGCAGTTTTTCTTTGGGTGCAATGAATAGAGCTGAAGTACTAGACGCTGCAGAATCTACATTTGTTATTGTATTTCTGATGTTATCTATCTTATCAGTAAAGAAATTCATAAAGTCGTTACTATTAAATTGTGAGGGAATATTTAGATCGGGTGGCGTCTGTTTATTTGTTAATCTAGCCACTGTGCTAAATAAAAACCTTGGATTGTTTTGGTTATTTTCTATGAGTTTGCGGATATGCTCTGCCCTGGAAGCTTTTAAAGCCTGTCTATAGTTGGACATACTGCTTTTCCATGCAGTTCTAAAAACTTCCAAGTTAGTTTTTCTCCATTTGCGCTCAAGTTTACGAGTTTCTTTCTTGAGAGAATGGGTATTACTGTTGTACCATGGCGCAGTACGTTTTTCTCTAACCTTTTTCAATTTGATGGGCGCAACAACTTCTAATGTATTAGAGAAGATAGTGCCCATGTTGCTAGTCATTTCATCTAGTTCATGTGTATTTATGGGTACACAGAGCAGTTGAGATAAATCAGGCAGGTTATTTTTGAATCTATCTTTAGTGGTTGGAACAATAGTTCTTCCTGGACGATAACGCGGAGCCATATAGTTAATATCAGTAATACTCAGCATGCACGATACTAGGAAATGGTCAGTAACATCATCACTTTGAGGTACGATATCTATGTCAGTAAGATCAATTCCATGCGATATAATTAAATCTAGCGTATGATTAAAACGATGAGTGGGCCCAGTGACGTTTTGCTTGACTCCAAAAGAATTTATTAGGTCAGTAAACGCAAGTCCTAACGCATCATTTGTATTATCGACGTGAATGTTAAAATCTCCAACAATTAGCGCTTTATCAACAGTAACCAATAGGTCTGAGAGGAAATCTGCAAATTCTTTTAAGAAATCTGTATACGGCCCTGGCGGTCTATACACAGTAGCCAGAGCAAGAGATAGGAGAGATTTCTTTTGCATATATGACAGTGTAACATTAAGCAGAAGCAATTCAAATGAGTTAAACCTGTATCCTGTTTTCTGGGTAACATTGAGAATATCACTATATATTGTTGCAACACCGCCGCCACGGCCAGTCTGACGGGGCTCATGCTTATAACAGTAGCTTGGTGGAGTAGACTCATTTAGACCAATATAATCATTTGGTTTGAGCCAGGTTTCAGTCAAGCAGAGCACATCAAAACTATTATCTGTGATCATTTCATTTACAATAACAGCTTTGGGTGTGTGTGATCTAATGTTTAGGAGCCCAAGCTTTAAAAATTGCTTTTGTTTATTTGTTTTGCATTTTTCTGGTTTAATCACGATTAGATTATTTCTAGATCCTGCATTAAATTTATATTTTGGCTTCACTGTTCAGGGAACAGACACAGTGTTTATAGATTGGACAGCACAAGTACTTCTATCATTTAAGTGGGTAGAACAAAAGTCATCATAGCAGTTATTTGAGAATGGGCTTACTAGTCAGATGGAGCGTAGAGTCCTGGAGATGTTGTCCGACAGGAGTTCTGCTCCGACTCTGCTGGGGTGCAGGCCATCAGCGCGGAAAAGCCTAGGACGCTCCCAGAAAAGATTCCAATTATTAACAAAGAGCAGTTTCTGTTCTTTACACCATGACAATAACCACTCATTTAAAGCAAAAAGTCTACTGAACCTTTCGTGTCCTCGTCGATACGTGGGAAGCGGTCCAGACACGACGATCGTCGCCGCAGGTGATGCGCTGCGCACCGTCTCGATCAGGCTCCTGAAGTCCCTCTTCAGTGTCTCCGTCTGCCGCAGCCTGGTGTCGTTCACCCCCGCGTGCAGCACGATCGCGCCGATGCTCTCGTCGTCCTTCAGGATCGCGGGTATCTGCGCAGAAACATCGAGAACACGATCGCCAGGGAAACAGTGAGTGTGTGCTTTACCTTCAGCTAACGTAGCACGGACGTGCCGGACGATGGAATCTCCGACGATCACAGCGTCACGTTCCGTCTCGCGGAGGGGGGCGAAGCGGTTCCGGGTGGAGATCTCGAAGACCAGAGGCGGCGGAGGGGGAGAGGTCCTTGCGCGGGGCCTGGCTTGCGTCTTCCGCTGCTGCTGCACCCAGGGTCCGTGGTGTCCCGGCGCCGGAGTGAAGGACATCTGGGAAGATCGCGTCCTGGGTGCACAGGGTCTGTGCAGAGAAACACACGGAGTAGAGGTGGTGGGAGTGTTAGCGGCGCGCTGTATACTTACCTCGGACTTGTGAGCGTCAGCCCGGGATGTTTCCAGCGCGGCTCTCCGCTCTCTCAGCTGGGCCTGCTTCTCCACCAGCTCGCGGATCTGCTTCTCCACGGCCTCCAGCTCCAGCTGCACCGAATGCAGCTCGAACGTGTCCTCGCCTGCACTCAAAGGTAGACACACATCCGCCATTAAAGCAAGTAGCAGTGAGTAAAACAATGGTAATGTGTGTGAATAGAGTATTAGCAATGGAAGCGAGATTAGCGGCAACCTTCCTTGGTTGCCGCTAATGCAACCACGCTGGCGATGCTAACGGGCTATAAGCTAATAGCGGACTCTGGAAATCAAAATAAAACTAGTGATAACAAGGCGCTTTGATTGTTTTTGTTGTAGAATACGATAGGGGATATATTCACACGTTATAGAAATGAAAATGATGGTGTATAAAACAGATTTCAGGATTAGAAAATAGTCGATAAAGAATTAACTTGACGGAGCTCAAACTCAAAACACGCAGCAGCAACAAACAGAAAGTCAAAGATGACTTGACAGGGGCACATCATCAAGTTTGCTGATGACACAACTGTGGTAGGCCTCATCAGCAACAACGATGAAATGCATTACAGAGAGGAAGTGGCACAGCTGGCTGAATGGTGTGGTGCTAACAACCTGTCCCTCAATGTGGGTAAGACGAAAGAGGTTGTGATGGACTTCAGGAGAAACTCTGTTGACCACCCCCTGCTGACCATCGACGGCTCAACCGTGGAGAGAGTCGGCAGCACTAAATTCCTGGGAGTGCACATCACAGAGGATCTCACCTGGACCACTAACGTCACGTCACTCAACAAGAAGGGACAACAGCGCCTCCACTTTCTCCGCCGGCTGAAAAGGGAAGTCTCCCTCCACCCATCCTCACCACTTTTTACAGGGGCACCATTGAGAGTGTGCTGACCACCTGCATCACTGTCTGGTATGGGAACTGCAGTGCTGCTGACCGCAAGACCCTACAACGGACAGTGAACACTGCCGCAAAGATCATCGGTGCCCCTCTCCCCTCCATCCTGGACATTTTCCTTGCACGATGCTCCAACAAGGCCACCAGCATCGTGAAGGACCCCACCCACCCCTCTCACAACCTCTTCCAGCTCCTGCCATCAGGTAGAAGGTACCGGAGCATCAGAGCTCGCTCTGTCAGATTGCTCAACAGCTTTTTCCCCAGGCTGTGAGAGGTCTTAACTCCAGTCCCCCTGTCCCCCTCTGAAACCATGAACACCTCAGCCCTCCCACCCCCCAACTCATTAAAAACTGTTGACAATTTTACTAAGTGCAATTCTGAATGTGCTACACACAGGTGAGTGGGCTATACAAACCACCTGTAGTAACGCACTCATCCCACTATATGCACACTAGACACTTTCTACAAACACTCCCTGCCACAAAGACTCTTAAGAAAATATATGTCTACTTGAACATTGCACTACAATATAATACATGTTTACTTGAGCATTGCACTACAAAATCTTTTTGCACTATGCACTGTCTCCCACAAAATCTCTCTTCTGCACAATAATTTAATGTACAAAATATATATTTTTCTGCACAATTTCATGTACATATATCTCTTTCGCACAATTTCATGTACAGTATTTATGTAAAGTTTTTGTACAGTCTCAGTTTGTGTATGTGTGGTCAACTAGGTATAGCAGTTATAGTATTTTTAGTATATGTATAGTCAGATAGTTAACTCTTGTATAGCTCTATTGTTTTTCCTATACTTGCATTGTTGTATGTTTATCTTAGGTTTAACTAGTATGTAGCACCGTGGTCCTGCGAGACACGACATTTCGTTCCACTATATATCCACACATGTAGCAGAATGACAATAAAGCTCGACTTGACTTGACTTGACTAAGTTTTTTTTTCCCCTTCTGGGGCCTGAAATAGAGGAATTTTGGTCAATATTGATAATTTAAAAATTTAAAAATAATATTTTGCTGAATGTGTTTTTGTGCTGGCACCTTGGCTAATTTAGGTCTGTCATGGATAAACAAATATGACAATAAACCCGCCAGTAGGTGGCAGCAAGTCCCTCTTTTAACCAGGTTTTAATAAATGACTTACTGATTCGTTCAAAACGGCTGATTCAATAGAAACAAAACAAGTGAGACCATCTGAACGGACCGTTGAATCACTGACTCACTCGATTCGTTCAAAAACTGATTCATTCACGGAATGAAACACCGTGTTGCTATGCACTGTTGTATAAAACTAATAGCACATTGTGCTTGCGGCCTCGCGCACATGTGCTGATATACAGAAAAGTGCATTGCTTGTGCAATGAATATAAAATGTAAAAACTCATACATAGGTATCTAACTGTATTCTAATGGGCCTCATCGCGCAGTGAATGCTTTTGGACTCTCAAGACGTGTTTTTTGTTTTTGTTTTTTTTTTTCCTCAAAGTTGGATAATGTCAGCTCTCTTACAGTCACACATACATTATGTCAGGAGAATGTCTTTAAATTATAATCAAGGAAAAATCATACCTTCTGTTGTCTTCTTTTTAAAGAACTTCAAAAGTTGCGCTTGAACCATTTTGCGCGAAAAAATATGAAATTGCTTCTGCTTGTGCACAGCTTGGTACCAAGTTCTGATTGGCCAATCTCCATTATATAGTTTGTGAATTAATATAAGTAGATAATTTTAACATGTTTTGCATAATACACAAAATTAATAATCTAAAGGGGATGGTTAGGGGGGATGGTGGTTTTACAGAGGGGATGGTTTTTGTCATTTTTTTCGACCAGGGGGATGCCATCCCCCCGCATCCCCCTCAATTCGAGCCCTGCCTATGCCTTTCATAACAGCTTGCATTCTTGCTGGTATTATGTACTTTTTGACTGTAATTGGGTATCTGAAAATAAATAAATAAAAAAATAAAAAATAATAAAACACTATAAAGTGCTTGACTATTTTTTCTGCCTTTTTCATAGATAACAGCAATAATTATATTATAGCACTAAAAATAGCCAACTACTGTTACTAAAGAGCTAACCAATACAGAAAGCTAAAAATGATTTTGATGATCACCAATACTGTTAGTTTAGAGCAGCAGTGGCACAAAACTTACATAATTTGTTTAAAACCTTAAATAAATTTGTTTTAATAAATTTGTTAGGCACTGTATAGTGAATACAGTTTAAATATCTACATTAAAAATTAAAATAATAAATATAATAAGGACGAATAAAAACAAACTCCGTGTTAACTAACAGATAAGAGTAAATGTTCTGCAGGAACACGCGTTCACTTTGATCACAGTCAAGTCTTGCTGTCATTTACGTTCAACAACAGATATTTCAGCACAATGAATGTTTTTGCGCTGAGTAGCCTACTAACTCCTCTCCTCTCTACTGTGTTGTTCTGTCTGTCTGACGTGCGTGCGCCGGCGCTCATTCAGTAAAGATTTACTATCAGGACGGACCTTTATGCAAAAATGGAAATGCTCGTGTAAATTTGTGACATTTACAGATAAGGATATGACCGTAAACTGAAAGTTTTTGCGCTGAGGACGCACATGCATCTCATCTGTCAAAGTGCCTGACAGGTCAAGCCATTACGCTAAAGCATTAGCTTAAAGCTTAAAATAAAGAATTCTCATGTTTTGAGCAGCTTGGATCACGTACTTCTCCCGCAGCATCTCATTCTGTTTCCTCCACTACTTTAGATGCATTTTGTCCATAGAAATGCGTTATTCAGTGCTGTAATTTGACACGACTGGCTGAAATTGGACGTGCACTTTGGGCAGACCTGACTAATCGATAATGAGAATCGTTGTCGATTATTTTCATTATCGATAATAATCAATTTTATCGATTAGTTGTTGCAGCCCTACTTATCTTGTGTTCTTTTCTTGAGTTTGATGATTAGATGCCATATGCTAGTTTTATATTATAGACATTAAAGATATTAATTGTCTCTTTTTCTTTTAAATAACATGCACTGTCCAGGTTTGTGCTAGAAATCTTGCTGAAATTTGTGTATGTACTGCACAGTGGCGTAGTAAGTTAGCCCTGGCCCCATATGAAGAAAAAAAAAAAAAAAAAGGTGAAAAATTCACAAGTTGCTGAAGATTTTTTCACAGAGTAGGTGGAGTTTTCAATTTAATTAACTTTATTCAAGCAATGTAACACAACTTTATTCTCGTAATTTTGACTTTATTCTAAAAATATGACTTTCATGCATATGCAGTAAAATGGAAATTAATTATTTAAAAATCATACAATGTGATTTTCTGGATTTTTTTTTTAGATTCAGTCTCTCACAGTTTAGGTGTACCTATGATGAAAATTACAGATCTCTCCATTCTTTGTACGTGGGAAAACTTGAAAAATCGGCAGTGTATCAAATGCTTATTTGCCCCACTGTATATCATGGGGAAATGGGGTATACTGTTGCTAGCATCATGCTACTCATGTTACCTTCTTGTTAAAAACATGTTAGCATCATGCTAGCAACATGCTAACTTCAGGCTAATCATGTTAGTATGTTGCTAGCATCATGCTAATCACATTAACATCTTGTTTAAAACATGTTAACATCATGCTAGCAACATTCTAATCATGCTAATTTTGTTTTAACATTTTACTTAACATGTCGTTAGCATAATGCTAACACAATTAACATTGTTAGCATGTTGTTAACATGATGCTAACACGATTAGGGTTACTATTAGTGCCTATATAGTTAGCATTATAGGTAGGGTAGAGTGGGGGGAAACGCCCCCTGAAGGACTGCAATTTTTTTTTCCTTGAAACAAAAGTTAAATGTTTTCAGAAAAGTTATCATAGTTTTAGTAACAACGACATATATTATAAACAAACTATGAAAAATGTCCTGAGTTTTCATGTTATTAGAATTTTAACAAAAATTTAATTTGTACCAAGGGGGCATTTTACCACACCTATGGGGCAAAACACTCCCATGGGTGGGGTAAAATGCCCCCCATTCTGACAAAGCAATTTGCTTTAAACATTTAGCCTACAGTAAAATCAGAGTACAGGCAGTTTTAGCTTAAAATTAAAAAGAATATAATCAATAATTATGAATTATAAAATTATAATAGCCTATTTGAAACATTGTTGGCTGATGCTATCTGGCTAGCTAACTAGCTACCTGATGCTAACTTGAGGTAACTAATTTTTAAATATAAAGTCCAAATATTTTTATTCAACCAACTAGTTAGAATACATTTGATGGAAAAACAAAGGATTTGGTGTTCAGAACAGAATAACTACGGTAATTGCCCATTGCCCCCTGTGGGCGTTTTACCCCACCTGGCTGGGGGCGTTTTACCCCACTGACTATGTTTGAGAAAAAATTATGCCACTCTGAAAATAGAATTATATTTTTTATTAAATAACACATACTCCCTATATACAGGCCCCACTGTTCTCACTATGTTCCATCACTTTAAGACAAATGGACTTCTTGTTTGTTGGGTTTTCATATTCAAGAGATAAGCTAGATGCAGCTTTTTTGGGTTCGCATCGAATGTTCTTCGACTTTTATACATAATATATTTGTCTATGAATAAAGATTGGTCTTTTGAAAGCAGTAATTTTGAGTTAGATTCCAAATGTTCTCCTCCTACTCAAATTTGACATTGAGGGGTGCAAACAACATATTTGCCCACCGGCAACTATAGTTGCCGCACATTCAAATACGATTTTCAAGAAAGAAAACAAAAACCTGAGGAAAATAAATGCAGAACATGTTCACATAGGACACTATTAACACGACTATATGCACGAAACCATTCAGAAAAATTTAGCCACAAATGGGTTAAGACAGCTTTTGAAAAGCTGAAAAGGTAGACAAAGCGAGCATTAAGATAAGAGAGACAGCACACTGAGCGGAATCAGGTTAATGTAAGACAGCATCAGGTTTCCTCTTCTGAACGCTGCTTTACATTACACAGCACACGATAATGAAGATGCGTGACAGACAGCGAGAGTGAGACGCTGGGGACGGAGCGAGTCTGGACTGGATTCTGATGTCACTCTGCAGCTGGCTGGAATGTGGCACAGCGTGTGAGAATGAGTGTGTGTGTGTACTTTGTGGAGACCAAATGTCCCCACAATATAGTAATACCAGGAAATGTTGTACTTGTGGGGACATTTTTTAGGTTCTCATGTGGAAACAAATTTATAAATCATAATGAAGTGTTTTGAAAATCTAAGAATGCAGAAAGTTTCCTGTGAGGGGTAGGTTTGGGTGTAGGGTTAGGGTAAAGTTCATAAGGGGTTAAAAATACAGTTTGTACAGTATAAAAACCATTACGCCTATGGAATGAACCCATAAGGATAGGAATACCAGTGTGTGTGTGTGTGTGTGAGATATGAGAGCGTGACAGTGGATGTCCTGCCCTGCTCTCTCTGCTGATGATGGTCTGACTCACTTCAACCGCAGCTGTACAATATAACAAACAAACCTGCCTGCAGATTTCTGAAAATGTCTCTCTTTTTTATATAGCCATACAAAATAAATAGTCTGTAACTGTATTGTAGAAATCAAGTTGTATAAATCAAAAATTAATTGTCATTTTTGTACATTGCAGAGCATAAACTACAGAGAAACATTAACATTACTTGATACAGAATGGCAATATAGTATATTAATGTTATTTTATTTTGAAACATATAAAAACTAAGTTTGAGGTGAGGTTTCACAGTAAACAGAATTTAAAATGAACTTAATGAATCAAACCCATTATTGGTATTTTAAAGCAGTATTCTTTCTATATCTGGATTTTATGTGGAGTAATGTTGACAAAAAATAGATGCGGTACAACATCAAAAATGAATAGAAACTGTTGACTACCATACAGAATGAAAATATTTCAGAACCTTCTTGAGCTGAAATAAAATTTAATGCTTTGTAATTATTATCCATAAACCAGTGGGCATATTAATTACACTTTGTTTTTATGCTTTTGGAATAAAATAATTATAAAAATTGTCAATTTATGATAAAGCATAACAGAACGTCTCTGTTACGTATGTAACCCTGTTCCCTGAAGGAGGGAGTGGAGACGTTACGTCATAGTGACTAACGTAAATGGGATCTCGCCCGAGAGCCCAATCACCTTCGAGTGTTAACAAAACAAGGCAATGACAGTTGGTGTGCGTGCTTTGCCATGCGCACCCCACCCTGCAGCGCGGGTATAAAAGGAGAGCGTGTGCAGATGCACATCAGTTTTTCGTTGAGACTGTGTGCCCCAGCCGTACAGCGGTGGTACAGCAACTGTGGCGACGGAACGTAACTTTCAGTTAGTCATGTTCGACGTTATGTCATAGTGACTGACTTAAATGGGATCCCTATGAAAATGCCACTATTGCTGACTCCCTCCAGTGCCCTGCGGAAGCCGGCAAGTCCCCCTGCACCCATTGGGACGGAAGATAGGACAGGGCTTAGGCAGAGACGAGAGCCACTGCTGTTCCATACAGTGGGTATGGATAACACTGGGATGCGTACCCAAGTAGTGGAGTGCTACAGAAGCCACATCCTGCATAAAGGATGTACCATGTGGAGATTACACATATGGACTGGCCAAGGGCAGTACTACATATGGAAGTCTCTGAGGTAGACTCAGCCAGCCTGGGGTGAGATCAGTACACAGCAGAGATGGCAGAAAGTCTCTGCCAGGGAAGACACGGGCTCACCGTGAGGGGAGCCAGACCATGGAAGAATACACATATGGGATCACCCGAAGGGGAATCGCTACACACGGGCACCTAGCCCAGCACAAGGGCTGACCTTGGGCAACACACGAGTGCTGGACCTGGCGTCTGGTGCTCTGCCATGCCTCACTGCCGAGGGTGCGGGAGGAACTTCAGCAGGGTTCGCCAAGGGGAACTGAACTGAGAAGTAATAAGGCGCACGTATCCGGTCCGTACAGGGGAATGGCACAGCAAGCGTGATTGACACCGAGCTGGTCCGGTGTTACTGGCCATCTGAGACAAGTACACGGAAGGACACGGGCTCTACACGGAGATTATAGAATCTCACAAACGTGTTAGGTGTCGCCCAGCCGGCAGCTCTACAAATGTCTGCTATCGAGGCGCCCCATGCCAATGCCCAAGAAGATGCCACATCTCTCATAGAGTGTGCTCTTACACCAAGGGGACACAGTAAGCGCTGTGCCCGGTATGCCAAGACTATAGCCTCCACTATCCAGTGGGCAAGTCTCTGTTTGGAGACAGGCTTTTCCCTTCTGCTGTCCTCCGAAGCAGTCAAAGAGCTGGTCTGAGGTCCTGAAGCTCTGTGTGCGGTCCATGTAAACGCGCAAGGCACAGACAGGACAGAGCAGAGCAGTGGCTGGGTCTACCTCCTCCCGGGGCAGCGCTTGCAAGTTCACCACCTGATCCCTAAAAGGTGTGGTGGGAACTATGGGCACATATCCAGGCCGGGGTCTCAGGACAACGTGAGAGTCAGCCGATCCGAATTCTAGGTACGAATCGTCAACCGAAAATGCCTGCAGGTCCCCTACCCTCTTGACCGAGGCCAATGCAGTGAGGAGCACTGTCTTTAATGACAGAAACTTAAGCTCTACTGACTGCAGAGGCTCAAAGGGCTCCACCTTCAAGGCCGAGAGGACCGAGGGGAGATCCCAAGACGAACAGGTTCCACTTCAGCCTGTAAACGTGTCTTGTAGACAGGGCTCTAGCTGAAGTGATGGTGTTCACTACCGCTGGAGGTAGCCCACCTAGAACCTCCGCGTCCTGTCCAGGGACCATACGTGGAGATTCCACAGGTCTGGACGCTGGTGCCAGAGGGTGCCCCCTCTCTGAGAAAGGAGATCCCTCCTCAGAGGAATTCGCCAAGGAGGGGCTGTCGCGAGGAGCATCAGTTCTGGGAACCAAGTCCGATTGGGCCAGTATGGCGCCATTAGGAGGACCTGCTCCTCGTCCTCCCTGAGCTTGCACAGTGTTTGTGCGAGAAGGCTCACTGGGGGAAACACATAATTGCGTAGGCCCTGAGGCCAGCTGTGTGCCAGCGCATCCGTGCCGAGGGTCCCCTCAGAGAGGGAAGGCAAACGGGTCTACCTGAGCGTCCCCGAAGCATCTCCAAATCAGCTGGACTGTCTCGGGGTGGAGTCGCCATTCTCCCGGAAGGGCGGGCTGACATGAGAGCTCGTCGGCTGCACGATTGAGCTCGCCAGGGACATGAACGGTGCGAAGCAACCTCAGATGCTTCTGACTCCAAAGGAGGAGATGGCGGGCGAGTTGCAACATGCGATGAGAGCGTAGACCGCCTTGGTGATTGATGTACGCAATGGTCGCAGTGTTGTCCGTACGGACCAGCACTTGCTTGTTGTGTAGCAGAGATTTGAAGCGGCGCAGAGCAAGCCATACTGCTAGCAACTCGAGGTAGTTGATATGCCACTGCAGTCGGGGCCCTGTCCAGAGCCCCAGAGCTGCACGCTCATTGCACATGGCTCCCCAGCCCATGGCAGAGGCATCTGTTGATACAACAACATGCCTGGACACTTGCACTAGGGGAACTCCCGCCCGAAGAAAAGCAAGATCCGACCACGGGCTGAAGGTCTGATGGTGGTGACTGAGACCTGGTACGTGCCGTATCGCCATGGCCATCTCGATACCCGGTCGTGAAGCCACCGCTGAAGCGTGACAGCAGCTGCAGATGCCATATGCCCCAGGAGCCTCTGAAATTGTTTCAGTGGAACCGCCCTCTTGCGCTGGAAAGACTCCAGGCAGTTCAGCATCGACTGAGCACGTTCTATTGAGAGACGTGCTGTGAGGTTGACCGAGGCCAACTCCATACCGAGAAAAGAGATCGTCTGCACAGGGGAGAGTTTGCTCTTCTCCCAGTTGACCCGAAGCCCCAACCAGCTTAGGTGGTTGAGCACCGAGTCCCTGTGTTCGCACAACTGCGCTCGAGACTGGGCCAGTACGAACCAGTCGTCGAGCTAGTTGAGAACGCGAATGCCTCTTTCCCTTAACAGAACAAGGGCTGCCTCCATGACCTTGGTGAAAACACGAGGCGACAGGGACAGCCCGAAGGGGAGGACCTTGTACTGATATGCTCGCCCTTCAAACGCAAAGCGGAGAAATGGTCTGTGTCAAGGGAGGATTGAGACATGAAAGTATGCGTCCTTCAGGTCAATCGCTGCGAACCAATTGAAAGGACTGATGCATTGAAAGATGCATTTCTGCGTCAACATCCTGAACGGGAGCTTGTGAAGGGCCCGGTTCAGGACGCGCAGTTCCAAGATTGGTCGTAACCCACCGCCTTTCTTGTGTACGATGAAGTAAGTGCTGTAAAACCCTGACCTCATCTCGGCTGGAGGGACCGGCTGTATCGCGTCCTTCGCCAGCAGAACCGCAATCTCTGGACGCAAGACAGGAGCATCTTTGTTCAGCACAGATGAACTGAATACCCCTGAACTTGGGAGGGCGCCGGGCGAACTGAATCGCATAGCCGAGTCTGAGACCGAACAAACGGGATCCACCGACCTACCCGCAGTGGGGCAGCGAAGTGGAACACGGACCCGACCCGGATGGCAGTGCGTCCCAGAGTGGTGTCTGAGTGCGCGATGTGACACTTACCTGGCTCCAAGGCTGAGCAGGGGGCGCATGAGGAGGCATTGCGCCCTCGAACTGGACCCTGCTGCCCACTGGCGAAAGGAGAGGGGGACGGGAGTGTGGAGACTGTGTCTCGTGCACTGCCATCCTCACCCTCTTGGGACCCGGAGAGAAAGGAAACTGCTCTTTTTTTTTAGGTTTGTGGAGGACCCAGTGGACTGAACAGAACAAAAAGGAAACAAAAGATTCTCCACCCGGCCCTCCTCCGGGGGAAGGAGTGGTGCGGTCACCATCTCCAAAAGAGCAGGATCCAAGGACTCCGGGTCGCCCGTCTCAGGGACGCCGCCTGCCCTGGTGCTTCACGGGCTTGGCAGGGGCGGAGATGGGTTGCACCGCTTTCCTGAGGCAGCTGGAGGGCGCCCTCGGCGACGAGCAAACAGAGAAACTGCAGCTGCTGGTGGGGTGGAGACAGCAGCGAACCGCCGGGGCAGGATGTGACGAAACGCCTGTCTGCTTCTGTGCGACGGAGAACTATTCGGCAAAGCCCTCCACCACTTCGCCGAATAGTCCGGCTTGGGAGATCGGGGAGTCCAAGAAGCAATGCTTGTCAGCCTCCCTCATATCTGCCAAGGTCTGCCATAGGTGGCGCTCATGGACCACTATCTTGGACATCGTCTGACCCAGGGCCTGCGCTGTGACTTTCGCCGCCCTTAGGGCGAGGTCCGTCGCTGTGTGCAGTTCCCGCAACACACCTGGGTCAGCACCACCCTCACGCAGCTGCTTTAACGCCTTGGCCTGGTGGACTTGCAGGAGGGCCATGGCGTGCAGGGCGGAAGTGACCTGTCCAGCAGCACTGTAAGCCTTGGCCGTTAGACTGGACGAGAACTTACAGGCCTTGAACGGAAGGCATGGATTACCCGTCCAGGCGGTGGCGCTTTGCGGGCAGAGCTGCATGGCAATAGCGCGCTCGACCGGGGGAATCTCCACATACCCTTGGGCCGCCCCACTGTCAAGGGTGGTGAGGACGGAGGAGGCGCTAGGCCTGTTTTGGGCAGAAAAAGGTGCCCTCCAAGATCTAGTCACCTCCTTATGCACCTCCGGGAAGAATGGAACTGGAGGCAGCTGCCGGCGATCGACCGGCGCCCCCAGGAACCAATCGTCCAGCCTCGAGCTTTCGGGAGAAGAAGGAGGGCTCTAGTGCAGCCCGATGCGCTCAGCGGCCCGGGAAAGCATAGCAGTCAGCTCTGGATCTGACTCGGACAACGCCACTCTTCCTGACGGAGGCAGCGCAGCCGAATCGTCATCTCCTGAGCCTAGCTCACCCTCCGATGCAGCGATCGACATCCTGTCGTCCACTAGCGCTCTGAACGAGATGCTGGGCCCCGCCCTGTCCGAGGATCCAGCAAGCTCGTCCGGAAACACCAGAGGGTGCGAAGTGCAGGAGGAATGAGAGACCCGCGGAGACGCACTCGACGGGGAAGGTCTCACCGTGATCCTCAGATCACCCTGACCATGAACCGAAGTAGCCCTCCACTGCTGAGAGACGGAAGAACTAGAACAGGGCATGGCAAGGGGGATACCCCCTCGTTTAACGAGGAGGTATCTGGACTGCAACATCGCAATGGTCATGTTCCCGCAATGAGAACATGATTAATCCATGAGCGCTGCCTCAGCGTGCTGATAGCCCAAGCACGAGACACAGCGATCGTGACCATCAGACGCAGCCAGGAAGCGACTACATCCAGAAACGCACGAGCGGGAAGCCATCTTTAAAAAGACGCCCGTTGCTCGTGGAGCTCTTTTAGATATTGCTCTTTTAGAGAAAGCGCTGAAGCGCCCAGGGGAGGTCGCGGCGCGACCGCAGTTTGATAGGCTGCAGCACACCGTGAGAGAAGCAGCAGCACTGGACAGCAACCCCAGCTGACGCGCTGTAACATCAACGCCGAAACTTGCTGTCTGGAAACACTCTCGGAGATTCTCTGAAAAGGCTCGGCTCCGAAGCAAAAAGCTGATGTGTGTCTGCACGTGCTCTCCTTTTATACCCGTGCTGCGGGGCGGGGTGCGCGTGGCAAAGCACGCACGCCAACTGTCATTGGCTTGTTTTGTTAACACTTGAAAGTAATTGGGCTCTCGGGCGAGATCCCATTTATGTCAGTCACTATGACGTAACATCGAACGTGACTGACTAAAAGGGAACTGTTTATTTAATAGATTATCTTCAATTTTATACCAACGTATTTAATAAGCTGTTCACGTGTAAAAGGAAACTTAAAACGTGTATGTTTTTTTTTTTTTAAATTAATTTGTTAAATCATCATCATGCCATACATTTCAGTTGTCTGTCAGTTTACAATATGCTTCAAGTGTGTTTTATTTGTTGCTATTGCTTTTTGTTGATGAGGTGGGGAAGCAGGTGTGTTGTTGACCAATGGAAGAGAAGAAAAGACATGCTTCTTTTAGGAACATCCCAAAAATCCTTGGAATGTAATTGAGTTTAAGGGGCCCAAAGGACACACACACATACACACACACACACACACACACACAGGAGGAGAAGAAAAGGTCAATTCTGAGAAAAGTTTAAGAGCAGATTTGAGCCGGGGCTCTGGCCTTGTGGATATCCGGAGTCTTAATTAACACCAGAGGAGCCAATAAAACGCTCCGTGTGAAGCACAAGTTTCTATTTCAGCCATCATTGTGTACGGCTAGACTGTGACACGGGATTTGGAGTTCCTTTCTGGGCCATCAGATCGGAAATGTGTTTCCCTTTTCTTACACCTAATGTGGAGTTATGGGAACAGTTCAGATAACAAAAAAAGAAAATAAAGATTAAATGAAAAGAAACACTATTTTTTCTTGTGAACCAATATAAGAAATTCCTTACGATGAATTCTAAGAAGTTTGTAAGTTCACAAAGAACACTGTATTTTTTTTTTTCTTCTTAAGAATCAAATGATATGCTTTGGCGTTATCTAAGTGTTTGGTGATTCCTCCTGAAGACTCACCGAGCAAATCACTGTTTAAACTCTTTTATCTTTTTTTGCATTGACTGCAGATTATTGCAATAACCATACTAGTTTTCTTTCTTAAAAATGTTTTGTGAATGCTGTTTCCAGAGGATTTTTCTGTTCTTTTATTTTTCTTTTAATTCATCTATGTATTCATTCATTCCCCCTGCAACATGGCCTTAATTACATCAGCACTTTTAAGGCAATGATTATTACATTTGAATGAAATATTATAAAGATATTATAAAGATTGTGCACTGATGAATTGTAAACAGGCTGGTGAAGCTAACTTAACTAGTGAAGATAACTTTAAAGTAAACTGCTAACCTCAACTTTTGGTTTTGAAAGCTGAGGTAACTGTCATGGTGTGTCAGTAACTTTAGCAATCAGAGTTAGTTTACTTTAGGTCAGCTTCATAAACGTCATTAAGTTTCAGGACAGTGGCTCACACATGCTCTTTGATAGTGGATCCAGTGATCATGTGCAGTACTGTAACAGGAAACCAGCACTTCTAGAGTGTGGGCTGCATATTGCACTTCCATAAAAAAATGAGGCATTCATTTCAAAGACATTTATTCATGTATGCACTAATCTTACAGGGAACAGGTTGTCCAGGTGACTGTTATGCTTTCGAAGTACAGTGTTAGCACACCAACACACCGTTATTGAAGTGTTGACACCAGTAATGCAGAAACATCACCCATCATATTATCTTCTTGAGTGTTTTGGAAAATGCGTTTTATGCTTTCGTGTAATCTATGGCCCTGTGTACACCTGGTATTAAGTAGGGGTGCAACGATACCATTTTTGGATATGTTTTGAGGGGAGGCTCTGTGGGACAGTGTTTGTGGGCTTATTCTGATTTATTCGATCTAACATTGTGAAATAAGCCAATTTACATATGAGTCGAATGCTGCGAGAGAAAGAGGGGGAAAAAAAAAAACAGTAGTCACCTATCAGCAGATCCTTTACAATGTCAGAACAGAATAAGGTAAAAATCTGAAAATATAAGTAGTTATAAAATTATAGTACAAAATTATGTATACAATTTTTAAAATAAAACAAATTATCATGGCATTCATTATAAATAACATAGTCTTATGAACATCTAGAAATGCTATAAATGATATGTCGTGATCGTGGATATTGTCTTTATTACAGTGGAAAAAACAGACTTTTTTTTTTTTTTTTTTTTTTCCTGTGCCAAGTGGGGGGGTATGTCAGATTGCCATCAGAGAAGCTTTATTATTGTTGTCACATCCATTTGTTCTGTTTAAATAGTCACTCAGGTGCCATACCAGCATTTTAGAGCACATACAGTATAGTCACATTCTGATCGTTGGTTAGAGGAGGTTTGTACCTCTTGTTTCTTTTGTAGCATGGAAAGGAATGTTTCTCAGTTTTTACGTTACCATATATGTGACTCTGGACCACAAAACCAGTCATAAGGGTCATTTTTTTTTTGAAATTGAGATTTATACATCATCTGTATGTTGAATAAATAAGCTTTTTTTTTTTTTTTTTTTTTAATTGATGTATGGTTTGCTGGGATAGGATAATATTTGGTCGAGATACAACTTTTAGAAAATCTGGGATCTGAGGGTGCAAAAAAATAATCTAAATATTGAAAAAATTGCCTTTTAAAGTTGCCCAAATTAAGTCCTTAGCATTGCATTTTACTAATCAAAAATTTAATTTTGATGATCTTAATATCATAATGATTTTTGGCATAAAAGAAAAATGTATAATTTTGACCCATACAATGTATTTTTAGCTATTGCTACAAATACAGGTGCATCTCCGTAAATTAGAATGTCATGGAAAAGTTCATTTATTTCAGTAATTCAACTCAAATTGTGAAACTCGTGTATTAAATAAATTCAATGCACACAGACTGAAGTAGTGTAAGTCTTTGGTTCTTTTAATTGTGGTGATTTTGGCTCACATTTAACAAAAACCCACCAATTCAATCTCAACAAATTAGAATATGGTGACATGCCAATCAGCTTTCTTATGACTGCTTTTGTGCTTCAGGCTCACATATGTACTTCCAAGCCATTTATATTTAATAGTAACAATTTAATGACACATTTCTGAGAGTGTTACATTTCTATTTACGAGGCCCTACAAAGGTCTTAAATTTAGCCTTACGAAACCTGCAGAAACCCTGTAATTGAATATGAACTGACTCATAGGACTATGGTTTTCTCTGATCTTTGGGCACAAACTGTTGGCAAGGCAAAGCTAAAAGCACTTTGAAGCTGTTCCCGGTGTCTAATTATTGTAGTATTTGTTCATTGATCTGTGTTTTTTGGCACCTGTGTTCACCTGTGTGAGTCATTGTGGATTTTGGATGCGCTTTGGTGCGAGTTGGTTACTTTGATGGAAATAATGGTTTCGAACAGCTCTACAATTGCTTAAGTATTCATCAATTTTGAAGTTTTTTTGTTCTTTGAATGAATCAACAGACAGAGATCAGGCCACTCCAAAAGGCTGTTCTTTTGAGAGTTTCACTTGAAACTTTTAAAGCGCAAGCAAGATGGGCTCACAAAAGCAGAAAGGCTCATAATTAGCACAACTGAAGTGGGTCCCCGCAGGGCCCCCGAGTCCTTGATTTGTGCTGGTGGATCTTAAACTAGAAGGCCGCTATCTGTAATCCGCTAGCGGCGGTGTGCACAGTCAGATGTCTGCTGCCGACTGTAATTGGACGCTTTATCCTTCTCTGAACCCCATCAAGACCAAATAAGGCCAGAGAGTTTCCCGGAGTGACAATACAGAGTGAGTGTTATTATGCGTCACATGGTGAAGCTGTGAGAGATCTTCAATTTGCTTAATGTGGTGTTCTTAGTCTGCTGTTTTCATGCAATCTTCCTGTAAATGTCTCTTGCTTTCAGAGGAAAAGTACATTTGTTTCTCTTGTAGCGCAGAATGGATCATTGAGTTTGTTGTAATGATTCCCATGACACACTCTATCAGACTAAGCAGGAAAAGAGAGATAAGTGAAACATGACTTCCATAATATGGCCTCTTATATGTCTTATTTTGCATCAAGCATGTAGTAGAATCCTAATAATGCATATAAATTTTCTTTTCTTTTCTTTTCTTTTCTTTTCTTTTCTTTACATTTATGCATTTTACAGATACTTTTATCCAAAGCAACTTACAGCATATTGTATTCAAGGTACATGTTCTAGTGCTGGCAAACTAATCGCATCCAAAATACAGTTTTTTATTTACATAATATATGTGTGTGTACTGTGTATATTTATTATGCATATATAAATACACACCCATGCATGTATATATTGAAGAAAAATGTGTTATGTTTATATATTAAATATTAGGGATGCAAATGAAAATTCTTGACCGAAGCTGAAGCCAAACAAAATGAAACACTAGGCCGAAGGCCGAATACCGAACACGGTTTTTCGCATTTTTCCCCCATGTAGGCCTATTTTGCCTTTTTTTTTTTTTTTTTTTTTTTTTCACCATTGCATAAATTAAATAGCCAAAATGTGATTTTTTTATTATTATTATTTTTTTTTTTTTTTACTATTTTGTCCTGCTTTTCAAATAAAAAAAATAAAAAAATAAATAAATCAATTACAAAACAACAATTTAAAAATATTTACTTAACACTGAACATTTTTTAACATTCTAGCAGACATTATACCAACAAAGCACAATTTAACTTAAAATTAATAAGTTACTAAAATAATATTAGTACTCTTCTTGAATCAGGCTTGCAAACAAATGCAGCCTCGCTGAGCAGAAGAGACTTCTTTTAAAACATTAGAATATATTACAGATCCCAATTTGAACACTATGTGTGAATGTTATAATAAATAGAGCTGTTGTAGGGTAATTATTATTATCATTATTACTGTCTTATTATTTTTTTGTTTTATTTTATTTTACAGAACAACAGTAAAATTACAATACTAATATTTATGAATGTTGATTGAGTTGTTGCTTTTTCTTAGATTTTATTTTGGCAGAAACCCGAAGATCTTAGTGCTTCTTTTTTTTGACATCAGCATGCAGATATTTAAATGATTCTCATTACGAATTTGGGAAGATTTTTGTTGCACGTATCACATTGTCATGTCTTTAAAAAAAATGATAAAAATGTTACTGAGCAAATGACGAGTAACAGTGTTTCAGCGCAGATTTTCCTCGTGCTTTGGACTTTGAATCCTGGCGCCGCGAGCTCGTGCAGTGCTGTTTGAATACATGCAATTCATGCGTGTAATTGAAAACATAACATTCTGCAGTTTATTTACTAATCGTTTGAGTACATTTTGCGATTTCAGTCATCACAGGAACCAGCAACAACCACCTCTTCCTCTTCTCAATGGAGACATGAGATGCAGCGCTAAGCAGTCTCTCGCTGTCAGTGCTTGTAATGATTTTTGCGTCTCTCTCTGACAGTTTTAAATAATTTCTCACTGCTGACACATTTGCTGCTTGTGCGCGCCTCTATTTGATCGTGTCACATCATTGTTCGGAACAGTTTATTCGGTCTTTTCGCTTATTCGGCCGAACACCGAAGAGTTTTTATTTTTATTTTTTGGTTATTTTCAGCTGAACAATTTTGCTTGCCGAACATTCGGTGCATCCCTATTAAATATATTTGTATGTAATATAAATTTTATATATATATATATATATATATATATATATATATATATATATATATATATATATATATATATATATATATATATATGTATGTGTGTGTGTAATTACATGTAAATATTTTCAAAATATGTGCTGTATGTAAGTGTATTTATATATACATAATAAATATACGTAGTACACACATATATATATTGTCAATTTTTTTTTCGTTTGACAGCACTAATGTTTACTTTTCTTGTCATTACTTGTATTGCATATACAGTGCAATAAGCCTAAAACTAATGTGTCTGTTAAAGTTTAAATAAATAAATATATTCTGGATTTATGATTTAATTTTATGTGATTTAAATTTAGTATCAAAAACCGTGATAACCAAATGAAAGCATAAAACATGAACAATTTATTAATCTTTTAAAATGTAATGCAATTAAAATTGAACAATTCCTTTTATTGCTTTTATTTTCTTGGCAAACAAAGTGCTACACCACAGAAATTCATCCAAAATGTTTGTACGTATTTGCAGAAATTGTAGGGCCTTAGTGTTTCACTTGAAATTTAATGTGGTTTTTAACTTTCGCAATATGCTGTTTCAGTAATCAGATCATGATCACAATCCGTTTGGGGACCTCGTTTCCACCTATTTAGTGCTGGGAAATTGGAATGCATCTTAATTTTTTTTTTTTTTTTTTGTTTTAGAATACATTTATTGCATCAGTGTATTGACACCAAAGCACCATAGGCCTATTTTGTCGTCTGTGCAGTGATGTGAAGACGTGTGACTGTATCAGATGCCCTGTGAGTGAGAACCCTCATGCAGTTGAATAGACTGTACTTTTGAGAGGAGAGAACGACGGTATTCCCCTTTTTTTTTTTTCCCTAATTCCCTTCCTTATGTGAAGGAACACTTCATGTTTTTCTAAAATTACACTAAGCATTTTTGGTTGTCGCCACATTCACATTACCTGTTAATAGTCTTTTTACATGTTGTAAATTCTTGTCGATGTTGCATTTTGGAGCATTAATGTGCTTGTGATGGAGCAGTACTGGAGTGAGAGGAAACACAGACACTCAAGCTTCTCACTCCAAGCAAAATTGTGCAATTCCGTTTCCACTCTTCTTCACTCACATACTCTGGTTTAAAAAACATTACCTATGCAGTCAGTCATGTCAGTCCACTGAGCCCTGTCTTGGCTCTGTGTTGTGAGGGCTGAAGCTCTCTGTGACAGCTTTTTTACCTGTGTCTGTGTCCCCCGGTTTCCCTTTCTCAGTGTGATTAGTGTCCGATACATGGCACCTTAAACCTTAGACCAAGATGGGCAGCACATTTTGCTGTCCTTCACATTTCAGCGCTTTTTTTTTTTTTTTTTTTGGCAAGCATCTGAAGGTTGCTTAATGTTGTTATTATTGAATGGAAGAGACAAAAGGTTAAGTCAACAAACTCATGGAGCAGAGGGGAGAGGGGATGTTGAAACATGCAGGATTTTGATTCTGTATGTGGGTGAATTGGCTCATCGGTCACATTAGCCAGAGCAGGTTAATGTAAGGACACAGCTGTTTTGTGTAAAGCCCGAGACACGCTGCACGATTTTAGCAATCCTATAAGATCACTGCATGTCACACTATGCGACATGAATCTAATAAACTTGCCTACGATGTGTGTAGACTGTACGATGATGACACCTATTGACTCGTACGTTACGACGCACGTTCCTTTAGATGAATAAAACGTCATCAGCATGAGCTAGCAGTAAACAAAAAGAGCATGATAAATCATACTTTAGCAGTTGTAATTTTTATGTGTTGAAAAAAAGTGGAAGTGGCAAAAGAGGAAGGGATAAGAGCTTGAGGCAAGCAGTTTTATATTTTAGTGCCATGTCGGGTTGATTTCATGTCACATTTTTATTGGTTGGTCAGTAAACGTGGATCGTAGCAGCAAACACACTGTGCGATGATCATGCTGTATCGTAGGCTATCTTTGGTCGCAAGACCATGACAACGGCTGTCTTTGAAACTCTCTCACTGTACGACATAAGAGCACCGATTAGGAGCCACAATCACAGAAATTGCCACGATTGTTTCATGATGCCAATCTTTCGTCTGGGACAGCTGAAAATCGTGCAGTGTGTTTAGAGCTTGACGTGGCGACCCACTGCCAAAGCTTTCAGTTTGAGTCCATTTTAATGGTGCATACATAGATATATTTAATTTGTTATTCTTTAATAATATTGCTGCTACTATTATCAGTACATTTTCTATTGCAAACTCCCTTTTTGGGCTTTTTTTCTTTAGTATTTTTAGACCTATTATGCCCCTTTTAACAAGTCTCCACAGTGTGTATGGTAAACGTACCTATTAAGCTCATGTACCCATTAAGCACACTTCCATTTTTGAGAGCATATTATAAAAAGAAAAAATAATTTATTATCCTACTTGATGTCTTAACCAATTGATATGTTTGTTACTATATACCTCCTATAATTTCAAGTCAGTCAGATCATTGCACACTGAGATATGGGTCTCCATACATTCACACTGTCTGGCGGCCATTTTGAAAGCTGTCTGAAAACTTTCACCAAAACAGGAGCCCCTCAAATGTGCAGTTTTAGATGTTTAAGCTAGTGTTGGGCGACCCTAGTTTAAGCCTTTATTTTGGGTAAGTTTCACTACTTATTGTAAAATTAAGAGATTAATGTTCAGACTTTTGCATATTATAACCTGGAGCTTGGATGTGGGAAATAATTACATTAGATCCAAAAGACAGTTTTAGCAACATAGCGCAGATGGTACAGAACACAGTTAGCTGACTAGCTGTATAAGATTGTGTGCTACGCCAACATATTACTTCACAGGCATTACTGGCTCGTACTTTTACATCCATAATATTATAAATTGACAGTTTATTGCTGGTCTGTCGTTTTACAGTGCTGTAATTTTTGAAGATTTCATATTATTTTAAGGTGAGCTTAAAATAATATGCTATGAAAATCACACAGCTTCAGTGTGACATCAATAAGAAAAAGTATAATTTCATAGATATTGTTAATAATAGTTGTTCGTATTAAAATATGTATGAACTTAATACATGACCTAGACTATTTATTTAGCAAAAATCCTGTCATTTTAATAAATATTATGTGAAATGTATTAAAAATTGTTGCTGCTCCAATTAAGCTCAGTGTGTTCTCTTTAAGCACTTCACATTGAATGTCTATGTAAATACTTCATAAACAGACTTTAAATATTTTAACTGATGGTTGTCACTTGAAGTTAAGTTAATCAATTTTCTATGGATTCTGTCAAGTGTTAACTCAAATCTGCAGACTGGCTCTGATCTTTGGCAACTAGCGTCAACTTTTCCAGACTACAAATCTGTGGAAAATCGGGGCAGAAATCGTGTAGTGTATTCCAGCCATAAGAGACTATAGATAAGTTGACATTCATTTAAAAAGAGGTTTCATAATGAGGCTAGTTTCTGTGTTCATCTCCATGAATGAAATGTTTTATTGGTTTGTTTTATTTGATTTTTGAATGTGTTACTTAGCTGAACGTGGACTAGTATAGATGTTGCAATGTGCTTAGATGACACTTCATTATGAATATATAACTGATCAACTTGAATGCCTTGTTGCTTGATTTTAGTGTTCTATTTTTTTTGTGATTGACTTTGTACCTTCAAAAAAAGTATTTTTACAATTATTCTTTAAAAAATTTTCTTAAAATAAACAAGAATTTAAAAAAAAAAAAAAATTATGTAAGCTTAATGGGAACAGAGGTGTGCTTAAAGGGTACAAAAATGTACCCATTAAGCACAGCCAGATTTTGATAATGATGTATATCTTAATTGAAATGCTTTTGTCATTTAAAATAGAATTAAATATTTTTGTGTGAGAGATTAATATTTAATTTTTAGCATAACTTTTTGCACTGAAACCAATATCTTGTGCACTAAAATGTCTCAATGTAGATTTTGGTGAGCTTAATAGGTACGTTTACCCTATGTGAAATTTTAGCTCAAAATACCCCACAGATATTTTTTTTTATAGCTTGTTAAAATTGGCACTTTTAGGGTATGCGCCAAAACGCGCTGTTTTTGTGTTTGTCCCTTTAAATGCAAATGAGCTGGTGTTCCTGGCCCCCTTTTCAGAAGAGGGCAGAGCTTCAAGTGCTCATGCTCCGGAAATACCGATGTTGGCCTTTGCAAATAAATATTCCACTATTAACACAAGCCTGTTATCTTTACAGAAAACATACTCTGTTTAAAAGCCAGTCACCTGATTATACTGTGCATAATAAATACACGTTTATGAATTACACAGACGGGGAGAATGGCGCAATAAAAATAATGACATAGCTGGTCTCATGGTGCCATCGCATGCTATCACAAACTTTATAAGTCCCACTTGTGATTATAAGCTCAACAAATTCAAGCAGTCGACTTCACATTGCTTTTATATGCAATTTTTATCTGCCACATTCCTATTTACAATCATTCTGGTAGCACGTGAAGGCACATCAGTGAAAACAGGCAATGGTAGCTTTAGCAATATTAGCCTTACAAAGTGTTAAGAAGTTCTTTCAGAAAGGCAATTTGGAAAACAAAATATGACTCTTATGTTCGTTGGTGCATCCCAAAACACAGGGGCGCTGACATTGTATATCTCCAACAGCTACAGCAAGAAAACAGTAAAACAGTAATGGCAGACTGCTGCTTCTTACTCAGGGCTAGTGATGCGTGGATGGCGGTTATATCCGTGAGTCGGGTAATAAAAAAATGCATTCTGATTATTTGCGGGTGAATAAGATTACATTTACATTTAGTCAATTAGCAGACGCTTTTATCCAAAGCGACTTACAAATGAGGACAATAGAAGCAATCAAAACCAACAAAAGAGCAACAACATGCAAGCGATATGACAAGTCTCAGTTAGCCTAACGCAGTACACGTAGCAAGGTTTTTTTTTTGTTTTTGTTTTTTTAAAAAAACAAGTAGATAGAATATAGAAAAGAAAGCTAGTGTTTTAGTTTTTTTAAGAAAGGCTAGCAGTTAGAGAATAAATATGCAATTGAAAGAGGGTCAAGTGTGTGTGTGTGTGTGTGTGTGTTTTGTTTTGTTTTTTTAATAAAAAGAAAGGAGATAGATAAAAATAAAATTAGAAAAGAGAATGCCAATCCCGCACCGAAATTCAGGACCTAATTAAACATAATTGTATTATACCGAGAATTGTGTTATTTATTTTTCCAAAACTTTCCAGGCCTGGAAATTGCTGTTTTAAAATTTCATGACTTTTCCGGGTTTTTCGTGACCATACGAACCCTGAATGTGACGATCGGGTGCGGTTATCTAAATCAGACAAAAATAAATGTGCGGGCGGTTGGTGGGTGGATAATTTATTTGAAACTGCGGGTTCGGGTGATGTTTTAGCTCATCCGCGCATCACTACTCAGGGCTATGTCTATGCTAATAGGGCAGAGATCATCACAAATGGGCAGGACTTCTATGATGGCATGTACGTAGGGAGAATCTGGAATCGCGTCTTCTGAGAGACTGTTTATGATTTATATTAAAAAATGAGTGGGCAGATTTTTACCATTGTAGGCTGGTTGTTTTCACATACTGCGGCCACACAACTGTGTTCAAACACCTTAGAAAGGTAATTTTTGCGTTTAAATGTAGGCCTAATGCTTGACGGTTTGTGACATCCTCGGAAAAACTCTTACGCCAGGGCATTGCCATTGCGACTTACCTTTGATGACTAGACAGCTGAGCATGGTTATTTCACTTATGCTGGAATTTCTCATGCTCACTCAAACAAATTAAAATTAAAATATTAAACAGAACAATAAAATAACATTAATGGCCGTTAATGGCCATTTCAAATCTGTTTCTGTTCAGAACTATTAAACTTGATTTTGTTTCTGTTTTTGGTTATGTTCCTGTCCATATTTCGTTCATTTCCAGTTTTTGTTTACATTCCTTAAACCGGTTCAGAGCCCTGATTACTAACAGTTTTCTTTAACAGTAACAACATTGATTTAACTATACTAACTATATATATTTTTTTTAATTTCAACAGCAAGCCTATGTGTCCTCCAGCCACCAGATGGCGCTGCCCAGTCTCAACACCAACAGCAGCAGCGCGAGTAGTGCGGGAGGTGGGGAACAGCTGAGCAAAACCAACCTTTACATTCGTGGACTCCATCCGGGGACCACTGACCAAGACCTGGTCAAGCTCTGCCAACCGTAAGTCTCACTGCTCCGTGCAAGCTACGTAAGGCTAGCTAACTATGATGTGCTTGCATGTGAATAATGATCGTCAAGGATAATGTTCCTGAAAAGTAGCGATGGGAGAAAGAGAGCTTTTTGAAACTCTGACTCAAATGAAACAATTTCTTCGACTGATTTACGCTCAAGACACCAGACACTTGCGACAACTGCTTGTCAGAATGGTGTAAATGAATGCGAATGCTCAGCCCAAACATGCATAAAGATGTTTTGTAAAAACTAAGTCATGGTCCACCCCTACCATGGTCCACCCCTAATATTAACTCTCAGGAGATCATGCCAGTGAGATTGTACTAATTCAGACACTTTTCCCCTGAAAAGTGCCATGAGAGTGTTGTTCCAAACACTTTTGACTTTGGAAGTTTAATACAGTCTCCAAACCACTGGTTTGAAACAAAAGAATCACAAATTTTTTAAAGCATCACGAAGAAGTGTTTCAAAAGTGCCAATTGACCGTTCGCAAAGACCCGCTCTCCTTAGTTACTGTTGCCATGACCGACAAACAATGCCGCTCTCACACTACACACGTTCTCACGCAGTGATAAATACATCGCAGAGCAAAGAGAAAACTGACACCGACAGACAAGACAGAGCAGGTTACTTCTGATATGAAACAAGGTCTCAGGGCTCTCAGCTTTTAAACTGTGTCATTTTTAAAGAAATTCAAGCAATGAATACCGTTTTGTGGCTCTTTAATGTGTCGTGACAGATCACTGTATTGCCTGAGTTCAAACACGTGAACCGATCGTGTTTTCATATTTACGTAAAGCAAGAAATGAACATAAATAAACATCAGAAAGTATTTTATTTCAACCGCGGAACACGCCATTTTTCAAGTTTAAGTTCACAGAAGGTAATCTACTCTCATTTAAATTTACATTTAGTCATTTAGCAGGCGCTTTTATCCAAAGCGACTTACAAATGAGGACAATAGAAGCAATCAAAACCAACAAAAGAGCAACAACATGCAAGTGCTATGACAAGTCTCGGTTAGCCTAACGCAGTACATGTAGCAAGGTTATTTTTTGTTTTGTTTTGTTTTTTTGTTTGTTTTTTTTTAAAGAAAACAAGCAGATAGATTATAGAAAAGAAAGCTAGTGTTAGTTTTTCAAGAAAAGCTAGCAGTTAGAGAATAAATATGCAATTGATAGAGGGTCAAGTGTGTGTGTGTTTTTTTTTTTTTTTTTTTAAATAAAAAGAAGGCAGATAGATAAAATAGAATTAGAAAAGAGAATGCTAGAGTTAGAGGGTCAAATAAAGATGGGAGAGATGGGTTTTTAGCCATTTCTTGAAGATGGCTAAGGATTCAGCTGCTCGGATTGAGTTGGGCAGGTCATTCCACCAGATGGGAACAGTTAATGAAAAAGTCAGTGAAAGTGATTTTGTGCCTCTTTGGGATGGCACAATAATGCAGCATTCACTTGCAGAACGCAAGTTTCTAGAGGGCACATAGGTCTGAAGTACTGAATTTAGGTAAAGGGGTGCAGAGCGAAAGGTTGTTTTGTAGGCAAACATTAATGCCTTGAATTTTATGCGAGCAGCTATTGGTAGCTAGTGCAAATTGATGAATAGAGGTGTGAAGTGCGTTCTTTTTGGCTCATTAAAGATTAATCTTGCAGGGCATTTTGGATTAATTGTAGAGGTTTGATGGAATAGGCTGGAAGACCTGCCAAGAGAGCATTGCAATAGTCAAGTCTGGACAGAACAAGAGCTTGAACAAGCAGTTGTGTTGCATGTTCCGAAAGAAAGGACCTGATCTTTCTAATATTGTATAAACCAAATCTGCAGGACCGAGCAGTTTTAGCAATGTGGTCTGAGAAATTCAGTTTATCAATCACAACTCAAAGGTTTCTAGCTGTTTTTGAAGGATTAATGTTTGATGAGTCTAACTGGAAGGTGAAATTGTGATGAAGTGATGGGTTTGCTGAAACTACAAGCAGTTCTGTCTTAGCTAGGTTGAGTCGAAGGTGATGGTCCTTCATCCAGCAAGAAATGTCTGTTATACACGCTGAGATGTGAGCAGCTATCGTCAGATTATCAGGATGGAATGAGAGGTAGAGTTGAGTGTCATCAGCATAGCAGTGATATGAAAAGCCATGTTTCTGAATGACAGAACCTAGTGATGCCATGTAAACAGAGAAGAGAAGTAGTCCAAGGACTGAGTCCTGAGGCACCCCAGTAGCTAGATGAGTGTCATCAGCATAGCAGTGATATGAAAAGCCATGTTTCTGAATGACAGAACCTAGTGATGCCATGTAAACAGAGAAGAGAAGTAGTCCAAGGACTGAGTCCTGAGGCACCCCAGTAGCTAGATGAGTGTCATCAGCATAGCAGTGATATGAAAAGCCATGTTTCTGAATGACAGAACCTAGTGATGCCATCTAAACAGAGAAGAGAAGTGGTCCAAGGACTGAGCCCTGAGGCACCCCAGTAGCTAGATATCGCGACATGGATACTTCACCTCTCCAAGATACCTTGAAGGATCTATCTGAGAGGTAAGACTCAAACCACTGGAGTGCGGTTCCTGAGATGCCCTTACTCAATAGGGTTGACAGGAGGATCTGGTGGTTGACTCTATCAAAAGTAGCGGACAGATCCAGCAAGATAAGTAATGAAGACTTTGGAAGCTGCTCTTGCAAGTCTTAGGGCTTCAACAACTGAGAGCAAGGCAGTTTCGGTCGAATGTCCACTTCTGAAGCCAGATTGGTTGCTGTCCAGGAGGTTGTTCTGTGTGAGAAAGGCAGAGACTTGGTTGAACACAACTCGTTCAAGTGTTTTTGCAATGAAAGGTAGAAGGGAAACCAGTCTATAGTTCCCTAAAAGAGTTGGGTTAAGAGTGGGTTTCTTAAGAAGTGGGGTTATATGAACCTGTTTATGCTGAGGGAAAAACTCCAGTACGAAGAGATGTGTTAACGATGTGAGTGAGTGCAGGTACAACTGCAGGAGAAATGGCTTGAAGGAGATGGGATGGAATAGGATCAAGTGGACAAGTAGTCGGATGACTGGAAAGGATGAGTTTAGAGACTTCTGCCTCAGAGAGTGAAGAGAAGGATGTGTTTGACAGTTTGTGGTGTGGAGAATTGTGCAGTGAGGTTTGTAATTTTATTAATGAAGAATGTGGCAAAGTCGTCAGCTGTTAGAGTTGGAGGAGGAGGACAAAGGAGGGAGGAAAATGTTTTAAAGAGCATGCAAGAGTTAGGCCAATTGTTAATTTTGTCGTGATAGTATGTTCTATTAGCAGTAGAGACATTAGCAGAAAAGTCAGAGAGGAGTGATCGATATAAATTAAGATCAGTAGGATTTTGTTATTTGCGCCATACCCTTTCTGCAGCCCTGAGCTTAGAACGATGTTCGTGGAGAACGTCAGATAGCCAAGGGGCAGAAGGTGTGGCACGGGCTGGCCTGGAAGATAAGGGGCAGAAAGTATCTAAACAAGACGTCAGAGTGGAACAGAAAGTATCAGTAGCACTGTTAGCATCAAGAGATGATAACTGTATAGAGGGAGGAAGTGAAGATGAAACCATAGCAGACAGCCAGGAGAGTGAGAGTGAGCGTAAGTTACATCGAAAAGTGACATGTGGAGGGGTATGTGTTGTGTCAGGAATCATGTTGAGGTTAAGAGTGAGGAAGTGATCCGAGGTGTGCAGTGGAGTAACCAGCACATAATCAGTGGAGCAGTGTCGTGTGTAAATAAGGTCCAGTTGGTTGCCTGATTTGTGAGTAGCCATAGTTAACACTCTCTTGAGATCAAAAGAGGCAAGCAGAGTGTGGAAGTCTGCAGCCTGAGGTTTATCTAGGTGGATGTTGAAGTCTCCAAGTATAACTAAGGGAGTACCATCCTCAGGAAAGATTGAGAGCAACACATCTACTCTCCTGTCTGATTAAGGTTAGAAGGGAAAGAGCTGTGGCTAACTTACTGGACATGCACATTTACATATTTTCTGAGCCAACAATATAACATGAAACCTATCAAAATGGTTTTAAAAAGCACATGGCACCATAGTTTCATTACTTTAGAGTGTCACAATAACGTCTTTTTGCAGTAAAGGACCTGTCATAGTTTAGTGAGTGTGTGAAGCGATGCGAGGTTAGCTGCATTGAAAACAGATGAGCGCACGTGAATATCCAGCTCACGATTCAGGGTGAAGTTCACAAGATTTCGTCCACAGAATGATAAGAGCACACGTTTGAACATAATATTTTATTATTACACAGTATTTTACTTAAGCGCTGCAAGCCATGCATACAGCGTCGAACATGACAGGTTTTCTGGTACGCAAAACAAGTACTTAAAGGAATTCCTTTAGCTTATTACCGTTACTGTGGCAGCCAACAACAGAACAGCTTAACCCTCCGCACATATTTATATTTAGTTATATTGAAAAAGTTTAAATTCAGTCGGTCTTTTTCCCCCGTTTTAACATGTATTTCTATGCAGACAGACCGTAGCTGTCGCCAAGATGGCAGATAGCAGCGGCGGCACATAATATCCGCGTTCTGATTGGTCAGATCGCCTGTCAATCAAGCTCGCTGCGAACGGTCAATTGCTTTGAAAGTTTCTTTACACTTAGATGTTTCAAAACACCAATTCAATTACAATATGCAAGCGAAGGACTGATTAAAGAACGCTTGATATCACCACTTTCTGCCAGGTCTGAATTAAATTAAATTGGATCTGAAATTATTTGAGTGAGGAAGTTTTTTAGTCATCTCTCAGCTTTTAAATAAAAAATGTAATATGCCTAGTAGTGTTATCATGATGCTGGAATCTATCTTTGATATGATACCTTAAACAATATTGATATAGGCATCAGAGGCAACCAGCTATCACTGTATCTAAAAAATGGAAGATAGGAATGCTTTGACTGATTAAAGCAATATATTGAGCAATATATTGTTTATCTGTGCTCTTCAAGCCATCTTTGGTATTTTATAAGAAAAAAAAATGTCTTTTTACTATGCATAAAATACTTAGTTATTACTTATAATGCAATGCTAATCAACATAGCACGTATTACAGTATAGAATACTATAAAATAATATATTTTTGGCTTCATTCTGTGATAAGAAGCCACATCAGATCATGGAAAAAGAGCTTTGAAACAGTTTCAGATATTTCAGTATTGATACTATGTGTTGAAAAATCTCAATTCCTGACAACACTAATGTCTAGTGTAATGTTGTAGTTACTTTATATTTGAAATCAATGAAAATATGGTCTTCTCACTGCTTTGAAGGAACTTCAGCATTCGCCACTTTTAGGACTTCTTTTATTAAGATACATATGCATGTGATACTTTTTTAAAGAACCCTTTAGTTGGACGTTTCATCCATAAACCTCACTGTTCACAAACACAGAAGTCCGGTCCTTTAGCTTGCTTGGTAATGTGTTTACAGATTAAAAATCTCATGATCATGATCTTCCTTTGAGTATTATTTTGTTGTGCAAACTGCAGTGTGCTTTGAGGTTTGAACTCAAGCCATTTGTAGTTCAAAAGAGGAAACATGAGGGTAGATTCGGGAGACATGAATTGAACAGGAGTGGCAGAAAAGAAATGGTTCATTTTTTCTTGTTCTGAGGTGGCCCTTTGATGAAGCCAAGTGCTTTATTTTAAAGGTGACATATCATGAAAATCTGACTTTTCCAGGTTTCAAGTGCTATAATCAGGTCCCCGGTGCATCTACCAACTAAGGAAATGTGAAAAAGATTAACCCAGCAACTTTGTTTTGGTAAGCCTTTTTCTGCAAGCATCTGAAAAAACGAGCGCGTCTGATCTCGCTCCCCTAGTGACGTTGCAAAGGGATCTCATTATAATATTACTGTCCCTTAATCTGTACGTTTCCACCAATGGCGCCGTCATTTTGATTTCGCAAGCAACAACGGTGTACCAGTTCTAATGTCATGGAGAAAGTTTGAGCAAAACATGCTAACTGTTCTGTCTTTGGCTGCACAGACGAGCACAGAACACTATTTACAGTCGCAGCCTCAGAGGAGACAAGAGGGCAGTGGATTTATTGATTTATTTACTGTATATTGCTGCTGCCACACAGATCTAAAATAAACATGCGAGTTATTTCCCAGCTGTTTACCTTCACAGACATAACCGACTGTTTTTGTAACTTACACGTGTTTTTAACTTAAACTTGTTTGTGAATGAGAACAGTACTCACATGCTGTGACAGCCGCTTTCTGTGCGTGTGCTTCAGAAAACCGTATATCACAAGTTTAAACTAATATGGTTTAAAACGCATGATTTCAGTGTGATAAACATGATAATCAGAACCAAAACAGATGTTTTCAGCAGGTACGAGCTGTAATGACTCAGCTCTCTTCTGGAAAAGGGGGCGGGGAGCAGCAGCTTATTTGCATTTAAAGACACATGCTCTAATATAGAATGTTTCTGCTTCCACTCAAAATAAGCATTTTCAAAATGATATAATAAATTATTTGAGGGGTATTTTGAGCTGAAACTTCACAGATACATTCTGGGGACCCCTGAGACTTATATTACATATTGTAAAAAGGGGCATAATATGTCACCTTTAAAATATTACATCAAGCAGCTTTACACAGTCTTTCAGCAAATTCCATATGTACACACACAACACTAAAAGGGTCAGCTATTATTGTTATTATTTTTACCTTTTTATTTATCTATTTAAATTCATTTTCATAGTGAATTGGCAAGGTTTTATGTAGTGTAAGCTAACACAATACATCTATGTGAAGCTTTGCATGTTAAACCTGATTGTGTGCTTAGATTACAAGCCTATACTCTATCACTGTTAAGTTAATTGTGCCTCAGTATTCCGTAATTTTACAAATTTGTAGAGGCTGAGAACTGGTTTTGCTTCTGCAAGTCAAGACGGATCTTGTTTAGACCCTATCATTAATGTTTAAACAGACACATTCTTCAGTTCAGTTCAGATGTGGGACAGCATTAGCACCGCGGCGAGAGAGAGCTGCTGACGCCTTGCTTCTGTCGGAGATCAGCTGGAAAAGTGACGCTGCTCTTAAACATTTCTGAGAAAAAAAAAAAAAAAACATTTACACGTCTAATGCTGATTTTCCACAAACATCAGCACAGCCGTATTTAGGCTATGGAAAAATTCATGCGACAGTCGTCCATTTCTCGGAACGCAAACACAGTGCTATACTTCGTAACTCTGCAGTTAAACAGCACATGAGCTACTCTGTCTTTTAAATACATTACTCGTCTGAATTTGACTGAATTTGTTTCTCCTTCTCTTAAAAGCAGCTCATAAGTATTGAAATTAAATGAATAATCTTGGTACATATGAATTTCTTTAGAACACGGGAAAACCAGCCAACAAGTGTCCAGTGTACATGTGAACTCCTTCAGTATATTTATGAAGTTAGTTGAGAGAATAAACAAGTTCATCCACATTATTTGTTAAACAATAAAGCCAGTCAGTTTTGCTTTCTGTTTCGTCTCAGTATCTGTTTTATATACATTTACACAGGAGACTGTAGGTTAGGATGGGGGTTTATGGTAATTTCGGGATGTCTTCAATTCTGGTGTCACATGCTGTCTAGCCAACAGCCTTTTCCTGCCGTATAAAGGATGTACCAGTCTAGAACAAACCGTGTTTATTATTTGTTTTGGTGTGTAGTCGGCTAAATGCGTGCATCATGTACTTCTGTCACAGCTTATTATGCAGAGACAACTAAATAAGTCATTCATAAGTTAAACACTGTGGCTCTGTGCAGCTTTCAACATTGCTGTTTTTGTTGAGCAGTCCAACATATCAACTGGATTAATGGAAGGTTTTTTTTTTTTTGTTTGTTTGTTTTTTTTTTTTTTTTTCAACAGTAATGTCTACTTAAGAGACGATTGGCCCATGATGACATTTGATTTGGTCTGCAAATCAGGGGGAAAAAATTAAGCCTATATTCATGTCTAAATTAACTTTTTGTTTTATTTATTTATAATTTTTATTTATTTATTTATTTATTTATTTTTTGTATTTAAATTAATAGAGAAAAGTTTGAGCACATCTGGTTGACACAGACAGGTACACGAAAGAACATTAAATATTTTAGTGGCTTTGTAAATATCAAAATAATAAAACGCTATACTGCCTTAAACAATTGGTCAATTTGAAGCAAAATAAATTCCTAAAACATTACATTTCTGTCTACAATTTACATATAATATTTAAGCTTATTTTATGAAAATGATCATTTGACTAACATGTATTTAAGATCAAATGTTTTTGGTAAATGTAAATAAAATATTTGAGAATGGAGAAATGATACTGATCAGTTTCCAAAAATAAAATTATTACTTATTATCACTGTTCTTCATCTTTAACTTAAGAAATGGAATAAGCTGGACAGAACAAACAGGCGAAGAGAGGGAAATCTGCTCTTCCCACGCTTTGCTGTGAAATGAGAGGAAATGTTGAAATGAGCAGTTGTTTTGTGTTTTTGCACAGGTTTAAGATGAAGGGAGATCTGCTCGTGTTTAATGCTCTGTTATGTTGGGATTCTAGGGATTGCTTTAATGTTGGGCTTACTGTTGTGGTGAAGAGCCTGTGGTTAGACCGAGGATGGGCCAAGATACCTTAAGACTATATGAGACGCATGCTGCTTTATTTTAACTGCAGTAACTGTGTGCAGCGATAGTCTCTTTGCAATTGGAATAGAAAATGTTTTATTTTTAGTAAGCTCAAATAATGCAAGTTCACATTGCTGATAAATACTGGTTCATAAATCAGTTTTCTCAAATGATTTGGGTTGTGTAGTGTACTCAGTTTTTACTCATTTACTCAATTCATAAGGCATATTTCAATGATTTCACAGCTTTATAATTTGAGTGTCAGACTTTGACTGAGAAGCAAATCTGTAATTACATCAGTCATTTTTCTTTGTGCTGATGTTGGGCTGTGGATGATTTGTTAAAGCTGTCGGGGTGAGCGGTGTGTTCTCGTAGACGTGAGCGGTGCGCTGCAGACTGGACTGAAGTGAGGAGAAGATGACAGGGTGAGAGGTGAGGAAGTGTTAGTGGTGGAAATTCTTTAAAGGGGAAACAAATACCAGAGAGTGTGACGGAAAGGACAGCATCAACGCTAACTGGGTCATGGTTGAACGGTAGAGGCTCAGACGTCTCTCTACACACACACACACAGACAAATGAAAAATCAGATAGGTGTTTGACTGGTTACCTTTGAACTGTTCAACAGGATGTATGTCACAGCATAATAAGGCACTTCCTCTTTTTTGTTGTCCTGTCTTGTGTTTGGTTTTTCCCCTTTTCCCCTTTGTCCTCTGTTATCTCACTCTCACACTGATAATGTGATACTCAGACGTCTAGTGTGATAGCATCCCATTCTGTTGATAATTGGTTCAGAAAATTACGTTACTGTCATGGGCTTAAAGGGTTAGTTCACACAAAAATGAAAATTCTGTCATTAATAATTCACTCTCGAAGGTATTACAGGTTTGGAACGACATGATGGTGAGTAATTAATGACAGAACCTTTAAAGTCATTACTGTGTTTTATTTGACCACTTTAAAGAAAATAGCTATATTAAAGAATTGAATTAAAAATTATGTCATCATATTCTCACCCTAATGTAGTTTCAAACCCAGTATACGGTTACATTTTTTTTTTGTAGAGCACAAAAAGAAAAATGTCAAAGAATGTATCGTTTCTACATCATGCATGTAAATCCATGAGAGATCAAAAGAAATTGAGCACAATCATTTGGATTTAAACAATTTTTAAACATCAAATGAACCGTAATTTAAACTTGAAATCCTAAATGCAATGCAAATAATTTTATTTTGTTTTGTTTTGTTTTTTATGAACATTAACTTTATTGAGATTACTGAAAAATAAAGAATAGTCTCACATTATGCCAATGTGTTGTCAGTTTTGCATGGTTTAACGTTTATTTAAATAGAATTTTAAATATTTAATTAAATCGTCATTATAAAATAGTTGTTTAAATAGTTTTTGCTGGCTCCAAAAAAAAAAAAAAAAAAAAAAAAAATTATTTTGTGTGCAAAAATGTAACAAAATAAATGTATAGCATACATAATATTGACGTTTAGTTTGCACATTGTTTGAAAGATTTTGGCAAGATGTTTAATATGTAATCAATCAAAGAAATGATCAACAAATAAATGATCAAAATGTTAATCGCAGCCCTTCAGCAGAATATCATAGACTCAGGGATTGCCTATTTGGAATAGTTTAAAATCCAAAGCTGATTTGTAAATGAACCGTATTGGCCTTTTGATGTGGTGTTAGTAACTCCTGACAGACGAGGTTGTTGTTGTAGCAGCCAAACGGTGTGTTAATAACGCTTGTTCTGTTCCAACAGTTGCACTCAATGTAGAAAGTTATGCTTCATTTAGTCATTCCAATGCAGCTTTGCCAACAGCACTCCACTGTGCCAACTGGCCAAACGTCAGACTTCCCACATGTCAGCGTGATCGGAAAAGAGTCCGAGACAGACAGGAATGTCTGTGCGTACTGCCAGAGGTGGTGAAGAGTTATCTCTGATGTCTAAACGAGGATTAGAATGACTTTATGACGAACATTTTAAAAGTTATTACTATGAAGCAACAGACATTATGCATGATATTTATATATGTAAATTAATTTAATTGAATTGAATTTTATTTTATTTTATTTATTAATAAAAAATTACATTGAAATTAAATTTTAAATCTAAATTTTGTAAAAATGAATAATCTAATCAGTTTATATTTATCTAGGTATAAGCTTTTAGATCAAAATTCTTCTAGGATTTTAGAAACAAATGAAACGGTGGTAGTGTAAATTATGTAAAATATTTAATTTGGCGTGTAATACATATTTAAAAAATAAATAATAATAAAAATCTGGTAAAATAACACACACAAATATAATCAGCGTGATGGCACAGTGAATCCAGTGCGCACTAAGACCCAGAGAGAGAGAGAGAGAGAGAGAGAGAGAGAGAGAAGCTGAAGGAGGAGACAGAAGTGGAGTCTGGTTACATCCGTCATCTGCTCTCACTGAAGCTCACGAGAGCACAAAACATGCGTGCACTTCATCTAATACATTATTTATGTCATGATACTATATGATAATTTGTGTGTGTCTGTGTAATGTACACAAATATATAGTTTTGTATTTAATTACAGCAAATGTTTATTATTAAATTAGAATAATAGTTTGTTTTGTGTAATTCATATTTAGACGTTAGTCATTTGAATTAATAAGATAAGCTGTTTTGCAAAATATGCATTTAAAACATTTTTTGTTACATAAACTAAAAACTGGAGATGGATAGTTGACATGGAATACTTTTGAGATCTTGACATGTCCTGTGTGTGTGTGTGTGTGTGTGTGTGTGTATATATATATTGTAACGGGCTGAAGAATCACACGACAAGGAAATGACAATAAAGGCCCCGAAGGGTGCGTTTATTGGTGAGATGTGTCGTGCCGATGTGTCTTGGTGAGGTGAACCCGTGCTCCGAGATCCGCTTCCGTGGTCAATCCAAGTGTCCAGGTGCTGGGTGTCCGTGCTGTGCTCAAAAGTCGTGGCTGGCCGGTCACACACTGCTCTCTGGAACGTAAACAGAGGAAGGTTAGTATCAGCTCGTCTGGAGACATGTCTCACCCGTGTGTGTCACTCGGCGGCTTTTGTAGCTGTCTCTTGATGAGTCTCAGCTGTGACCGGCCAGCCTGTGCAGATTGCTTGCAGGTGTGCCTCTTCTGTTTCCAGGGCGACGCTGATGAGTGCTCGGGACACGCGTCACACTCCCTCCCCCTAAGTGTCGTCCTGGTCCCGCGGGACAACGGGGAGATTGGGGTCGGGTGGGGAGTGAACCCTGACAGACCTGCGAAAGCTGCCCAAATCCGCGAGAGCCCGTCGGCGTTAGCGTTGGCCGTCCCCGCCCGATGTCGCACAGTGAAGTGGAAGTCCTGGAGCGCCAAGAACCAGCGAGTCACTCGGGCGTTCGTGTCCTTGGCCCGGGCCATCCACTGTAACGGAGCATGGTCAGTAATGAGCGTGAACTTTCTGCCAAGGAGGTAATACCTGAGCTCCAGGACTGCCCACTTGACGGCCAGCGCTTCCTTTTCGACGGCCGCGTAACGTTGTTCCGCTGGGGTCAGCTTCCGGCTGATGTAGATCACCGGGTGTTCCTCACCGTCCTGCACCTGGGAGAGGACGGCTCCCAACCCGGTGTTGGAGGCGTCCGTCTGCAACAGAAAGGGGCAGTTAAAGTCTGGGGCTCGCAGTACCGGCTCCGTGGTGAGTGCTGCCTTTACTCGCTGGAACGCCCCCTCTTCGGTGGGACCCCAGGAAACCTTCTCCGGCTGCCCCTTCCTGGTCAGGTCTGTTAGGGGAGCTGCTAAGGAGGAGAAGTTAGGGATAAAACAGCGATAGTAACCCGCCAATCCCAAAAAGGCCCGGACCTGGGTTTTTGAGGTGGGCCGTGGTGCCGAGAGGATTGCTGCCACCTTCTTCTCCTGAGGTTTGATGAGGCCCCGGCCCACCTGGAAGCCCAAGTACTTAGCTTCGTAGAGGGCCAGGTGACATTTTCTGGGATTGGCGGTCAGTCCAGCCCGGCGCAGCTCGACAAGCACCCTCCGCAACCGCTCCAAGTGATCCTCCCAGCTCTCCGAGTGGATGACGACGTCATCCAAGTAGGCCGCCGCATAGGACTGGTGGGGCCTCAGCAGGATGTCCATCATCCGCTGGAAAGTGGCTGGGGCCCCGTGCAGGCCGAAGGGGAGAACCCTGTAGTGCCAGTGGCCACTGGGAGTCGAGAAGGCGGTCTTCGGTTTGGCCTCTTCCGTCAATGGCACCTGCCAGTAGCCCTTGGTAAGATCTAATGTGGAGATATACCGGGTTCTCCCCAGACGATCCAGCAGCTCGTCTACTCGTGGCATCGGATAGCCGTCAAACTCGGAGACCTCGTTGAGGCGGCGGAAGTCGTTGCAAAAGCGGAGGGTGCCATCCGGTTTTGGGACCATGACGATGGGGCTGGACCAGGGGCTGCGCGAGGGCTCTATTACCCCTAACCTCAGCATCTCCTGCACTTCCTCCTCGATGGCATGTCGCCGAGCCTCCGGGACCCGGTAGGGCCGCTGCCTGACAATGGTTCCGGGTGGTGTGCGAACATCATGTTGGAGAACGTGGGTCCGCCCAGGGAGTGGGGAGAACACATCAGAGAATTAACCGACCAAATGTTGCAACTCCTTCTTTTGGGCAGCCGATAGGTGGGGGTTGACGTCGACAACCACGGGGTCAGTGGTGGCCAGAGCGGCCAGCTGGGTCCTAGTCCCGACCCATCGCTTTAGGAGGTTGATATGGTATAGTTGATCCTCTTTTCTTCTTCCGGGCTGCCGCACCCGGTATGTAACGGGCCCCACTCGCTCGGTCACCGTGTAGGGTCCTTGCCACTTAGCGAGGAATTTGCAGGCGGCCGTCGGAACTAGGACCATGACATGATCTCCTGGCTGGAACTCCCGTGGCTGGGCTGCCCGGTTGTAGTGGCGTTGTTGGGCTTGCTGGGCTTTCGTGAGGTGCTCCCGGACTAATGGCATGACCCTGTCGATCCTCTCCCTCATCTCACAAATGTGTTCGATGGTTGACCGATGGGCGGCCGGCTGTTGTTCCCAGGCCTCTTTCGCGACGTCGAGTAGGCCGCGAGGTTGACGCCCAAACAAGAGCTCAAAGGGGGTGAAACCGGTAGAAGCCTGGGGCACTTCTCTGATGCCAAAGAGGATGTAGGGCAGCATCTGATCCCAGTCCTGCTTGTCATCAGCGGCCACCCGACGGAGCATCTGCTTCAATGTCTGATTAAAACGCTCGACCAGCCCATCGGTTTGAGGATGGTAGACTGTGGTGCGCAGTTGTTTCACCTTTAGGAGGCGACAGAGGTCTGCCATCATCCGGGACATGAACGGGGTGCCCTGGTCGGTTAATATCTCTGTGGGGATGCCAACTCGGCTACATAGGAGGAACAGCTCCTGAGCGATAGCTTTGGATGTGGCCTTGCGTAGGGGAATGGCTTCTGGGTAGCGAGTGGCGTAGTCCACTATCACGAGGATGTGTTCGTGGCCCCGGGCGGACTTCGGCAGCGGCCCGACCAGGTCCATCCCTATTCGCTCGAAGGGCACCTCAATGATGGGTAACGGGATCAGCGGACTTGGGGGAGGGGTGCGCGGCGATGTCTGCTGACACGTCGGACAGGCTTGACAAAACCGTTTCACCTCAGCATCCAGACCTGGCCAGTGAAAACGGTCTCGGATCCGCTGGATGGTGTTTCGTGCCCCCAGGTGGCCAGCCATCGGATGCGAGTGTGCCAGCTCCATCACGGTTTCTACCTTCGACCGCGGCACCACTAACAGTTTTTTTTCCTCCCCCCTCCGGGGTGCGACACAGTAAAGCAGGCCATTCTGGACAACAAAGTGGGGAACTGGATGCGGCGGTGGCTGTGCCTCTTTTCCCTCGATCACCCTCACTTGTGTCCAGCAGTGTTTCAACCGTTCGTCCCCGAGTTGTTCCTTGGCAAAGGCCCCACCTCCCGTAACCTGTTGGAACACATCATAGAAAAGGTTAGCGGATTGGGAGGGGGACTCACCGTCTTTGGCGCTGTCTGACGCTAGTAGGACGGGGTGCCGTCGGGGACCTCGGTTGAACTTCCGTCTTCGGCGGTTCCCGGCAGGGCTGGCAGGCTGGGTGGCGGCGGCGAGCAGGCGGTCAAAACCCGGCCAGTTTCTCCCGAGTAGCACGGGAACGGGCAAATCCTTCACGATCCCCACCTCGACGGACCAGGAGCCTGGGGCGGCCGATATGGTGACCTGCCGAGCGGGGACCTGGCGAGTGTCACCATGCACACACGTGATGGGTAGGCGGGCTTTAGACTCTACCCGAGCGGGAAACACTGTCGGCTGCACCAGGCTGACCGCGCTGCCCGAGTCCAGGAGTGCCTGGTAGGGTCGTCCATTCACCTTTACTTCCACCCGTGGTGCTTCCAACGGTGGTTCATGGTGGACGATGCAACCTGCCAGCCAGGCCCGATGTGGTGAAGGGGGAGGATCCGTGGGCATCGGCTCATCCTGGGGCCCGGGTACCGCCGGCCTGCTCACTGGTCGCGAGATGCCCTCCGGCGAGCGTCGCTCCTGGGGCACCCTTCGGGGAAACGGCGGCGCTCGCTCCCCAGCCTCCCGACGGTGGGCCGCCTCCGCCAGCTCGATGGCCTCCACCAGATCTCCGACGGTGAGCGGGTTCCGCATTCCTGCCGCTTGCCGAAGCGAACGAGGAAGGGCACGGAGGAGACGATCAACGACGACGCGCTTGGCTACTTGTGCGGCGCTGGGGTCCCCGGTGAGTAGCCAGTGTCGTGCGAGGCGGGAGAGGTTGGCGGCTTGGGCGCGGGCTGGCAAACGGGTGTTATACTCCCAGTCGTGAAACATTTGTGCTGCCGCGATGGGTGAGAGGCCCACGCGGGACAGGATCTCTTTCCGAAGTTCCTCGTAGGAATCCCTCAGATCCGCCAACATTGAGAAATAGGCCCGCTGGGGTTCCCCCGTCAATAACGGTGCCAGCACGTGTGCCCATTCCTCCAGTGGCCAGTCCTCCTGGGTTGCAATAGCCTCAAACATCTGTAGGTAGCTTTCCACATCGTCGTGGACAGTCATCTTCGGCACGAGCATTGTGGCCCGAACGCGGGGGTCGGGCAGCGGAACCCGCTGGGCAGCATCGGTGCGGAGCGCAGCGATCTCGCGCTCGGTCTCTCCTTGTCGGGCGGCCATGTGTTCCACAATTTGCTGCTGTCTGATGCTCACCTCGGTGAGATGTTTTAATAATTCTTCCATGGCTGGGAAGGAGTCGCCGCCTGCACAAAAAAAAGAAAAAAAGGAGAGGAAAAAAAAAACTCAGATAAATAGTCGCGCCTCGACACAGCGTCAACTCAAAAAAAACCAAAAAGTACGCTTGTCGGTGATTCTTCAGGAGTATGCCCGCATTCTCCACCAGTGTAACGGGCTGAAGAATCACACGACAAGGAAATGACAATAAAGGCCCCGAAGGGTGCGTTTATTGGTGAGATGTGTCGTGCCGATGTGTCTTGGTGAGGTGAACCCGTGCTCCGAGATCCGCTTCCGTGGTCAATCCAAGTGTCCAGGTGCTGGGTGTCCGTGCTGTGCTCAAAAGTCGTGGCTGGCCGGTCACACACTGCTCTCTGGAACGTAAACAGAGGAAGGTTAGTATCAGCTCGTCTGGAGACATGTCTCACCCGTGTGTGTCACTCGGCGGCTTTTGTAGCTGTCTCTTGATGAGTCTCAGCTGTGACCGGCCAGCCTGTGCAGATTGCTTGCAGGTGTGCCTCTTCTGTTTCCAGGGCGACGCTGATGAGTGCTCGGGACACGCGTCACACTATATATATATATATATATATATATATATATATATATATATATATATATATATATATATATATATATATACTTTTTATTTTTATTTTCTTTTTATTATTTTATTATTTTTTTTAAAAGCACACACATTCTCTGTACTATTTTAAATATTACAACACACACACACATACATAGTATTTTTCACAGGATGTACCCTATATGGGTGCTCTAGCACATTAGTGCAAGTTGGAACGTCAGAGAGCAGGGCCAAATGTTGACAAATCAACTGAATAATATCAGTACGCTCAGAAGGATTTAAATAAGACAAATGAGAATCCAAATCAGCCAAAATTTTTGAATTTGACAATCTACCTTAATCCTTAAGCCTCAATTGAATTACACCTTAAGACAAAGGAGCAGTCATAGATGGTAGGGAAGTTGGCTTAACTTTCAAAACATCCTTGTCAACCAGATCACTTCTGATGATTTCCTTCACACTATCTTTCAGTCAGTTCTCACTACTTGGAACAGCAATATCATACTGAGGGGCCAACTGCAAGAGTTTATCCTTTGTAAAAAGCTCAAGCAACTCTTCTGAAGGTTCCTTTGGGAAATCCTCTAAAGAAGCCATTACTAAAACTCAACTCCAACTAAACTAGAGTGCTAACAACAAAGGCACAAAACATGGGAAATGTGGGAAAAGAAAACAAAAACAAACAAACAAAAAAATACTACAAAATGAATTTTCATAATTTTCTTAGTTAATACTCATATCAGCATAATACCCAATACACTCTTATAAACTTTAACTTAAAATCTTGATGTTAATTAAAAATGTGATGCATCATCCATCCTGACCTGTAGATGTAACATTTGAATATTGGCTAATTGAAATAGATATCTACACTGAAAGAGATGTCTTGTTCACTATCTTGTTCGTAGTGTAGTGTACTTGGCTATTTTTAGTAACGGGACAGACAGACAGACAGATAGACAGGTGTGGTGGAGAAAAGCCCAGAACAAATTGTTTTGTCTCCAGGGAAATGTCTCAACCTGTACCAAAAAGTTCATCAGCATTGAGGCCGGTTGCAGTGCGGAGATCTCCCTCAGAGTCATTCACAAGTGTGGGAGGTGTGTGTTTGGCCAGCTTTACATGCAGAAACACTGTGAATGTGAGTCATATGAGATTCACTGCCAGTTCTGACACTTGCCATCTTTATGGGGATGTTTGAAAAAGCATAAAGGATTTTTAATGAGTTGGTTATAAAAATGGGAAAATATGTTTGGTGTTGAAGCAAAAAGTCGTAATATCAGGAATAATCCCAGCATTTGCCAAACATGCTCAAACTGCATAGAGATGATGTACATTTAACTAAATATTGGCGAAATGCCTCATATGGCTCAGTCTTTTTCACTCATTTCTCACAGGTCAATACATAATAAGCATTATCAGAAAAAAAGAGAAATTGTGCATTTAGCATTCATTAGCTGAGGCATTAAATGCCTTTAGAACTTTTGCTTCTTTGTTGTAATATCATGTACACTACTGTTCAAAAGTTTGGGGTTGAGAAGATTTTATAATGACAGTCTTTGTATTTTTTTTTAATAGGTTTGGAAAGATTGTGTCCACCAAGGCTATTCTGGACAAAACTACCAACAAGTGCAAAGGTGGGTAAAGAGTGGCTTTATGTTCTTGAGGGAATCACTCCTCAATTCTCAGTGTATTATTTACAATGAAGTAAACTATGCATTTCACACAAAGGTATTGATTTTATGTATTGACGTGTGTGTGTGTGTGTGTGTGTGTGTGCAGGCTATGGCTTTGTGGATTTTGACAGTCCTGCAGCAGCACAGAAGGCTGTGACAGCGCTCAAGGCCAGCGGGGTTCAAGCTCAGATGGCCAAGGTAGACTTTTTACAGAAAAAAAAAAAAACATGAACATAATGTCCATTCAGCACATAAACCTCTGATTGCGTTTGACGCTTCAGCAGCATGCAGCGAGAAGGTCATCTTTGTTTAGGGATATAACGATTCACTCAACTCACGGTTCGATTCGATTCACGAATTTGATTTCACGATTCGATTTTCTCACGATTTTTTTGAACAAAATGAGATTGAAGACATTATACAGTAAAAGAGAAGCTGTCCTTTTATTAGACTATTGCTGAACATTTATTTGTGAAATTGAAATATAACAAAACTAAATTGAAATTTTAAAACAAACCCCAAATCAAATAAGCAAGTTACACAAATAAAAGAAATCTCTTCATATAAACAAACTAAGGCTTTGTCTGTGCTCTTTCCATTTAAAATGAGAGGAAACCACTGCATTTAATCATGATCCAAACAAAGATGCAGCATGAGCAGTTTTTAATCGAAATTAGACTGTGTAATTTCGAAATTTGAAGCAAAAACAGAATGGTCTAACTTTAGTTTTGTAAAACTATACTACATAATTGTTAGCTTATTTTAATAGATTTACACTTTTATTGAGAAATTGTGCATTAAATTAAAAGTGACAGTAAAGACATTTATAATATTGCAAAAAAATGTATTTCAAATAAATGCTATTCTTTTGAACTTTCTATTCATCAAAGAATACGAAAAAAATGTATAATGGTTGAATACTGAAAAAAAAGTATAACGGTTTCCACAAAAAGTATTAAACAGCAAAAACAACATTGATCATAATCAGAAATGTTTCTTGAGCAGCAAATCTGCATATTTGAGGTCAACCGATATGGGTTTTTCTCCGGTCGATGCCGATATTTAGAAATCAGGGCAGCCAATGGCCGATATCTGATGGTGATTTTTTTTTTGGCCGATATGTTTGGCAGATTTTCTTTCAGCCAACACCTCCCCTCTTCATCTCATAAAAGAGAGTTTTCAAGTCAAGTCAAGTCGAGCTTTATTGTCATTCTGCTACATGTGTGGACATATAGTGGAACGAAATGTCGTGTCTCGCAGGACCACGGTGCTACATACTAGTTAAACCTAAGGTAAACATACAACAATGCAAGTATAGGAAAAACAATGGAGCTATACAACAGTTAACTATCTGACTATACATATACTAAAAATACTATAACTGCTATACCTAGTTGACCACACATACACAAACTGAGACTACAGAAACTTTACATAAATACTGTACATGAAATTGTGCGAAAGAGATATATGTACATGAAATTGTGCAGAAAAATATATATTTTGTACATTAAATTATTGTGCAGAAGAGAGATTTTGTGGGAGACAGTGCATAGTGCAAAAAGATTTTGTAGTGCAATGCTCAAATAAACGTATTATTTTGTAGTGCAATGTTCAAGTAGACATATATTTTCTTAAGAGTCTTTGTGGCAGGGAGTGTTTGTAGAAAGTGTCTAGTGTGCATATAGTGGTATGAGTGCGTTACTACAGGTGGTTTGTATAGCCCACTCACCTGTGTGTAGCACATTCAGAATTGCACTTAGTAAAATTGTCAACAGTTTTTAATGAGTTGGGGGGTGGGAGGGCTGAGGTGTTCATGGTTTCAGAGGGGGACAGGGGGATTGGAGTTAAGAGCTCTCACAGCCTGGGGAAAAAAGCTGTTGAGCAATCTGACAGAGCGAGCTCTGATGCTCCAGTACCTTCTACCTGATGGCAGGAGCTGGAAGAGGTTGTGAGAGGGGTGTGGGTGGGGTCCTTCACGATGATGGTGGCCTTGTTGGAGCATCGTGAAAGGAAAATGTCCAGGATGGAGGGGAGAAGGGCACCGATGATCTTTGCGGCAGTGTTCACTGTCCGTTGTAGGGTCTTGCGGTCAGCAGCACTGCAGTTCCCATACCAGACAGTGATGCAGGTGGTCAGCACACTCTCAATGGTGCCCCTGTAAAAAGTGGTGAGGATGGGTGGAGGGAGACTTGCCCTTTTCAGCCGGCGGAGAAAGTGGAGTTGCTGTTGTCCCTTCTTGTTAAGTGACGTGACGTTGGTGGTCCAGGTGAGATCCTCTGTGATGTGCACTCCCAGGAATTTAGTGCTGCCGACTCTCTCCACGGTTGAGCCGTCGATGGTCAGCGTCGATGGTCAACAGAGTTTCTCCTGAAGTCCATCACAACCTCTTTCGTCTTACCCACATTGAGGGACAGGTTGTTAGCACCACACCATTCAGCCAGCTGTGCCACTTCCTCTCTGTAGTGCGTTTCATCGTTGTTGCTGATGAGGCCTACCACAGTTGTGTCATCAGCAAACTTGATGATGTGGTTGGAGCTGGACTTGGCAGTGCAGTCGTGGGTCAGCAGCATGAAGAGCAGCGGGCTGAGCACACAGCCTTGTGGGGTACCTGTGCTCAGTGTGGTAGTGCTGGAGGTGTTGCGGCCGACACGGACTGACTGAGGTCTTGCTGTTAAAAAGTCCAGGATCCAATTACAGAGGGAGGTGTTAAGGCCCAGCAGGTTTAGTTTGTGGATGAGCTGTTGTGGGATTATTGTGTTGAATGCTGAGCTGAAGTCAATGAACAGCATTCCAACATAAGAGTCTTTCTGTTCCAGATGGGTAAGAGCTAGGTGGAGAGTGGTGGATATTGCATCGTCCGTGGAACGGTTTGGACGGTATGCAAACTGGAGTGGGTCCAGCGTGTTTGGGAGACTGGACTTGATGTGCTGCATGACTAACCTCTCAAAGCACTTCATCATGATTGGGGTCAGTGCTATGGGACGATAGTCATTCAGACAGGACACAGGTGACTTCTTTGGTACTGGAATTATGGAGGTGGATTTGAGACACGTGGGGACGACTGCCTGGCTCAGCGAGATGTTGAAGATGTCTGTTAGGACATCCGTCAGCTGTGCAGCACAGTCTTTCAGTACACGTCCAGGTATGTTGTCAGGGCCCGCAGCCTTTCGTGGGTTAATCCTGGATAGGGTCTTCCTTACGTCGACTGGAGAGAGACAGAGTACCAGATCGTTTGGAGATGCGAGTAGTTTCTGTGCAGGTGTGTCGTTCTGTATCACAAATCATGAGTAGAAGTGGTTGAGTGCCTCTGGTAGGGATGTGTCATCATCACTGGCCTGTGGCAGGGGCTTGTAGTCAGTGTTGGTCTGAATGGCTTGCCACAGGGTCCGAGTGTCTCTGCTGTCTGTGAAGTGATTGTTGATTTTTTTAGCATACTGATGTTTTGCCTTCTTGATGCCATGAGACAGATTGGTTCTTGCTGTTTTGAGGGCTGCTTTATCTCCTGATCTGAATGCTTCATCTCTGGTCTTTAGCAGCCCACGAACCTCTGCTGTCATCCATGGCTTCTGGTTGGCACGTGTGGTGATGGTCTTGGTGACTGTCACATCATCTATGCACTTTTTGATGTAAGCAGTCACAGTTTCAGTGTACTCCTGCAGGTCTGTGTGGTTGTTGTAGGTGGCCGCCTCTTTAAACATGTTCCAGTCTGTGTCCTGGAAGCAGTCCTGCAGTGCTGAGGTGGCATTGTCTGGCCATACTGTGATCTGCTTTTGAACCGGTTTGGTGAGTTTGAGAAGTGGTCTGTATGCTGGGATTAGCATAACAGAGATGTGGTCCGAGTACCCGAGGTGGGGACGGGGTTCGGCTTTGTATGCATCCTTTACTGTTGTGTAAACAAAGTCCAGTGTGTTATTTCCCTTTCTTGCAAAGTTCACATGTTGGTAGAACTTTGGCAAAACTGTCTTTAGGTTTGTGTGGTTGAAGTCACCGGCTATGATGAAAAAGCCGTCAGGGTTATTTGTTTGTTGTTCGCTGATGGCGCTGTATAGCTCGCGAACCGCGTCCTTTGTGTTTGCACACGGGGGAATGTAAACCGCGACAATAACAATGGCTGTGAACTCCCGCGGCAGATAGAACGGTTGACACTTCACAACCATAAACTCCACCAGTGATGAACAGTGTTTTGTCACTAACGCAGCATTGTTACACCATTCTTTGTTGATATACACACACAAGCCACCCCCACGAGTCTTACCAGACAGTGATGAATCTCTGTCCACTCGGTAGCAAGTTAGTCCGTGCAACTGAATGGCGGAGTCCGGGATGTTGTTGTTTAGCCATGTTTCAGTGAAAACAAACACACAACAATCCTTTGCCTCATGCTGTGTAGACCGACTGAGTTGAATTAAGTCCAGTTTGTTTTCCAGAGAGCGAACGTTTGAGAGCATGAGTGTTGGAAGAGCCGGTCTTGTGGGGTTAGCCCTCAGCCTAGCTCGTATACCTCCGCGCTTACCGCGCTTCCGTCCTCTCTCACACCGCTTGCGGCGCCGCCTTGTGCGGGTAGCGTCAGTCGGCGAGGCCGCGGTCTCGAGGTCCGGCTCCAGCAGTAAACAAAGGCCTCGTAGCTTCTCAGTAGCCGCCGGCGAGAGTTTGTGTTTGTATGTCTTGTCGATATCCAAAAGGCTTTGGCGATCGTATATGTATCTCGGAGTGATCTCCCGATGAATTAACGGTAAATCGAGACTATTTGGAGACGAACAGACGACATTAAAAGACATAAAAGCACCGTCTTTGGGACCTGGAGTGGCCGCTGCGTCTGACCGCGCCGCCATCTTGGTTTTGAGTAACTGTTTATTGCAGGGTACAAGATAATAATAGTAGTAGTAGTAGTGGTAGTAGTAGGCTAATTACTAATAATACATGGCTCAAAACTTAAGCATGTTCTCAAAACAGTTCTGAAGCATGCTTTTTGTTAATGTTTGTTGACAGACACCAGTGTTTCCCACAGACTTGCAAATGCAAATTCATTCTCTGCCAGCAGGAGGCGCTCTTGGAGCGGGAGATATAGTGGTTTCCCCGGTAATGGCTGTAATCAAATCAGTGCTCACAAACGCTACTTTATCAGGCATTACAGTTAAAGACGAAATGAAAATGACATCGAAGCTTTACTGAAGACAGTCGATTCTTTTCAAAGATACATTCATATAAAAACACACGCACTGCATTTTAATTTTGAAACGTGCAGTCACTGCAGTGCTCAGTTTGTTCAATGAAGTATAAGCATAAGCCTTTTGGAAAATCTATTTGTTGCGGCCAGTTTTGATATTGTGACGAGCTGCCACAAATAACTCAGTGTATGGGAAACACTGAACACTGCTATAAGTCAAATGGCCATAGTGATAACAAAAATAAAAGAGTTCACTCATATTACACAGCCTGCTGCTCATAACTGCTTAAAGCCCAAAACACACTGCATGATTTCCAGCTGTCCCAGACGAAAGATTGGCATCGTGAAACAATCGTGACAATTTCTGTGATCGTGGATCCTAATCGGTGATCCTTCGTCGTACAGTGAGAGAGGTTCAAAAACGGCTGTTGTCACAGTCTTGCGACCAAAGATAGCCTACGATACAGCATGATCATCGCACAGTGTGTTTGCTGCTACGATCCACGTTCACTGACCAACCAATAAAAATGCAACATGAAATCAACACATGGCGCTAAAACATAAAACTGCTTACCTCAAGCTCTTATCCCTTCCTCTTTCACCACTTCCACTTTTTTTCAGCACACATGAAAATACAACTGCTAAAGTATGATTTATCATGCTCTTTTTGTTTACCACTAGCACATGCTGATGACGTTTTATTCTACTATAGTAACGTGCGTCGTAGCGTACGAGTCAATAGGTGTTCTCATCGTACAGTCTACACACACGTCGTGGCCACGTTTATTAGATCCATGTCACACAGTGTGAAATGCAGTGATCTAACAGGATTGCTAAAATCATGCAGCGTGTTTTGGGCTTAAGAGTGAACTGGCCACGAGCGATGACAATTGTGGAGGCTATTGTCGGACCCACAGACACATTTCATGAGGAAAGTTAACGTGCACGTTATAATCAGCCCAGAAGTTTAGTCTGAATTGAACGTTTTTCTACTTTCACATGCAAATGACTTGTTGCACTTATGAATATGATGACTTTCCGGCATCAATTATAATAGGGTAAAACGTAATTACACTTAATTGTGTAAGCTGTAAGCTGTAGTGATGTGTTCGCGAACGAGCCAGCTCTAAGAGCTAAGAGCTGATTCTTTGTAGCGAACGAGAAGAGCCGACTCCTGTTGGGGAGAGCCAAATCTTCAGCCGGAACCTTCTATTTTAGCCCAATTTAGCAATTGTGAATGGCTTGTGTGTTGGTAAGCAATTTTTTTTTTTATTCAGTGTTTTCATAAAAGCCTTATTTTTATGCATTTTTTCGTTACAAAAAAAAAAAAAAAACGTGAAAAATCACATGGGAGGATAGACTAATATCATATCATTATGTGAAAGAAGGAAGGGGGACACACGCTCTGAAGATAGAGACGGGGGAGCCGCATTTAATAAACGCAAGCACGTTGGTTAAGGTAGGAAGACACTGCATTGTTGCAAGTTCGGTCCTGTCAGAGAGTCTTCTCAAAAACAGGACAAATAATCGCAGAGAGGAGAAATCACATCAGCACATCCAAGCTGAGGCATCTGATATTTCTGAATGTCAGCCTGCACTAAAGACTAAAGTGTCTTAATGTTAAGACTTTTGCATTTATTTATTTGATTTGTTTGCTGTGGTTGTGGTTCTGTGTTCAATTGTTCAATAAAAGTTTTATTAAAATGTTAAATAATAGTAACTATATTTTTTGTAACGAAAAAAATGCATAAAAATAAGGCTTTTATAAAAACATTCAATAAAGAATTGCTTACCAACACACAAACCATCCACAATTGCTAAATTGAGCTAAAATAGAAGGGTCTGAGTGATACTAAATGAAGAGCCATTTGGGAGCCAAAAGAGCCGGACTTACCATCACTAGTAAGCTGTGGTCTCACACAGCCAGAGGGAGAGAGATTCTCTGGTACGGCGTTCCACAACAACGCTTAGCTGCCCGCAGATGTGCCTGCCTATAAATCGGCCTAATTTGCAGCACAATCGACCTATGCCGATTAATTAAAAAATGCCAAAAATTGGCCAAATTAATCGGCCGGCCGATCAATCGGTCGACCTCTACTACATATTATAATGATTTCTGAAGGATCATGTGACACTGAAGACTGGCGTAATGTTGCTGAAATTCAGCTTTGATCACAGGGATAAATTACATTTTAATTTATTTAATAAACAGTTATCTTAAATTGTAATAATAGTATTTCACTATATTACTGTTTTTACTTTATTTTTGATCAAATGAATGCAGACTAGGTGAGCAGGAGAGACTTCTTTCAAAAACATTACAAAATGTAATGTTAAGACTTTTAAACAGTGTTGAACACACAGAACAGCGCTGTAAAATATAGTGCTACCCAAATTTTACCACAAACTAAAAGTATGTGCACATTTACATGTACATACCGCTATCACATACCTGTCGAATGGCCTCGTGAACACGAGTCAAGCTTTGTGTTTTAACGTGAGGTTTGTTGACATTGGTTAGATAATGTTTCACTGGTTTAATCATACACACATGCACACACACGTTTTCTATTCCCATTGATAAGATGAAATGACACGTTTGACTAGATAAAGATATGTATATGTCTCTTGGCTGTCTGAGTCTTTTCTCTGGCACGTTTTGTGGCATTGTTTGCCGTTTAGCTGCGGTGTGTGTGTGTGTTGTGAACGGCTCTGTTGTAGTCTTTTGAAGTTGATCCCTCTGTGTCTCCCGGACTCCCTTTTGTATGACACCAGGGGAATGTGCTAAAGTCATACGGAAACACACACACACTGATATATGCTAGGTATACATCCATACAGTGAACCTGCACACATTTCATTGAAAGAACAAACGGTAACACTTCATTTTAATGTGATGTAGTTACAAATGTTACATGAACTATGTCTTTTTGTCTATTGCGTATTGTTTTTACGTATTTATTTTTAATCACTTGTTATCTGTGTCTTGTCACTTGTCACCTTGTCTGTGCACTGGAAGCTTCTGTCACCAAGACACATTCCTTGTGTGTGTAAGCACGCTTGGCGATAAAACTCTTTCTGATTCTGAACTTGCTATAGCAATAAGAGTAAATTATGCAAAAGTTAATTAATATTACGCCCACACTTATTTGAGTGATTATACTTTAACAACGTCCCCTTAAAATAAAGTGTAATCAAACAAACTGACCCATTTGTCATCTCTCTCTGTTAGCAATTTTAATAAACTACTCCTGTTTTAATTGTTTTATGTTAACTATGAAACACAGTGGATGCTGACTAATGGAATACGTTCTGGTTATGCCATAATACACAATACACCTGTTTAATGCATCACTGCACAGCTCCCATGGAGGCCAAGAATGAACTTCAGTTTACATGAGTTCATGTTTGAAATGGAATAGCTACCTTTTAAAAAAGAACAAGCAGTAAGTGATTTGCCACAGTTAACATTTCCAACAGAACTGTGCTATATTGTGATGAGGTCACGTGACAACGCTGCATGTGAGTCACATCCGTCATATTTCTAAATTATCAACATGATCAAAACTTGTTGTTAAACCTGTTGCACACAACCTACTACATGCCTTCTGCTGTCTGATTGATAGTTCATACTTTTAGCAAGTAAAAAGCATTTTAATATAACTCAAAAAACATCCACCTTCAGCTCGTGCTTCACGTGTCTTTTTTTTGTGAAATCTTTACTGATTTTTAAGTAAATGTAGGAACAACTTTTATATTGTTACTTATTTTAAAGATGAACAGTTATTGCACTGAAGCAACTTTGCATGACTTTTTTTTTTTTTAACATAATTTTTTAGAAAGATCATGTTCGGATGTTAGTATCAAATATGATCATCTGGCTTTTGAGGAACATTTGTTTGTTTGTCTCTCAATCATCACTGTATTGCATTACATTATATGTTTTAAAACTGCAAAGCTTTAATCATAAAACTAATCACAGAAATATCATCTTACTAAGACATAATTGGGAGATGTAGTGACTACTGATGTTTATGCGTGTTTTATGTAAGTATCTGCTATACTGTTATAAAGATTTTGTTTATTAATCAGAATTCCATTTTAATTTTTGGCAACAGCAACTGCAGTAAATTGCATATTTTGGACTTCTGAATAAAACTGAGTTTTTCCTCCTTGATTATGATCTTGATAATTTCACTATACCAAGCAAACTATATGAGCCATAAAAGCTTGATGTATCATGTATGTGAAAAAAATACTTGCAAACTTTTAGATTTTGGTCTAATACACTGTTCCATAAAAAAAAGACTATTATTTCATATCTCGGGTGTTACAGGCATAACCTGACAGTCTGATTAAATAATGCATAAAGAAAGGGATCTGTGCAGCTCACTGTAATTACTTCTGCTTCATTTATCACACTGGCAGTAGAAGGTCAAGTCGAGGGCATTGCATTGTGGTATACAGTATTATGTGAAGTGTGCTCATTTGTATACTGCATATTCTGGCAAATATTAGTATAAGGTGACTTATACGTCTGGGTATGCATACAGTAATATTGCATACTTTGCACAGTATACAGGCTGACAGTCTAAGTGTAATGTGTTAGTAGGTTACACTTTATTTTAAGGTGTCCTTGTTACAGTGTAATTATACATTAAATACCGAGTAATATTAATTAACTACATGTACTTACTATATGGTTAGGATTAGGGTTTGGTTTAGGTTTACTTGCATGTAATTATGCATAATTAAGTGTTATTATAACAGTAAATACATGTAACGTGTAACAAAGACACCTTAAAATAAAGTGTTACCTCTTAGAATACTAACAAAGCCAGCGAGCTTGCATAATATAATTTTTAATGAAATACTGTCATAAATATTTTGTTTCATATGTTGGAAATCTTTGTTTTATTAACGTCTTTAAGAAAGCATGGAAAGTGGAGTCACGTAACGTGCTCATGAACCTAGTCGCACTTGAGTAGAGCTCCGTACATTTGGCCCCTTTTTGCAGATTTTTTTTTTTTTCGTTTTATTTTAAGTTTTATTCATTAATTATACTTTCCCTGATGGCATACAATCGGAAACAGCAGGAGTTGTTGGACTTACAGGATCGCAATAGGCGCATCAGTCTGCGTCTGGTTGGATTGCCTGAAGGTTCCAAAAAGGACGACCCTATGGGCTTTTTGAAAAGATCGCTACCGACGTGGCTCCCGTCTCTGGTGGGCAAAGAGATTGAAGTGGAGCGAGCGCATCATGTGTACACAAGGCTCTCCTCAGATCGCGCTAAACCACAGGTTTTCATCTTTAAACTGGTTTAATGGTAGACTCAACTGGTTTTATTTTCAAACTTGTATTTTGTCTTATTATGCAGTAATTCTGTTCGATACCAATGACTGCCCTTAATATTCTGAGTTGTAATATTAATGGTCTAAATGGCCCTCACAAATGTACAGGTTTTCTGGACTTTTAGCGAAGAAGAAAGATTGATATAGTGTTAGTTCAAGAATCCCATTTGAAAGAGGAGGATATACGCAGGTGTAATAATAAGTTTTATGAAGCGGTATCTCACTCATCTTCGGATACTAAAACCAGGGGTTTCCTAATAATGGTGCGGAGGACTTTAACTATTACTACTTTAGATAAAGGTTGTGATACAGATGGTAGAATAACACATATAAAAACAATAGTGGAGAATAGGAATATTGTATTTCTTTCAGTTTATGCCCCTTGTACTCCTGACCCTACTTTTTGTCAACCTAGCTCTTGAAATTTTCAGATTTTGAAATTGTATTGGTTGCAAATACGAATTCTGTAATGTCGCATATCCTAGATAGTTCTGGACCAAAGGAATCACACTCTCAAGCTTTTTTTTTTTTTTTTTCTGAATATGAATCTGTCATCTTCTCCTTAGTGTAATCTCTGTTCACAAGGATCTTTAGGCACGTTTTCACATTGTTTTCTTGGGAGTGCCCCTCTCTCTCACCTTTTTGGTCTCAGTTCTCACAGGACCTGTTATATTTGTTGGGTACTGAGATATGTTTGACTCCGCGCCATTTTTTCATGAATGACTTTTAGGACTTCACCTTGTCCGTCCAACAAAGATGTTTACTGTTAGCTGCTCTCACTGCAGCAAAAGAAATTGCTTGTCAACTGTTGGAATCCTCCTCACACAATGGACAGACGAACCTGGACTGTGTATTTGTTGGACATTGTCTCGATGGAACTCTCAACTTCTCGTATACATAGATCTAATGTGAAAACTGTAATTTTATAGCATTCAGCTTTTAATGTTGTGTCATCTTTTCTAAAATCCTTGTAAAAATTATTTTATTGTGGGTTGGGGTGGGTTCTAAATTTGCACAGTTGCTTTTTGTTTTTTTTACTACTGTTCCCAGAAGAAAATTTAATAAAAAGTTGTTAACAAAAAAAGAAAGCATGGAAAGTGTGTCGTGGATAAAGGAGCGAAGAGACAGACAGAGCAAAGATCATGTCAGTCTTTTTGTCATATCCTGCTGTTTCTCTTTTCACTCTCTGAGATCTGAGCTCTGAGTTGTGTGTGTCATGGAGCCGTGTGCTGATTTGACTCTGATGTAAATGTTTTCTGCAGGGATGATCAGGAACAAAAAGGCTGTCATTTGATTCTGACAAATAAATGATTATGCAAAATTGATGATTTGCTACTTTAAACTTCGTGTAGGGTTGAGCAGGGGTATTCGTAACATTAATTTTCTTACAAAAAAAGTGATTATATCCTGTAAAGTTTTCTTTTAGCCTGATAAAATGTAAGAAATTTCCAACAAAAACTGATTTTTGAGTTAAAAAAGTGTTTTGTTTTGTTTTTGTTATTTTTTTAATGTATTTTAGCATGCATTTGAATCCAGAATATAATCTATTTTATCTCTTAGTTGTTGGTAAAAGTTATGAAAAATAAATGTTAGCACTGTAGCTGGTTGCCAGCAGACATAATCTTATCTTGGCTGGGATGGCAGTAGAAAATGCTAGTTATGAAATAACAATTTTGCGAGGAAATGGAAAAGTTGAATCTTCAAAATAAACATAATTTAAGTATCCAGTTGATCAGTGTTTTTGACCCATTACCTGGTCTACATATTATAATAAATAGTACTTAAATGATTTCAAATCATTATAATTTAAGTTCCACTTAAAAACGCACTATTTCTGCCGGCTAAAAATGTTATTGCACCCAACCCTCTTGTATTAAAATCTGTTATGATTGAGTCTTTATCTTTATGAGTCTATTAATAGTACAATTACTTTTTCCATGTATGTTTCTTAAATTAAAATGGACGTGACGGTTAAACTTCTAATAGTGTGAGGAATGAAGGAAACTGTAAAATTGCTTCTATAAACTTATCACTCTGAAAAGTAGAAAAGACTTTATGTTTTCGATGAAATATTTTACTGATTGAAAAGTCCAGTCAATCAGATATACGTTATGTGTTTATTTCTAGCAACAGGAACAGGACCCTACCAACCTATACATCTCTAACCTGCCTATGTCCATGGACGAGCAGGAGCTGGAGGCCATGCTCAAATCTTTCGGCCAGGTGATTTCCACACGGATCTTACGGGATGCCAACGGAACCAGCAGAGGCGTAGGATTTGCAAGGTACTTTATTAAAGGGATAGTTCACCCAAAAATGAAAATTTTGTCATTAATTACTCACCCTCATGTCATTCCAAACCTGTAAGACCTTCGTTTGTCATCGGATCTGAACGTAAACAACATTTCCATATGTTGCATACGTTGTTTACGTATGTGATACTCTCCAAAATGGCGCTGTAGGATGACGCGGAAGAGAGAAATTGTTGAATAAAGTCGTTATTTTTGTTTTCTTTGCGCACAAAAAGTATTCTCGTAGCTTCGTAAAATTACGGTTGAACCCCTGATGTCACATGGCTTATTTTAACGATCATCAAAAATATCTTAATTTGTGTTCCGAAGATGAACGAAGGTTTTATGGGTTTGGAACGACAGGAGGTTGAGTAATTAATGACAGAGCTTTCATTTTTGGGTGAACTAACTCTTTAATCACTCAAGCTGCATAATGTATGTGGAGAAACTTGTGATTGTTTTTGATTTGGTATTTTGACCTGAGTTCCATCTCTATATATCCTCATAAAATTGTTTGTTTTGTTAATTGTTTATTAATGTCTTTGTATTACAGGATGGAATCCACAGAGAAATGTGAAACCATCATTCAGCATTTTAATGGAAAATATATCAAAACCCCACCTGGAGTGCCAGGTAGATGATATATAATTTATTTTATATAAATTCCAATTAAAGAATTCATTATTGATTATGGAATAATAAAATATATCAATCTTTAAAAATAACCTCTTCTTACACTTCACCTGTAGTACCTACAGAACCGTTGTTATGCAAGTTTGCTGACGGAGGACAAAAGAAGCGACAGAACCAGGCAAAGTACCTACAGAACGGTCGACCCTGGGCTAGAGATGGTGAAATGGTATGAGAGCTCTCTTTGTGGACTCTGACAAAGTGCTTACACAGACCTTGCACATTTTATATCAAATTTGTAATTTTCCTTTCCACGTTCAGGGAGGAATGACGCTCACGTACGACCCAACGGCCTTACAGAACGGGTGAGCGTAGAGAAACATCCTCACACTCAGAGCCTGGTTTAATGCGTCTCCTTTTTAAAGTGCTTTAGATCAGTATTTAAAGGTATATTCTTGTTTGTGTTGTCATCATAAACCTCATTGGTTCTCGTGCATCAATCAAGCACATTTGAGCTTCCGTTTACCATATTTGATGTGTTTTATATATGTGCATAGATCAATGTTTATATGGATTAAAAGCCTAAATTAAATCTGTTCATCATATATAGCAGTCGTGTCTCCTCAGAAGACTTGGATTAAACCGCTGGATTCATATGGATTACTTTCATGATCTCTTTATGAACATTTTCAAGCATCAATGTTTTGGTTGCATGGACTTTCATTCTCTCAGGTTTCATTAAAAATATTTTCATTTGTGTATCAAAGTCCTTTGAAAATCTCATGGGTTTGGAGCGACAACATGAGGGTGAATAAATGATGACAGAATTTTCTTTTTTGGGGGGTGAACTGTCCCTTTAAGACTTAAATTACACAAACACGGTGTTCTTCACAATAACTCTCAATGGCTTTTTAAATGAACAGCTAATGTCACAAAATGTGCTCATGTTTCTTACTGTTTTTGCTTATTATTTTCAGGTTTTATTCTCCTCCATACAGCATTGCTCCAAACAGAATGATCGCTCAGACCTCTCTGTCTCCATACATGCCATCACAAGTACCATCCTACCAGGTGAGTATCATCAAGATAATGATATCAATTTTATGCGTGTCATAATTGTATGTTCTGTATACATACAGTGATACAGCAATATTTTTTTCACCCAATATTATTGCGCAACATATTTACACAATATTATTGCGCAATATTATTGAAAATATTCCTTTAAAATATTTATAAGGTCAGAACAAAATAGTTTTCAGTCACGTGACTGGAGCAGAAACATCAGTATAACGGCAGCACAGGCCTGTCAATTTTACATTTGCTTCAAGCAATGATTGCTTAGATCATCTCTCAAAAGAATGCGATTCATTTGCAGCATCTGCCACACTATATCAGCTGAAAAACAATGAAACATTATAAAACACTTCATGTGGATTAATGTACTTAGATTTTGCATTCATATTCTGGGCATATCTGCTTGCCTGTACATAGTATGTCTTATTAATAAGGTGTGAACTATAAATTGGTCCTCCAATATCACTTTCTTAGTGCTTTTAGCAATATTAAACATTTTCTTTATAGTTGTTATCTATAAGAGAATATTTTAATGAGCAGTTTAGTGCATTGCGTTCATATTCTGTGTGCATCTACTTGCATGTACAGTATATAGTTTGCTTGATTGTATACTAAATTCGGTCACTGTCTACATTCACACTTATTACAAACCTGGTAAAACTGATTGTGGGCAGCAGAAGATAGCCTTGTTTTGCCCCTCAGGTGGACGTTCCTATAATGGTGTGACGTCATGTGAAAACTATAAGATGTCTACTGGGACTCCTTGACTATATATGGTTCAAATACATCATGTTTCATTGTCAAATTTCAGCTATTGGCAGAGATGTACTTGAGTTTAGTCTCTTCAGCCGGAGTTATAATGGTTAACTGAAATGCTTTACTACAGCAAAACCATTTGTTAATTCACTGTTTCGTTCATTTGTTTTACAATTCCATGTCTTTATAAACAGACTTACTTGTTTGTCATTTCTGATTACCCATTTCTGTGTGTTATTAGGAAACTTTAGGTCAATCCAGATTCCGTTTTATTTTTGTTGCGATAGTGAGCTCAAGCTGAGTGTGTGCCAAAGCCGACAGCAGTCGGATGGAAATAAAGACTGACTCACAGCATGTGTTCAGTGAGAATATTAAACCGCAGTGACTCAGCTGAGCTGGGGCTTGTGGGAACTCTGACACCTTATTGATTGCTGATGGATGAACAGGCAAAAGCAAATAATGTACGCTGAGTTGCTGTAGGTCTGGCACGCGTGCTCAAAACGCACTGAACGGCCCATTAGAGCCGGATTACTGAGTAATGACGCTACGGCTCAGTCTGCTAGCGCGTAACACTAGTCTTATATTCAAGAGTTATAGAAGACTGTTGAGCACATTAAGGGCCAGTTTTAATAACAGCTTGCACCAGCGCAAACCGTCTTTTGGCATTAAAATAGTACTGTCAGGATTTACTATAGATGTGCAGTGACGAATTAGCGTGAAAAGGCGTGGACACTGTTATTTTTGCACCTGACTTTATTGAATATGCATATCGAGGAGTTTTCAGACGCAAAATTTATGGGAGGAGAGTATTCAAAGGAATCACGCAACGTGATTTACTAACGTTTGCGCTTGTCAAATTACTGGTAGTTGCGCCATTATTTAACGCCCAAAAAAAGCATGTCTTAAACAATTTTGCACTTGAAATGGATGCAGTTTGTTGCTAGGAGAGGCACCGCTGAGAACAGAGAGCACGTGATATAAGGGAGAGGATTTTTTTCCACACGTATTAATTTATTTGGAAAGAACACATTATCCGAACATATCGTTTGCCAAGCCATGTTATTTTTAATTTGCTTCAGGAAATAAAATACCTTGCAACCCTTTATTTTTTGGCCTCCAGTTCTTTTCAACGTACTGTGGCTTATTTATTTTTTTATTGTTTATTTGCGACTACGCTAATTTGCGCTGTGCTTGGTATATTGTGTTGGTCGATATGTAAATGAGATGTTGCGCGTTGTTAGTAAATAACCTGCAGAAATTTCCATGCCCATCGGTGCTCTTGGAATTGCACTCTCACGGTAATTTGCCCTGTTTAGTAAAACTGGCCCTAAATAATTGAAAGGAGTAGCTCATCCAACAATGAATGTCATCATCAGTTATTGCATTTTTTTTTGTTGTTGTTCTGGGGCATGGTTATTTTTTATAAACGTTTGGGGTTGGTGAGATTTTGTACATTTTTAAAGAAGTCTCTTCTGCTTTTCAAGGCTGTATTTATTTGATCAAAAATACAGTAAAAAGGATATCTCTATTTGAATTATATGTTTAAATGTTATTTATTCCTGTGATCAAAGCTCAGTTTTCAGCATCATTACTTCAGTCTCCAGTCAGTGTCACATGATCCTTCAGAAATCATTCTAATATGCTGATTAGCTGAGAAAGAAACATTTCTGATTTTTATTTTTCTGATTTTTTTAATTAGTAGAAAGTTCAAGAACAGCATTTATTTGAAATAGAAATCTTTTGTAACATTATACATATTTTTACTGTTCAGTTTTATGTACCCTTGAAGTATTACAAGTATTACAGTATTACATTAAAAGTATTACATTTCTTTCAAAATATATAACTTAAAGACCTCAGATTTGACCCTTGACCACAAACCATTCATAAGGGTCAATTTTTTTGAAATTGAGATTCATACATCATCTGAAATAAGCTTTCCATCGATGTATGGTTTGTTAGGATAGGACAATATTTGGCTGAGATACAACTATTTGAAAATCTGGAATCTGAGGTTGCAAAAAAATCAAAATATTGAGAAAATCGCATTTAAAGTTATCCAAATGAAGTTCTTAGCAATGCATATTACTAATCGAAAATTAAGTTTTGATATATTTACGGTAAGAAATTTACAAAATATCTTCATGGAACATGATCTTTATTTAATATCCTGATAATTTTTGGCATAAAAGAAAAATCAATCATTTTGACCCATACAATGTATTGTTGACTATTCCTACAAATATACCCGTGCTACTTATGACTGCTTTTGTGCTCCAGGGTCATTTTTTTTTTTTTTTTTAAATGTAGTGTATAAATCACCTTTAAAAGCTATGCAAAGGGGACAGATGCAAACCCCGTCCCGTTCCAGTCACTGTCACCATCACATCTGGCGTCAGATGAGCAGCATATGCACACAAACGCACGTTGGGAAATCTAGTTAAAATTGACTGCTATGGTGCATTTTAATTCAGGGACAATATTTTGCTGGTGCCTGCACTGTGATTTTGGATTCGGAGAAACTAGTAATGGGCTGAAATTAAAATTTTGAGCCAAAACCAAAAATTGAAAGTAAATGTAACACAATGTGACATTACACAAGCTATTTGACGTTCTCTGTGGATGAAGCACTGATTGAGCGATTACATGAGATGCGATACACATTGCAGTAAGCTGATTTAAGAATCCTTGTAAGTATCGATTGTAAATGCTAAATCAATATTGATAAATCATCCAGCTATAAGCTGACAGGGTGCCTGTAGTTTATTCACAGTGAGTGCAACAAATAGACACTGACATTCAAAACACGCCACTAGAGAAACGTTTAAGTCAGTCAATGATTTTGACCCTCCAAAATGATTTCTTCTATTTAGAAGATTTTCGGTTGATTCATATGCAGTGTTTGTGTCTCTGTCCTCAGGTGCACAGCCCGTCCTGGATGCATCATCAGTCGTACCTCATGCAGCCCACCGTGAGTGCTGCTCACATATGAGCTCAGATCTGTATCTCTGTGTAGGGTTTGTTGTTGAACTGTAGCTTTACTGTACTTCACATTAAAGTTTCCATGCAGCTGGTGTTTTGTTATCTTCCCTATAATGACAAAAGAAGCACTATGTTGATTCAGACACCCATGAGGTTTGGATATCTAGCAATCAGCGTTGGTTTCTGGGTTTCTGAGCATCTCTCTCTCTCCGTAGGGGGCCGTTCTGACTTCAGCTATGGATCACCCGATGTCCATTCAGCCCACATCTATGATCGGACCCCTGACCCAGCAGCTCAGTCACCTGTCGCTCGGCAGCGCTGGCACGGTTGGTGGCCTATTACCGTCAATTTAGTTCCTCAATAAGAGTTTGTCCTCTCAGTATAGAACCTAATTACCATCAAAACGTGACGGAAAGCATTATATGTGTGACCAGTTGCTGTATTTATTTTGCCCCACAGTATATACCTAACGCAGCTATGCAAGGAACGTATATCCCTCAGTACACCCCAGTGCCTCCCTCTAGTGTCACATTAGAGGTATGATAAGCGTTGCTGCTTTGAATGCTGAACAGGGTCGTGGTTAAGATTTGATTCATTCTCGTTTTTTGTCACGTAGGAAAACAGTGGACAGCAGCAGCAGGTTTCCATGGAGACGCCTTCAGAACACACTAATTATTCCTATCAACACAGCAAATGAAGCTACGGTAAGACAAGAAATGAAAGATGTGCTGTCTGTCAAATCTGGCCGGTTTGGCACTGTGCATTTATTTTTCAAATGCAGCCAGCTTGCATATATAAACTATTCAGAGAATAGCTATAGAAATTCACATAATTGACATTTTTGAGTCAAAACCAACTTAGTGTTGATAATTAATGCTGCAGTATACTATATTATACTATACTATTATACTGTACGACAGTATGTATCGTGTAATTATGCTTGTAGTTTTGTAGAACACTTTCTTTAAAATTACCGTGCCATTCAAAAGTTTGGGATCAGTAAGATTTTTCATGTTTTTTTTTTTTTAAAGCAGTCTCTTATGTTCATCAATATATTTGATCACAGATACAGAAAAATATTGGTTTAATATACTTTAAAATATAATTTATTTCTGTGACGCAGCGCTGAATTTTCAGCATCATTACTCCAGTCTTCAGTGTCACATTATCCTTCAGAAATCATTTTGATATGATGATTTATTATGAGTGTTGAAACTGTTGTGCTGCTTAATGTTTTTTTTAGAACCTGTGATACTTTTTTTTCTTTGATTCTTTGATGAACAAAAAGTTAAAAAAGAACAGCATTTATTCAAAATAGAAATCTTTCCTAACAATGTAAGTCTTTACTGTCACTTTTTATCCATTTAACACATCCTTGCTGAATGAAAGTATTAATTTCTTTAGAAAAAAAGCAGAAAGAAAAAAATTACCGACCCCAAAATTTTGAATAGTACTGTATATTGTAACGCAAAATTTCTGTTTTGAGTAAACACTGTTCTTTTTAACTTTGTATTTATCAAAGAATCCTGGAAAAAGTATCACAGGTCCCAAAAAATATGAAGCAGCCCAAACGATTGATTATAAATCATCATATCAGAATGATTTCTGAAGGATCATGTGACACTGAAGACTGGAGTAATGATGCTGAAAATTCAGCTTTGATCACAGCAATCAATTATATTTTAAAATATATTAAAATAGGAAACTATTGTTTTAAATTGCAATAATATTTCACAAAATTACAGTTTATTTTTATTTTATTATTATTTTTTTTATCAAATATATACAGCTTTGATGAGCATAAAAGAAAACTTCTTTAAAAAAAAAACAAAAAAAAACATTAATAATCTTACTGATCCCAAACATTTGAACAGCAGTGTAATTATAAATTAAATTGTCACCAAAATTATTCATTTCAGTGCTCAGGAAAAAAAAAAGTGTTGATACTGATAATGACAGGACTGTAGTTTCATTCCAGAGAAGCCCTCTGACTGCCCACCCAGTGCATTAACCAAATACTGCTTGAATTGAGCAAAACCTCACCATTCCAGAATGCATTCAGAGCAATTGTGCATCTGTCACATTTTCTAAGCAAAGTCTATCAACTTTAGTCCAAGAAAAGTTCACCCAAAAATTATAATTTGCTTAAAAAGGTACTCACCCTTAGGCCATCCAAGATGTAGATGAGTTTGCCCCTTCATCCAAACAGATTTGGAGAAATTTAGCATTACATGGATCCTCTGCAGTGAATGGGTGCCATCAGAATGAGAGTCCAAACAGCTGCTAAAAACATCACAGTAATCCACACCACTCCAGTCCATCCATCAGCGTCTTGTGAAGACAAAATCTGCGTTGCAAAAATTTGAAGTTGAAATGTCTTGAAGGATTTGTTTCTTACAAACACAGATTTTAATTTCACAAAACTTCATGTCGGTTGACCTGAGGGTGAGTACATTTTCATTTTTGGATGAGCTATTCCTTTAAATAAACCTTGGCATATTTAAAATATTCAAAGGTGAAGCGTCACAGAGCAGATCTTTGAGCGTGCAGTGCATTAACCAGTCTGTCCAGATAAGCAGTGAAAGTGCATACTATCACATTTTCACAGCACAACAACCTGATAAAGATAATTAAGCAGAATCAATCAGCTTTAGGCCTTCTGCACTAAGTTATTGCGGCCGGCAGCTTTTTGTCGGTACCCTTGCGCTCTGTTTTCCTCTTAAAGCACCGCTTTAGGCCAAATTTATATTAGAAATCAAAATGATATTACCTTCCAGTGTGTCTACTCCATTCCTTTCACAGAAAATACTTGATTACTTTGCTTGGCTTTGCTTCTTTTCTAGCATTTATCAATGATTTACCAAATTAGATTAGATCTAAATTAGAACAGTTTGACCCCTGAGACTCACTGCAGCCTTTTTTCATGTTTATATATACAACCCGAATTCCGGAACTGTTGAGACCTTTTTTAAATTTGAATAAAATGAAAACTAAAAGAATTTCAAATCACATGAGCCAATATTTGATTCACAATAGAAGACAGATAACAACAAATGTTTAAACTGAGAAATTTTGCAATTTTATGCACAAAATGAGCTCATTTCAAATTTGATTCCTGCTATAGGTCTGTATAGGCTTTGTATTAGGTCATTTTCATCACTGAACATGAGCTATATTTTCTTTATTTTATGTCTCTCGCTCCTGTGCAGGTCCTCTGGAGGTGCTGCACTGCGCTGTGGACAGTGGGAATCTCTCAGAGAGATTTGCGGATTACCACAGACAAAGAATACCAGAGGGATCCGGATCACAAAAGGAGCGTGTATCTTTTGTAGGACAGAGACAAAAAGGACATCACTCATCTTTTGTTCAACTCCTCTCTCTTCAGGAGTCACTCAGCCAACGGTGGGAGTCTGTGCAAAAGAGCTATCAATCTTTCATCTATTTTGATAACAAAACAGAAAAAAAGTGTAAAAAACAATGTTGATTTAGAAAAAGGGTAAGGAAAACACAATGTGTTCTTTTATGCACGTAATGGCAAATTCTTATTTTTAAGAACTAATTCTTTAATATGGGAGGATCAAAAAAGAAAAAGTTAAAAATGAGTCTTTTGTTTGTAAAATATGCAACTTTTTTTAAGATTTTTTTTTTTCTTCAGTCAGCAGCAGTCAGATATTTTGTACAGATTAATATGCAAACAGTGCATTTTGTTTGTCCTGTTTTTGAATCTGTTGTTCGATATTTAGGTGTTTTGGTGAAAAAACCATTTAAAGCCACTTCTTCATGCAGCACCATTTTAAGAATCTTCCAAGAAATAGTGATGAAATCACTCTAATTCAATCTTCACTTCTCTGAAAGCAACAGACAATCATTAACATATTATTTATTACAAAGTTTGGTGCATAGCAAGGCAATAAAGCTTTGTCTTTGAAGTTCACATAAAATATTAGATGCCGAAATATCGAGTTATGTGCTTTTTCTTTTCAATTAGTAATGAAAATGAATCAGAATTTTATAAAAAAGGTATTTTATGATGAGATTAGATTTTAAATCTAATGATTACCTGTGAAACAGTTTGTGCCTAACATTAGTGTTCAGGATCAACTCCTTTTTATTTAAAATTTGAAAATGTAAAAAAGAAATTTAAAAATTTTTTTATTTTATTTGTAAAAAAAAAAATATTTTACAATTCTGTATCCCCTTGATACTGTAGCTGAAATGAGAGATAGAACTGATTTAGTGTTTTTTTTTTGTTTTTTTTTTGTTTTTTTCCCCCCGATGTATATACAGTAATGACACCAAATATTTCAGGCTTCTGAAAGCTGTTTTTTGTGTTTAAATGTGCATTGTAATGTACATAGTGTTTCGTACATATGGGTTCCATTGGCTTACAGTACAGGAGTCTTGAGGAAGTGACTTTAAGTGGTTTGTTAAGATCAAAAATAGTTCATAAAAGTGATAACACATGACTTGATGAAGTTTCTCAATACCACACTGCTATAACTCTTCTTCATGCTGTAATAAAGCAGATATGTGTCAGTCTGGTTGGAAGACTTGAAAGAAAGCTTCACCTTTATTATTTAACAAATGGTTTGAATCCATCAAACCAATGCAGTAGGAGAATATATTCATGAAAAGGGAAGAAAATCAAGGTATTTGGTTTTATTTGACCTACGTGTTATGCAGGGGGTTTTTTTTATATCAATTTAGTAGATTATGAACAAAAAAAGTAACAGTGTACCTTTTAATTTTTTGTCTTTCTACAATGAAGTTTATTTGTGCTACCGTATTGACTTTCTTTATTTAAAGGAATAGTTCACCCAAAAAACAAAAATTTGCTGAAAGATATAGATTTGGAGAAATTTAGTGAATGGGTGCCGTCAGAATGAGTCCAAATGGCTGATAAAAACATCTCAATAATCCACAAGTAATCCAGTCCATAAATGAACATCTTGTGAAGAGAAAAACTATGTGTTTGTAAAAAAAAACTAATCTATCAAGATGTTTTTATCTACAAACCGTTGCTTCCGGCTGAAATATGAGTCCATAATCCTTAATATTGCTTTCTCCAGTTAAAATCTCATATAAATAAGGACAGAAATCTGCACAGATCGATCACCATTTACAAGGAAACCGTCCAAAACAGCTCTAAACAAACATGTGGGTGGATTTTAATGTAAAAGGAAAACAGGGGATGGACTTTTTTTACTGGAGGAAGCATTATTAAAAGTGATGGACTGCTATTTTGGTCGGAAGCATTGGTTTGAAGTTAAAAACTTTTTTAATGATGGATTTGTTTCCTACAAACACACAGCTTTTGTCTTCTCAAGATGTTAACTGATGGACTGGAGTGGTGTGAGTTACTTGAATTACTATTGTGATGTTTTTATCAGCTGTTTGGACTCTCATTCTGACGGCACCCATTCACTGCAGAGGATCCATTGGTGAGCAAGTGATGCAGTGACACATTTCTGTTCCCATGAAGAAACTCATCTACATCATAGTTGGCCTGAGGCCTGGGTTTTATTTTTAGGATGTTTTGTAAAACAAGACCAAAAAGCCGTTTAGCACACTGATGTTTTGCAGTGTGTCCTCATCAGGTTGTGTGTTATCGTGGCTTTGCAGAGATTTTGTAGAAATATCTTCCAGACGGTGCTGGGGTTATACATGGGACATGTATAGCAGGAAAAACTATTATATGGAATAGACGGTTAGGATCAAGAAGGACAGAAGCAGTTTTTCAGCGCGTGTCGCTTTCTTCCTTCATGCTGCTGTTTTTTTTTTTGTGTTTTTTTTTTTTTTTTTTTTTATGATTTGTTTTCACTGATGTGTTTTGTTTTATCTTCCAAGTGAGATTAGCTGTAGTGTTTGGGCAAAACTTTACTTTCTGAAAACTTTTGAGATGATGAATTCATTTGGTCGTGTGTATTGGTTGCTGTTCCTTTTTAAATCCCAGATTAATAGGATTTTTTATATGTTTGTGTGCAAAGGAAAGACATTTTCTTAGTTTCTTTTATGTTCTTATGTTCTTTTCTGTGCTGTTTGTTGTTTTACTTGAAATGTACTGTCTTGGTCGATCATGATGCACTTCTAAACGAATTTGAATATCCAAAATGAAATTTTTTGATATCATTAATGAAAAAAAAAAAAAAAAAAAAATCAGTGTTCACTCATGAGTTGTTTTTGTACACTAAAACATACCAATATATGTTATAAATGTCTTTACACTCTTAAAAATAAAGGTGTTTTACGGTGCCATAGAAGAACCCTTTTTTGTCTAAATGGTTCCATAAAGAACCTTTAACTTCTGAAGAACCTTTCTGTTTCACAGAAAGTTATTTGTGATGAAAGAAGGTTCTTCAGATTATAAAAAAGTAAAAAAGAGATGGTTCTTTGACTGAATGTTTTGTTTTTTTTGTGCAACCAAAAATGGTTCTTCTATGGCATCGCTATGAAGAACCTTTTAAGCACCTTTATTTTTAAGAGTGTCAAAAGGTTCGCTCTTCTATAGGATAGAAACACAAGGGCTTATATTATAGAACACTAAAGACACGTGATGCAGTTGTTACTTCCTTCGTTTGAGGGCTTCCTCTTGGTGCATTTTACATTTTATGAATGTAAAGCCATGACATTGATCTGAAAACTATTAAATGGTTTTCATTAAGAGACTCTTCTCCATCCATAAAAATAGCTGCTAGCTTGATTACCTTCTAGGATAGTTTGACCTTCCATTCAAAGAAGTTGTGTTATTGAAACTGCTCAATACCTCTTTAACAGTTTACCTTCACTCAGGCTGAAATTCAAACTATTGGCAGTCATTGAAATCTTTGTGATACACTCGTCTTCAGATTCTCAAAGAATGGATTCGTTCCGGCTACCAAAGATAGCTACGCCACCAAGATACAACATGCTTATAGAGTATGACAACAATCACAATTGTGTCCTATTAAAAAATGTACTATAATAAATCCATGCGAGTGATTAAGGAGCTGATGAGTTTGTTGGTTACGGCAAAGGAAAAGTTTTTCCTTTGGCAGAATCACCTTTTTCCATTGCTTTGACTTCTCATCCTTTGCCCACCTTTTCAATGTGATTTTACTGTTGCTGTTTTAAGTCAAATCTTCTGTACTAAAGTTATTTCTCAAGTTATACAATGCAGTTCACCTCATGAAGGAAAATGGGATTTATTTCGGTTGTCAAACTGATAAATCGTTTCATCCATTATTAACACAAAACATTAAACATGGTTTTGAAACTATGAAATGATGTGTTGTTTTTTTATTCAGATTGATTACATCTAAATTATTATCAATTATCTACCATTTTCAACAGCTGGGATGATGCTGAATGTGAAAGTCAGTACTCTGTTCTTATCGATCAGTTCAGATTTTCAAAGAAGAGCTGCTAATTGTTCAAAGAGCTCATTTCATAGTTTCAAAATGTATTGCTGCTAACATGGGGTGTTCAAGCTGTTCACCAGATGAAGCCATAAACAACAGAACCATTAAAAGTTATTGTAGCGAAGCTGTAATCCAAGTGCCTTTAAGAAATGAACTTTTAGTTGTATTGGGTCGACAGACAGTATCAAGATGTCTAGAGATGGGAAGTTGTACAGAAGTCAATACTGTATGTTTGTGATGCTGATGTGATTATTGAACAAATGGCTTGTCTCTTGAACAGCTTTTTTAAACATTCTTTATTTATACAATAACACATTTTGTACAGGTAGCTGAAGAAACAGTTTGGTGGTTTGTTTGCATGTTAACCGGAGCTTCTAGCCAGAAATGTGTCTTCCTGTGCCACAGTTTCTGATTTTCTGTTCCTTTTTTTTTTTTTTTTTTTTTTTTTTTTTTTTTTAAAGAGAAACTACAACAACAAAAGAAATGTTCTTCTGTTTTTGTCTGTCTTTTTTTTTTAACTGATCTCTTGAATTCCATTTTTTAATAAAATCTTGGTTGTATTTCGTTGGTTTATTTACTTTTTCAGTTATTCACAGCATTTTCATCAAAGAACATTAAAACATCAACTGCAGTTTTATTTATATTATTATATTATTTATTATATTATTATTATTATTATTATTCAGATTTATTATAAATTCTGAAGACTCTTATTTTCATTCAACTTTATAATTTTGCGTTTATACTTAATTTGCCACAAATTCTACCACGTACTGGCACATTTCCTTAATTTATAAATCAATTTAGTTGATGTTCAAATAATTTTGTCTTTCGGATGCAAATCTTTACTATTCATACATGTTACACAGTAAATAATAGTAACCTGCAATTATTAGCTTACCTTTACCTTAATAGTCATTAATTTACCCCAAATGTTTTATTGGTAAAAACATATTCAGATTGATTCAGTGTGATATTATTATTACAGCCATGTGCTGGAACAGTGCACATTTTGCATGTCACATCAATGTTTTGAATCAAACGCACCTGGTTCACATCATCAGTTCATTAGTAAAGACTGCAACATCTGAAAAAGACAAAGGAGGCATGCAAAATGTGGGTGTTGGGGGGCTCCAGGAACGTGGTTGGGAGCCACCAAGTTAATAGACCATTCATTCAAAAACACTCATTCATTCAGGAACGAAAACAAGGAAATTATGTGAATGCTTTGCATACCATTTTACACAGCTCAACAGACAAACAATGCAGTGCTGGAGTAATGGCAAAGCTGGCGCTTTTCTTCACAGAGATCAATGCATCGACCAGTGCTGACACCTATCATGTGTTTGTTTACACTTGTATTTAATATATCTTCTGTACGTCAAGCGTTTACAGACACTCCCACCCTACTGTTTCCTCAAATTCATAGAGCGAACAGGATCTTGAGGAATCTATTGTGTGACTCCAAGAATCAAGCTCAAAGCAGGCCTGCAATAAAAGGGTTATATTCCTTTAACAATAATGCACACTAAATTCCTGTAAAAGCATCACAGAATACTTTGTTCACTCTTCATTGCAACATTTAAGAAGCAACACTATGTAGTCAGTGAAGGACACCAACCCTCTCCTGCCTGTTCAGAAGAAAGTGCTTGTTTTTGATCAGCTGTTTGTTTTGAAATAATAATTTTATTTGCATTAAAGGAAATTTAGCTATACTTGAATACATTTCCAAAATGTGTAGTATACAACTAGCACACTGTTTTAAATGTTATATTCAATAATTTGTTGCACTTGACCTGGGCTGCATTTCCCAAAAGCATCGTAAGCCTACGTTGATCGCAGAACCATTGTCATCAATGGAGCTACGATCAACTTAGGCTTACGATGCTTTTGAGAAACGCAGCCCTGATCTTCTATTTCCAGAGGGATGAATATTCAAGTTTTTGGCATTATTGTATTAAAATGTCTTAATTTTTTATTTTTTATTTTTTTTTATTTTTTTTTAGGATTACTTGATGCCACTTGCTGAAATAAACATGTTGAATGAATGAATGAATGTGCATAGTTTTTTTTTTTTTTTTTTTTGTAATGCAAAAGAGATGTCATGTAACTTCTGACATTAAAGCTGAATGCTCTCAGTGAAAGGAGCAGAACAAAAATAGTCCTAAAGCGATTACGTAATAATAGACATAAAATGAACATTCCACAGTACAGCATCAAGTGCATAGAATTATTTGAAACTGTTAATGGAGTTCACAGTACCACCTCATTTTCTATTGCTTATTCTGTAGTTATTACATATTAGTTATCCAATTAGTCAGTGAAGATCATGGAAAGTAAGAGAACACTCAGTTCAAGTGTACTACAAGTGGTATGGTGGTATACTATGCTGTATGCAAGGGATGGACACACCTGCATTGATTAACATTGATTAGCTTGTTCAGGAGTGTTTGATTAGGGTTGGACAGTGGCCCTCCAGGACTAGAGTTGCCCAGCTCTGCTCTATGCACTTACAATTTGCACTTTGCCATCTAGTGTATTTACATTTTAGATTTATTAATTTGGTAGACGCTTTTAGCCGAAGTAACTTAAAGCATACAAAAAGCAATTCATCTTAGGATGTCAATAAACACGATAAGTGCCAGTTATACAAGGTTTCAGTCATCATTCAAAATAGTAAAAGCTAAGACAGGACGGGAATAAGGGATAATAAGAACATTTTAGGAGAATTCAGTAAGGTGCTCACGAAAGAGATGAGTTTTCAATTATTTCTTGAAGACTGTGAGGGATTTGGCTGTCTGGAGTTATATAGGTCATTCCAGGAACATTGAAAGAAAATGTCCTTGAGAGTGATTTTGAGCCGCTCTCAATGGGACAACAAGGCTCCACTCCCTTACCGACTGCAGGCTGCTGGAGAGGATGTAGACTCGTAAGAGAGAGCAGAAGTAGGAGGGTGCAAAGCCCATGGCTGTTCTGTAGGCAAGCACCAATGTCTTGATGCGAAACTTGATGCGACCCAAACTTGATGCGAGCCACAACTGGAAACCAGTGCAGAGAGATGAGAAGCAGTGTGACATGGGCTCTCTTGGGCTCATTAAAATGAGACGTGCTGCTGCATTCTGAATCATTTGCAGAGGTTTGATTGCACATGTTGGGAGTCCATCCAGAAGAGCATTGCAATAGTCCAGCCTAGAAAGGACAAGGGCCTGGACGAGAAGCTGTGATGCATGTTCTGTTTGGAAGGGCCTAATCTTACTAATGTATTAATTTCAGAAGGGTAGTATCATCCCAAATGGAATACTAATGATTATTTACCAGTTCCCTTTCAGTCGGCCACTCTGAGTCATGTCTGTGACCGACAAATTGGGATCTCGCCAGAGAGACCAATCCACTTCGAGTGTAACTAAACGAGCCAATGGACATCGGCATGCGGTATTTCGCATCTGGCTGCCACAATCATTCATTCATCCTTTCGCTTTGGAGCCAAGTGGCGGTGTATCACTACTGCTCTCCTGTCCTGCGAGTGACTGAGAAAGCGAGCAAGTGCGGGCATTACGGCAGTTAGCAGCGGTGGTCACTGTCTCACAGGGAATAAATGATCGTTCTCCATGTAGACAGCTACACCAGGAGTGTGTGGTGGCCAGTTCCCCTGCGTGCTTCAACACTAAAAGAGCATTTCTCTAAAAGAGCAACATGGGTGATCGAATCTTTTTAAAGATGTCTAATCACCCGTGCGTTTATGGATGTGGTCGTTTCCTGGCGCCTCAGGATGGTCACGATCGCTGCTTCACGTGTCTGGGCATTCAGCACGCTGAGAAAGCTTTTGAGGATGGTGCATGTTCTTCTTGTGGGGACATGACCATCTCAGAGTTGCATAAAAGACTCCGCTATGTCAAACATGGCGGAGTCCCTCTGCTTCTGCCGTGATCCAGCATTCGTCCCGGCACCCGGGGTGGCGCTGCGTCCAGTGTAGTCAGAGGTGATTTGAGGATCATGGTGAGGGATTCCCCAAGTGGATTCCTCACCCCTCAAGCACTCCGCAGCTGGTGGAGCTGACAATGGAACGTGCTGGGCCCTCTGCTGGACAGAGTGCACCACGTGTTTCCTTCGGCATCCCCTCTGATGACCAGATGTCGATCGCTGCATCGGAGGGTGAGCCCTCTCTTTCCGGGGATGACGACCCGGCTGCGTTGCCCCCTTCGGGTGTGGTAGCATTGTCCGAACCAGACCCAGAGATGACGGCTATGCTTTCCCGGGCCGCCAAGAATGTCGGGCTCGTGTGGAATCCTCCACAGCGTCCCGATCCTTCAAGGCTGGCTGAATGGTTTATCGTGGTGGTCGTGCTGGTTCTCAGCGCCCCCCTCCGGTGGCATTCTTCCCAGAAGTGGAAGGCACCTTTTACTGCCCGAAACAAATCTTGTAGCTCCTCTGCCCTCACCACCCTCGATGGTGGGGCCGCTTTGGGGTACGCGGGGATCCCCTCGGTGGAGCGGTCTGTGGCTATGCAACTGTGTCCAACAGCTGTTACCACTCTGCGGGGTGACCCGTGTCTCCCCTCACGGGCCTGTAAGTATTCGTCAGATCTAACTGGCAGTGCTTATAGAGCTTGTGGAGAGGTGGCTTCTGCCCTCCATGCCATGGCGTTACTGCAGGTCCATCAGGCCAAAGCCCTGAAAGACCTGCACGAGGGTGGTCACGACCTGGTGGTTCTACATGAACTGCATGCTGCGACAAGTCTCGCGCTTCGAGTGACGAAGGTGACTACACAGTTTCTGGGTCATGTTATGTCCACGCTAGTGGTCCAGGAGCACCATCTCTGGCTGTGTCTAACCGACATGAAGGAGCATGAGAAGGTACAGTTCCTGAATGTTCCCGTGTCGCAGACCAGCCTTTTCGGCAATGCTGTCGAGAGCTTTGCCCTGCAGTTCTCAGCAGCACAGAAGCAGACTGAAGCAATCAAACACATCATGCACGGGAGGAAACCTGCTGCTTCCACCCCGGCTGCAGCCCCTCAGTCTGCTCATCGCCATGGGCGCCCCCCTGCGGCCGCCCCCGCTCCCACGCAGCCGCAGCAGCCTTCCACCAGGCAGCATCATGGAGCCGGTCACAAGCAGGACACCCAGCCCATCCAGGCCCCCGCCAAACCTGGCGTCAAGCGCAAGTGCAAGAGGCCCTGAGACGGGAAAACCGGAGATGGAGGAGACTGCTCATCAGGAGATGGTGACCGTACCACTCCCTCCTCCGGAGAAGGGCCGGGTGGAGAATCTTTTGTTTTGTTTTGGTTTTGTTCCGCCACCGGCCCAGAAGCAAGCGATACCCAAGACTTCAATAGAAGAGTGCGTCCGGACCTTTGGAAACTCCACGTGTGGTCCCTGGATGGGATACGGAGGTTCTAGGTGACCTACCCCAGGAGATAGTGCTTACTATTGCTTCGGCACAAGCTCCGTCCACAAGATGGGCCTATGCGCTGAACTGGAACCTGTTCATCGAATGGTGTTCCTCGCATAGCGTGTTCTTGCAGCAAGGGTTGGAGCGCAGGCTGTCCCCCTCCACCCTTAAAGTTTAAGGCTAGTGCCAATATGAGTGACCCTGTTGGGATCCCATATGTTATTTTCACGGTACTAGGGCCGTGTTCCCTGGCAGACCACATTTTGCTGTCTCTAAATGATGCAGCCTGAGCCATCTCAGAGACTTCCATGTGCAATAGGACTTAACTTCACATGAGTAAATATCACTTATCCCCCTCTGGGAGGAGGTGACTCCGCAGTGTGCCTCTTCCAGGTGGAAGGGCACGCTTTCCCAGTGTTATCCAAGTCCTACTGTTTGGGTTGCTCGAGGAACAGCAATAGTCGACCTTCTCTGTGTAGATCCAAGTCCTATCGTCTGCCTTATAGGAAGGACCAGGAGGCCTACACAGGGCACTGGAGGGGGCAGTTCCTGTGCCACTTTGGTAGGGATCCCAATTCGTCAGCCACCGACATGACTCGGAGTGACCAACTGAAAGGGAACATCTCAGTTACGTATGTAACCCTCGTTCCCTGAAGGAGGGAATGTAGACGTCACGTCACCACAGTTGCTGTTCCACAGCTGAGCTGCCGGGTCACCGGCTCGGCTCTTCAACGAAAACATGAATTAATGCGGTGCACCTGCTGCCTCTTATACCCGCGCTGCGGGGTGTGGCAGCCAGATGTGAAATACCGCATGCCAATGTCCATTGGCTTGTTTAGTTACACTCAAAGTGGATTGGTCGCTCTGGTGAGATCCCAATTCGTCGGTCACCGACATGACGTCACTGTTCCCTCCTTCAGGGAACGAGGGTTACATACGTAACCGAGACGTTTCCCAGTCAAGGGCAAATAACATTTGCGTTGACATAATGCAACGCCACTAGCTTTACCATAGTAATGAACAATAGTGAACAAAAATACATTTCTTCATTTTGTTTGTCACCTTTTATACCCAACATCACCCCAATATATATATATATATATATATATATATATATATATATATATAAAATCATTTAATTTTAGAAGGACAGACTAAACCACTAATGCCAGCTGAACAACACTGTGATCATTTTGGGTATTTTGAGTCAGTCAGTGATCTCCACCCTGACTTTTGCCTGTCTAGGCAGTCATTCAACACCCTAATGACGGCCCTGGGAGAGGAGTGTGGCCATGGCTGGGCTCCTGTGCTGGTGACACTAATGTTCCTGTTTTGGCTGGCAAGTGCCACATCATAGTGTGTCGTGGTCAGGGCCTTTGCCATACCCCACTCCAAAGTACACAGAGCCATCCACAGTGTCAGCAGGAGAATACTTGGCATCATGAGAATGGTAATCTTGCTTCCTTCTGTTGACCACCTACATGCAATGGAATTGCCAGGCTGGCTGGGTCTGCTACATTCTACATGCATTCATTCAACATTCAGTTCAATCTGTGACCATACAGATTCTGGATGTGTTCACAGGTTTTCCTATCACACCTTCAATAACAACAAAATTACAAGATAAGATTTATGCATTTTATTTTTTTTATTCATTCATTTATTAATCTACCTGTTGATACAAACCTTTTAACATAAGTTTTGTTGATTGATTGATTGATTGATTGATACAAACTCTTTAACATAGCATGCGTTTATTCATTTAACCATTGATTAAAACAAATTCTCTATTAAAAATGACTGGATGACCTCAAATAAGGCGTCATATACCTCCATCCACCTCCTTTTTGGGGTCATCTCACTTCACTTGGTTAAAAGGAAAATCTGTCCAAAATCTGTCCTCATTTAGGCTACTTTCCCTCATGTTGCTACAAACCTGTATGGCTAGTTACTGTTTAAAACACAAATTAAGATATTTTAATGAAACTTACAGAGCCCTAGACATGACGCAGTGAAAAAATTTTTAATATTGTGGCCATGAATTAACAATTCGTTCCCACTACCTACTAATACGTCAGCAGGATTTACTAATTATGTTGGCTTGGCACAAGCCAACATACTGTTATGCTATTTAAACGTCTTATTATTTTTCTTCTGAGACTCAATTTTCTGAACCTATCTCCTCCTAGGGCTTTAAAGCCACAAGCCCCAAACTCGGCAGAGACCTGGGCCCTAACGTCTAGTTTGTTGCCATATCTTTTCAGACTGATCAGACTTTTTTTATAAATAATTTTTAAATATGAAAAATTTCCCATAGACTTACATTGGCTGAGAAAAATTGCGCCTCTAGAGGAGCAATTCTCTCCTCTATTAGGAGGAGCCGAATGACTCCACTCACTTTCACTTTGAAATCGGTTAAAAATACAAATAAATACATAAATTTCATTCACACTGGCAAGCTAAACCAACATATCTGATTATTACCGGGTCAGGGCTCATTAATAATAATTGTCTGGCCAGAGAACAGTGTAAAAGACGAGAGAACTCTCACCTCACTGATCAGAGTACAGTCCGTACATGCTCACAACAACAGCATTTGTACTTGTTTTAGAGCCTTTTAAAATTAAATATTCCAGCGATTGCATACAATACACCCATTAGAACACAACAAGAGCTAAATTCAGCTGTTTGTGAGCTGTTTTAGTGTGAAACTGAAAACCTTGCGTGAGGTATCTGAGATCGCGAGACTGCAGCATCCTCATTAAACTTGTTTATTTGCACGTCTTAAAGCCTTCTGAATGCAAACACTCCAGCAAATTTACAGAATATAATTATAAGAACATATTAAACAGCTAAGTTGAGTGCATGTGAGCTTTATTTATGCTTCACTGACATCTGCCTCGTGTCGCGCCGGCTTCTTAGCAGTCGAATGGACGACAAACGGCTACATACAGAAACTACAGCCTTCTACATTAAAACACTCCAGCGAATCAACACAAAACACTTAGAAGAACATATTATAGAGGTAAAATGAGTGCTTGGGAGATATTTTTGTCTAAGTGCAGAGCAACGCATCACATCTCGATTGCTTGCACTCCAGAGCGCTTCTCAGTGCTAGAACGGACAATCACATAGGTTACAAGATTATTTCAAAATACATAATAGCTTGGTAAATGTAAACGAAAACAGTCATTTATGTCTCACGTGAACAAACTGTTGAGAAATAAATCGGAGGGGGATCATAATACTGGATTTGAACATTAAAGTGACCGCATTTACCAGCTGCTTTCTGTCTTCAATTTTAATCTATAAAAAAACAGAAAATCATTCGTCTTGGCTGCTTTTTTGTATGTAGGCCTATGTATGTATTTATTTATTTATTTATTTATTTATTTTTTTGCTCTAAGAAGAATTAATCTATATTTAATGAAAACTATGACGTTATTTTTCCATTTCTGCATCTAAACACCAAAAAACCTAAAACATGCTCATTTATACTATTGTTTGCAATTTCTTCATCGTGCAATTTAATTGGTGTCTACACTTTTATTTTCATAATAAACTTGTTTGTTAGATTATAGACAATTACAGCGGTCTATAAAAATATTACCAGAGTTTGTACAAGCTTCTTAAAATGCCTGAAGCAGGCTAATTTTTGAAATGTAAATCCTAAAAAACATTAGAAACAGCCATATTTATTTATGACAAAACTTTGAAATAGCAAACAGAGAAAACAATAAAAGGCATTACTTATTTTGCATCCAGCTAGCCAACTCTGCCCAAGCTGTTGTCATAGCCTAGTGGGCTTTTTAATAGAATAGGAAATAGCAAGGGTCCATAGAAAAATATAGCAAGCGCCCATAGAAAAAAACTGTTGTACATTTTTTGCAGCGGGGCAGCTCAAGAACCCCAGACACACAAGTAATCTGGTTCTTTTGCCCCAAGGCTGCCCAAGGCCAAGCCAACATCAAAGTTAGTTCACTAACTTTAGCTTCTAGTTAATTTTCTAATTGTAATTAAATCATGCACACAGTTTACTAATTCGCTCCTTCGTTTTAAGAAAATTGTGAGTACGTTTTACTGGTTTGTTACCTCATTTTAATGAAATCATGAGTAAGTTTTACTAGCTCCTGTCCACAATTTCAAAAACCCATCAAACATCACATGGTGAACACAGAAGTTTGTCATATCATGTCAGCCGGGTCTTATTGTTTAAACGTAAGTATTAGTATGTAACATTTACAATTATCTACATTTTGATTGTGTTGTGGAACAAAAAAGTGGTCTTCTCAAATTTGTCAATAAAGCTCAAGAAGCAGAGTTCCAGATGCCAAAATAAGACTTTATTGAACACAGCAATAAAGCCGAGATGACAGCCACCGCATCTAATCTCTGTCTGTCGGGGCATCCACTTTTATATCTGTCTAAGCGAACCATAATTGGTAGTTCCGGTTTTTAATTGGCTATGCCTGTCTGGTTTGCCACAATTTATTACTAGCCCACCTGGTCCATTTTTCAGTGGTGGAATTTGGCCAGATCCACCATTTTTTAAAAAACTTTTATTTTATGGCCTCCTATTGGTTGGAGGTGATCCCATGAGACATACATCAAACTTGTTTACCTGTTCCTGTCATATTCTGGAAATCACCCAAAGTTCATTGGGTTATTTAAGTTCACTGGTACACTTCAATGGAAAATTCCAGTACTGCCCAATGGATGGCCCTTTAAGACTCACAATCTGTATTAAGACATCCAGTATTGGAATAATTCAGCATATTGATCAGTATATGGATTACATTCTTGAGCATTCATCATATTTTAAATAAGATATTACTATATTGAGTAAGTATTATAATATAAAGTAAAATAACACAATATATTTATGCTGAAATGTACAATTTGGATGTACTGAAGCATTTAAAACATAAACCTTGTTACGTCACCCGAAAAATGGCATGTTGCAATCTGTGACGAGGCAGGTGAGAGCCAGTAAGCATTTGATTTCACTTTAAAAACCTGTCGTAAAGCTCCTTGAAGCAGCAAATTTTGAATTTGTAATGAGCATGGGTTTTGATGCTTATGGTTGCTGATGAGGGTGGAAATGAGGATCGCTGAATAAAAGCTTGAATTTTGGTCTGTTCCTCATGTTATCATTTGATATTATGTAAATGAATAAACTGTTACATAAATGCGATGAAATCATAATGCCACTGATGTGACAAATTAATACAATATAATCAAAATATTCACGCCACGACTTCAATATTTATAAGGATTGATTTGTAAGTCTGTTAAGATGTTCATAAATAATTAGTTTTAGATGCTGTCAGACATCAGTATTACACGTTTAGATGATGTTAATGCACAAATATTGTACATTTCAGTGTCTATGCAAATGTAAGTAAATGTACTTTAAGTAAAATACATACGAATATTCATAAGATCAAGTTGGTCATGTATGAACATAATACACTAAAACAAACCTCTTTTTTATATGTGATGTGCTTTATGTATATGGCAATCATTGTTTAGATGGGAATAAAAGCCTAAAGTACATGTACTCATCATATAAAGTGATCGTATCGCTTCACAAGGCTTGGGATTGTCACTCCATTCACATGGATTTTTTATTTATTTTTATTTTTATTTTTTTTTTATCTTTATAAACTTTTGGAATCTTCTAAATAACTTAACTTGTGATTTGAAAGATAAACCAAAGTCACCCAGGACTGTGACCACATGAGGGTGAGTAAATGATGACAGAATTTTTATTTTTCTGTAAACTAAGCGTATTATCCATGCATTTTGTTTTTAAATAATAACTGGCTTTGATGTCTCTAATTTAACCTCAGTAGTGCTCTAATCAACAATTATTATCCATTACTTTAGTAATTCGGTAATACAAATTTGCCATCCAAGCCGTACTATGAGATAATTGCCTTAGGAAAATAAAACACACTGTGTTACTCACGAGCACAATGCTGTGTATAATATAAAATGTTATTTAATATTATGTGGTTAATTACTTGTATCCCTTAGAAGGATTGTTGTGCCATCCAGTGAATAAGGCACTGTTAGTGGTGCTCCACATAATTAGTTCCCTTTTAAAAAACTGTCTCTCAGATTGCATAAACATGCTTATGAGGAAACTCCTGTTTACTCTGAATGTTGAAGCCTGATTTGATTACGTTTGTGCAGCTGCATGAACAAATGCCATTTAAGCCCGCCAAAATGGGTGGAGCCAACTGTTGATATAAGTCGGCACTGAATGCTATTTCATCAGAATTTTCTCTGCAAAAGATCGTCTCTTCGCTGGACTCAGAGCCCCAGCAGCAGAAAAATGCTCTTCTTCAGCGCTTCTCCCCTGCAGCCATCCGGTGATCACAAAGAGCAAATTTCCTAAGAGAAATTTCCAAATATCTGCCCTCCATTGGCCCTTGGACTGAAAGCCAAGGCTATGCACCCATCCAAGCCCTGAAGGACTACCTTGGCCATAGTGGGTAGAGCTTATTCAGTGGCTGGCAATGGACGAGTCCGGCCCACAGGGCTGTTGCTAGTGGGGTGAAAGGTGGTGACGATTATAGGGGCCCACGGCTGAGAGGGGGGCCCCCGGCAATCTCAACCGACTGGTTGAGGCCAGCCTAAAAAGACGCTCAGGACGGTTGACGGGCCACTGCTGCGCATTGTCACGAAAGCTTATCATTTGCACGTATTTTTAAGCCTTGCCAATGCCAATTTAAACATTCAAAAGAGTTTAAAGCATTCAAACAAACACGGAAAAACTCAACTGACGGACAGTGACACTGAACCGAGCCCTCCCTTCGCGTCCTCCTGCTCCTGAACGAACAAATACAAATCGCAGTTTAAACATGCAAACAGAAAAAAAGATGTGAAAGAGCCCAATTCAGCACCCGCGTGCAGTGTGACGCGTCTCAAAGCACTTGGAGAGTATCCTCAAAAAAACTGTCAGTTATGTCTTTAGCGAAACAGTGGAGAAATAAATCAGATGTGTGTCATTATAATAGTGTTACGTTGAGACATATGTGGTGTCTGTCTATGCCTCTCTCTCTTTCTTGCTCTCTCTCTCTCTCTCTCTCGTTCTCACAGATGGCCCCGCCCTAACTGAACACGCCGGTACGTGCCCCATGGTTGGTCGAGGCTGGAACTGTGCATCTTTCAAAAACGCAGCATGCTGATCCGGGTGTGGGATGTTGTTGATGGTGTTGCTGTTTGAAATTGTGTTTGTTGTTAAGAAAAGAGAGATAAAGTCTGTATAGTGACTTTTTGTGTAAACATTGTAAACTCGGCTTGATCTGCTCTTGACTGAATTACTTTGTAGTTTTAACGAGAATTAATCCAAACAACTAATTCAATTAATTCAAGCCAACAAATATTTAGACACCAGATATAATTTTTGATTTATTTTTTTTTATTTTTTTTTTTACTAGTGGGTGCAGGAAACGAGCCTATAGTTCATTTATGTAAGTGAACATAGCAAAATAAAGTAAACTGTGACATATTATACCCATAAATTCTTCATGCAGTGGACTACCAGTAAAATTTATAAAAAATTTGGGACCAGAAATTATTCAGACACTTTGACCTGACCATGTTTTGCTAAAGTGTTTTTTCTTTAATTGCTAATGCGAACTTTTTACACCACAGACTGAACAAAATTAAGCATTGCTTGGTAATTGGTCAACAAAGTATTGATAGTTGTGTAAATATTGTCATACTTACAGTTGTCTGAATTTTTGGTTGATTGTAATCCATTACATACCTTTCTATCAAAGTTATCTGACATTATCAAGATTAATTTGTTCTGACACAGTTTAACTCTGAGTTCTTGTCATATTTTATGACCATTTTCTAATCTATAGTTTATCTAGAAAATAAAATGTCATAATGTGAGAAATGTTGAAGGTGTCTGAATAAATTTGGTTTGACTGTATTTAATTTTTACAGTGAAGACTATGCAGTACTATTTTACATTTTGATTATTCGGTTTCTGTACCTGGACACCTACAAACTTGAAAAAACTTAAACATTGTGTAAATAGCACAAATGAATAAATAGAATGAACATACAAATTAAACAATTTCAAACAGGGCCGGAGGGCCCACTGGTACAATCTGCACTGGGGTCCCGCAAACCCCAGCTACGGCCCTGCTGGCCCGAGTCATGATGCTTTTAAGGAGCTGTGTACAGCAACTGACTTGGGTCTGCGCACTACTAAGTCTACTGCACAGGCAATCGGCAAGGCCATGGCAAACTCGGTGGTGCTTGAGCGACACCTTTGGCTGAACTTGACTGAGATAAAGGACGTGGACAAAATCTCAAGACCGTTCTCGAGATTCACGTTTGAGTGGGTGGCTTATCAATAGTCCTGTCTTGTGGACTGTCTCTGGGAGAGATGGGAATCCTCATTATGAATTACCTTGATGATTGGCTTGTGTTAGTAACTAACACCATTTTGGAGGCTAGAGCCCCATCTATGAGGGGCCTCTACTCCCTTGGGTAGTCTGTGTTCTTTAACAAGCTTGTTGTTAAGTCCCTAAGGGGAGCTCAGGGATTGAATCCACCTCGCCTTCATACTGTGCTGACCTGTGGCTTATCCATAAGACTGCCCTCCTATTGGCTTTAGCATCAGTCAAGCAAGTAGGCAATCTGTAAGCGCTTTCAATCAGCTCTTCCTGTCTGGAGTTTGGGCCTAACCACTGTAAAGTCGTCCTCAAACCAAGACACAGCTATGTGCCCAAGGTGCTCTCCAGTTCAGAGCACAGGTTATCACCCTTCTAGCATTATCTAACTTGGAGGACAAGCAGGGTCCTAATTCACTCTGCACCATTCGGGTTCTTAGACTGTACGAAGAGCACTCTAGCCACTTTTGGCAATCAGAGCAGCTCTTTGTATGCTTCAGAAGCCACTCTAATGGGCCGTCTCTTCCGAAGCAGAGACTATCCCATTGGATATTCGATGCTATAGCCCTGTCTTATGCCTCGGTGAATTTATAGTGTCCTATTGAATTGAGGACCCATTCCACCATCTTTTCCGCCTATCACCCTGATTCCCTATTGGAGTGGAAAAGGTCTTTGTTATGTACACCCTGGACTTGTGTGCTTCATCACTATGGGCGCTCGGGGGCTGGTCTCACCGAGGCTTGCATTCATTCTGTGCTTATTTATAGCACGACACTATTGGACTCGTTCCCCATAACAAGGCCATAACCATGTCTTGAACATTGGGGGGACCAACTTTATATAGGTTCCAAATCAGTTTAATCACAGTTCTATATTAATGTGCCACTTTCACTGATGCGTACACATACACAACGCCAACCCACGATTTTCATTAATAAAATAGCTTCAATACTGAATCGCTACATTATATTTCTCAGCAACGAGGAAGTAAAATTGCTGTTTGATGTGTTAATCACGCACACAACATTCATCTCTCTCTCAAAATGGCCACATTTCTATTGTAAAACATTTCACTAAAATTATATGATTTGCAACTTCCATCTTACCTCACTGTGAAATCGTGGAAATTGTGCTCTGCTTCTGTGAATGATAAACCCTGCCTACTTTGATTTGATTGGCCATCTCAAGATGAGCACTGTTAGACCGCTAAGGCAGACCAGGCTGAAAATATAACTTTTAATGGTTTTTGTCATCCTAGCAAGAGCGCTGCTTAATGGAGTGCAGCAGATCAGTGCAATAATTTCAAATATATTTAATAATGTCTATTGTGGTTACGGCCCTGCCACATAAGTGTGTTTTTTTATCCAATATCACCGTTACGGAGTGAACAGAGGAAGCGTGCGGATCCATATGCAAAGCTTTATTCCATGACATGATCACAAACAAGCATGGGTCAACAACAACAACAGGTATGGCATAGACAAGCCAAAGAGTAATCCAAAGACAGGCGAGGGTAAACACTGGCACGGTTCCTTTATTTATTTTTACTTTTGGTAAGCATTATTATCAATCTACAAATTCATTGTGATTATACTTGTGTACTGACATTCATCATTATTTCCATTCTTCTTCTTTTCTCCATTTGATACTAGCTTTATCATAGTCATTAGCCAAATAACAAGAAAATCATTTTACTTTTAAGTAATACTCCAAACACTGTTATGTAAAAGCTTGGGATTAGTGAAAAATTTTTTTAAAATAAAATAAAAAATCATGCATTCCTGATGCCTGATGTGTTACACACCTCACTTAGTAAACTCAATTTAGTATCTGTCTGTCATTAATTTCTGTACATTATTTTTTCATAGACAGAAATATAAATCCCTTAATGAGGACAGGCTTAAGTTGTACACAGAAGTGCTGTAGTATATTGAACCAGCAGCAGATGAAATATGATGAACTGTCAAATACGGAATAACCTGTATGCGAAAGTTACAATACTACAGTGCATTGCAAAATGAATGATCCCACAATGACAAGTTGTGATAATCAAATATTTATATGACAGAGTTTCAGAATATTCAGTTATTTTAATGGTTTTACATTTTGTTACACTCAATGACTGCATAACATTTATATAAAAAATAAATACACAGATTATTGATATGAAAATAACAGAGCTTAATATAAACTCCACATTTGAACTTTCAACTACTAGCTGAGTGAAAATTGTTATTGACACACAATTATAAATAAAATCATTTGTCATAAGCAAAAAAGGCCTTACTTCATTTTTGTAGCTCCTTTTAAGCCAATAGTTCATGATTAAAGCCCAGATTTGATGGGCATTTTGAATCTTAATTTGTATTTTCAATTTTATTTTTATTTTAAAATTAATCCTTGAACATGTTTTGGTGCAACCAAATGTATTCAGAATGATTTATTCAGTCATGTGAAAAGATTTTGACTTTGAGCTTTGAAAAACACATGAAGTGCACATTTCAGTACCTGAGAAAACATTCTTATAGAGTTGATATTCTTTAAACCTAATAATAAATAAAAGGCCTCATGTTGTTCTAAAAACGTTGAGGTTGCAGAACAGTTTGAAACATTAGCTATCAGTATTGCATGATGGACATTATTACAACACAACCATGCTCATTCTCTACCATTACCAAACAACTGCAGCAGGAATGTGAACAAGTTCACAATATCCAGGTAGAGACTGAGTGTTGCAAAGATATATTCTTCAGGACTCATTGCGTATTGCTTGTTCCCCATCAGCAGCTGTGTATCAAAGGCGAGAAACTGGGACAGAAGAAGCGAGAGAAGAGAAAGAGACACAGGTCAGTCAACATTATATCACCTTAATCACATGATCATCGCTTAAAACCATAATCCTTTCTTGATTAATCTGCTTCTCACCATGGTAAAGACAACAGCTCCTATGCTGGCGTAGACCGCATGTAACCAGGGAACCTTTCAAAAGACAAAGCAGTTAGAAAGTGTCTAGAATCTATATTTGGACTGTTAATGCTTTTGTACAGATTAGGACTGGGACGATTATAGTTATACAGTATTAGGACTACAATTATCTAGAATCTAAAAACAAAAATACAGTCCTCTACTTGTTTTTTAATTTAAATGGAAAACTCAGTGAGGTGTTCAAGTGCTGCTACATTTATGTTGACTTGAGAAAGCCATCATACTGCTATTCTGTTTAAACCTAAAATTATTCTTCTCCCGAAACTAACATTTCTGACTGTAACTCTTAGAGCTTTAGAGCTACGGCCATCAAACTATCAAAATATGCTAGCAACATGAAAACATTGCTATTGATTTGTCTGTAACACTTTAAGGACCAATTTTCACTATAAACTAGTTGCTTATTAGCATGCATATTACTAGCATATTGGCTGTTTATTAGTACTTATTAAGCACATATTCTGAATGACCATATTCTACATCCCTAATCCTACCCAATACCTAACCTTTCCAACTACTGCACTAACTATTAATAAGCAGTACTTAGGAGTTTATTGAGGCAAAAGTCATAGTTAATAGTGAGTTAACAATAAGAACTAGACCTTAAAATAAACTGTGACTGAAATTGTCGGTCTGAGAGACTGCATGGCCTTAAAACCTTCAAATGTTGAGGTTTTAAAAACTGCTTCAAACTTCAAACTTTCTGGTCAGGCTTTCTCAAGCCAACATCAAAGTTTGTCTTGACAACCTTTTTTTTTTCTCTCTAGTTTACTTATATTTTTGGATACTTACATAGCCAAAGGGAACCACAAATCCCATGACAATAGCACAGAAAAACATGACCATACACAGAATGAAGAGAAGACCTTGGAAAGAGGTGATGTCAATCTAGAGAGTCAAAAAACAATTGTATTTTAAGTGTGTATATATCACTGGGAACACCAATATGATAAAAGATACTGATGTTCACTAAAAAGTTTATTAGTATTTATAGTTGGAATAATTCTTCCGGCATTTGCTCACCTTGCTCTGAAAGCTGAAGATGGTGATACACAGACACACTGTGGCAGTGATGACAATGCACAGCAATACAGACTTGGTGTTGTAGAAACTGGCAGAAGAAAAGGTACTGTTATGTTCAGTAGAAATTAAACATTGTAGACTTTAGAAAATTATGTTTGGAAAAGCATCCACACACAACAGATATGTCATTACCTAGAGACAAAACCCAACATGCAAGCCATGCTCAGAGTCTGTGCTTGCACAATGTTCACCGAAGCATGCAAAATAAATGACAGAGGGGAAAAAGAACATTTAAAAATCTTTTTTTTTTTTTTTTTAATTTATTTATATTAATGCAATGATTTTTTAAAATTATGAAATTCATCCACTTTAAAATTTGACAGAAATTAATTAAACTAAAGGCCAGAAATTAATTAAACTAAAGGCCAACATGAACTTTACTTGGGGTGAGGGACAGTTTTAAGCATGCAAGTGTAAAATTATAAGTCAAAGTCGATGACATTTTAAAAGGATTAGTTCACTCCAAAAGAAAACTTCTTTCTTTCTTTCTTTCTTTCTTTCTTTCTTTCTTTCTTTCTTTCTTTCTTCCTCCCTCCATCCCTTCCTTCCTTCCTTCCTTCCTTCCTTCCTTCATGGGAACAGATTTGGAGAAATGTAGCTTTACATGACTTGCTCACCACAATAGATCCTCTGCAGTGAATGGGTGCCGTCAGAATGAGAGTCCAAACAGCTGATAAAAACATCACAATAATCCACAAGTATAATCCACACCACTCCAGTCCATCAGTTAAAATGTTGTGAAGCCAAAATCGTGTTCAAATCCATCCAAGAAACAAATCCATCAATATGTTTTTTAACTTCAGATCTTTGCTGCTGGATAAAATATGTGTCCATAATACATAATAACGCTTCCTCCAGTGAAAAAAAGTAATCTCATCTGAATCAGTAGAGAAATCTGCACAGATCAAGCAACTTTTATAAACCAAACAGTTCTAAACAAATATGTGGGTGGATTTGATGTGAGAGACAACAGGAGATGGACTTTTTCACTGGAGGAAGCATTATTATGGATTATGGACTCATATTTTAGCCAGAATGGTTTAAAGTTAGAGTTGCTTTAATGATGGATTTGTTTCTTACAAACATACAGCTTTTGGCTTCACCAGATGTTAACTGATGGACTGGAGTGGTGTGGATTACTTGTGGATTATTGTGATGTTTTTATCAGCTGTTTGGACTCTCACTCTGACGGCACCCATTCACTGCAGAACATCCATTGCTGAGACACTGATGTAATGCTACATTTCTCCAAATCTGTTCCCATGAAGAAAAAAAAAAAAAAAAAAAAAAACATATCTACATCTTAATGGTCTGAGGGTTAGTAAATGTACAGCAATTTTTTTGGGGGTGAGCTATTCCTTTAATGTATCTTGATACTCACAAAGATTGTAAGCAGAATAAGATTCCATGGAAACTGCCTCCTGCAATACAGAAATGAAAAGATGGATGCCACTATTATATTATGATGTTTTCCCAATTATATATATATTTTTTCAAATAGAGATGAGTGTATAACCAGTATATAACCACAACTGCAATTTATAAACAGTTTATTGACTTACCTCAAATCACCGCAGCAAGCCAATGAGATATATGTAACAAGAAACAGAAGACTGCAAAATACAAACATTGCTTGAGTTAGAGATACAGTTAGTATACGGAAATAAATGCCCAAGTCATGAACATTTTAGAGCATTTATGGCATTAAACATTTTAATTACTGATTAAACAGCAGTTTCACATACTTGGACATGGAGTATAAAACAGGATGTGTTTGAATGTATATCCTCACTGGAGCACTGAAGCAGAGAGAAACGGATCAGGAATGTTAAATAGTTCATATAAAATATAATATGCTTACACATAACATAAACTACCGTTCAAAGGTTTGGGGTCAACAAGATTTTTATTTCATGTTTCTGAAAGAAGTGTCTTCTGCTCACCATGGCTGCATATATTTGTTAAAAAGTGAATACAGTAAAATACCGTAATATTGTGAAATATTACAATTTAAAAGAACTGTTTTCTGTTTGAATATTTTATAAAATGTAATTGATTGCTGTGATCAAAGCTGAATTTTCAGCATCATTACTTCAGTCTTCAGTGTCACATGATCCTTCAGAAATCATTCTAAAATGCTAGTATTTCTGAATATTATCTATGTTGAAAACAGTGTTTTTGTGAAGACTTACTGCCCCGAAACTTTTGATCGACAGTGTAATTCAGCGATAAGACATTGTCATATATTAGTAATATACCTTCAAGATCTACAGATCAAGAATCAGTTACTCACTAGAATGTGAAGAGAGCAATAACTGCTACTGTTGAAAAGAGCTGCAGCATCAGAATTGCATAAACCTGCAAGAATATTGTAAGATTTATTTATTTATTTTTTTAACAAACATTTGGATTTGATTGTCCTCTATACTTTACATAATTAAGTTTAAATATTTAAGCTGTTACCTTTCGTATAAAAACACGTCTAATATACATGTCATCCCAGGAAAAAGCTCCTTCACCATAGTAGTAACCAGGACATCCTGCAAAGACATAATAAAATGAAATAAAATTAAGACACGAAAAAGTATATGACAAAAGACAATGTTAGTTCTGATAGATAGATAGATAGATAGATAGATAGATAGATAGATAGATAGATAGATAGATAGATAGATAGATAGATAGATAGATAGATAGATGCCAAGCTATACCTGCATTTGCCTCTTCATAGCTTGGAGGCATATTTCCTTCAACAGTTTGGACTGTTGGTGCAACCTGTTAATAAACATATCGAGAGAATATTAAGAGCATGTAATATAGAAGACATTAATGTTGCCAAATAATGGCCTGAAATAATCATTTAATTCACTTTGAAAATGCCTAGAAAATACATTGAGCAAACTCTCATCTTTGGTGAATGTCAATTATGGTCCATTTTTTACAAGAAAGAAATCTGGGATAAAATGTTTGTATCACTGCAGTGTTGTTTATAAGCTCATAAATATGATCCAATCCAGTTCAGAGATAAACACACCTGTGCAAAATATACAGATGTAGGATAAATAAATCAGATATAGAACATATGACGTCTTATGAAAAAGGTCATTTAGATTTTATGCATGATTGCAAGATTTAAGATTGTCAGTTTAGTTTTTTAATGTTTTAGTTAGTATAGGAATAAAACTGGTAATGGGTTTATGCCTCTGAAATAATAAGGAAGCTTGATCTATAAATAGTCAGAATAATCTCCTTATAGAAATGTGCTGGTGTAGAAGCAGTATCTTGAGAGGCTTCTGGCTTGGTCTTCTGTGAGCATGAAATCATTTGTTCAGTTTTAATGCCACTAAATTTAAAACTATTATTTTATATACTGATATCATGTCTTACATTAATTCACTTCTGCTACTTACAAGATTTGAAGAAAGTCTTCTGATTTCTATTCTATTCTATTCTATTCTATTCTATTCTATTCTATTCTATTCGAGTAATCGATAAAATGATATCTTACCTTTTTCTGTGTCATTTTATTTCGTTCTTTATTTTTTATTGCTGACAGATGATATGATGTCAAAGCAGACGGAGCAGTTGTAGTCCTTTGTGCTGGATGTGGGTCAGTGTGTGTTACAGTGGAGATTTACTCCAGTCTTTTATAGTGTCTATTCAGGCTAATCCTTCTTACGTTCCCATCAGTCCCTCCTCCAAACAGGGCTTTCAAAGTTTATTCTAGCAAATTCTCAGTGCTGGACAGCATTGATGGGATTGAGTGGGAAAACACCACCTTCAACACAGAGACTGGGCTTTCATTTAATCTGTGATGCAACCTTTTCATTAGAAAACAGTTGTGCTATATTTAGAGTTATGTAGAATAAAGAAGCACATTATATACTGAGGATAAACCAGGCCTGAAGGATAAAGGTGATGGTGCGTAAGTACATATGAAGATGACATTATTTGAGAGGAAAGTGTATGAGGTTGGTAATGAATGCACAGACATACAGGTGCATCTCAATAAATTAGAATGTTGTGGAAAAGTTCATTTATTTCAGTAATTCAACTCAAATTGTGAAACTTGTGTATTAAATAAATTCAATGCACACAGACTGAAGTAGTTTAAGTCTTTGGTTCGTTTAATTGTGATGATTTTGGCACACATTTAACAAAAACCCACCAATTCACTATCTCAACAAATTAGAATATTGTGACATGCCAATCAGCTAATCAACTCAAAACACCTGCAAAGGTTTCCTGAGCCTTCAAAATGGTCTCTCAGTTTGGTTCACTAGGCTACACAATCATGGGGAAGACTGCTGATCTGACAGCTGTCCTGAAGACAATCATTGACACCCTTCACAAGGAGGGTAAGCCACAAACATTCATTGCCAAAGAAGCTGGCTGTTCACAGAGTGCTGTATCCAAGCATGTTAACAGAAAGTTGAGTGGAAGGAAAAAGTGTGGAAGAAAAAGATTGTCAAGCAAAATAGATTCAAGAATTTGGGTGAACTTCACAAGGAATGGACTGAGGCTTGGGTCAAGGCATCAAGAGCCACCACACACAGACGCGTCAAGGAATTTGGCTACAGTTGTCGTATTCCTCTTGTTAAGCCACTCCTGAACCACAGACAACGTCAGAGGCGTCTTACCTGGGCTAAGGAGAAGAAGAACTGGACTGTTGCCCAGTGGTCCAAAGTCCTCTTTTCAGATGAGAGCAAGTTTTGTATTTCATTTGGAAACCAAGGTCCTAGAGTCTGGAGGAAGGGTGGAGAAGTCCATAGCCCAAGTTGCTTGAAGTCCACTGTTAAGTTTCCACAGTATGTGATGATTTGGGGTGCAATGTCATCTGCTGGTGTTGGTCCATTGTGTTTTTTTGAAAACCAAAGTCACTGCACCCGTTTACCAAGACATTTTGGAGCACTTCTGCTGACCAGCTTTTTAAAGATGCTGATTTCATTTTCCAGCAGAATTTGGCACCTGCCCACACTGCCAAAAGCACCAAAAGTTGGTTAAATGACCATGGTGTTGGTGTGCTTGACTGGCCAGCAAACTCACCAGACCTGAACCCCATAGAGAATCTATGGGGTATTGTCAAGAGGAAAATGAGAAACAAGAGACCAAAAACTGTAGATGAGCTGAAGGCCACTGTCAAAGAAACCTGGGCTTCCATACCACCTCAGCAGTGCCACAAACTGATCACCTCCATGCCACACCGAATTGAGGCAGTAATTAAAGCAAAAGGAGCCTCTACCAAGTATTGAGTACATGTACAGTAAATGAACATACTTTCCAGGAGACCCTTTTTATTGGTCTTATGAAGTATTCTAATTTGTTGAGATAGTGAATTGGTGGGTTTTTGTTAAATGTGAGCCAAAATCATCACAATTAAAAGAACCAAAGACTTAAACTACTTCAGTCTGTGTGCATTGAATTTATTTAATACACGAGTTTCACAATTTGAGTTGAATTACTGAAATAAATGAACTTTTCCATGACATTCTAATTTATTGAGATGCACCTGTATAAGTACAGTACAACATTAATCCTCCAAGTGTTTTATATAAAGTACAGTACAATAAACACAACAACAACCACCACACAAATACTGACACTGATGAAGCTCCATGTGTTCCATGGGTCATTTCACAAGTGTGTGTGTTTAATTCATTTATTAATATGTATTTAATAAACATTTTCGTTAAAAACAATCAATTTAATAAAATATTAACAGTCTAAAAAATGGGGGAGAATACATTTTTATATAGGCTTTTGAAGTTTATATGGACAGACCCTCGACCCCTTGATTTTGACAGAGGGAGCGAGTCTACTTCATTAGCCTATGTCCACTTCAGGCAGCTTCATAGACCACAATGCAACACAGTAAAGTCAGTTACATAGGCAATATATATGACCATATGTGAACAATAATAAGGTAATCAACGTTTTGTAGGTTTGTAGATATTGTATAATAATGACAAGTGTTTTGGGTCATGTGACAGTCAGCTTTTGAAATGTTGACTTCATGGCTTTTGTAAGGCTGGTTTTGTAATGACTTGACAGTGCTAATGAGCTATGTGTTAAGAACTTTAAAGGTTTAAAGGTTTATTTCTAAAGTGCCTGGAAGCCTCCATGTCACTAGGGCTGTAGACTGTAGTACGATTTGTGTTGATTTAATTAACTCAAAATAACAGTCCTTTATTTCACAGTCGCAGCACAACCTGTAAGGTTTGAGATGTTTCAGCTGATTGACAGCATGTTCTCTCTGCGCTGAGGTGAATCTCTTCTCAAACAGCTGTTCACAGCTGCACTTCTGTACGATCAAATGCAGTATGTACAGAGCCTTATGTAACTTCTGTGCTACTGTAGCTTTCTGTTATCCATGCATCAGCATATTCCAAACATTTCTGACGACAAAACTACTAAACAGAGAGTTATTTCTCCATACACAACAACAGTTAGCAGCACTGACAATCAAATTAATGACAATCAAAAAGTTCTGACAATCAAAAAAGTGCCAGGTTTTTAGTTTTCTAGCACTTTTTATATTCACAATTAGATTAGCCAAGGTTTTTAAATAATATTTTTGTTATTTATTTATTTATTTTTTATCTAAAAATGCCTGTGTGTGAGGGGTAGGTTTAGGTGTAGGGTTAGGGCAAGGGGATAAAATACAGTTTGTACAGTATAAAAACAATTACTCCTATGGAGAATCCCCATAAAACATGGAAACATCTCTGTCTCTCTCTGTGTGTGTGTGTGTGTGTGTGTGTGTGTGTGTGTGTGTGAGTGAGTGTCACGTTTTTTTCTTTTTCTCTCTCTCTCTTGTTATTGTTGGATTTTAACTTGCAACCTACATTGGCTGGACAAGAAACTGCAAATAATACCTTGTAAAATCATATTTTAAGATTTTATTCAAACTAATAACCAACCTACAGGCAGAAACTGAAATCTGTTAAACCTGTGGTAAAGACTGTAAAGAGATGGACCAAAGAGACAAAGTGGGTTTTACAAGCCTGTCTCGACCTTACTGATTGGAGTGTTTTTGAGGCTGCTGCAAATGATCTGGACGAGCTCACAGAGACTGTCACTACATATATCAGTTTCTGTGAGGATTTGTGCATCCCTACCAGGACTCATGTAACCTACAAAAATGACAAACCATGGTTCACTGCAAAACTCAAACAGCTCCGTCAGGCCAAAGAAGATGCTTACAGGAAGGGGGATAAAGTCTTGTATAAACAGGCCAAATACACACTGGAAAAGGAGATCAGAGTGGCAAAGAGGAATTATTCTGAAAAAAATAAGGATCCAATTCTCTTCCAGCGACTCAGCATCACTGTGGAAAGGTCTGAAAGAGATAAACAACTACAAGACTCCATCCCCCAGCACTGTGGAGAATCAACAACAGGCAGACGATCTGAATGAGTTCTACTGCAGGTTTGAAAAAACACCCCACACCCGCCCCGAACACCTCTCCACACAACCATTAACACCTCCAGCAACCCCCCTCTCCCCCACACCCTGCAATTCAGATCAGCGAAGACGAGGTCCGCCAGGTCTTCTGGAAGCAGAAAAGGAAAAAAGCACCAGGCCCAGATTGTGTGACACCAGCCTGTCTGAAATCCTGTGCTGACCAGCTGGCCCTCATCTTCAAGTCAAGTCAAGTCAAGTCAAGTCACCTTTATTTATATAGCGCTTTTAAAAATACAGATTGTGTCAAAGCACTTAACAGTATCAAATTGGAGGATAGAGTGTCAGTAATGTATAATAATAAGATTAAACACTCAATTTTCAGTTAAAGGCATTTCATTATTGAATTCAGAGATGTCATTGTCTAGCTCAGTTTAGTTTAAATAGTATCTATGAAATCAAATTGACGATAATCGTTAGAAATTAAGTGTCCCCAACTGAGCAAGCCAGAGGCGACAACGGCAAGGAACCAAAACTCCCTCTGTGACAGAATGGAGAAAAAAACCTTGGGAGAAACCAGGCTCAGTCGGGGGGCCAGTTCTCCTCTGGCCAGGATATTATTATTTATTTTTTTACTTATTGTTTTAATTCAATTTTAAATGTATAAATGTATTATATTTCTATTTTTATATTGTTGCAATTTCTAACAATAATAGTATTATGTAGTTAGGTATTTTATTATATTATAGTTATTTTGTTTAATTTTAAGTTTTATTGTATTTAGTCGAGGTCTTCACTGGGGATATGTCCCCGGGGCTCATCCAGGTGTCCGGCCTCCGCCGACGGTCAGAGTCGCCGACATCATCTCCCGGCGCCATCTGATCCGGACACGGACTGAGAAACAGAATAATAAAAAACAGACAAATATTAGCGTAGATGCCATTCTTCTTACGATGTAACGTGTACATCGTGTGTTATGAGGAGTGTTCCCGGTTCCGGTTGATCTAATTAATGCAGCCTAACAATCCTTTAACGGATTTGAATAATAGAAGTGTATTAGTGTGTTATGTGTAAGCCAGGTTAAAGAAATGTGTCTTTAATCTAGATTTAAACTGACAGAGTGTGTCTGCCTCCCGAACAGTGTTAGGTAGATTGTTCCAGAGTTTGGCCGCTAAATAGGAAAAGGATCTGCCGCTCGCAGTCGATTTTGATATTCTAGGTATTATCAAATGGCCAGAGTTTTGAGAACGCAGCAGACGTGGAGGACTATAATGTGATAAGAGCTCGCTCAAGTACTGAGGAGCTAAGCCATTCAGGGCTTTGTAAGTAATTAACAAGATTTTAAAATCTATCCGATGTTTGATAGGGAGCCAGTGCAGTGTTGACAGAACCGGGCTAATATGGTCATACTTCCTGGTTCTAGTAAGGACTCTAGCTGCTGCATTCTGCATTCTGCTGCATCTTCACACAGATCTTCAACAGATCACTGGAGCTGTGCGAAGTCTCTTCATGCTTCAAACGCTCCACCATCATCCCCATCCCAAAGAAATCCAAAATTACAGGACTAAATGACTACAGACCTGTGGCACTAACGTCTGTGGTCATGAAGTCATTTGAAAAACTGGTGCTGGCCCACCTGAAGGACATCACTGGAACCTTGCTGGATCCTCTTCAGTTTGCCTACAGAGCAAACAGGTCTGTGGACGATGCAGTCAACATGGGACTGCATTATGTTCTGCAACATCTAGACAAACAAGGGGCTTATGTGAGGATCCTGTTTGTGGACTTCAGCTCAGCCTTTAACACTATCATTACAAACTTCCTCTTTCCCAAACTAACTCAGCTCTCCGTGCCCACCTCCGTCTGTCAGTGGAGCACCAGCTTCCTGACAGACCGGCAGCAGCTAGTGAGGCTGGGAAAATACACATCCAGCACCCGTACGATCAGCACTGGCGCCCCCCAGGGTTGTGTCCTCTCCCCACTGCTATTCTCCCTCTACACCAACGACTGCACATCTAAAGACCCCTCTGTCAAGCTCCTGAAGTTTGCAGACGACACCACACTGATCGGCCTCATTCAGGATGGTGATGAGTCTGCTTACAGACAGGAGGTTAAGGAGCCGGCTGTCTGGTGCAGTCTTAACAACCTGGAGCTCAACACGCTCAAAACTGTGGAGATGATCGTGGACTTCAGGAGAAACCCCCCTGCACTCCCCCCACTCACCATCATGAACAGCACTGTGACTGCAGTGGAGTCATTCAGGTTCCTGGGCACCACCATCTCCCAGGACTTGAAGTGGGACATTCACTTTTCACTGACATTTCACAGACTCCATTGTGAAAAAGGCCCAACAGAGGCTGTACTTCCTTCGCCAGCTGAGGAAGCTCAAATTGCCACAGGAGCAGCTGAAACAGTTCTACTCCGCCATCACTGAATCCGTCCTCTCCACTTCAATAACTGTCTGGTTCAGCTCTGCTACCAAATCTGACCTCAGAAGACTACAGAGGGTAGTCCGGACTGCTGAGCGAATCATTGGTACAATCCTCCCCAGTCTCCAAGAACTGTACTCATCCAAAATCACTCTGGACCCCTCACATCCAGCACACTCCCTCTTTGAACTGTTGCCGTCTGGTCGACGCTACAGAGCTCTGAGCACCAGAACGGCCAGACACAGGAACAGTTTCTTCCCTCAGGCAATCCATCTCATGAACACTTGACAATAATAACACACACTATTTATACACTTATTTATCTAACACACATACTTAGTCTACATTTCAATTTGCACATAATATACCTGTACATACAAAACTGTCTACTGTTATATACCTGTACATACAATTGTCAATTTGTATATTGTTATTCCTTATTTACTTGTTCTTTTTTATTCTTCTTTTTATTATCTGTGTTTTTTGTTCTGTCACTGTCATTCTGTTGTGCTGCAGTAGCTTCTGTCATGAAAACAAATTCCTCGTATGTGTAAACATACCTGGCAATAAAGCTCATTCTGATCTGATCTGGTTCTGATTCTGATAATATCATTAATGTTACTGTTACTGTTCATGCTGATGTAGTATGACACAGTAACCTCAAGAGGGCGCACTTACTGCATATAAGTCCATATATATAAAAAAAATTATATTGGTTTCATGTACGAAATAACTGTTATTTTGTGTAGAATCTGGACTGTTTCCATTCGTTAACGTTAGTTACTTATATCTGTTAACGTGAACTAACAATGGAAAATACTTCCAATGCTTTTATTATTCTTAGTTAATATTTATTTAAACATTTGTTAATACATCATTAAAAACAAAAGCTGTGGCTGTTAATATTATTTAATGGATCTGAGCAACATGAACAATGAATAATTTTGTTTTATTAACTCACGTTAATGAAACAAAAATGAATGCATACTATAACAAATGTATTGCTCATTGTAAATGTTACTTAATGCATTAACAAATGCTAACTAATGAGACCTGATTGTAAAGTGGTATCTATATTTTATATACTTATTCAAACATACATAAATCATTTTAAGGCTTTATTAAAGCTAATGTCATTAATGTTACTGTTCATTTAAATGTAATATGGCACAGTAACCTCAAGAGGGCGCATTTACAGTATATAATTCCATATCAAGCATTATTGTTTTCATGTAGTATACATATCAGAAATTATATGTAGCTGTAAAATTTCTCTCTCTCATTATATAATTATTCTTTTATTTCTATATATTTTTTTTGTCTTAAGAATCACGTGACTCTGTCAAGACAGTAGTGAGAGGAAGGAGTTGCAAACATTAAGGCCACATGAGACAGAATGAATAATGTTAATCTCTCTCTCTCTCTCTCTCTCTCTCTCTCTCTCTCTCTCTTTTAAACCACAACTACTCAGGGCAAAGGGAAGAGGGAACATGCAAACGGAGTTTCTCCCTGTTCTTTCGTCCCGTTCCCCTGCTGTGAGAGGTTTCCTGGCATCTTTGCTTTATTTCTTGTGCCTCATCCTCATTTTACCGAGAGCATCTTATTAGCCAAACATTTCATGTGAAGAGGAAGTATTCACTATAACTGGAATATTACATGATTAACGGCACATGATATTCAGGTTGATAACACTTTATAAACGGAATAATCTGATAATAATTATTCTAGTCTGATTATTCTGTGCTACAATGGCAACATAGTGATATAGTCTTCAATTTGTTGATTAAAAAAATGCATGACGGGAAACAAAGATTCCCATTCCCACTTGAACCCCTGGAGCCATTATTTAAATGAAGGTGAAAATCTTGGCATATATCATACATCAGCTCCATACACACTGGTTCCATTTGCCAGTTGCTAGGATACCAATGTGCACCATCAGCATTCCATGTGCAACGAAACGCGCAGTACAATATGCATGCATATAAAATACTCAGCCTGATGCTTTGCAAAACTTGAAGTATTTTTTTTTAATATCACATAATCTGTCATCTCTATGAAAAAAAATAAGCATAATACATTTACCAAATATACATTTAGATGCACATGAAATTAATTGAATTTGCGTAAAATAATGGTAAAGTCCACTTTTGCTGCTAACCCATCCTCTTTCAGAAAATTCTGAACTGCAAAGGGTAGAATAAACCATATCCATGCAGAGCTGTTGTAAATTACGTTGGTTTAACACTTTAATAGACATTGAGGAGTCCTTTCTTCACTAAACAACCCATTGTCCCTGGTTCTGTCATGACATTAGCACACGAGAATACATACTACAGTCTTATACAGTTATAAGAAACTATCATATATTTCAATTATAATACATGTTTTTTTACAGCCAAGGTTTTGACTGCCTGACAAATATAAACAATATTTATAAAGGTCCACAAAGAGATATAAGAATGTGTTTAATGAAATTATTGAACTGTGCAATTGAATTTAAGTTTATCTGAAAGGTTGTACAATGTGTTGAATATGATGATAAATGCATAGCATCTGGAGTGAGAAAAATACTTATGACATCCCAAAACTTTATACAATGATCTTGCACTGTGAGCCCAGATTAATACTAGTTATAAAACAGCCATCACCTCAAAAAACTACACCATCTTCCTCTGTTTTTACATTTCTTGAAAATCCTGAAAAGTCAAAATGTCCAGCATCTGCTCCATACTTCTGTTCCTCTTATGTTGCACTGGAAAAGTTCAATGTCAGTTTTATCTTGTGGTGGAGCAAGTCTGAGGTGTCTGTGTAAGTGCTAGTCAAAATCAGATGTTTATCCTGAAATATGCATGGCTTATTTGTACAAGAAGAGCACCCTGAATCTATGCTTTGACCCCTTATTAATGTGTAGACTTGGGTAGGTCTGGTAATTGTCTCTTTCTGTTCTCAGGGGTCAATATGAAAGGCAAGGAGTTTCTCAGAGTGCTGGTTGTTGAGGGTACGGAGGTCAGGCAGACGTAGCAGGAGTTTGGGGAAGAGTGAGCTGTCCTCTGGCCTTCGCAGAGTGATGAGAGCACGAAGAGCGCCGATCAAATCCTCCTGGAGCTGCTCTACGGCCCCCACATCTGAGATACCAGAACGATCTGACAGAGAGCAAAATAATGATGAGTAACAGAGATATCGGATGTAAACATTACAGCTCTGTTCCAAACTCTAGTAAGCTGCCTCGCTATCTGTCTACACAAGCAACTACCTCAGTATTAAAAAAACATACTTCGATTAGTGCTTGCATATGATAATTCTTTCAATTACTGGGAATCCAAGGTACCTGCAGAAACCAGCACCACAGCCATGAAGAGGGCCATCTCATCAGCCTCCAGACCCATGTTCCCCAGCTTCTCACTGAACTCAAACATGGCGTCCAGAAGGCCGCCCATGCCTAGCACTCGCAGGGATGCCAGTGGATAGGTCTGACCATTCAGGAATGTTACGGTACGTTCCTTGGCATCAAACAGCGAGCAGAACCTCACCATTAGAACCTGCAATAAACCAAAGTAAGGGTTAGAAAAATAACGTTAAATAAACTGTTGAAGATTCAGCCGTGTAAACTACATAATAATAACACTCAAAGACGTTATTCATCGTAATACAAGCACTGCACATATTTTGCTTTCAGTTATTGAGTACTGATAAAGAAAACTAATTTGTAATGACATTGGTCTAGAGTCTTGCACAGTCTGTAAATATTCATCCATAACACCATGTCTGTGTGAAACTTTTAATGAAACTGCTTGGGAAATCCGATTCATATACAAATTGTTCCTTTAAGCCAAACCTGCTCAATTAATCAATTGAACCACTTTACAAAACTGGTCTGAACTGAATGGTTCCTCACTCAGGGCCACAAGCTTGACTCAAAGACTAAATTAAATTTAGTACAATTTAATCCTAAAACAATTTTATTTTGGTTCTATATAACGTTTTAAATGGCAAAAAAAATCCTTGCTAATAAAACTTAATCAAAACATAATAAACAGTGATATGATCCTTTATACAAAAAAACTATGTTAGAGGATGTAGGGCAGAATGTCAAGGGACCGCATGATGAGGCAACTGGGTCATGAAGTAAAGGAATTTTAAATGATTATTTCAAAAGAACTGATTTGCGGAACTGATTTGAGGACAGACGCTGGCGTTTCTCACCTGAAAGGTTCCTGCCTTCAGCAGCATGACTTGATCATGTTGACTCAGGGCCTGAAACCCTGGAATGCTCTTGGCAAATTCAACCACTTCTTTAACAGCTGGAGTGAAGCACTGGGAGAAACTCTCCCAGACCTGTTGACTGGAGTGACTGGCAGGGGAGATGGGACATGCATTGAGAGGACATGCCTGGAAAAATACAGAAAGAGAAAGAGACCATTTAAGTTATAGAAAATAGTAAACTAAGACCAGCAAACAAATCATATGCCATCATAAAAACATACCAAAACTTTAGCACCAGGGCTCAGTCTCCAAGGACAAGACGTTTGAGAGGAATAATTGTTGTGCTTCGATGGATAGCTTTGAGAAGGTGTAGTTCCCTGGCTGGGACTTGAGGACTGTGGGAAGTTATAGTGACTGTTGTCCATAACTTGGGTTGTCGGTTTGCTGTTGTGATTGGCGAATGGACATCTGGATTGGGGTAGACAGCTTGTTGTGGAATGGATGGAATGATCTTGGGGTGAGATGCTTGGCTGAGGGTGAGACTGGCTGTAGCCAGACTCTTGAATTGGATTATGACGGAAGGAAGAAGGATTGTTGTTATTGATGTTGTTGTCATCGTCAATCTTCACTAACAACTTCTCCCCATTCACAAAGATATTGCGATAAGCTTGCGAGATAGCACCGATGGCCTCTTCTGACTGGCCATCTTCAGGGCTGGTAGGAGTCTCGGTGGGTGTAGAACAGGTGATGTCCATGGACGCTGATTCATTAAGGCTGTTCATGTAACTCTGCATTTCGTCCAGTAGGCGTTGTTTCTCGCGCTTCGGAATGCGCCCAAATCGCACAGCTGGAAAAAATAGGGGTATAAATGTTACTATAGAGAATGGTGAGATAAAATGTGTCCATTATCTTACAGCTTTACAATAATGCATTGTGGTATGAGAGGCTATGCTGTATTGTGAATATAGTAACGGTTAAATGGGATTGTTAGACGTGCAGTGGAGTAGCTTTATTAAAAATAGCAAAACCTTGATTGCCTTACTGATTTATAAAATGGCCATTAAAAACAAATATTTTATTAAAAAAATTCCTGTAGACCAAAAAGGGGACAATTTTGGCCAGTTGTGGCCTAATGGTTAGAGAGTTGGACTTATAACCCCAAGGTCGTGGGTTTAATTCTCAGTATTGCTCTCTGTGCACCGCAGCAAAAATGGCTGCCCATTGCTCCAGGTGTATGTGTGTGTGCGCGCACTCACTACTCACTGCTGTATGTGTGCACTTGAATGGGTTAAACAAATTCTGAGTATACTATACTTGGCCTACAGGTCAGGGGTGTCAAATCCTGCTCCTAGAGCGCCACTGTCCTACAGAGTTTAGCTTCAACCCCAATTAAACATACCTGAACCTGCTAGGCATACTAAAAACTTTCAGGCAAGTTGGAGCTAAACTTTGAAAGAAAGTAGCCCTCTAGGAGTTTGGACACTCCTGCAGTAGAGCATAGCGTTAACAATGCCAAGGTCATTGATTCGATTCCCAGGGAATACAAAAACTGATCAAATGAATGCCTTTTTTTTTTTTTTTCCACAAAAAGATATAGTCCCTGCTATGAACTCTAATGGCCCAGGTTTTTGTAATTTTCCATGTTTGTTCCATCTCGTGCACAATAAGTATACAACTTTGACCGGATAGATACTTTGGACTATCCAGAGTTTCTTTTTCTAAGAACTCAAATCTCTCGTACATTTGGTAAATGGTTTGATAGATGGTTCTCATTAACACATTTGGTAGATGGTTCTACTATAAGATATACTTTAGCACAGCTGAATCACTGTACTGACAAATCAGCATTTAGTTTTATAATAGACATGAAACAAAATTACATCACAGTGACCACCAGGCTTTCATATTAGATCACAGCTCCTGTGCAAAGCTTCTGTTCTACATCCCCCACGTTTTCCCATCCAGTCTCCCCCTACTCTACCTCTCAGAGCTATTTATAGATCCTACTACTGTATAATACACCTCCCCCATCCTTCTCTTTCCCTCTCTCTGTGTCTCTATCCCATTGGGAAGTGGGTCAGTGGGTCACCGAAGCAGAGGAGATGTCACTGAGGGAATGAGTGATGGAGTGAAACAGATACTGTCATGAGTTAAAGGGTTAGCAGGTTAAGGGTGAAAAAGACTGAAAGGAGAAGGCATTGGAATAGTTAAGCGCTGAAACATTGTATGGCAGAGGAATGTGATATGATAAACTGGACTGATAAGGAGCACCAAGTCTTGAGCAATGTGAGGTGCCTTCAGCAAGAAAGGTTAGTTAAAACTGCCAAGACAAGCACTAATGCAAAACTAGGTCTTTAAGTCTAAAAGATAACAATGATTTGAAGGCTTTTTGTGTTTAGAGGTGTCATACAGCACCATCACGCTGAAGCGTGAGTCAGTGTAAGGAGAGATATCAAGGTGACACGTGCAATGACATAATATAATTGAGAGAGTATATAGCATCTATCATTCAGTCAGTGACATTGAGTATTAGCTATGGATTTGCATTCGAGGGCACTACAATATTACAGTACCCTGAAAAGTTAAAACCACAAAAGTTATTCATATATTCATAAACTTCTGAATTAATTCGAAATCTAGTGTAATTACAGTGTGAGTGGCTACTGGGGAGAAAAACAAGGTCAAGTACATCATGTGGCATTGAAATATGATGGTGCATATCACTTTACTTTCCCGCTTTTTAGGTCACCTAAATATGTACACTAGCCCCAGAAAATATGATTTATTATCAGCCCAGTTTACAAAGCTCCCCAGAGACAATACTGTCCTGTATGGGCAAAGTGTGCTAGAGGACGAATCGAAAATATATTTTACTATGCTTATGCATTGCATTCAATTGAAATAAAGGTCTCTTATATTCTGGGTTACATCGACAAAGCACTTTATTAAATCCCAGCTAGCATTCAGATCTTAATTAATCCTGCAATACAGCAAATGAAGACCTGGAAACACATTAAACTGCAGTGTACTAGGTGCTCGGGCCATCTGTGTCCCCAATTCCCCAAATTAACCTGATTTGCTGCAGTTTTTACAGTGAGTGATGACTTGTGGGATTTCGGAGAGCCCACACTAATAAATCAGTAGAGAAAGGAAACTGTCAGAACAGGGTGTAAGCTATAGGTGCAAACAGCACAGAACAGATGGTGGAAATAGGGCTGAGGAGAATTGAACGTATTTTTTTAAATATATTGTAGTGGTGAGGCCACATTAGCGAAATTTTGCAGGCAAAAAAGACTTGTCCATTTTCAACAGTGTAGCGATGCATCAAACAGCACTTACAAAACAAGCAGCTTTCTGTTGGTTAACAAACTCGAACCTGATGCAAAATCTGCACGGGGAAATTTGTTTGCCCTTACACAAAACTCCAGATTTGCAGAGTCTGATTGAAAAGATCACTGGATTTTCAAAGCGAAACTTTGCATTATGAAGTTGCTGATTTATACTGAGCATTTTTATCATGTTGCTGAGCAGTTGCTAGGGTGTGGCATGTGGTTGTTAAGTGGGTTCTTACTGGCTTAAGACCAACCAGTCAATATTCTGGTCTAACTGCTTAGAAAAGAGCAGATACTAGAGTATACTGGGAGGTTACTAGAACATTGCTAGGTGGTTGTTTACCAACCCAGCAACATTCTTAACACTTAAGTATTTGCAGCAATACTGATATTTCTCTAGCAAACACTGAAAATAATGTAGTCATACCAACAATAATAATTCTGTATAATGTTCATAACTGAATGTTTAAAGGTCATACCATCTCTGGACATGCCGACAGAGAGGCACTTCTTAAATCGACAGTGCTGACAGCGATTGCGGTTCATCCTCATGATCAGACAGTTTTCATTCTTCACACACATCTTATAATGGATGTTCTGCTGGATACTGCGGCGGAAGAAACCCTGAGGATAACACAAGATCAGAGTGAATGTGTGTGTTTCTGTAGGTGTGTGTGTGTGACTTCAGTCTCAGACCGACACTAAACACATCAGTTATGCATTTTGAGGATATTTTATGAGTGAGCAGTGTGCATGTGAGCGTGTATGTGTCTGTTCTCACCTTGCATCCCTCACATGCATGGACGCCATAGTGAAATCCTGATGCAATATCCCCACATACTTTGCAAAGCAACACCATACCTCCTGTTTCTAGTAACACAAATTGTCAACAGTAAGTTAGCAGCGAACGATGGTCACCGAATTTGAGACAATATCAAAAATGACTCAGATAATACTCACTGGTAAAGGTACCCGTGAACATACTTGGTCGCCTGCCAACTACTGGGTGAGAGTAGGTGTTTTGCCCTGATGATGTTACCGTCGGTGTAACAGGGTTGACAGTGGTAGCACTGCTTACTTCTGGAAATTGGAAAACCAGTTTGTTGCCATTGCTTCCAACTGGATGTTTTTTAAGGGCACCAAGCTCAGTGAAAGAGACCTCTTCTGGGGACGAGGGTTGAGAGGCTGGAGATTGAGACTGGTAGCCACTGGATGGGCTTCCTGGACTGGGGCTGGCGCTTCCAGTTGAGCCTGCATAGAGGATCACTCCTCCACCTGTGTGTGAAGGAAAAGGAGGGAAAACAAAGAATGTTACATTAAGGGAAGTTGGTCTTATTATTTATATCTAGCTCTGTCATGAAACAGAGCCTTCCAGCCTATATCAGATCGGCACAGTCTTTAACTGTTTTTAAATCATCTCTTAAAACCTATTTCTTTTCTTTGGCTTTTAATTCTTTGTGTGTTTTATGGTATGAATCTGTGGGTTGCCCTGTATTCTATGTCTTTGTTTGTTCAGCACTTTGGTCAGCCGTGCTTGCTGTTTTTAAATGTGCTATATAAATAAAACAAGCTTGAAAGTTGAAACTTGATGAAACTCCAGATGGTGCAGACTGATAGATACATCCTTAATGCAATCTGCTAGTAATGAAATTGCTTGCTACATGCACAACCAGGTTAGTCTCTGGTACATCAGCAGCCAATGAAATTGCTTGCTCAACATTTAAAAAGTCTGGTTCAGTGTTCGCTGTAAGTTCGCTCCTCAGTAACCCTCCACCTCCCCTAGCTCCACCTGTCTAGATCTGCAATGGGTAATTTCATGTATGCTATTTGCACAGCATAGCTACAAGCTCACAACAGCTAGTCTGCATATGTATTAACAAGTTTCTGTATTGTGTGACTGTAAATTTGGTGGACTTAAACTTGAAAAATGTTGTGTATTGATGCCTTTCCCCGGTTGAAATTAAATACATTCTGATGTTCATTCATGTTTATTTCATGCTTTAAGTAAACATGAAAAGACGATCAATTCACATGCCGCTTGAACTGAGGCAATACAGTGATATGTCACAACACATTAAATAGCCACAAAATGGTATTTATTGTTTGAATTTCTTAAAAAAAAAAAAAAAAAATTAAAAAAAAAAAAAAAGACAAAATTTGAAAGCTGAGACCTTGTTTCATACCAGAAGTAACCTGTTCTGTCTGTCGGCGTGTTGTCAGTTTCCTCTTTGCTCAGCAATGTATTTTTTTACCGCGTGAGAACATGATTTGTAGTGTGAGAGCGGCATGGCTTGTCGGACATAGCAACAGTAACTAAGGAGGGCGGGTTTTTAGGAAGGGTCAGTTGCTCTGTAGCGGCAACAGCGACAGCAGCAGTGTAGCATATCTAGCATGTCAATACCGAAAATATATTATCTCTTAACATACTAAACTGAAAGTTGTTTTAATAGAAATATCTCTAATATCTTCCTAATTTATAGGCCCATGCAAAATCAGCAGAATTGGAACGCCTTAACTTACAGTTTTCTTCATATGCCCTGCACCTTACACATGTACACATTACACAAGTATTGTGCATCACAAATTTTGCATGTTTAAATTCATTCTTCAGAATTCATCAAATCTATAATTTATTTCAGGCTTTTTCCCTGTTCCCTTATTTCTATGTAAACTCGGAAATATCTCACATGTTTGAATCCTCTGCTTCTCCCAGTCTGTCAGCTCATCCTTCTCCATGAATCACGTTTCAAACCGCACCAGTGGAAGGTTTAAACGTGAGAAATGAGCCAGGATGAGCCAGACTGACTCACGTGCGCAAGTGCAGCGTTGAGGAATCGGATTTATTTCAGCGAGTCGGTTCACTTCAGTGATTCGATCCGTTTGAGTTGCGTCTCCAAAACGTGTTCCAAGGAAATGCATGCTGAATTTCACAAGTTATGTGTTAGCTCAGTTCCTAATTTTTATTATATTCTGAATTACTTTTTATCTTTTAGCTTTTTAAATGTCGTTTCTGTCAGCTCAGTGCTGCCGCACCTTATTAAACGCGTTTTCCTTGCGTCAGACAGTCGTGTTGTCTCCATCGTGTAATTTAGGTACAAATTATTACTCTTATTAACCTTCCCGAGTCACCCCCACTTTCTTACTTCAAACCCTTAAAACCCTTAAAGCTCTTAAACTGTGTAATCACTTGAAGGTATTTTTTGATGATTAAGCCCCTTGTATTTTATTTCTGTATTTATTTTTCTTTCTTAATTTATTATGTTTATTTTGTTTATCTATGTATTTTTGTTATGCTGCTAGTATTTGGACTTCTTGAATTGTATTAAGATTTTTCTTACTGTTGTTTACTTGGTATTTTGTATGTTCTTTCAAGCATTAAAAAAAAAAAAAAACCTTCCCGAGTCAGTTAAACTGAATCATTATAAAGAACCGACTCCAAAGAACAATTTGTTTGCGAATCGTAAACACGGCTCTGAGAATTCCTGCACGCGCTGCTCGCTCCTCTGGCGGCGCGCCCGGGAACGCGCTTCAAGAGCTGCCAGCCACCTGACCGCCGCCTCACATGCGCTCCTGACATAGTGAACGCCCTAAAACACAAGCCTCTTTCCGCAGTCCCGTGGCTAGAACAGCCGCAGTACGAGAGAAAAAAAAGGCACAAACTGCCAGCCTGCTGCTCACGTTTGAAGAGGACTTAAAAACAGTGACCGAGGCCATATTTATGCGCGCGTGTTTATAATACTGGAGTCACCGGAAACCGGAGTGCATGCATGAACGTGCACGGTCACGTTTACTCGACATACGAGCTTGTTTTGTGTTTGCCTTCTTTTTTTTTTAACCCCAACACATTTCACCTCATATCACTTGTTTATATAACGTGATGCCTCACAAATGGCTTGAAATAAAGATTAGTCTACATATCCTTCCCAATTTAATTCCACCTGAATTAACGACTTTGTGGCATTTTAAAGGGATACACAGACATAATTTCCCTAAACACCATGACACACGAAACCTTTGCTTTAGTGTAAGGTGTCTCACGTGCACATGGGTGAATGTGAGTGACTCAAAGAATGAATAAATGAACATGGTTAGTGAATTTCAGTCGTTTTTGTCTGAATTTGCCCTTTTGATGTAGACATGGATACTGTATTCATTTGCAAGTTAATTTTTAGTATAATGCCTTTGTGAATGGATTTAAATCACAATAGTGTAAAGTACATTTCTATCTATGTTTAGTATGTATTGCAGGGGTTCTCAACTCTGGCCCTCGAGGTCCATGCACTTTCCCACAGAGTTTAGCACCTGAAAAAGCTATTCAAGGTCTTCGGGATCACTAGAAACAGAGATCGTCTTATTATTGGGAGATGTGAGGCTTAATTACCATTGGAAAAAGTGTAACGGCTAACATGGATCACGTGAGGCACCTACGCCAATCATACAATGGCCCCTGGTCTCCTTGCGTCCCACCAAAGCCACAGCCACAGCATTACCCGTTACGCTTTTTTGGCTAAAGGTTGCAGGATTGCCTTCCAGTGACTTTGCTAGAAAATTACTGGCAGGTAGTTTGATCAAGGTTGATGCTAAACTCTGCCGGAAAGGGGACCTCAAGGGCCAGAGTTGAGAACCTCTGCTGTATTATATGGCATATTGCATTGTAATAATAACTACTGGTAACATATAGGCGATAGTGTTTTGTATCAATTAGAATAGGCAGTCTTACTTGCCCTAAAAGCAAATACCAATGCACTATGCTGCTTCCATTCAGTGTTATTTATATTACATATTATTTGAGAGAGCTAATTATAGAATTAATTATAGCGAATTATAGAAAAATCGTAAACATTAAAAGAATTTCCAAAATTAGTCTAACCAAAAATCAGTCATTGTTTATTCACCCTCAAGTTGTTCCTATCCTGTATGATTTTTTTTTTTTTTTTTTTGCTACTGTGGAATATAAAGTACAGTATTTTGATATTTTGAGAAATGTCTCTTGCACATAATGGAAGTAAATGGTAACAAAAAGTACTAATACATAATACACAATATCTTCTTTTGTGTGAAAAAAAAAAGAATGTTATACAGTTTGAAACAACATGGGGGTGATTATGACAGAATTCTCATTTTTGGGTGAACTATCCCTTTAAGTAAATTCCATTTTCACTGGTTTGGCAGGTGAGCTTTCTCAGTTGGGAGGCTTTGATTTCTTGTTTCAAGGTTTGTTCATAGAGCTGGATGCCCTCGGAAAAGTACGTCAATATTGCTATATCTTCTAGGAGCCAACACACATGTGCAGTATAACATGCAAATTAAACTATTACTATTATCATTTACTTTTTAAGATAGTTAATTTATTTTTAACATATCTTCAAAGAATAAAAAAAGTGTGCATAATGCAATTAAGAATTAAGGAACACTGTCAGATACTGATAGATACTGGGACAATGTGCATGTGTGTTCAAATATGTGAGTGACAGCTTGAGCTTTCTGTTTGTCAAACAATTTTCACTAAGAAATTGATAGTAAATATTCCAAATAATTACAAGTACTGCACTGAATTAAACGTAATTTTGAAGTAGAAGAGGTAAAATAGGCTAGTATTTTCTTTTCAAACGTCTTTAATTTACAACTTAGAAAAATATTTAATATAGTGCACAGGAGCCATTCATGGCCTTAAAAGAGCATCTTCTATCACATAAGCGTATGCTTGTTGTAAACATGTGAGATCACGCAGGCAGAGAAGAAAGATCTGTGCTCAGATCTGTGCCTCTTTGACTTTGACCCAGTGACCAGCCTCCCTCCCTTCAGAGGCTGGATGAGACACGAGCTGCCGGAACAAAAACACAAGCAAGGAGGGGGTGTGTGCCTGGGAAATCACGCGTGGCACGTGGAGCTCGGGGTTTGATCCTCGTGACGGTGAAAGTGAAAGTCTGTCTGTATGAATACCACTGCACCTGACATTATCATGCCTAATGACATGCAAAACGTGCAGGTGGCAAACTGAGCGCTTTCTAAGAAATCCCCGGCACCAGATTCACACACACACACACACACACACACACAAAAAAAAAACATACTGGAGATGACATTGCCAACACAGCTTTGTGTTTCCAGAGATGTTAATATTTTAGATTTAAATGTTACAACATACTGATGGTTGAACCTTTCAGCAAATTGTAGCCTGTGATGATATACAAGAAATTGTATATTAATCTTGTAATTTAGAGTTCCTATGTATGTATCATTATTATACTTGCTGCCAAAGCTTATTATTTTAGCTTATTACATTATAAGTTGGATACTTTACATTCAGACTTATTAAAAATGCAAATGTCTGAATGCACTTGTATATGACTTTATAATAAATAACTAAAGACTAGCCATCTACAAAACATGTTATTTTGCCTCATAAGGAATGCCATGTGATAAACAAAATAATGCTTTATTGCCTGCTGTGCCATAAATGTTGACTGTGTTTCCTTTCATAAATGATCTTTATCTTCTCACATGTTCATGTGCAGTTATTGCCACTTTGAGTACACGTGTTGAGTGAATGTACAGGAGGAGCGTTATAGATAATGACAGTCAGTCATCGGCGCACAAGCGTGACTTTTGTTAATGAATCACAGTAACCTGGTCGAAAACAAAAACCTTACAGTAGCCAAGGTTGGGTTTGGATTTTACCCACCCCCAGCTACTGGAGACGGGTGCTAAAAGAATAAGGCTAGATAGCTTTTCTTTTTTTTATGACAGCAAATTTATTTTTAGCAACTAGTCGCTGGGTTGGAGGTCACGCCGTGAAACAATTCACGATTAATTTATGAGGATGATGCGTCATGATGTTCAGTCTGCTCGGAAGAGCGCGTGAGCAGAGCGAGCTGCACGTGAGTTTGTTTGCGTGCAACGACAGACAGGAAACATTTGCCAAAACATGCTAGTCCGTTTACGCAGGTTCACGATACTGTAAAAACGAAAAACAAAGTATTTGGCATGCATTGCAGCATGCAAATGCTAAAAAGCATCATGTTTTTTGTTTGTGTTTTGTATGTGTAAAATGATAAACGTCAAAATATAATGTAATTTAATTACAAATCTTGACAGTACATGTATTCATTTTATATTCAAATGTAGTACCAATATATTCGTTCGTGTCACCATAAAGTTAAACAATATATTAAAATAAATGACAAAGTTGACGGGTGAATGAAACATTACTACCATCATCCGTGCAAATAATTCATAATGTTTATAGACAATATATTGTTTTAAACTCACCTGGACTGCCGTCCATGGTGCCTGTTCCTGATGTTGATGAAGGAAATGCAGGTATCTGAGTAAAGTTTAGAATTTTCAGCGTGTTTCAAATTCCGTCCAGACAGGTAAGAACTTCAAGAAGTCTGTTAGGCAATGTCTCTAAAAAGAAGCGACACTAATGTCAGACGTCCTTCGGGTAAGCAGGGCAATGTGCCGTCCTCACTCTTTGAAAGATGTCCTTAAAGACTGTCTCGCGTGCATCACAGTAGCGCTTTTCTTCAAAACAATCAGAGCCAGTGCACTGTCTTCGTTCTCCAAGGCAGAGGTGTAACTAGTTTGAGACATGCACAAGCATCACACACAAACACCGGACACGTTTTCAGGTGTCTTAAAAATGTGACTGAGCTTTCCCCCCACTAGTTCCCCCTCCTTTCTTTGCCCTTTAAATTGTTTGTGTTATTGTATGCCAAGAACTGTTGCTCCGTTTCTCACGCCCTCTTTCTTTCCTTCCCAGTCACGCTGCTGTAGTGTAGCTGCTGTTTCTTCCTCTTCCTCCTCCTCCTCTCTGCTCTCAGTGGCGGATGACTGCGCGTGGACTCGTTTCCATCGGAATGCCTTCTGCATGCGCACGCTGCATGTGAGCTCTGCCCTACTGACACACATTTTATGCAAATGAGCACTGTTCTGATGAAGGGGAGGAGAGCCGTGGGGGCAGCACATGGAGAGGAGGTGGAGCGCACCGTGACTGCTGTTTACTTCCCTCCAGAGCTTCATGTTGCTCGAGAAGATCCACCTCTCTACAGCACACTCGACTGATAGGCTTGGGGCCATCGAGGGTTTGCCCACACCACATCAAACAGCCTGAGCACAAGGGCTGTCTGTTCTCAAAGGCATCCTGGGGGTCTCACGTTTTTGGCCTGCACCACACTGGTTTGGATGTAGGTCATGTGCCTAAATTAGAGACCCATATTTGAACAACCTGAAAATAAAATAATAAATAAATAAATAAACCCTAACTAAACATTGATGGGGTTCATTTCATTTTCATTTTTATTTCGAACAAAGCACAATAAGCATGTTCTAAAGCATGCTACACCATTACTGGAAAAATGTATCTGTCCCTCTGTGAATTTAGTTAACATTCATCTATATGGCCTACATACATTTTACAGTATGTGGTCTTTTATAAAAGTTTATTAATATTGTGTTCATATTATATTGCAAAACACTTCTGATTCTATTGAGGTGGGATATGGGTAGGTTTAGGGACAGGTTGTGTAGGTTTAAGGGTGGTTTAAGGTGTAAGGGATGGGTCAACAGTGTAATTATAAATGTAATTACAGAAATTAATTACATATGTAATTACATGCAGTTATTTTTCAAAATATAAGTAGGCCTACAAGTGTAATTACCAAAGGATTAATGATTAATTTAAGTGTAAATACACAGTAGTTAAGGCCACTTAATATAAAGTGGGACCCGTCATTTTTGGTGCTATAAAATAGAGTTATATAGCACAATATAGTTAATATAGAAAAACATTTGGAACCCTGAGCAAACATTTACAAGGTTATAGATCATATACTACTGTACATACACTATTACACACAGAACAGGCACATTTTATTGTGATGGTTTCTGCCATTGCTCCGTCTGCAAATCAACAATAAACAAAGTGAATTGTACAGCAGACTGTCGCACTGAACAATGCTGGCATTGTGAATTCATGTGTATGAGAACAGTCGTTGTCATTCTCTGTTACTGACAACCAGGGGCGGACTTTGGGGTGATTTGGGGGCCCTAAGCAAATTCCAGGTATGGTCGGCAACACACCAACTATGTGCTCTTTAACTTTTTTAACTCTTATTTTGCTGTCTCTCTCTCTCTTACTGTTTGTAGTTTATTTACCTCTTCACAACTTATCTATAGTGTAGCTAAATTCAGTAAATAATTAGTCAACCTGATGTTGTTTTAATCAGAATCAGAATCAGAATGAGCTTTATTGCCAGGTATGTTTACACATACGAGGAATTTGTTTTCGTGACAGAAGCTTCCAGAGTGCAACAGAATGACAGTGACAGAACAAAACCACAGATAATAAAAAGAAGAATTAAAAATAGAACAAGTAAATAGGGAATAACAATATACAAATTGACAATTGTATGTACAGGTATATTACAATAGATAGTTTTGTATGTACAGGTATATTATGTGCAAACTGAAATGTATGGATGGTGCTGCCCAGGAATCTGAATGACTCCACTGCAGCCACAGTGCTGTTAACGATGGTGAGTGGGGGGAGAGCAGGGGGGTTTCTCCTGAAGTCCATGATCATCTCCACTGTTTTGAGTGTGTTGAGCTCCAGGTTGTTAAGACTGCACCAGACAGCCAGCTCTTTAACCTCCAGTCTGTAAGCAGACTCGTCACCGTCCTGAATGAGGCCGATAAGTGAGGTGTCGTCTGAACACTTCAGGAGCTTGACAGAGGGGTCTTTAGAGGTGCAGTCATTCGTGTAGGGGGAGAAAAGCAGTGGGGAGAGGACACAACCCTGAGGGGCACCAGTGCTGATCGTACAGGTGCTGGATAAGAATTTTCCCAGCCTCACTAGCTGCTGCTTGTCTGTCAGGAAGCTTTTGATCCACTGACAGATGGAGGTGGGCACGTGCAACTTAATCTGAATTCATATGGTAGGTTTTGCCAAGAAAAAAAATAAAATGTAAACTACTGTATTACTAAGAGTGCACATCAGCTTGAGTCAGCACGCTCAGAAAAAAGCAAACAAGTGAATCATTTTAAGAAAACAACATTAATAAAATCATGATACACAAAATAGGAGGTCTATAAACCTCAAAAGTATGCGTATACTTTATTCACTGAGGTGAATATCTCTGTTGTGAGACAGTAGCTGCATTCATGCCTTGTCATAATTGCAAGAGTACAACATGTGAGGCTCTGTGAGTGTAACCCCTTCGGTTATACTCTCCTCATTCGCTCCAAGCAGGATTCGAACCGGTGTTACCAGCATGGGAGGCGGGGCATTAACAAGGACGCTAAAGACCGCAGCCTCTTGCGTTAGTCACTAGTGTGTCTCTCGAATGTCGAATGTCACGTATTGTCATGTAGAATTTACAACATGGTGTGAACGCAGCTCGTAAGACAGTTGTCATGTGAACAAATTATATGGTAAGCTATTGCCTCCCTAACTTAGTTATTTTCTTTATGTTAATAATTAAAATATTTTTACAACAATTACAACAAATTCACAGCAAATTTAACAATTTTATTAACTAAACATTTCATCGCTTTGTTATTTATAATGAATTATAATCAATTAGACTGCAGGAACCAATCAGTCTTCTTCCTGGACAGAAGACAAACACAAACACATTCCAAAAACATATAGAAATGGAACAAAAAGGACGTAACATTTATTCAATTCAATTCAATTCAATTTAAGTTTATTTGTATATCGCTTTTCATGATACAAATCATTGCAAAGCAGCTTTACAGAAAATTTTAAGATTCTACATTATATTTAGGAGTAGGTTATTAATGGTGACTATGGCAGAAATGTAGTTACTTACAAATTACACTTAATCAAACAGATGGTGAACACTACTAACTGCAATGATTATATGTTGCTATTAAACTTTCCAATTGCGATTAAACGTTGTGATTAAACAAAATTTGGTAGTTTTATATGTTGTTCTAGGGTTAGCATTATAGAATTTATAATCAGTTAAGCTCTCTACATTGTGAACTCGATCTCTTCTTTATATCACGTCTACACTTTGTTACAATGAAAGGATTAATGAGTGCACAGAACTCAGCATTGAATGAAAACTCAGGTGTTTAGAGCAGTAAATCAATCCCAACACCTCTGATTGGCCATTGCATTAAAAAAATAAATAAATAAATCAACAGGTATGTTTGTGAGTACATTGCTCAATGATGCAAAACATGTTGTAAATAGAAACCTCTGAAGTTCACCATAGTGCAAACACAAATATGCACTGGGGCTGCGTTCCACTTCATTTTTATGCCCTTCACTCACAAAATTCCCTCCATCTCGTTGATCTCTTGGAATCTGCTATGGAGATGTTTTATTATTTACATTTTTCCCATACAAATTTGTTTGATGCAACATTCCATATGAATATTGGTATGCTTGGGCTGTTTAAAATATATATTTTTTTAAAATTCATATATGTCAATTTATTGATTCATATACTGTATGTTGAGTTGTTTGGGAGGGGGTAAATTAATCTGTGGTGATGTCACAGATTAATTTAGATTAATTTGCATTGTAGTCTGTGGAGCTGTATGAAGTTTACATATAAAGTAGACACGCTCCCTCAGTCAATAGGGGTCGAGGGTCTGTCTATATTAACTTCCCTTGTCCGCTTCACAAAGTGGAACACACTTTAAAATGGCAGCAGGGATCCCCCAAAGGGAATTGCTTAGATAAGTTCGCAAGTGTGTGTCTTAAATTGAAGTGGTACACAGCCTGGAACATTTGCCAAATGTGTTTCGCCGACATCAGATGGGACCCCTGATTCCCTGGGGCCCTAAGCGACCGATTACCTCGCGTATCTGTCAAGTCTGCCTTTGCTGACAACTTAACTCTCAAACACTTTTAAGATTTATGAACGGAAGTCATTAGATACACATTTACAAACTCTCTTGTGTTACACTCTGTAATGCTTCATTAATCCCAGTACATTTCCAAATACATCAACAGTAAACGACATCCAAATGTAATAAACTCTTTAAACTCATATATCATATACCACAACCCGTTGTCACAGATCGGCCAGGCTCATTCACTACCCAATCACAGCACACACCATCACCTGAGGTCTAATTGCACACACCTGCACCTCATGAACACCCTCATCAAGCTGGTTACATAAGCACACACCTCACACCACTCCAGTGTCTGGTCTCGTTCATTTGAAGGGGACTCTCTGTTCTACTCCTGAGGATCACCTGTATGCCTACCTCCATCATGTGCTTACCTTATGTATCCTGTCCGGCTTGTTCTCCTCTGCTCTGTTCCAGCGTCTGTGCTTCCAGCGTCTTCAAGTGTGTGTCTTCATCATCCATCATTGTGAGGTGTGTGCTCCAACTGTCTCATCCACGAGTTCCTGTGAAATCAAGATAACCTGCATTATATTCCTCATCTATCCATTGAACTGCATATTTGAACTGAATGCTTACCTACTCCAGCTTCCTGTTGACTGTACTGTTTTTAATAAAATTTACCTGTTGATTATAATCCTCTGTTTGAGTCTGCTTCTGTAACAGAACACCAGACCTTACCAAAGGATAAAGCAGTATGAGCTCTCCCGATCCATTCCAGGAACTCGTGGATTCCCTTCGGCGAGTTCTCACCACCACAACAACACTGACAACCCCTGTCACGTCCATCAACACTACCAGTTCTTCTCCGACAGTGGTATCCAGTCTCATGGCCAAACCAGCACCCTTCTCTGGTGCGGTGGAGGAGTGCAACGGATTTCTTCTTCAGTGTTCGTTAGCTCTGGAAATGCAGTCGCATCGCTACACTACAGACAGGGCTAAGATTGCCTTCATTATTTCTCTACTGACGGGACGACGGGACGCTACAATGGGCCGAAACCATCTAGGCTGTAACCCAATCTCTAAACAATTTCATTGAACATTTTCGTGAAGTCTTTGGCAGACCTCTAGGTGATTCATCAGTTGGTGAGCAACTATATCATCTCCGTCAAGGTTCAATGTCAATTAATGATTATGCTCTCAAGTTCAGAACTCTCGCAGCAGCCAGTGGCTGGAATGAGCGCTCGCTCCTCACTTCCTTTTGGCAGGGATTGGAACCGAGAGTGCAGCTGCAGCTCTCCGCATACGACGACTCATACGGCTTAGAGCGTTTCATTCAACTTACCAATCAGATGTGCTAATTGTATGCAGTCTTTCTCAAGGAACAATAGCGTTCACCATTTACTCCACTCCTTCGTCACCCAGAGACCATCAGCACTCCAGAACCAGGCCACGAACCCATGCAAGTGGATACTACTCGTCTTTCTTCTACTGAGCGGCAGAGGCGGCTGACCCAGGGCTTGTCTATACTGTGGTGCTGGTGGGTATGTAATCTCCTCATGCCCAATTCGTCCTCCTCGACCCATGGTGAGTGTTATTAAGCCAGCAATTGTTAATATGCAGCCCCTCACCGCCATTGTTATGCTTACTACCCCTGACGTCTCTATTCCAGTACATGCCCTTCTCGACTCTGGGTCAGCCGGGAATTTCATCTCTGGGAGCCGCTGCCGCCAACTCAAACTCCCGACCACTGCAACCAAAACCATCTACCAAGTACAGTCGATAACTGGAAAACCTCTCGGCCGAAGACACATACGATGCAGTGCGGGTCCCCTCCATTTACAAGTCGGACAGCTGCATGAGGAAGCACTCCATCTCCTAGTTCTGGAGGGATCCACCTGGAGGGAACACAATCCCATCATCTCCTGGAGTACTGGTGAGGTCCTGAAGTGGGGCAATAATTGTTTTCCTGACTGTTTTCCTCACAGTCCTCAGCCATCGTCACCCCTTTCCAAGACACTCACGATCAACTCCACATCCATCGAAAGTCCACTAGAAAAACAGTTAGTCGACATTCCATCCTGCTACACCCCCTTCAGTGACGTCTTCTGCCTGAATAAAGCCTCCCAGCTACCTCCACACCGGCTATGGGACTGTGCCATAGATCTGATACCATGTGAGTCAGTGCCCGTGGAAAGATTTACCCACTATCATTCCCAGAACAGAAGGCCATGGAGGAGTATATAGAAGAGACTTTACAACAAGGTTACATCCGCCCTTCAATGTCCCCTGCTGCTTCGAGCTTCTTCGTTGCTAAGAAGGACGGAGGCTTGCAGCCTTGTATTAATTACCGGGCACTCAAAATAACTGTGAAGTTCCGTTATCCTCTTCCTCTCGTTCCAGCGGCACTTGAACATCTCCGCGGAGCCACCGTCTTCATCAGTTTGGACCTCCGTAGCGCCACTATGAATATCTTGTGATGCCGTATGGTCTAGTCAGCGGCCCCTCCGTATTCCAGGACTTCATACATGAGGTTCTCCGGGAGTATCTCCATCGATTTGTCCTCCGTTTACATTGATGATATTCTTATTTACTTCCGCAGTATGGCCGAACATTGCCACCATGTTGCGGAGGTCCTGAAACACCTGAGCGAATACCATCTGTTCCTCAAAGCCGAGAAGTGTTCCTTCCATCAATTCTCAGTGCAGTTCCTTGGATACAACATCGATAGCGGTGGCATCCAGATGGACGAGGGGAAGGTGGAGGCCATTAAGAACTGGCCCATCCCTACCACCATCAAGGAACTTCAGGAACTCCTAGGATTTTCGAACTTCTACAGACGATTCATCAACAACTATAGAACCATCACCAGTCCACTCACAAATCTGTTGAAGAACAAGCCCAAGACTCTGTCCTGGACACCAGCTGCTACTGAAGCGTTCGAAACACTCAAGGAGGCATTCACCCGTGCACCGCTCCTCATCCATCCAGACCCTAGTAAACCTTTTGTGGTTGAAGTAGATGCTTCTACTTCTGGTGTAGGTGCGGTACTATCTCAGCAGCAGGGGACTCCAGCCAAACTCCATCCATGTGCCTTTTCTCGTAAACTCAGCCCGGCGGAGAAGAACTATGATATCGGCAACAGAGAACTCCTTGCCATCAAGTTGGCCTTGGAAGAGTAGAGGCATTGGTTGGAGGGTGTTCAACATCCATTCGTCGTTCTCACTGATCACGAGAGCTTGCATTATCTGCGAGATGCCAAGAGACTCAATCCTTGCCAGGCTCGATGGACTTTTTTTTTTTTTTTTTTTTTTTTTTTTCTCACTCGATTCAATTTTACTATTTCCTATCGTCCAGCGCCTAAGTATGTGAACGCTGAAGCTCTCTCTCAACTCTATGCTCCAGATGAGGTCAGTGAGGAACCAGAACCCATCGTATCCGAGGAAATCATTGTAAGCCCCATTCAGTGGAACTCCAATCCAGAGACCTCCTTCCAATGCTTCCACGGTCACTCCACCGGGCTGTCCACCTGGTTTGCAGTATGTCACAAGAACACAGTACACTCCACTGATCCACTCTGTTCACACATCTCTGGGCACTGGCCACCCTGGGGCCAACAGCACCCTCTTGCTGCTGAAAGATCGCTTCTGGTGGTCCATTATGGCCAGGGATGTGAGAAGGTTCATTCAAGGCTGTCGAGTCCATGCCACTTACCATCTGGCAAACTCCTTCCGCTGCCCGTTCCCAACCATCCTTGGTCACACCTAGGAGTGGATTTTATCACGGACCTGCCTGCCTATGATTGTAACGTGTTCTGGTAGTCATTGTTGGGGTTGTGTGTATGGTGTTGGTTTTTTTTTTTTTTTTTTTTTTTTCTCCAAATACTGTCGTCTTCTCCCCCTCAAAGGTCTGCCCACTGCAATGGAGACTGCAGATCTGTTCAACAACATCTTCAGATACTATGGAATTCCTGAAGACATTGTTTCAGACCGGGAACCACAGTTCATCTCGAGGGTATGGCAAGCCTTTTTCTCTCTCCTAGGTGTGACCATAAGCCTCTCGCCTGGATACCATCCCCAGTCTAATGGGCAGACGGAGAGGAAGATTCAGGAAATTGGACGTTTCCTACGAACCTTCTGCCATGGCCACCAGAACTCTTGGAACCAGTTCCTAGGCTGGCCCGAGTATGCGCAGAACTCTCTGCGCCAGCCTTCAACTGGACTCACTCCCTTCCAGTGCATACTTGGTTACCAGCCACCTCTATTCCCCTGGTCTGGGGAACCGTCTGATGTTCCGTCCATCGACTACTGGTTCCGAGAGAGCGAGAGGGTCTGGGACGCTGCTCACCATCAGCTCCAGCGGGCAGTGCGTAGACGCAAGATGACCGCAGATCTTCGACGATCCGATGCACCTACCTACCAACCTGGACAGAAGGTCTGGCTGTCGACAAGGGACATCAGGATGCACCTGCCCTGCAAGAAGTTAAGTCCCAGATATGTTGGCCCCTTCACCATCACCAAACAGATCAACCCTGTCACTTACCAGCTACAACTCCCCTCACAATACAGAATTCATCCATCTTTCCATGTGTCTCTGTCAAGCCTTACTGTCCTCCTGTTTCTCCTTCCACAGAGCCTGGCCCGACAGAGGAACCCCCTCTTTCGCTGATTCTGGAGGATGGTGCCATCTACAAGATCAACGAGATTTTGGACTCCCAGCGCCGTGGAGGTTCCCAGAGATGACGGCCTTGATCCAACACTGCTGGAAGCCTTCCACTCTGCTCATCCTGACCATCCTACTCCCCGAGGAAGAGGTAGACCACCACGACGTCAGGGTCCTCAGCCCTCAGGAGCGGGCCATGGAGGAGGGGGTACTGTCACAGATCGGCCAGGCTCACTCACTACCCAATCACAGCGCACACCATCATCTGAGTTCTAATTGCGCACACACCTGCACCTCATGAACACCCTCATCAAGCTGGTTACATAAGCACACACCTCACACCACTCCAGTGTCTGGTCTCATTCATTCGAAGGGGACTCTCTGTTCTACTCCTGAGGATCACCTGTATGCCTACCTCCATCATCTGCTTACCTTATGTATCCTGTCCGACTTGTTCTCCTCTGCTCCGTTCCAGCGTCTGTGCTTCCATCGTCTTCAAGTGTGTCTTCATCATTGTGAGTTGTGTGCTCCATCTGTCTCATCCACGAGTTCCTGTGAAATCGAGATAACCTGCATTATATTCATCTATCCATTTGAACTGAATACTCACCTACTCCAGCTTCCTGTTGACTTCCTGTTGTTTTTAATAAGTTACCTGTTGATTATAATCCTCTGTTTGAGTCTGCTTCCGTAACACCTGTGTTCTATGCATTTCTTAATGGCCTTATGATTACACACTCGTTAAACTTTATCGGCTGCCAAGTGCCGATCTAATTTGAATGAAATAAGCTCTTCACAAAATACAATGTGTAGATGTGCACAAAACAGAGGAGTCGTGTGATAGCTTTGAATGAACTCCTTTAATGTGTAACTACCACTGAATCAGCACCAACCTCCCCTTTTTAATCATCTCTGCCCCCACATGTCCATCTCCAAACATGCAGCTCCCATAAACACATGTATGTGCAACATGTTCTACATTTTTTTTTTTTTTTTTTTTTTTTTTTTTTTTTTTAAACATAACCTAACATAAACCAAAGGAAAGAAAGGGGTGAAGCATATAAATAAACATCAATAACATGTAGCTTATGCTCCATGTATCTTGAACATGGCATACTGTATGAACACTCAGTGTGACAAAGTCTTTGAACCTTAAATTAGGCTTGGAGACTGTTCCTGATCGAGTGACAAACAGTGAAGCTTGTGAGTCTGGATCCTCTTGCTTGGAACCGTCGGTGTTTTGTGGTGACGGCACATCACATCCATTTTTTGAAGTGTCATGTGGCACTACAGTACTTGGATTTGCTTGGGGTTCAGAAAAGATCATGGGTACAGACGTGGTAATGGTAGGACCGTACGATTCAGGTACTTGTAGAAAGTGGCGACGGTTCCTCACATAGGCCTTGCCATTAGACTGAACGATATAACCGTTGGGTTGGAGAGCCTTTCCAGAAATTGTGGCCAGTTTGCCACCCACAGGTCGTTTCCATCCTTACCGTCTGCCCAAGCTCCAGAGGCGAAAGGCGTCTGGCAGATTTGCCATGGCCTCTCTTCCCTTTTTGTCTGAATGCAAACAAAGTTGCCTGAACATTAGGCTCAACTCGGTGTGAGATGGGATGGTACCATGGGGATGAGAGACCTGTGCGTCAAAACAGTAGACATTGCGCTGGAGAATGCAAACCATCCCTAGGAGTGTTGCGCATGTTAAGTAAGGCTGCATAGATATCAGAGCCATCACGTGCACACTTCTCAAGGAGATGCTTTGCAGACCTGAACCATGCTCTGCCAAGCCATTGGATCTCGGATAATTGGGACTGCTCGTCACATGTTGAAAATCCCACATGTGGGATTCACAATGTTACTGGAAAGATTTGGAAGGGCATCAAACTCTTACCATGCAGAGTATGAGTCCACCAAGAAGAGATAATGCTTGCTTGACCACTCAAATATGTCAGCTGCTGTGATGGAACATGGACTGTCTGGTGTCTGGTGAAGTTGCAAGGGTTCTCTTATCTGGTGCTGCTTTAAAGCATTGCATGGGGCACATCTGGAGACTTCTCTTTCAATGTCACTGTACATTGTAGGCCAGAACATGGTTTCACGTGCCCTTCGCTTAGTGGACTGAAGGCCAGGATGACCTTGATGAAGCTGTGTTAAGTAGTGTTTCTGGAGAGAGGGATTATATACCTCTGACAATGCAGAATCAAACCATCATCCACTGTCAATTCATCCCTCATTGCGTAAAACGGATGGATGTCATGTGGAACGTCCTTATATGAGTCAAGCCAGCCAGTGAGAATGGTGTCCATGAGGCGTTTGCAGAGGGCATCTTCCTGTGTGGTTTGCTTAAGTTCCGTAATCCTTCTGAATGACAACACCCCTTCCAGTGCTAACACGTCATAGTCCTCAATGGCTTCAGGAGTGTCTGTGGAGGGAAGGTGTGCACGTGAAAATGCATCTGCAACATACAGTTCACAGCCTCGTTTATAGATCACATTCAGATGATAGCGCTGAAGTTTGAGCATCATCCGCTGGATGCGCGCCGACGCTGTATGCAAAGGGTTTCTCAGGATGGTTATAAGAGGCTGATGATCTGTCTCCACAGTCACTGGGCAGCCATAGATATAATCATGGAACTTTACCCAGGCAAAGACTAGTCCCAAGAGTTCTTTCTCAATCTGTGCATAGCCTCCTTCAGTGTCAGTGAGAGATCTTGATGCAAATACAACAGGCCTGCCATCCTGAAGACACACCGCACCGAGACCGTGCTGGGAAGCATCAACAGACAATGTCACTGGCTTGCGCACATCAAAATACTGTAAGACAGGTGGACTTGCCAGATGTCCCTTGAGTGTGTCTACAGCAGCAGTATGTTGTTCAGTCCAATGCCATTCTACATCTTGACGGAGAAACTGATGGAGGGGAGCTGTTGTCTCACTGTAACGATGTATGAATTTTGAAAGATAATTGGTCATGCCAAGAAACCTCTGCAAACCATGTTTGTCTTCTGGGGTAGGCATCTGGTGGATGGCCTTGGTTTTTTCTGGGTCAGGCTTGACACCTTTGTCTGTGAGAAGGTGGCCTACATATGGCACATCTTAGAGCCTGAAACATCATTTTGTTGGATTTAGCTGCATATTGATGTCTCTGACACGATCTAGCACACATTTAAGGCATTTGTCGTGTTCCTGTCAGAAAAGCCCTAGATCAAGATGTCATCCATGACTATTTCACAAGGCTGCCCAGAGAAAAGCTGTTCCATGCATCTCTGAAAGACTTCACTTCCAGTTGAAATCCCATATGGCATTCGTAGAAATTTGTACCTTCCGAACGGGATCATAAAAGTTGTGAGTTTCGATGATTCCTCATCCAGAGGGATCTGCCAGAATCCACATTTTGCATCCAGAATGCTGAAGACTTTTGCCTGTGGCATATCAGCGATCACTTGATCGACAATCTTTAACGGGTGATGAGGCCTAAGTAGAGCTTTATTAAGATGCACAGGGTCAATGCACATGCGTACTGTACCATCCATTTTGACTGTAGCTACCATGGCAGATACCCAAGGGGTAGCCTCCTCCACTGGTGAGATGATGCCCATTCTGGTCATTCTTTCCAACTCTTGTAAGACTTTGTCTTTCATAGCCAACGGGATCCTTCCGGGGGCACACACAGTAGGATGCACTGATTCATCCCGGCGCATGTGATACATGACTGGAAGCTTACCAACACTGTCAGTACGAAACATAATCATTGATCTCGGGAGCCTGCTGTTGTACAGCATGTACTTCTGGGCTGAGTTATATAAGATTTAACCTCATGCTGTCAGGTAAACCTAACAAACTTTTAACAATCTATCCACTATGTGGAATAACAATTATCCTCCTGAAAGAACTAGGGTAGCAGTGCCCAGTGTCTAGATTGTTTGGCCACCATAGGCTATCAGATTTACTCTGTTTGACTGATCAATTTGGGTGTTGTGGTCGACGTGCTGCAGTGTGGATAGAGACATAATATTTAATTTAGCTCCAGTGTCTATTTTCAGCTTGACCTGCTTGTTACTGTCTGTTGAGAGTGTGGTGAATATTTCTCCTTTGTTTGCAAGCAGGTCCACACTTTCACAATGAAAATAATCGTGGTGGACCTCACTTTCCACTTCATTCACTCTGTGTAGGTTTTTTTTCACTATGTCCACTAGATGGCGTCATCTGTCCAGCTGTATTTTGAGGCTCAGATCTACAAGACTTGGCAAAGTGATTCCACTTGTTGCATGAGTTGCAGCGTTTATTAAAAGCTGGGCATTTGTTGCGCTCAAAAGCGTGCTCACCCTCGCAATTGTTACAGCGTCTTTTGTACTGCTGCACTGCAAACACTTCAGCCTCTCTTTTGAGCTCCTTAGTACCCCTTTCAGCACGCTCAAACAGCATACATATTCTGATTGCTGATTCTAATGTCAAGTCTTTCTCCCTTAAAGGAAAACGCCACCGTTTTTCCATATTCCATGTATGGCGGAAGAGTACTTCGCAGTACTTTGACCTCGGCGCAGTAATATCATCACTCCTGAAAACTCCCCCTCTCCCTCTCCCTCTAACCTCCATCAATAGAACCAATATTACTGCGCCGAGGTCGAAGTGCTGCGAAGTGCTCTTCCACCATACATTATAGTTTAGAAAATTGCCCCGTTTTATTTTGTCTCACCATACTTACTCGTGTAACTACTCATGTAACTGTCTTTAAATAGGGAAAACATGGAAGTGATTGGTAGCTTCTAAATTCATCTCTGTTTGGATCCTAAGGAATGAATGGTGCTAAGCTAAATGCTAGCATAGTGGCGCCGCGCTCTAGAGCGATTAAGTGCACGCACTGAGACGGGAGAGGTACTTATCAACTCGTCTAAGTTGAGGGAAAAACATATTGGAATATGGAAAAACGGTGGCGTTTTCCTTTAACAGCTGAGCACGTACTGCATCATTGTGGATGCCACAGACAATTTGTTCTCATATTAGTTAATCAGTTAGCGAGCCAAAGTCACATTTTTTTGCCAGCAGTCTTAACATAGCCACGTAGGATTGAATTCCTTCGTCAGGTTTTTGCACTGTGCTATTGAATGCATGTCTATCCATTATCACGTTCCATTCTGGCAAGCATTTCTCATCAAATTTTTTAATTAACACATCAGGATTCTCTTTGTCCTTATCTTCTTGAAAGTGAAATGACTCATATTTATCTAGTGCATCCGAACTGGCTAAATTGAGAAGGTTGTAAGCTCGCACCTTCTTTGACTTGTCTGACAGTCCTGCTTTGCTGTACACGTCCCATTCCCTCTTGAATTTCAGTCAGTTGTTAGCTATATCATCGTCAAACACAAGTGGTTCTATGCATCGTAGATTCTGAGCCAATGATTTGTAAGTGATCCCGCTTCTGACACCATGTAGATGTGCACAAAACAGAGTTGTGTGATAGCTTTGTATGAACTCCTTTAATGTGTAACTACCACTGAATCAGCACCAACCTCCCCCTTTTACTCATCTCTGCCCCCACGTGTCCATCTCCAAACATGCAGCTCCCATAAACACATGTATGTGCAACACACACGTTCTACACTATGAAAATATACATAAAACATTAACATATAATCTGCACTTACACATTGTTAGTCTTATCTGCAAAATCAACAATAAACAATTGAATTGTACAGCACACTTAACAACTTTGGTGTGAATTTGAGAACAGTCCTATATACACTAGGTCTAGGTGATGTGTACATTTACTTAAAGTGCCCCTATTATGGATTTTTGAAAATTGCCTTTCATGCAGTGTGTAACACAGCTCTAAGTTAATGAAAACGTCCTGCAAAGTTTTAAATCTGAAAGTGCACCGTGTATAAAGTTATTGTCTCTCAAAAGAAAGAGTCGACTCTGAATCATTGAAACGAGTCGTTTTTAAAATGAATCCCAAGCCATTTCATGTTGATGTCAACCTGAAACATTAGCATATTGCCCGCCCACTTGTTGCGCGCGCGGACCTGGGAAAACTTGATTTTCGCGTTGGTCAGAATAAAAATGCAAATTCATTCTTTGCCACTAGGTGCCACTTTTGGAGAAGTAAAAGCTCACAAACACACGCAAAGGAGGGGTCTGGAAAATGAATCCTTGAGCAAATCGTTTGGGAGTCGTTGAGCAAATAAGGTAAAAATAAATGCATATTATAAGAAAATGAAAGTGTTTTTTGACCTCACATGCATGTCAACCTGTTGTTGGGGACTCCCAAAACCAAAATATGAACCTTTCATAACCCATAATAGGGGCACTTTAAAATATATAGGGAGAGTGGGGTGATTTGAGTTTTACCCACCCTGTGATAGAGAGAGACCCATGGAATAATTGGTAGCTACATTTATGTTCAAGTCAAGTCAAGCCACCTTTATTTATATAGCGCTTTTAACAATACAGATTGTGTCAAAGCACTTAACAGTAACAAATTGGAGGATAGAGTGTCAGTAATGTATAATAATAAGATTAAACACTCAATTTTCAGTTAAAGGCATTTCATTATTGAATTCAGAGATGTCATTGTCTAGCTCAGTTTAGTTTAAATAGTATATATGAAATCAAATAGATGATAATCGTTAGAAATTAAGTTCAAAAACATATATATAAATAAACATTAAAATAAATAAATAAATAAATAAAATAAAAAAAATACTTTTAACAGCAAAAAAAAAAAAAAAAAAAAAAAAAAAATATATATATATATATATTTCTTTTTTTTTGCTGTTAAAAGTATTTTTTTATTTTATTTATTTATTTATTTTAATGTTCAAGGACTCATGCTTCTTGTGTCAGAACAATTGTAGACTAATCTGAAAAAAATATCACACGTGTTTATGCTTTAGGAAGTATTAATATAAGGCTATACTGTTAGCGTGATGTTAGCTCTAAACTGCTGGATGATTCAAGTTTGTTAAAATGGTAGGAATGGTAGCCAAAAGTCCTGGGCTAAGTTGAGCCAGTGTCTCACCCCTTCTCCTTAGGTGGAGAAAAACCCTGGCTGGCTGCAGTCCATCATAAGGCTCACACTCACAATGGGGCTCAACTTGCCCTCTCCCTTGGCTCAATTTACCCCTCACTGAGGGCAGGTTAAGCCAAGAGACCTTTTTTTTTTCTTTTTTTGAAAGCCATATTTTGAAAGCAGTTTATTTTATATCCAAAGTAATTATTCCCGAGGAAGCGGCACATCCTGAAATTTATGTACATATTTAAGTTGGACCTTTTACTGTCATGTGCTCACTTTAAACACACTGTAAGTAAACACTGGCTCAACTCTCTCTGCTCTCCCCTGCTGGTGTATCACAAAAATGAAATTACAAATGAGAGCTATAGAAATACAGTATACAAATTTAATAACATTAAGAAATGTTTATTGAGCAGCAAATCAGCATATTAGAATGATTTCTGAAGGATCATGTGACATTGAAGACTGGAGTAATGATGCTGAAAATTCAGCAGGAATAAATTTACAATATATTACAATAGAACATTAAAACTATAATTTACAATGTGACTGTTTTTATTTTATTGTTGATCAGATGATCTTGGATAAGCATAAGTCTATGTTCTCAAACATGAAATATTTTACTGACCACAAACATTTGAACAGTATAAGTTTAACGTGATGGTAATTGTTAACGTACATTATGACACATTTTCCTAGAGCACATAGCCATGTTCTAAAATAGATTTATGCTTGAAAGTTTTGACCAGCCTCCTAACTATTGCTATTAAGGCCATGTTTTCCATGAGTGGGTGGTATACTGTATAAGGGGACAGGAGACTATAGAGTCTAAAAATAGGTCTGCTGCATACTGGGTTACTGTATGAAGAACCTGAAACAGAAGGAGAGAGGCCAGAGTACAGACCGTCACAGAAATCTTTTACACATGTTAGAGGACTAATGCAAGAGGAAAAAAGGGAAAACAAAATCCAAACTAAAAAGTTTAGACCAGTTGTGTTTGGTTTTGTTGAATGGATGCTGAAAAATAGTAAGTACTGTCTGAAACTGAAACTTCAAAATTGTTGCAGTTTGATTAGAAACTATTTAACTAGTTAGAAGAGCTCAAATGTTCATATAACAAAATAAATTTCCCAAAAAAAGAAAAGGAATTTATTACAAACATGCAGTCAGCTTACAAATTTACTTAAGAGTCATGCGTCTTTTCCATTTGGTGCATCCATAAATGGCTACAGAAGTGAAAATATGTTTATTTTGTTACATTTTATTTTAAGGTGTCCTTGTTACAGTGTAATTATATATTTAAGTACTGAGTAATATTAATTAACTACATGTCCTAACTATATGGTTAGGGTTAGGATAAGGGTTTGGCTTAGGGTTACTTACATGTAATTATGCATAATTTATTGTTATTATTCTAGCAATTACATGTAACATGTAACAAGGACACCTTAAAATAAAGTGTTACCGTTTATTCTTCGGTAAATCAGTAACAACAACAAAAAACATTTAACTGTATGTATGTGCAAAGAAGGTGCACTTATTAAATAAGAAATAATTAACATCCAAGTGTTTATATAATAATACAAGTTAAAAATTAACATTAAAAGCTTATTGTGGTACACATTTAAAGAGAGATGAAGGATAAACAATTAATCATTGATATAATACTCAATTTACAAAGGCAATACAAAAGTATAACAAAACGTCAAACTGTTGAGATGTGCAAGTAATGTGAGTCTTAATGGCTGCTGTTTCAGTGTGCAAACAGCATGAAGACACAATAAAACATTCTTCTGAGAACTGGACTGTAATCAGATGAAGGATGTTTTTATACTGCTCTGCCACCTGCAGGCGTGATCGAACAGAACATCTCTGGCATTCTACTCATTCACATTATCTGCATGCATTGCATTAGTCATACATAATTACTAACATTAAAAATAAAGAGCCATTTTAAGCTAGTCTGAACTTTCTATTTTAACTGGTTTATTAATAATTATTTATTTATTTTTATTCTGAAATAAACAAAAACTTGAGGCATGGCTAAAATTAAACTGTTTTAATTATAGAAAGAGCTCTGAACTCAAAGTTTACGTTTAAAGTGTCCACAGTGTATATGCACTCAACACTGTTTAGCATTGATGTAGTATTGATCACAGGAAGTGCCCAATAATATTATGAACTACTTCTTTATATGTAGACATTTTTACATGTGTATTTATATCAAGGCCTCAGTATTTTGGTAAATCTCATAGCTAAAATCATGGGTGAGAGCGCTTGATTAAAATCATCCATGATTTCTGGTGACTTAATGCTCAATCACTGAACAAGAGGTGTGGACACAATTAACCATCCCGTGTTTACTCAGCTGATTGTGTTTACCCTCACTTAGTCATTTCATATTCAGTATTACATTCATATCAATTAAGATTCATTGTCTGAAGATCTTTTTTCTGCTTATTGTTGAATTAGTATTCTCAATGATTAAGAATACAAATGAATAAAATGATTCAGCTTTGTCAATGTTCATTTTGTTGTTTTGAAACATTTATTGATGATCATCACACTTACCATCAACAGACTAGCATCCATATAGGACAGTGATCCATATATTTGTATATATTTCAATAATAATAATAAATCATAATTAAAACTCAGAAAATGCATGTATTCACAAAAATACAACTTATAACAAGAATCTAAATTTAATCTGGTAACCAATTATCTAACGAATTCTTGATTATCACAATAGTCACGTTATGTACTTAATCTGACAACTATTTCACAGTCGCCTTTGAATAAACAGTGATGTCATAATAACCTGTTTGCTTCAGCTGCTGATGTCTGCTTGGTTCACTTCTTTCTGTCTCCCTTTCATCTGGATTTTTATTTCCACTCCTTTTCTATATCTTATCACTCATACATTTATCAGTGAAAAAAAAAGGTTTTTACTCTGTTATATAAATATAGTCATTATTGAGGATTTGGAGGTTTGTTCATGTTCACTGCAGATAGTTAATTATTATATTACTACTTTTTACTATTTTAACTGAAATTTTAATTGAACTTAAAAATATGTGTCTTTGCAAAGAACTTGCAGTTGTACTCAGTATATGAACCACACGAGGGCGCCCCTATATCAACAGATAGAATTGGCTCTATTTCTGGAAATTGATATGAAATGCTACACATGAAGTTGAATTGGAATGACTGGAACAGATTATTTATTTAACAATTGACAGCTGTAACCCAAACACAATCTACTATCAAACTGATCCAATTAATTGTTTTATTGAATTTTATTATGCTTTATTCATAAATTAGCTTTTTTCATTTGGGATAAACCCAGTTTAAAAATAATATACGTTTACTATAAATATAATTCGTAGTTGACATCTAGGCTATGAAAAATATATGACTACCTCCATAATATTAATATAATATATACGAGTGCATAAATTACATTATTAAGTTTTCAGAGAACTCCAAGATTTCAAAGGATTTAAAACCGTCCCAGAGAGATGGCCTTTATTGCTTGACAGATAAGATAGTGTAGCAATCGTTATGTCGAATGTCAGCGTTGCCTTTTGTAACCTTATTTATTTAAATGAGTCAAAGAAACAATGGAAGACAGTTATCTGCTGAAAAGACACCAGGTATATTAGTTTACGCTATAGCCTATCTTTTGTTTTAGGAGAGGGCCGAGTTTTGACGCTGTTAATGATACAATGATCACCTCAAACAGCCATATTCATCCACGCTGTAGAGCAGAGCTGAAGCACAACTCACTCACTGCAATTACCAAATCACTGTTAAATAAATAAATCTTCTGTACTGGAGCTTTAACAGTTAACCTTGAGTTTACTTGTTAAACCTGCTTTCTGGAACACCTGTGTTCAGCATACGATTTGGACGGTGATGCTAGTGATGTGCAGAATGCAACATAAGAGATGTTCATAGCCTACATAGAAAAGGAGTCTGAGGATACAGAGAGGAAGAGAGGATTTTTTTTTAAAAAGAGGAGGCATCCAGAGAAGAAAAAGTGTTTTTGTCAGGACTTGTTGTGATGGGCATGTTGGTAATTACAGAGTGAGTGTGGTGTTTGGAAACTCAGCATACTGCTCTGCCAACACACACTTGCAAAATATCTTGAGCCTGGAGCATTCAACGCCCTAATTCATGCAGACACTCTTATAAACACAAGCACATGTGTGCTCACACACACCAACCCATGAAATCAGCTTTATTGGCAAATCACGTTTAGTCAATGTATATGCAAGCACACCACAGGTTTGAATTGCCTGAAAAGTTGATGAATACATTCCAAAAACAGCAGCTATGCAAAACGCAACATTGCATTTTGTTGGATCATAATTTGTAACTATTTATTTGTATCTATCCAAGTTATATTCAATATACAATTTCTGAAGTAATCATGGCAAATAAGTATAACATCTTCAATTTCATTCATCATTTTCAATTTCTGCACCAAAACAAATTCTGTCACAAAAGCAGGAACACTGTAAAAAAAAGTTGAGCAAACTTAAAAGTTTAAGGCAACCAGCTTCAGCAGATTTTTGAGTTTTATCAACTTGTTGTTTTAAGTTTATACAAGAAAAAGTTGATAAAACTCAATAATCTGCTGAAGCTGGTTCCCTAAAACTTTTAAGTTCGCTCAAGTTTTTTTTTTTTGTTTTTTTTTAATACAGTGAATGAATTTGCTTATCGTGTCTGGAATTGTGGGCATCAGATAAAGAGTCCATGTTCACAGTCCTTAAAAACAGACTCCAGTTTTGTTTATGATACTGGCAAATCAAAATACAGAAAATATTAAATATCTTAAGTATTACATGTGCACACTTTTTAAAATTTTAAAATCCATTATAAGAATTCTCACGTCACTTCACAATATGACTGTACTGTATTTTGGATGGTTTCCTGACCCCCTGACCTGCTCTTGTTTAAGCAAATGTGCAGTTCTGCAGAAGTTTTCTCACTTTGACAAAGGGGATCAATTCATTTTATATACAGTATAAACCTACATATAATTCTAACCTTGCTTCAAATGATGTTTTCTCAGAAATAACTTTTTTCATGTCAACCACAGGACACGTTCCAATAACTTATGTTTTTAAGTGGCTTGAGTGTCCAGTGTATGTACATGTAAAAGGTAAAACAACAACAACAACAACAAGAGTATTTTTGAACTAAATTTGTTACAGATCAGAAGGCCCGAGGCAGTTGTTAATAGACTAATGGATTAGAGGACAAAGTCTCTCTAGTGGTGATTTTAAACTCATGCTCCTGGCAGAAACAGCAGAAATCGTACAATTGTTTCCATATGTGCATCAAACTGCTTTTCCGTTATTCAAACTCCTCCTTCTCGTTGTTTTGTTCTCTCTTGCTTTCTCTCTCTTTTCTAATAATTTGGAGTTTTAAAAACTTTTATGATGTCTGTTTTAATCAGAACAACCTGGCAGATTTTGGCTTGGCTACAATCTTATGGTAATTCAATCACTGTGAGGGACAAAGAGAAAAAGTCAAAGTTACAAAGAGAGAGAGAGAGAGAGAGCAGAGTAAAAACAGAAAGACTGTGGTAACCATCTTTCTCCCGACTGTGAGGCGACTTAAGCAAAAATAGATGTTCCATTACAGATGGAGGAATGGAAAGTAGTGAAGGCTTAAGTGAGGGAAAATGGCAAGAAAGAAGAAAAAAGTGAAAAAAAAAAATAAAAAATAAAATTAAAAAAAAGAATGACTGCAAAGCAGACGAGAATCTGACAGTAATGGCAGTTGATGGACCTGAGTTCACAGCAGGTTTATGATGACATCACTGGCTTATTTCAGAAAGTTTTATTTCATACCAAATGAGTAGTTAAACAACACACACACACACACACACACACACACACACTTTCCCTAAATACCCATGCTGAATACTAGATTTAGATTTTCAGAAGAAAAAGTGAGTGTTGTTTGCCAACGCAAATGCCAAGGTGTTGTGGGTGGTTGCTAGGGTGTTGTTTTTCGTTACTAAAGTGTTCAGAGTGATTAATTTGCATGATGCTAAAGGCTGGAATACACGACTTTTAAAATTTGAAGAGATTTTAAAACGTTAACAATGCACACTTACTGACTTTGTAAGTAGTCACAGGGAAAAACTGACCATCATACACTAAGCGACTGAGGATCACACACTTCCGGACTTTAAAGTCGTTCCAATCACAACAAACTCACGCAGAAACACGTCCCTTGTTGCCAGGAGATGTGTAACAAATGAAAACAATATTTGGTCTAAAACCGGTTAAAAATATCAAACATGTTTGATATCCTGCGACTGGATGGATTCATAGTCTGAAGAGTCTGTGACCATCATACACTACATGATTTTCTGTCAGCTCAAATCTGCAGACTGTTGACAAATAGAATCAATTTCTCCAGACTGGCAAAAATCTGGGCAAATTTCATGTAACACATTTCAGCGTTAAGCAGTGTTGGTGAAAATTACTTTTAAAAGTAATGCATTACAATATTGCGTTACTCTTTATTGTTTGTTTTTAATATAAAAAGTTCTTCTTGTACCAATGTAAAAACCCATTCATACGTTTGTACAGTAGAGGGCGTAGCTCAAACTAATTGCATGAATAATATGACACAGGAGAAGAAAGTTAAACACTATTCAGCAGTAACAAAAATTAAACACAAATGTGTCATTTTTGCTTAGTATGGTTGAAGATCAGTTGCAAAGACATTGGTTAATAAAATGTCAATACATAAATTATATTTGTCTTATTTAAAATATTTAATTATTGCAGGTTTGTATAATATTCCGAGTTTGCATTTGACTGTTTTTATTCATTTTGAGGAATACTGAATCTGTTTTTGTGTAGTGAGATGAGTAAATGCATTATGTTCACACAGCGCACACAACACCTCCTGGTAACACCTCCAAATCACTCCTGATTTCTCTCAACATGGCAACACGAGAGCTGTCAGTCAATACATGAGAAAACAGAGTAACTGGTGTTACTCATTTGAAAAAGTAACTCAGATATTTCCTTCTAAATTAAAAAGTAATGCATTACTTTACTAGTTACTTAAAAAAGTAATCTGATTACGTAACTTGGGTTACTTGTAATGCGTTACCCCCAACACTGGCCTTAAGGTGTTGCTAGATGGTTGAAAAGACCAGGGGTGCATTTCCCCAAAAGAATCAGAATCAGAATCAGAATCAAATCAGAATCAGACTCAGAATCAGAATCAGAATCAGAAAGAGCTTTATTGCCAAGTATGTTTGCACATACAAGGAATTTGTTTTAGTGTCACAGCTTCCAGTACTCAGAAGCAACAACAACAACACACAGATAATAAAAATTATATATATATATATATATATAAATAATAAATTGTATGTACAGGTCTGCTATAGATATACTAGAATGTAGGGTGATAAATAAATATCAGGTTATTGCATATATTTTTATTGCACAGTGGGAGAACATTAAACTGTTCATGAGGTAGATTGCCTGGGGAAAGAAACTGTTCTTGTGCCTGACTGTCCTGGTATTCGGTGCTCTGTAACGCCGACCAGACGGCAAAAGTTCAAAAAAGAGATGGCATGGATGTGAGGGATCCAGAGTGATTTTCTGAGCCCTTTTTCCCACTCTGGATGTATACAGTTCTTGGAGGGTGGGCAGGGGAGCACCAATAATCCTTTCAGCAGACCGAACTGTCCTCTGTAGTCTTTTGATTTCTGATTTTGTAGCTGAGCCAAACCAGACAGTTATTGAAGTACACAGGACAGACTCAATGACGGCTGAGTAGAACTGTGTGAGCAACTCCTGTGGCAGGTTAAATTTCCTCAGCTGACGAAGGAATTACAACCTTTGTTGGGCCTTTTTAGCAATGGAGTCTATGTGAGTGTCCCACTTCAGGTCCTGAGAGATGATGGTGCCCAGCATAGGTATAAATCCCGGGGGGGACGGGGGGGACAGGACCCCCTATCTGAGGGTTGTCCCCCCTAAAAATATCATTACAAGCAACTCTGTGTCTTGAAAATAATATAATGGACAAATACTTAAAATAATTGTGTAAGTAGTAAAACAAAATAAATGCAAAAAAGCGTTTTAAGTTCAGAAATGTTTTGATTCCCCCCTCCCTTGCCTCACGGTGGTTTGGTCCACTGCCTCGATACACTCAGGACATGAGCCCGGTGGGAGCAGTGTTGCCAAGTCCGCGGATTTCCCGCGGAATTGGGCTACTTTTACGCTCTTTCCGCGGGATGTTTTTCATGTCCGCGGGTTGGAGCGACCCCAATAACGTGATATTTAGCCCCTGGAAAGCGACATTTATCAGGGGAACCCCAACAAAAAACGTGTATTTTACCCCACTGGAACGCAATTTTTACCGGAAATCCCCCTGAAAAGCAATTGGGCTAGTTTTGGGCTAGTTTTGAGTAGCAGTTGGGCGGTTTTGCTGTGAAAACCTGGCAACCCTGAGTGGGAGAGAGCAAAGTTCCTTAGTAGTTATGTGTAAGTAATTAGGCTGTCAAGGCTATTTTATTCACTTTAAACATTGGTTGGAATTATTCTTTCTCTTTAATACAGATGATGCTGGATCATTAATAAATTAGTCATGACAAAAAATAATGATATCCGATGTATTTTCTATGAGCAATTTATAAGGTTACCAAGCTTAATACCGTAGCTTGTCACCCACTACAACTAACACAGCGATAAACCTGTGTGTGAACTGATATTAGGCTAATATTGTAGACCCACCGATGTGTTGGGTTTTGCTCAGTATGATGTTAAGTGGCAGGCTTAATGCGGTTGAATATCTAAAGAGACGTACTCGGTCCCAGACGAAACCTAAAATACTATGGAGGACGCAAAATAATAATTATAATATGACCGCGTGGTGAACCATATGAACCGAACTCATATTTAAACACGGTCTCCATGCTGTTTGCACATGCTGTGTACACATATCTATCCTTACAAGTACAATTTTGGCTGTATTATTTGTGTCCCCTTCAAAAATTGCTCTTGAGAAATTTTATGTTTCTTGTCCCCCCCTACTGTTAGATGAAATTTACGCCCCTGGTGCCCAGGAACAGCATCTATGGTTGCAAGTTCCATCATTACCAATAGAGTTCAATGGAACTAACGACCATATGCTTTTGTGAAACACACCACAGCTTGGAGTAGCATACATTTCCAGTCTAGTTTGGAGCTGGTCTAATGGTGAAGCTGGTTGACTCAGAAAGTGTTTAAAAAAAACCCCCAAAAAAACAGCAAAGCTAGTTAAGAACACAGGCTGGGACACCAATGGACCATTTTTTTTTGGGTTCTCAGAAATGTAAATTTTCATAGTTGGGGAAACTTATATATACTGTATGTTAGGGATGGGAAGATTCCCCGATTCGCTCGGTGCATCGGCAAAAACAGTTAACGATGCGATGCATCGGTTTAAAATCGATGGGCATTTGTATCGTGATGCATCGTTTCTAACATATTTGCATCGGTAAAAACCTATTCATTTATATATAATTACTAGTGGATGCGATACACTTTGATTGTTTAGAAAGTGACCAATAATCTGTGACCAATTTTTTTATATGTAGATTGATATCTCCTCTCGAAACTGCTTCTCAAGCGCGTTCTCTCATCACCGCTGCGCGTGAATATGACAAATCACAACAACACTGCGGAGACCTGAGGAAAAACGGGGATTAAAGTCCAAAACCTGACTTGAAATAACCTAACAAATCATTCGGGGCTAAAGCGGTTATAAACGACATTGTAAATTCACACAATCTAACTAATTTGTGCAGGCTTATTCTTAAGCAGCCCTTAATGTCGATCATGGATCAAATCGATCCACCATGGCAAACAACGAATATATATGTGCTGTTTAATGCATTTGTTGAGACGTTTTGTTTTCCTCAGTGCATAACTGACATGTCACAAGTATATTTTTCATCTGTAAATGTTAGAAAGTCATGCAAATTTATCCATTTTGCTGTCAGGAGTGGGTTTACGCGAGTGGACGAGCGCTGCTGTGCGCATGCGCGCTAAACAGACGGAGCGCAATAATTGAGTCAAATATGCATTTTATGATAGCAGTAACTGTAAAGGGACTATTGTAATGGGTAAATAAAATGTAAGCTAATACAGTCCTAATTACTAAGCTCAGATGAGTTAATGTGTGTTTCTTATAGCAGTTAAAATGTAGTTTTAATTTAGTGGTTTTAACTTTTAGTTTAGTAATTGTTAATGTTTTAAAGAGCAATGTTAGATTGTAATGTTCTAATGCTGTCTGGTCTAACTATAAAAAGTACAGCTGTTATAAAACCAGAGAGAAAGGCTAGTATGTAATTGCATTCCTATTGGTCAGTGAGCTCAGCTTAGCCTGACAGTTTGCCGGCCCTGAACCAGGTTAGCTTTCCAGCATAAGTAGCCACAGTGACTGAGGTTGATCTTCGTTAAATTTGCTTTATGGAACCAAATCATTTGACAGTGAGTCAGACTAACTGAAATAAGCCTGGCCTATTTGGTAAACTTGTTTTATGAAACAGGCCTCGAGGCATTAGAAGTCAGAAGACAGATAAGTTAATTTATGATTTGCTGTCTGTCTGAACCAAAGAAATACAAGTGATCATATTTTTTCAATTGCATCGTATTGCATCGAATCGCATTGTGTTGAATTGAATCAAAATTGAATTGCACTGCATCGTAATAGGGGTGAATCGTATCGTATCGTATCGTATCGCATCGCTAGCTGCTTCATATGTATCGTATCGTTGGCTATGCATCGAGATGCGTATCGCATCGGCCTCAGTTATGGAGATGCACATCCCTGCTGTATGTATATATATATATATATATATATATATATATATATATATATTGCTTTCCCATTTACTACAATAGCAAATAATGCAACATAGCTTAGGTAGGTGGTACATGTCAAAGTAATATCCACATGGAGTGCAGGACCCAAGGTTTCCCAGCAGAACATTGTCCAAAGCATAACACTGCCTCCACTGGCTTGCCTTCTTCCCATAGTGCATCTTGGTGCCATGTGTTCCCCAGGTAAGCAATCTACATGCACCCAGCCATCCACGTGATGTAAAAGAAAATGTGATTCATCAAACCAGGCCACTTGGTCTTCCATTTCTCCATGGTCCAGTTTTGATGCTCACGTACCCATTGTTGGCGCTTTCAGCGGTGGACAGGGGTCAACATGGGCACCTTGACTGGTCTGCTGCCCCATACACAACAAACTGTGATGCATTGTGTATTCTGGCACCTTTCCATCAGAACCAGCATTAACTTCTTGAGCAATCTGAGCTACAGAGGCTCGTCTGTTGGATCTATCACACAGTCCAGCCTTCGCTCCCCATGTGCATCAGTGAGGCTTGGCCGCCCATGACCCTGTCGCCGGTTCACCACTGTTCCTTCCTTGGACCACTTTTGATAGATACTGATGACTGCATACCAGGAACACCCCACAAGAGCTGCAGTTTTGGAGATGCTTTGACCCAGTCATCTTGCCATCACAATTTGGCCCATGTCAAACTCGCTCAAATTTCTGATTCGCCACAACTGTTTCACGATGCCAATCTTTCGTCTGGGACAGCCGAAAATCATGCAGTGTGTCTTGGGCTTAACACATCAAATTTGAGGACAAGATGTTCACTTGCTGTATAATATATTCCACCCACTAACAGGTGCCGTGATGAAGAGATAATCAGTGATATTCACCTCACCTGTCAGTTGTCATAATGTTATGCCTAATCGGACTATGTCTGGGGAGTACTCAACAAAGTTGAAGTTCTGTCTTAATGACCATAACAGCATGTAATTAATAATTATACACAACCATTAGTAAACTGTGAATTAGGTTAAAATTGAGAACACAGAACAGTGTTGTTATTAACAATGTTAAATTACATTGCAGCTGATAGCTTTGTGGGCAGCGCACTAACATGTAGCGCTGTTACGCTTCAGGTTTGTTTACGATCCCTCTCAAAATACTCTTCCCTAGATATATTCATTATTCATTTATTTATTTATTTAATTTATTTAATTAATTTTATTTATTTATTTTTTGGTTTCTTCAGTGCGTATGAAATTTTGTTCACGCCTTATTTTAAGGTCCATTTCTCACTATTAACTATCTATTAACTACTACTTTTGTCTCATTAAACTCCTAATTTGCTGCTTACTAATAGTTAGTGAGTTAGTTATTAAGTTTAGATATGGGGTAGATTAAATAATCTAAATAGATTGTTATGTAGAATAAGGCATTAATATGTGCTTTTTAAGTACTAATAAACAGCTAATATGCTACTAATATGCATGCTGTGAGCAACTAGTTAATAGTGAGAATTGTTCCTTAAAAAATAAAGTGCTACCAAATTCTTCCGTTCATTCACCAGGAGAAAATCACCTTTAATATCACTATTACACAGTTTTTATTGAATTTTTGTGGGTATGTGTGTTGTGAGCTAGTATAGGCTAAACCTTAATTTTACACTTGTATTTGTGTATGGGACTGTGTGTGAGCAGCACATGGCCTTGTGTCAACATGCATGAAGTAATTAAAGGGTTTGTATGTGTTTCCATGGCAGTGGAAATGTATAAATGACTTCACATTTGGGCGTCTGCACAATGAATGCACTCTTTCATTGGTTAGGATGTGAGCTTAACTTCATAACCCAAAACTAAAAACCCTCTCTCTCTTCCTCTCTCTGTCCATTTCAATCTCATTTTCTCCTCTTTTTCTTGCCAGGTCTCTTTAAATGCAGCACAGTGTGTTCAGTGTGTGTTTGCCCCTGAGTGTGCATGTTTTTTGGACTTTTTTGGAATATGAAACACGTTAGTGTTTACTTTCTGCTTAACATCTTTGTCTGTGTCTGCTTCAGTGTTGTTGTCGGTGTGTGTGTGTGTGTGTGTGTGTGTGTGTGTGTGTGTGTGTGTGTGCATGTTGTGTAAAATGATGTCGATGCATATGCCGAGACACACGCAGACGTGCACACACACAACTTCACATGACATCAATCTATGTGGACTGTGTAGTGATCTCATTACAGACAACTTGCTGTTGATTAAAGCCTACTGTGTCACACACACACACACACACTTCTCTTTTCTCTTTTCTTCCTTCAGCCTGAGGCTCACTCCATTCTGCGGTTTCTCCTCCGCTCGCTTCCAAACGGGGCCCCATTTTATGTTCTCTAAAAACCCACTCAACCGTACTTTCCTTTTTCTGTTCTTTTCTTTACTTTGTTGCTCTCATGCCCTCATATGTTTGTTTTACTGATCTGTATGCATTGGATATATTCTTATATTCCCTATTTATGCCACAGGAATATTTGTTAAAAACGCTGATGTGTACAGGAAAGCTTCTGTCATGCCTAATTAATTTACTCCTGCAAACTAGCAGGTATATACAGTGGGGTCCAAAGATTTGAGACCACTTTGAAAATCTGGGATTTTTTATTTATTTATTTTTTTTTCAAACTTGGAAATTAACAGAATAGTTAAGGTTATGATTAAATTATGACTGACAAAAAGTGTACAATTGACAAAAAGTGTTTGATGTGTCTATACACGTATTTTGCTCATTTTAAGGCTTTTCACACTTGAAATAGTTAACCCTGGGTCAGTCTAAACCCCCAGTAAAAGGGAATCCTGGGTTTTCTTGTGTAATGTTTCACACTGCTCATAATTTACCCTGGGTTAACAATTAATTCTGGGTATTGATACACTGTACGTTACTAAAACTGTTTAAATCAAGTTTTTCCTGAATGGACATTTTGAACCGTAAAGGTAAGAATTAAATAGTCTCTTACCAACTCCAGTTGATGCATTTTCAGTCACCATCTGACATTTTTCCTCTCAAACGATGAAACAACTGTTTGTACAACACAGTGTTTCTGTAACTGTAAACACGAGGCATGCGATTGGTTGTTGGTTGCTAAGCATCTAGTCTTAAAGGGGTCATGACATGAGAAATGAAATAGATTTGCCTGGATTTTTTGACATAGAAAAAGGTCTTTGTTCCAACTTGCAAATTTCATAACTTAAAACCTCCTCTTCATTATAAACAAAACATTTATTTAATCAAATGGCTTCTTTGAATATTGAAGATCTGACGTGACAGGGGAAAATATATTTGCACATAATTGCCTCCAGAGTAAGTCGTAAAAGAATAGTTATACATCATCACACCATAGGCCCCACCCACTAGCGATCAATCACTTAACGGCTGACAACTTACCTACACCGGATTTGAGCATCACGTCACGTCAAAAGCAAACAGAGCCCATTTTAATCACTGACGCTGCCATTCCCATTCAGTTTGTGACATAGTCCACATGGCTAAGTCTGCTGACAACAGGACAAATGGAAGAGTAAAAAGAACATGCACAAGAAACTTATTATATATAATAATTAAAACAAAACAAAACAAAACAAACAAATAAATAAAAAAAATAAAAAATGCATGTCATGACCCCTTCAATATTCTAACACCGCATCAAATTTCTATCATGACAACTCTCTGAAGATTTTTAGCTTGGTAATGGATTTGACAATGTTAATATATTTGGTCTTGGTGGAATAGATCTGCTATGCTGCTGAATTACTGCTGCTGTTGGTTACCGTTGTTCTTGTAGATTATTGCTGCTGCAAGCAAGTACAGGAATTTACTGCTGCCAGAACATATGCCAATAAGGTGCTGGGAATATTTAAGACATACTGCTGTTGCACAAATAGCATATATATAATAACATAATAATATAAATCTAGATATAAATATATTATATAATATAATATAAATAAATATAGATCTATACAGGTGGAGCTGGGGAAGGTGGAGGGTTTCAGAGGAACACACAAAAATACTCTAGTGTATGCTAACCAGCCATTTAAATGCAAAGCTGCAAGCTCATTGACTGTGTATGCAACATCAGCTTGTGCCAAGTAGATTTACACTGTAGATTTACATCAGTTTGCGGTAAGGACCCATCAGCCTGCGCCATCTAGAGTTTCAAGACAGAACTTGGCATTTAACACAATGGAACAGGGTTTCATAACCGTGGGTAAAAAGCGGTGCTAACCCCTCTACTGAATTACGAGATACAGGTGTGAAACATTTCTCTACCTGGGGTTAAAATCAGGGTTTAAGCACAGTGTGAAAAGCCAAAGTTTTATGCATGCATTTTTAAAGATTGAATATTATTTGAAATACAACATGGAATACAGTACTTTTAAAATGAATGTGAAAGATCTGAAAGAGTTTTAGCACTTGTATATATTCCCTTTTATTAACATTTTAATCGAAAATCGGTAACACTTTAGAATACTGTTCCTTCGTTAATGAATAACTACACAGGAACAAATGACTAATGCACTATTAACATTGTAGTAACTACTATAACCTAACAAGAAACTCTGATTAATGATTTAGTAAGCAATAGCGCTCAGTTGAAACTGGTAGTTCACTATTAGCTAATCAATAACTACTGTTTTTTCATATATATCCTGGAGAACTACTAATAACTAGGGGTGTAAATCGGATGGTTCGTCACGATACGATACAATATCAATTCTCATACCCAGCGATACGATATTTGCCGATACCTCAAAAAATTCTACGATACGATTACGATTCGATTTGATTCGATACAGGAGTATCGATATATATAGAGATATTATGATATTATATACCTATTTTAAACAACCATCTAAATTTTGATCAACTCAAAAATGCTACCAAAATATATAACATGAACATTTATCTGAAATTTTCACATCCTGTACCTCATTTGGGACATTCACAAAAAAAAAAAAAAAAAAAAAAAAAAAAAAAAAAAAAATAGGCCTACACTTTTTTTTTTTTCTTTTTTTTTTAATTATAAAGATAATAAACTATTGGGAAAACAATTCTGGCTGCTATGGCCTCAGTGCTAAAAATCTTTTCTACAGATAACCAAATTACAAGCAATAACAGAAAATAAATACAATAGAACAAAGACACAAGTTCAATAAAAAGTGCTTTTCAGGTTTTTCAGCTCAGTCTAAAAGAAATTTTCAGGTATGCTACAGAAATGTTCAAATGTAAAATAACTGCATAGTCTTCACTGTATAAATTAAATATAGATTAATCATTTTTGATGCTACAAAGTTTATTTAATCAGGAGCATTGAGCACTTGTTTTTTTCTTTGACAGCATTAGATTTATTAGCCTATTAGTTTGCTTTCACTTTAAGAACAAAAGCACGGATTTAACATACTGATACACATGTGATTTCTTTCTCAACTGTTTACGTTAAGACATATGCCTCACCGACGGTGTTTACAAGGACATTCACCAAAACGCACATTTTGATGTAATTGTGTCTGTATTTATTCATCCATGCCAGGGCTCGCAAAATTTCCAACTCCCTGGTAGCCCTTCGGGCAGGTACTCTTCAGATTTTGGTAGCCCGAAAATTAATTTAACTAGCCCAAATAAAAAATACTTTTTTTTTTTTTTTTTTTTTTTTTTTTTAATTTAGAAAAATCAGATAGGAGTCTAAATGTCTATCAAAAACATTTTTAATCCACAAATATCAACAAATACCAAGGAAGGAATTTTATTTCACTATTTACAGGGTATCTGCAGAATTTTAAAAATTAATTTAAGGCAATTTATTACCGTTTTTAAGAGCTGCACCAGTAAAATGAACACCGCATGAGTGGGGTTGGACAATCTCTTTGGTAACATATTAAGCCATAAAATGACAGATTTCAAATTTACAGTTCAGATACAGGTTTTCACAAAAACAAAAATCTTATAAAACGGTATTTCAACCTTAAACCATTTTAATGAAAAGGGATGTCAAACATATAAATTATGTTAATTTAAAACATACATATTACTTTCTTAATTGTTTAAATTTTTAGAAGGCACAGTAACTTCTTTCACATTTACAACTCTGTTTGCTGTGTGAAAACACAGGTTGAAATTTGCACTAATCTAAACAAACAGCAGAAAGGCTTATTGGAAATGCAAATTCATTCTCTGCCACGAGGTGGCGCAGGAGCGGCTGAAAATAGCACTTTCCCCAGTAACGACTGTACACAAAGCAGCACCGCGCCCATAAACGCTGCTTTATCAGGCATTAAAGGCAAGATGAAATGGAAATGCCAACGACACGTTTCCGAGGACAGATGGTTCCCTTCTGAGATACATTCACAAAAAGACATCTGCACCGCATTTTGACTTTGCAACTTGCAGGGCTCATATTTTTCTCAATGACATCATTGCCTTTTGAAGTTTAATCTAGGCATATTGCGATTCTTGTCTTTCCGTCCCCAATTGTAAAACCTCTTGAAATTGTAATTAAGGCTTTCTTATACCATTTAACGTATTTAAAACTTTCACGGCCTTAAATTTGATACAACTAAGTTGAAGAGTTTTTAAGGACCCGCAGTAGCCCTGTATTTAAGGTAGCCTGTCAGGCAGAGCAGTGATACATTTTGGTAGCCCGACTGGAAAACACAATAGCACCGGGACGTCGGGCTAGCGATTTTGCGAGCCCTGCATGCACAAAAAAGTGGAAGAGAGCTCAATTTAGTACTTGCGCAGTGTAGACGCGGCTGTCTGTGTGCATGCGTGGAAAACTTCTCACACAGCGCTCGACTGTTCCGCCAAGAATCCCGAGTGTCTTTTATGCTCGCCTTGTGCCTTCAGGCAGTCCTTATATCGAGTCCTGATACGTGAGTTTGAACGAGAATGCACGCGTTGGTGGTAATGCATAGACGGACATTATGTGAAAATGTGGACAGTGCCAAAATAAAGATGCATATTTATACTACAGATACCGATATTTTACGTATAGCATTGATGCATCGTATCGTCAGACATCGTATCGATGTATATAGATCCATATCGATGAATCGTTACACCCCTACTAATAACTACTGTATACAGGTTCATAATTAATGTGAATTATGCATGATGTATAATTAATTCTAAAATGAAGGTCATGGTAACCCACTAGTAATGACTCAAGTATTACCAAATCGTTCTAAAGGAATCACTAATTACTTGGATCAGTATTCTAAAGTGAAAAGCATCATAACTCGCTAATATTGACTGACGTCATTGAAGGCTTTTGAATATATGTAAGGTTTTGGATAGTAATGGCTCATGTATTACTACATCCTTCTGAAGAAATTACTAATTATTTGGATCAGTATTCTAAAGTGAAGATCACGGTAACCCACTAGTAATGATTTAAGTCTTACCAAATCTAGCAAAATGAATTACTAACCAGAACCTTACAAAAACCTCAAAAGTTTACAATGACTTCAGTAATTACTAGGGAGTTATCACGATCTTCACTTTAGAATACTGATCCAAAAAAAATAGTAATTCCTTAAGAAGGATGTAGTACCACCTGAATAGTTACTATCAATACTTTACAAAATTCTCAAAAGCTTACAATGATTTCAGTCATTACTAGGGAATTATCATGATCTTCACTTTAGAATACTGATCCAAATAATTAGTAATTCCTTCTGAAGAATTTGGTAATACTTGAGTCATTACTAGTGGGTTACCATGACCTTTACTTTAGAATTAATCAGAATCACAATCAGAATCAGAATGAGCTTTATTGCCAGGTATGTTTACACATACAAGGAATTTGTTTTCGTGACAGAAGCTTCCACAGTGCAACAGAATGACAGTGATAGAACAAAATCACAGATAATAAAAGAATAATAATAATAAAAAATAAAAATAAAAATAGAACAAGTAAATAGGGAATAACAATATACAAATTGACAATTGTATGTACAGGTATATTATGTTCAAACTGAAACTTCAGAGTGGGTGTGGGGTGTTTTTTTTAAACCTGCAGTAGAACTCATTCAGATTGTCTGCCAGTTGTTGATTCTCCACAGTGCTGAGGGATGGTGTCTTGTAGTTGGTGATCTCTTTCAGACCTTTCCACACTGATGCTGAGTCACTGGAAGTGAACTGAATCCTTAGTTTTTCAGAATAATTCCTCTTTGCCACTCTGACCTCCTTTTCCAGTGTGTATTTGGTCTGTTTATACAAGACTTTGTCCCCCTTCCTGTAAGCATCTTCCTTGGCCTGATGGAGCTGTCTGAGTTTTGCAGTGAACCACGGTTTGTCGTTGTTGTAAGTTAGATGAGTCCTGGTAGGAATGCACATATCATCGCAGAAACTGATATAAGATGTTACAGTCTCTGTGAGCTCGTCCAGATCATTGGCAGCAGCTTCAAAAACACTCCAATAATACATCTCTTTACAGTCCTTAATACAGGTTTAGTTGATTTCAGTTTCTGCCTGTAGGTCAGTATAAGATGAACCAAACAGTGATCAGAGAGTCCTAAAGCTGCCTGTGGGACAGAGTGATATGCATCTTTTATTGCTGTGTAACAGTGGTCCAGTATATTACTGTCTCTGGTGGGACATGTAACATGCTGTCTGTATTTTGGCAGTTCACGGGAGAGAATTGCTTTATTAAAGTCCCCGAGAATGATTAAAACAGAGTCCAGGTGCTGTAGTTCTGTCTCTGTGATCAGCTCAGCGAGTTTCTGTAAAGCTGAGCTCACGTGCGCTTGCAGTGGAATGTAAATACTCACGAGAATGAACGAGCAAAACTTACAGTTAATGAAAAGCACTTCTAGATCGGGACAGCACATCTTCTTTAAACCAGTTACATCTGTACACCACCTTCCATTGATGTAAAATGTAATTCTGCATTGCGGTCCGCTCTGAACAGCTGAAAGCAGACTTAACGTGCTGTCCGGAATGGCGTCATTCAGCCAGGTTTCCGTGAAACACAGAGCAGCAGAGTTTGAAAAATCCTTATTTGTCTGGGAGAGAAGAAGGAGTTTATCCGTTTTGTTGGGTAGAGAGCGGAGATTCACCAGATGGATGCTAGGCAGTGCTGTCCGAAATCCGCGCTATCTGAGCTTCACGAGCGCGCCGGTGTTCTGTCGATTTGTGCTACCCTGTCGGATTTTGCTACCTCCAATTAAAAGAGTAGGTAGTACAATTCGACAACGAAAAATGCTACCTGTCAAATTATGATTTATTAATGTCTACACCTACCACAACCCTAAACCTACCCTTACAGTAATGCAAATGCAGTAATTATGTGTTATATTCGCGGTTGTGGCTAGAAGGGATACAGCTAACGGAAACCAACAATAAATCATTTTTTTCTACCTATTAGATTGTGTTTTATTAACATCTACAACTACCCCAACCCTAAACTTACCTATACAGTAATGCAGATACATTAAATATTGTTGTTCAGCGTAAGAAAAAGGATGCAATATTGATGTGCGCATGTGCAATAAGCCCTGGTAGGAAAATCTGACGGGTAGGATAAAATATCAGAACACCGGCTCGCTTCCCTCGTCTACGTGTCCTGAAGCGTTTGATCAGCGCCGCTGCTCCGCCACCTACAATATTCAGCAAAACATCAGAATAGTCGAAAACCGGTGAAATATCGGGTGGTGTGTACTGCCGAATGTCCAGCAATTTGTCTCTGGTGAAACTGATTGGAGGGATATAACTAAAGACAGGACAAACTAACAAAAACATAAAAACAACTGCGGAGCACGCCACTGAGGCTGCCATCAGCGGAGCCATCTTGTGTGTTATTAATTATACATTATGTATTATTCATATTAATTATGAACCTGTATACAGTAGTTCTTAGGGAGGTATGAAAAAATAATAGTTACTGATTAGCTATTAGTTAACTACCACATTCGACTAAACACTATCACTTTCTAATTCATTGATCAGAGTTTCTTGTTAGTTACTAGTAGTTACTAGCGTGTTAATATTGTGTTACTCATGTGTTCCTTTGTAGTTATTCATTAATGATGGAACAGTATTCTGAAGTGTTACCCAAAAATCTTTTTATTAACTACCTGTGTATAATAATTAAATTAGAAAAATGCAAATAGAAACACATCCACAGGTAGTTTCCAACTTCCGAATGCTATTTTTCCTTTCTTTGGCAAGATAACAGCAAATACCAGTACTTAAAATCATCACATATATTTACACAACACTAACAGGGCTGACCTCCAACCGCTAACTCCCTCAACCTCCATTTTCCCAGTAAATATGAAATACTGAACACTGAACACACATATGCGTTCTTACACAGTTAAAACTTCTAGTTGCTATGTGTGATTTCTCTCATTTCTATTTCATTTTCATTGGTCACTCACATCTGTTTCCTTTGATCTATTCCCTTTGTTCTGCTGTAATCCACCATATAAGCAATTTGCACATGCAAACGATAGCTACCTTTTTAGATGTTTTGGACTGACAGAATATGCAAATTTGAGGGAAAAGAACATATGCTTTTTCTAACATGCAGGCCTGGATGGTTTCTGCTCTTTTACTAACAGATTATTTTATTTTCATCTTTTCTCTTCCTCTTTATTTTTTCATGCTTTCACATCACTCTATTAAAACATTTTTATACTTTTCATATAAAACATTTTTATACTTATTAGTACATGTAGAAATTTAAAGGTAAGACTTTACAATAAAGTTACATTTGTTCTAGTATTAATCTTGATTAAAATTAATTCATAAAAATACAGCTATTCATTGTTATTCTGTGTCAGTTTAAGTCCACGAAATAACACCAGATACAACTATACAACTATTACAGTAACTGTAATGAATTGCATAGTTAAGTTTTTAATTTTATTTTAATTTTTTTTTTTTATTTATTTTTTGCAAGATCTACACATGCAGGGTAAAATCTGATCTCTGAACAGTCTGCTTCATGATTGCAGTGTTCTCAAAGAGCCAGTGCCAATCAAAGAGTTCATTATCTGGAAACAGTCACTTTACAAACCATGCATTGATTGTGATATTCCCACAGAGCACCATCTGTGTGTGAATGAGTGATGACATAAAGGTAACGTTTATGTGTGTGGTTGCATGTTTAATAGCTTTCATTGCTGATTTAGGACACCATCATTTTTTATAAAACATCAATGAAATGAAAGAGCAAGAATTAAAGAAATAGTTCTGACCAAGTGTATTAACAACAACAACAACAAAAAAAAATTAGCTTTCATGTTATTCAAAAAACAACACTTTATATTTTCTGTAGAATACTAAAGGAGAATTGTTGAAGAACTGTTTAGGTATTCCTTATCCATAAATATTCTCCATGGTTAATAAAGTATGCACAACATTATATAACTATCATAAAAAGGATCCTTACAACTGTGTTATATTTTCTGAAGTCATAGAAAATTCATATTGATTATTATTATTATTACTATTATTATTTGTGCACATTCGGTTGAAATCTGATTATATTTAATGTGAACCATTCATACATTCATATGTGGTTTGAAATCCTATTCAAAATCCGTTTCACTGAAAAGTTCTTTGGAGAACCTGAAAAAAAAAAAAAAAAATATATATATATATATATATATATATATATATATATATATATATATATATATATTGATTGATTGATTGATTGATTGATTGATTGATTTAGAACCTTTGTTTTTAAGAGTGTGATTTAGTGAAAAGAATGACATGAGATTTTTTGAGAAATACAATAGCCACAATATCTAGTAGAAACATGAAAGGTGAAAAAAAAAACTGACTTAAAGGAAGACAATAGACAAAAGAAAGCATGATGGCATGAGAGCAAAAGGAGGGAAAATAATTAGGGGGAAGAGAAAAACAGAGCAAGCAGTTTGACGAGCGAACGTGGAAGGAGATGGAAGGATAATAGGATGTAGAAACTGACACCCAGAGGAAGGCGGGTGGTAACTGAGAGGGGCTGAAGAGATGCTATAGGAGGAGACGTATAGCAGGATAGAGCAGAACCAGCGGAGGGGGCAGAGAGGGAAACTTAAGCTTTCTGGCCCTGATTTTCCATCCCTAAAGGCATTCTGTGGTTTCTAAAAAAAGCTCTGTATATTTGAAGTATCGCGTCACGTGACCAGGGCTGTATTTATGAATCAAAGAGTACAGTGATTTCTGAGAGAAAGAGAACGAGAGAAAAAGCAGAGAGACCAACAAGTAGTAGGCAACAACAGGGGAAGACTTTACTGTACGTAAAACTACAACGGCTGGAAAGAAGACATACATGGCAGAGAAAGTTTGATTGAAAGAGGGAGGGCAAGAATGGCAGAGAGCGAATGAGGAGGTAGAGTGAGTGGTGGTGGAGGGGGGAGCGAAAGAGAAAAGGCGGAATGCAACAGGCTTCTTTATTCACACAGAGAAACACATCTGACTTATACAAGTCATCCGAGCTGCTCTCGTACGCTCAGTTCAAGCTTCCCTCCAGACCTTCAGTCACCATATCAGGTAAGTCTGATCTCCACCATGCTTTAACAGACCACAAAGAGATATGTTTAGAAAGTTTCAGAAGAGTTTTTTCATTTACAGCTTTTCACCCCAGAATAAAGCCCTACTCATGAAAACGAAAGAGACAGTGAATGTGAAAGACATGTTAGAGCAAGAATAAATGTGTGTAGTGCAGGTAATTCCTGCATACAGATCTGTATGTGTATGTGTTTGACATTGAACTTAAGACAAGATTAGAGATATTGAAAGAAAAGGGTCATGACATTTATTTTATTTTTTTTTCAGTGACTGTTTTCATGAATTTAATGTGCGTCTGTAATGTTTTTGTGTGCCATTAAGTGGGGCTGAATTGGATGTTCTAAGTCAATGAGTTGAACTGGCAGCTGTCAGCAGAAAACGTCTTATCAAGATCATCATGTTCAGACATTGATGAAATCAACATAAACAGCCTCAACCTGCTGCTAGGAAATGACAGACTGCTGAAGTTCTCAAAATTTCACAAATACACCAACCAATGCAATTTGGGGTTCACTACTATATAATGCAACAATTCAGATGTTCTGATGAAACTTTATTTTATGACAGGAATATTATGAAATTTGATTTGGGTATATTTTTTGAAATTTTCTGCAGTCATGAGGTTACTTGTTTACATGGTGTTTCACTGAGCAAGTGGTAGGGTTTTGAGGAAGGATTTCAAAAATTCTGGTCAGAAAATATCTGAAGACATGAAAATTTGTTGCTAGTGTAAAATAAATAGCGTCATCTGGTCAAAACAGTCAGCTGGTGATTTGTGCCTTATCAAAGCAAGAGCTGTTTGTCTCTTCTAAATTTGTCAAATGCTTGCTTAATCTTTACACACACTGACTATATCCACTACAGAACAATAGTCGTCTGATGAATGTCGTGTTTCGATTTGACTGTAGCCATAATGACGCAATATTCTCAATCATACTCTCACATGCGCAGATACTGTAGATTCCTGTGTAAATCTTCTGGGTAGGTGCTATAAGAAAACATGGTTATTTTTCCCTTTCTTTGCTTGATGTCCTTTTAAACAAAAGAGCAGCACAGGAGCAAATTGTAGTGGTTAGGGTTGCTATAATTTGATTATTAGATGCATTAATATCACAAGTGGACAGGTGAGAGCTTGTCAATAGCTTTGCTGAAGGTTATGTAAACACCTTAAACATGTAATTATCCAAATACAATGGAAATATTAAAATCAGCTGTTTTGAATATCGCGAGTGATAAAATGTTTGTGTTAAGATTGCTCTTGCTTCCTTACTGGAAATATGCTGTGTGTTTGTACAGAGAGATCAGGAAAGAGCCACTCCATACCCATTCATTCAGATGACCTCCCAATGGGAAGATCAGAAATGAGAACACTTTTAAATATTTCTCCTAAATTTTGAGATAAATGAGGCTCAGATAGAGAATTCTGCTATTTTCCCCCCAGTAATCTCATGAGTTTTAGAAGAGGCCTCCAAAATGGGAAGTCGTGGTCTAATGGTTAGAGAGTTGGACTTGTAATCCAAGGTTGTGAGTTTGAGTCTCAGGTCCAGCAGGAATTGTAGGTGGGGGGAGTGAATGTACAGCGCTCTCTCCACCTTCAGTACCTTGACTGAGGTGCCCTTGAGCAAGGCACCGAACCCCCAACTGCTCCACGGGTGCTGCAGCATAAATGGCTGCCCACTGCTCTGGGTGTGTGTGTGTGTGTGCACTTAGGATGAGTTAAATGCAGAGCACAAATTCTGAGTGTGGGTGACCATACTTGGCCACTTCACTTTCACTTTAAATGTCTCAAACCTTTTTTCTAGCTACATGCTGTCCTCATATATCTGTAGGCTTACTGTATGCCGAGAATTATCTTGTTTGCATTTATTTTTATTTATTTATTTGTTTGTTTGTTTCCAAGGAATTTGTTTGAATGAATAATACATGATTGTGATCTCCAGTAAATTTCCCAAATTTTGAAACAGCAACCTCTGATCAGTGAATTTTCCCTCAAGGCTCTAAAAATTAAGATGGCAATCCAATAGCAGACAGGTTTTACATCCGAGAACTTTGTACATTCTACTTTTTATTCTTTAGAAAAACATTTATTTGCTGCTGCTGTAAAGAGCCCAGTAACAACACTGATTTGAAGAACTAAACATCCTAATAAATTTTATTTTTTAAGAGTATGGAGTACACAATGTCATATCATGTACCACCCACATTTTTAATGATCTCCGAAAGCATGAAGTAGGTTTTAGCTCACAGATTTTTCTTGTCACAGCCTGTTGCGCTGTGTGCAGCCATAGCTTTCATGGGTTTTTGTCAGCATTTATTTGGCTAACAGACACTTTCATTAGTTGTGTGAGGGACTCACCAGATATGTATATAAAACAGCTCAAAACAACTTAAATAAAACTTTGTTGACCACAGGCCACAAACGATATATAATATCAGGTGTTTGCATGCCATGTGTTAACGTGGCATACAGTATGTGCAACAAAAAGATTCAAATTAAAGAGTTGGTGAAGCAAACTCATCAAGACCTGATTGTCCACAAAATGCCATAGTTGCAATAAAACTGGTGTTAGCAAACACCACACATAGAAGCTAGGCAAACTGACAGAAAGATTGCAAAAGCATCTAAAGACTTTTTTCTTTTTCATTCTACAGTATAATAACAATGATAGTTACTATTGTGATTACACAGACACTATGGTTATCAAGGTCAATATACAACCCGAATTCTGGAAATGTTGGGATGTTTTTTAAATTTGAATAAAATAAAAATGAAAAGACTTTCAAATCACATGAGCCAATATATTATTCAAAATAGAACATAGAGAACATAACAAATGTTTAAACGGAGAAATTTTCCATACCATCTCTGATGGTATGGAGGTACATAAGTGCATACAGTATGGGCAGCTTGCATGTTTTGGAAGGCACTATGAATGCTGAAAGGTATATAAAGGTTTTAGAGCAACATATGCTCCCCTCCAGACGTCTATTTCAGGAAAGGCCTTGTGTATTTCAGCAGGACAATGCAAAACTACATACTGCAGCTATTACAACAGCATGGCTTCGTAGTAGAAGAGTCGGGGTACTGAATTGGCCTGCCTGAAGTCCAGATCTTTCACCTATAGAGAACATTTGGCGCATCATTAAATGAAAAATACATCAAAGACGACCACAAACTCTTTGGCAGCTCGAAACCTATATCAGGCAAGAATGGGACCAAATTCCAACACCAAAACTCCAGAAACTCATAATCTCGATGCCCAGACATCTTCAAACTGTTCTGAAAAGAAGAGGAGATGCTACACCATGGTAAACATACCCCCGTCCCAACTATTTTGAGACCAGTAGCAGGCATCAAATTTGAAATGAGCTCATTTTGTGCATAAAATTGTAAAATTTCTCAGTTTAAACATTTGTTATGTTATCTATGTTCTATTGTGAATAAAATATTGGCTCATGTGATTTGAAATTCTTTTAGTTTTCATTTTATTCAAATGTAAGAAAAAAACATCCTAACATTTCCGGAATTCGGGTTGTAAACAATTGTCTTTGAAAGATAGAGGTTTGCTTGTGTACTGGTCTCTGTGTGTGTGCATGCATCTGGTTTATGAAAACTTATTTAGGCTTGTACACATCATTAGCTTAAATGCGTGGATATGTTTCCTAAAAATAATTATTTACATCGTGATTTAAGTTAAAAGTCATGCCCTGAAACCATCATCATATGACTGAGCTGAGGTTAAATGTTCATAAATCAACATCATCAATCCTGATCGACAGAGCAATTGTTCGCAGTATGGAAATGATTTATACTGATAAACACACCTTAAAATAGTTTGTAAACTGAATGGTTCTTTTAAATAGTGTTCATGAGGTGCACAAGCACAATAATTAGGGCATGCATGTGTGATTTATAGCTCATCAGTCAATCTGTCAGCGTGATGTCTTGAGCTCGGCTCGTCTCACCAGTCAGGCTGGTGTTGTTCGTCTAGTCTAGCTGCACTTTAAAAGCATTGCTCCTGTTTGCTCCGGTGCAGTGTATGTGTGTATTTGGCAGAGAGAAAGTGAGAGAACACTCTCTATTTAAATACTTTAACTGCACCTCCCTCCATTTCTTATTGTTCTCAGCTTTTTGTGAATGACAGTTCCTTCAGGCAGAGAACGCTGTCTGTCTCTCGACTTCTCACTGTCTCTGCTTGTCTGTCAACTCTGAGCTGCTTCCATCAACTCCTTTCTTTTACTTCTGTCTGTGTCACGTAAGACACACATTTACCTAGTTATCTAAATCAGCAGCATAGGAATGCATTGTTTATATATAAGTAATTACCCTAACCTGACTCACATACCTCAGCCCTACCCATAAAAAGAAAAGAATTTCACTTTTATAAAATAATAAAATAAAAACACTATGTATGACGGAAATTATGAAAATTACGTATTATCAGACTGAGCTACCTTCTGCAGCCAATTTGTTTCACACCTGACAGAGGAAACTGAGCAGATAATACAATAGCGAAGTTCACTGCAGATGGTATAATTCATGGAGAGGAGCTACATAATTCATGCAGAAGTTGTGTAGAAGTGTTCTCCATATGTGCTGGCAGTCTGCACCAGGCCCGTGTTAATACTTTACTGCTGCTGCATCCTCAGTGCATTTAGATTGGTTATTTGTGAGAAATAGAGAAAAGGAAACATACAAAAGTTGGTGGAGACGCTGAAAAAAGAACAAAGAGAGTGACTCGAAGCATTTGGAATTTTAAAAACAGTTTACATGCGGCTTATTAGAGAAATGTGTTGGGTTGAGACGTAACAGATGATATGCTTATGAGGTAAAAACTGTCCTGACGTTCTTGTTTTTTAAAACTATATATTTCTATGAAGCAATTAAAACTTTTAAATAAAAGAGCAGGAGCTTAATGCATCTAACTCAACCATAATCCACAGCAGTAGACAAAGATGTAATTTAGCTCACTATGTGTTGAGTGTGTTTTAGTACCTGGCCACAATCTCAATTAGACGTGACCTCTGACCCACACTCGTTGCTCCAGGCACTAAAAGGTGACTACAGCCGGGCCCTTTCGACTACAGAGGTCAACCAACAGAATCTGGTCAATATAACGGCACCATTGTGTGGTTCATAGTCAAAGAAGTTGTCGTCTGTGTCAGAAATTGCTATAATACAAGCAATTTAACTCATTTTATAAATGCTGAATGATTATTCAAAGATCTGTATGTGGATTGTGCATTTCAGAATTGAAATAGGCCTCTGGTCTTGCTCTAAAGTGAGAAATTTGATTATCAGAATTGTTTGTGCTGCAGTATCAGGTCAGAGACTTTTTATGGAAGAACACAAATGAAGATGTGAATGTTTCAGGTCTGAAAGGTCCATTTACTCACCATCATGTTGTTCCAAACCTGTATGACTTTATTTTTCTTCAGTTAACACAAAAGAAGATACTTTAAAGAATTTGTGTTGGGCACAAAGCATGCTCATTAACTTGGACTTAGGTGAAAAACACTTTTTATTGTAAAAACATGAGGGTGAGTAAATAATGACAGAATTTTGAATATTTGGTTGGACTATGATTTTGATGAGCCTGTTCACTGTACCAGGACTTAAAAAAGAGCTCCTTACTGGTGTCAACTAACTGTATACAATATTGAGGCCATTAAGAATATTTACGAATATTCTGACCACTTTTTACTACACAGCCAACGACATAATGACGTTCATAAATTGAAGTTATTGTGCACCAACAGTGACCGCACTCATAAAAATATTTTGGAGGGAGGGAAGACTTATGTTCCAGTTTATTAGGGGATGGAAACTTAAGCCATTACTTGCATCTGTATGTTTTATTTTGCTTTAAGTTTGGAGCATCAAGTGTAAAATTTAAAGCCTTAAATCGTACGCATGCTGTGAATAGAGTCTAAAATGTGCATGCACATGTGTGAACATTTGTGAGCTGTCTCACACCTGTGTGCATGGACATTTAAATGCGCTGGTTTCGTGAAATATGTGACTCTGAGTCTCAATTTTGACACATGCACGCTTGTGTACAATAATGGCCATCTGTATTTGCTGAGCCCGTAGGCATGCATATGAAAATCCCTGCCTTGCGTATGTGTGTTAATATGTCTGTGTTTTAATGCACCACATCCTTTGGTTTGAAGTTCACAACCTCCCTCAAGGCACCTTGATTTATGGCTCATATTTCAGCAACGTAATTATTCCCTCTTAGTTCATGTTTTTCCAGACGTGTTTTGCCTTTGCGGCTGTTCATCGTTTCTTTGGGGAACTGCAGGGCTCTTGTTGAAGGTGCCAAACCCCATTCATTAGCATACATCAAAGACAAGCTCTCTCGAACCTGGAGCAAAGTCAGCTTTTGTCACACATGGCCATGACCAGGTGCTAAGGCAGACCTTTTTAAAATCCACGTTCAAAGTGACATAAAGACCTTGTTTAACATGACAAATGGTGTTGAATTGTAGTGCCCAAGCAGCACTGTTCAAATCCAAAGAGAGTACTTCATGAACACAGAACTGTTCATTTACTGAGAAGTTTACTTTGATGAATTTATGCCATTCTGTGCCAGGGTATTACATATAGAGTTATAATGTCATAATATTGCCTTTCTTTGAAAATATTCCACAGAAGGTAAATTAACACATGCAGTTTATGGGTTTATGAGTCTATGGCAAATTGTGTGTTTTGTTGGCCAGGAAAACTATTAAAATTTTCTCCCCACTCTTTCATTACGCACTAGATGTGTCTGACCGAGTCCATAATGTCATTTTTACTGCTAATTGGATGTTCCTACACAAAGTCATAAATTAAGGTGTTTCTATGAGGACTTTAGAGCAATTAACAGTCAGTAAAATGGGTTCTGCACTGTGTAGTTTTTGGTTTACATTCAAAGAGCATGTCACTGTTACGACAACATTTTAATCTCATTCGGCTCTGTAGATTTAAAGCTGCAGTGTTATTTCTGTGCCAATAGTGTCACCACATGCAACTGCATGCATGCATAAATAAATAAAATAATGATTTTCACACAAGTTTCCTGGACATTCCCCATGTCTTCGAATTGGTCAGCCAAACAGAAAGTCCCATCTCAAATTCACACACTGGTTGAGCCTGTGTTGCTGTGTTGAACTGGTTAGGATGCTCAAACAAATAGACAGATTTGGGATAGATGCACAGTTTTCATGATGGCAACCACCCAATAGAGGGGTTTTCATGTGGTATAAACAAAATATTCATAAAAATCTGTTTACCACAAAAGAGGAAATTTATAATTTAATCCCAAAACAAGTTCAGCCATAAAAACGGGCTCACTGGATATCACACTCACCGTTGGTCATTTAGATATTCTTATCCAAAGTAGCTTACAAATGAACATCACAAGCATTTCTCATGCCAACAGTATTTACATATGACAATGTCATGTTTCAGTTGTAGTAGTAGTACAGAAAGCAGAGTAGTAAACCTGGTAACATAGTAGCATGGTTTCTTTTAGCTTTAGTTTAAGTCAATAGTTTTCTGTGATGAGGACATGTGATGCCACCTGTCCATGTTGGTATCTACCTGTTTTGGCTAAATACTACCAAATGGCAGATCAGTTTTTGCACCTCAAAACAATAAAAATGTATTAGTTCATTCTTGTTTATTTGCTGTTTAATGGGTGATATGTGTGTGTGTGTGTGTGTGCGTGTGTGTGTGTGTGTGTGTGTGTGTGTGTGTGTGCACCCTATCAGTCTTATCTCCCATTTTTAAATTTTAATAAATAAATAATAAATAATAAACTTTTGTGTAATAGAAAAGCTGTATACATTTGAAAGGTTTTTGGTGGACCCATAGATAGATAATCTTTAGTGTTAGGAGTGTAGATATGAGGAGACCAAGCTGTTGACTAAACTATTGGTGAAAAAGAGTGGCTTGAATCTAGTTCACACGGCTTTGTGGTGCTGCAAAGGACCTTTGAAGAACCTTTATTTCTAATACTGAAGTGGACATCTTATATTCCAAATGTTAAGGAACATTAATTGATTTTTTTTGTTTTTTAAGGATGAAGTGATTGAAAAGTTGATGAGATCCGTTGATTACTTAAAAACATGACCTTCAGCATTGACTGTGTTTATGCTGTCTTTGTGAAATCTCATAGAAAGTTTGTGGGCATTACCTCATTACCTCCTCTCTTTATACCCCCTCCCTCTGTTCACGCTGGTAAATGAGAGCAGACCCAGACAAGGCAAACCCTGCCAGGGGGCCTGTCCTATAAATGCAGCACTGAGGCAGGGCACACACAGGCGCTTTTGTTGACAGTGTAAAGGTGTGCACCCTGCGGAAGGCCACAGGAGAGAGCAGACCCTACAGCCCTGCAGCATGTGTCCATCTGGAGAATAGGGGCATGGGTTAGATGAAAGAATCATAGAAACTAGATGCTAAGCATGGCTAATGAACCTCAAAGAATTAATTCATTTGGTGAAATGTAGCATTACATCACTTGCTCAGCAATGGATGCTCTGCAGTGAATGGGTGCCGTCAGAATGAGAGTCCAAACAGCTGATAAAAACATCACAATAATCCACAAGTAATCCACACCACTCCAGTCCATCATTTAAGGGGTTGCGGGGGAAAAAAAAAAAAAAATACATAAATAAATAAATAAAATAAAAATGAAAAATAGTTGCATGTTTGTAAGAAACAAATCCATCATTAAAATGTTTTAATTTCAAACCACTGTGTCCAACTAAAATACTAAAATACCATAATAACATTTCCTCCAGTGAAAACGAAATCTCATCTGAATCAGATCAAGCACTGTCCAAAACAATTTTTAACAAATATGTGGGTGGACTTTGACGTGAGAGACAATAGGGGATCAACTTTTTCACTGGAGCAAAAGTTATTATGGATTATGGGATACATTCAGCTTTTCGTTGCATTAATTGGATTACTTTTGTGGATGTTTGTGATGGTTTCATCAGCTGTTTGGACTCTCATTCTGATGGCACTGATTCACTGCATTGATCCATTGGTGAGACAGTGATGTAATGCTAAATTTCTCCACATTTTTGGAGATGAATAACATTTTGGGTGAACCATTTCTTTAATAGCATGTAATTGTACAGAATGTGTTTGGAAAAGGGCTTAATGAAGGGGCTAAAAATATTTTGTAAAAGTGTAATTAAGTTTAGAGGTTGGTTACGGTTATGATATAACAAATATAATTAGTTTAATATAAAATTGACAAAGGTCCCATCATATTATTCTATAAAAACAAATGTATGTGCATAAAATTGGTAATGTCTTCTTCAAATGCTGTTTAAAAGAATGCATATATTACTATGTATTACCATATTAATACTGTATATGGTACACTCTGGGTGAATGCTGGGTACACTTTGCTTACAAGTCATTAACCTGTATAGGCAGTTCTGCTGTATAATTGCTTGTTATTTCACCATTTTACTGGGTAAAATAAAACCATTGCTTTTTATATGCTGCAAGGCCTCATTCACCCCTAACACACACACACACACACACACACACCAGACTTCTCCTTATGTCCAATGTGTGTCTAATTACTGAGCAACTACTGCACAATAGAGGAATGTTTCATTCCTGTCTTTGCATTTTCCACTTTTGTTTACTCTTTCGTTCTCGTTTTGATCACTTTTTACTTCTAAGTACTTAATAATGATTCTGTTTGATTTTCTTTACTCTTCAAACATTTCCATACAAAGGTCTTGCATGCAAAGTCCTATAACTTTTCTTTTCTTTTCTTTTCTTTTCTTTAACCTTGCACTTTTCTGTTTTTTTTCTAAAACACATCTTCATTGTTTTTTTTCATCCTGTTCTGCTTTTCTTTTCTTTTTTTCTTTTGATTGTACTTCTCATTGCTTTGTTGAAAACATCTTGAAAACTGTCATCTTGAATGAGATGAAGAAACCGCTGAAGACGAAAACATGTCAAGAAGGGGGATTTTCAAAGGACAGCGAGTCAAAGAGGGAGGGATGAAGAAAATATAAGGAATTCAGTTCTGGGAAATTTGGGGCTTAAATAAAATAAAATAAAAAGATAAAATAAAAAGATAGAATAAAATAAAATAAAAGCTCATATACATGTCAGTCAGTAAGTGCACAGGACAGTGAGGAGTATTTGAATGTAGTTCAGTGTTTGTGTGTGCATGATCAGAGTGGGATTGATTGTTGATGCTTTCTGAAACATGGCCATCCTGCACAGCCCTCACATGTGGAACAGTTTACTGGAGCCCTGCTCCAAATGAACACAGCCTTACAGAGCAACAGACTGCAATTAAAAGAAAGAACCAGGCAAAGAGACAGACAAAGATAGAGAGAGAATGGTCCACTTATATGTAGATTAAAAGGAGTGAACTTTATAAATTGTGTCTTAATTCAAATCTAAAATGCAAAAGGTACCAGGTAAAGTACCTGTGAAATGAAAACAATAGATGCCAGTGGAAACTCCTTACTATAATACATTTAAAATGTGCAAAACAGCTAGATCTTCAATTGTAAACATGATTCTTTAAAAATGCAATCCATTACAGTCATGAGTGTTAGTTAAGAAAACTTGTACTTGTAATCTGTATGAAGATATGGAAAGTCAGCTTCATTATTTTGATTTGTGCTCTGGAAGTTTCCATCAAGTCCCGATGGAGGCAGAAGGAGGGGGTTAGCGAGCGCTGGGTGCCCTCCACCCTGGGCATGTGGCAGTAGAACAGAGGCAGCTTTATTGAGCTGTGTCTCTGATTTAAATCATATGGCATTGCCTGGAATCACTTCATGGCTTGGAGGCCGTTCAAATGAATGCCCCAACAAGAGACTCACTCTATTTCTCCCCCTCATTTCATCTGTTTGTTGGCTCTCAATTTCTTTCACAGCGGTTCTCACTAAAGCAAATGGCGCCATGCCTGTTTGATTATGATGTTGTGTCTTTTATATCTCAGATGTCTTCAAATTGAAATTTCTTACCTGAAGAAATTAGGCACCCAAAATGGTTAGAACTCAAAGCTCCAGTGGTTTCTTGTCACTACTTAAAAGCATGCCATTTACGTGAATTGTGACAACTGATTTGTCGGACCTGGCTAAGC